>OY757945.1:47075119-47257619 GCA_963585895.1 Sepioteuthis lessoniana | reverse complement strand
ACCAAGTCTTGTGTTCATTTTAAAATCAACAGTCGAGTAAGAAAGACTTAAACGTTTTTCTCCTAAATTTTCATTCAAACCAATTAAAGAAAACAGTGAAACCAGAACGGAATAAACTGTAAGTAAAAACTTTATCGATTTCCCAATATTCAAAGTTTTCTAAGAAAAGGAGACATAATTTAATGCTGCTTTTATTTAATTTAATAAAAAATCTTTATTTTATCCCCCTTTGTCCCCCATCGTATATTAATTTACTAAGCTTTTTGCTTAGAAGTGGCATAAGGCCGTATAAATGGAGCTCTCATTGAGAATCAAACTTACTCATAAAGTTTTGCTAGTCTCGCTTGTTCACCATTAAACCACCCAAGGGCGACGCTTCTCACTTTATGTATTTCTCTCTCTCTCTCTCTCTCTCTCTCTCTCTCTCTCTCGTTTTATCGCTTTATATATTTCTCTTTTTTTCTCTCTCACTAACTAAATAGCACCCTTTCTGTTTCTTTAATGTGTGCATATGCGTGTGTGTGTGAGTTTATTATATAAGATATAATGAGTCGTCATTATAAAAAAATACGGAGAAAATGTCTTCGTGTGTTTATATGTACACATCCGAAAAATAACACACACACACACACACACACACACACACACACACACACACACACACACACACATATATATATATATATATATATATATATATATATATATATAGATAATGTGAAGTGAGTGTTTGTGTTGAATAGCGTATGTGTATGCGTACGTATAGATCGGTGTTTGTGTGTGTATGTATGTTTATACATGTATGTGTTCATGTATCCGTATATACGTGTGTGTGTGTGTTCACAAGGTGGAAATAAATAAAAATCTAAAGTAAATGTTTAAATTACAATTTCGGTGAAGAGAATTTCATTTAACGTATGAGATTAATTTTTTTTATTAATAAAACTAGATATTTATGTAATACAAAAAAAAGCGATTTTTAAAAGGTGGAAATGAATAAAAATCCTAAGTAAATGTCTAAATTACAATTTCGGTCAAGGAAATTTCATTTAACGTATGAGATTATTTTTTTTTAAATAAAACTAAATATTTATGTAATATAAATAGAAATCAAAGTCAAAATAAGATTTTATTTCATGTAAAAAAAGCGATTTTTAAAAATATTTTTTCCCTAAAATCGTCGTTTGGAATTTCAAATAGCAGACGATAACCTGTCTTTCCTCCCCGTTTTCTCTCCCCCTCACTATGTCTTACACTTGATTCTCTCTCTCTCTCTCTCTCTCTCTCTCTCTCTCTCTCTTGTTTCTTTCTTTAACTCTCACTCCTCTCTTTCCTTCTCTATTTTTGTGGGGGGGCTGTTATAGTAGTATTAATAAAAGTATAAAAAAAGAACGAGAAAAAGTTTTAATGATAACATTAGTGTGTGTATGTATATGTATGTATGTGTATGCTTCTATGTATGTGTGTGTATGTAGTAGCAGTTCAATGACTATTTCCATTTCTTCATGATTCTTCCCCTTCTCTCTCTCTCTCTCTTTATGCATTTCTCTTTCCTTCTCTCTCTCTCTCTATATATATATATATCTCTCACTTTAAATTTTTATTCTATTTTATTCGTATATGTGTGTCTGTATGACTGTGTATGTGTGTTCGTCAATCAAATCAGCAGTCAGTTCATTTCTACACAGGTCTCTCTCTCTTTCCACCTCCCTTTCATTTCTCTCTAAATAGCATCATCTCAATCTATCTATCTATCTATCTCCCCCTCCCTTTACTCTCTCTCTAAATAGCATCGTCTCTATCTTTCTCTCCCCCTCTCTCTATAAATAGACTATTTTGTTTAATTCATTCAGTCATTCGATATTTTGATTTTTTCTTATTTGCTGAATTTTGGAGTTTTTGATTTAAATATATTTTTCTATATTTTCAGGTTGAATTTTTGACTCAATTGAAAAATGGCCAGCAACGATAATGAAATTCTATTGCAATGTTGCAAGTGTCAAAGACAATTGGACATGGAAGGGAAGACATTAACATGTCTTCATTCATTTTGTGAAACTTGTGTAAATCAGGAAATTCAAAGACAGACAAGTGGAAATGGTCAGTGTCCCCTATGCGACGAAATTGTTCAATTTGACCAAATGACCCTTTCTCCAATTTTGGTCGATTATTTAAAATGTCGACAAATAGAATCGACAGATTGGAAATGCGATTTGTGTTTGGAGGATGGGATCGAATCAATCGCAACAAATTGGTGCAATAATTGCCAGAAATTCTTTTGCACCAAATGCAACCAATTCCACCAGAAATTCCATAAAGAACATTTTGCCATCGAATTGGCTGGAATTGGTCAAGAGGAAATTAGAAAATGGATGAGGACTGATATGTGTAAGATTCACAATGAAATAGAAGATTCGTATTGTAACACCTGTAACAAGTCTTTCTGTTACACATGTTACATGAGGCACGTTAAAGAATTAACTGAATCGACCCAATCAAAATGCGATTTGTGTTTGGAGGATGGGAAAGAATCAATTGCAAGAAATTGGTGCAAGAATTGCCAGAAATTCTTCTGCACCAAATGCAACAATGTCCATAAGAAACTCCATAAAAAACATAATGCGATCGAATGTTACATGAGACACTTAGAAAATTCAGGTGACTGTTCCTCTCGTCCAATGTCAGTGAGGGAGGAGGCATTAAAGAAACTAAAAGATCAAGGCCCCACCCTCCTTAGCGAAATTAAAGATTTCGAAAAGAATTTGGAGGAAAAAAAGGAAAAATCGCGAATTTCAAACGAAGATTTAGAAAAACAATGTCATTTGAAATGCAAAAAATTATGGCAAAATTACGAAGACTTAATCGAAGAATTTAGAGAGAAAACCCACCAAATGTGTGACGAGTTGCGACGGATAACAAATGAACAAGTTGAAAAAGGGCGGAAATTCCAAAATGAAACAGAAAAAATGTTGAAAAAATTAGAAATTTGGCACCTTAATTTGCAGCATTTACTGAAAAAAGGGCCAAAAGAGAAGAATATTGTTTTTGGTGTGGAATTGGTGGCAAACAAATTGGAATCATCATTCCCAGAATTGCATGAAAAAATAAACGAACCGCTGAGAAAATTGCATTTAAGGGAGGAATTTTCAGACTTTTGGAAGAAATTCCTTCAAGAAATCCAAAATAAAATGATCGGTTTTGGGTCTTTGGATTATTCTGATGATTTCATTCAATTTGAAAACGAATGGAATCTGCCAGAATCGAACACGGATCGTTGGATTCAATCAATTGTTGTCAACCCCAAAGACAATCACCTTTTTCTTGCTGACCATTCGAACTTTTCGATTATTGAAATGAAAGAATCGGGTGAATTTGTTTTTGAATTGATTTTAACAAACAAAAATGGAAATAAATTCCTTCCTCGTGAAATGACTTTTATTTCTTCAGAAATTTTGGGGGTAAAATGTTTGTCGGGGGAAAAGGGTTGGAAAGAAGGAAAGATGTTTTTTTTGGAGAGGCAAAAATTTTCTCCATTTTTGAACATAAAAAAAGTTATGAACTTAAAATATAAAAAAAATTTTTCTGTTTGTCAAATAAAAAATCAAATTTTGATTTGTGATTGGGAGAAATTTGAAATTGATTTTTATACAGAAAAAGACGGATTTATAAAAACCATTGACACTGGCCAATCGGGGGGTGATTTTCCCCATTTACCCCTAATTCGTGCTGATTCTTCATCTGGGAATTTTTGGGGGGCAGTGCAAAATACTTGTAAAATATTTTGTTTTAATGAAAAGGGACAAAAACTCCAAACATTCGAAATTGAAGAAGAAATTTTGGATTTTTCTTTAAATTCATTTCAAGAAATTTATTTTTCTAATTTGGAAGGAATTTTTGCATTTTTTCCAGAAAAAAAATGGTATAAAAATTTACATAAATTTGAAAAACAATCTGAAAAAAATACAATAATTTGTGTTACGAGAAAAAAAATTTTTGTTTGTTTTCAAATAGATGAAAAATATTTGATTAAAATTTTTAAATTTCTTGAATGACAAAAAAAAAAAAAGGACAATTTTTAAAATTTAATTTTCCTTTTTATTTTCTTTAAAATTTTCTCTTTTAAATTAACTTTTTTTCTTCATTTTGAAAATAAATAAATAAAAATATTAAAAAATTATCGATTATTTTGTGTTTTATTTTTATTTTTTATTTTTTTATTTTATCTTACTGAAAAGTTTTGCAATTATTCAGAATATGAGGTGAGGAAAATAATGAAATATTTTGTTGTTGAGTTTCTGAATATTTTTTCTGAAATTTTTATAAACATTTTTTGAAAAATGCATTAAAAATGAATAAATTGATTTTAATTTATTGATAAATGTTATTTTTTATTAATTATTTTGATTAAAAAATCTTGAAATAATGTTCAGCATTTTGATTATTGACGTTTTTTTTTTAATTGTTAATTACAATTGACTAATATCCTGATCTTTTATTAAAGAAATAAAATAAAATAAATTTTCAAAGTAGAATTATAATTTCGATCTTTAAAACGACTTATTAACAATAGAATTGATTTTTAATTAATAAAGTTAAAATTACAAGAAAATAAGTGATTAAAAGATATTTTAATAATTCTTTAAAATCAACTTGGAAAATTAAATGCATTTTATTATTTTTTAAAAATCTTGTTTACATTTTGCGAAAATCGTGATCTTTTTAAAAGTTAAGATAAATAGATTCATCTACTTCTTATAAATTGGATAAGATTATTTACTTTGTTTAATGGTATATCAACCTTGCTGGGTTATTTAATGCCAAAGTCGGCAGATGATCATTTCTTACAAATAATTGAAAAATACAAAACTCTCATTCTTTAATGAGAGAGAGAGAGAGAGAGAGAGAGAGAGAGAGATTTGAAATAATTTGTAATGTGCAAATAAATAGGAAAAATAATCTTTTCTTTTCCTACAATTTTTGACACATAAGATGTATTAATTTTTAAGGGCAGCTCCTATGGTGTAATGGGCCATTGATGGTGAGATCGATCCTCACTAAGTGCCACTTTTGACTTTGTCCTAAGCTTTGCAAATCACAACAATGACTATTTCTTTTTTACTTTTTTAAAATTTCAATTCCCATCCAGTTACAATATTTTACGAACACAAACATTTTAAACAAGTTTGGGGCAAATCAAATTAAGTGGACTCTTAAATAAAATAATGTTCATTTTCTACTTAATTCATTCCCTAGAAATCTAAGGAAGATTGTATAGCACCATTCTCTCAACGGAGATTGAATCCTTGCTATAAGCTCTTACTGAACACAAATTTCTCTTACAGCTAACAAATATACAACTATTTCTGCTATAATGCAGACCCCACATCATTTAAAACATTTCAATAATAAGATCTGAAGTCAAGATGATAAAACAAGGAATAAATTTGTCGAGTCAAAAAGCTAAAAATCTTCAAATGTGAAATTCTCATCAACATTTAATGTTTTATTTAAAGCAATTATGACCAACATGAAACTAAAATGAAAGAAAACTAAATTCTTAATGTTTTATTTAACGTACATAAAAGAAAAGTATATAAATGAAAACTATTGATCTTTGAATAAAAATCCAAGCTAATTCAATCAACTTTTATTTCTTTATTGTCTTTATCATATTTTACACTGAATAGACTGACGGACTGACATTGTGGGGTAGAGAGAAATTCATCCGTCCACCCTCTCTTTAGGAAAATTGTACAGATTCATTGAGGAATTTTCATTATCCAACCAAAGATGATGTGAACGATTTTTAAATTTTTGATAAATAGAAAGAAAAATAAAGTGAAATAAAAATTTGGAACTTTTGAGCGAATATAAAAAATCTCTCACCAAAAAACAATCGGTCAAAATTTCTTCTGTCTTAATCTCTGTGTGTGTGTGTGTGTGTGTGTGTGTGTGTGTGTGTGTGTGTGTGTGTGTGTGTGTGTGTGTGTGTGTGTCTTTTAGGTGTAAATAAGGATTCCATGCAATTTGGAACTTTTGAACGAATGTAAAAAATTATGACCAACATGAAACTAAAATGAGAGAAAACTAAATTCTTAATTGATTTAACATAACCAGAAACTCCAGATTTTCTGGTCATGTTAAATCAATTAAGAATTTAGTTTTCTCTCATTTTAGTTTCATGTTGGTCATAATTATTAGTGGTAACATTTATTTAATCTTTATTTCTGTTTAGAAATTCACCATGCAAAAATTTTCTTTGGTCTAATTTCGACATTTCAGTTGAAATGATTACAAGTGATTGAAGACGACAAGTGTTTATATTCAGTAGATACGTCCAACTGAATATTTCTTCTTAATAAGATAAATGATATCCTAAAAGAAAGTTTATTCATTGACACGAAAAAGTCTCAAAAGAATGTAAGAGAGAATAGCTAGAACCTTTTTTTTTTTTTTTGTAAAGAATAACTTTCCTATTTTAAGATGAGGAATTGAAAAGTTCTCGACCCAACTGAGAAAATATGAAATCAGTTGCATCTCAATGCTTCCCTAATCAGAGTGAAATGTAGAAACATGAAAATATCAGAAAGTAAAAAGTTCATGCTGAACGTAAGAAAAAGCTGAAAATTGAAAGAATAAAAAGTCTTTTATTTTATCAGAAAATTTTCATGAAGAACTAAAAGAAAGACCCCACCCCCGCCAAAAAAAAAAGCAATAACGTAAAAAAACAAAACAATAAAATAAAAAACCAAACCAAAAAAAAACAAAAAACAAACAATAAACAAAGATGAACATAATACATCATTCTTACCTTATGGAATATCTTTGAGCTAAAAAGAAAGAGATATAAAAGTTAATGGTTTTAGGGAATATCTTTTTGCCAGTACCATTTTCTCAATGAAGGAGAGCTACAAAATCTACCCAGATGTTTGCATAATTTGTAAAGGACTGGAAATATTTTTAATGAAAAATGTATTTATTTAAGATTACAAAAGAATTAAGAAAGATTTCTCATCAATCAGTGAAAGACTTAGTCGGGGGACAAAGAAATGGTAGAAAAGACTCCATCTCACACCTTGGAAATCAGTGGAGGTATGTGGATAAAGTGAAACCTTTGATGACGGAGATATGAGTGAAATGAGTGAAAAAAGTCTTCCTCGGTCGAGGGGATTCAGTGGAAGTATTTGGATGACGTGAAAGACGAGAAAGTGGAAAACAAGGAAAAATTAATTTAAATGTTTTTAAGCAGGATTCTGTAAGGGAGGTAAATCGTAATAGACACTGATGAAAAATTATTAATGTAAGGGAGACAACTTCTCTCGGCTTTGCTGATGGTATTTAACTTTTTTTTCATGTTTTCATATTAATATTTTAAAGCAAATTATGTTCATATAAATTTTACAAGAAACGAAATTGCCACAAATATTTTGCGTTTATCAATGTTTTATTTAGTTTTTCTTTGTTTTGATGGCATATCAACCGTTGTTTGTTAGTTAATGCGAAATCCTGCGTTTATATATATATATATATGTATATATATATATATATATTATATATATATATATATATATATATATATATATATATATATATATATATATATATATCAAATATGATTTATAAACACTGTTTGGAGATACACACAGTTAAATGTGGAACAGTTCAATTTCAAACAATTCAATTTAGCGTAAACCAAAGTTAAATGGTTTCTAGTATTTTATGTATCACTAACAATTCAATTAAACATCAGTCATTTATTAACACTTAGTTAAATAATTTAAAATCTTTTTTAAACAATTCAATTCATCATAAGTCATTTGTTTGCACACAGTTTAAATGTCAAACAGTTCTATTTGACCCATATATAGGATCCTATATGGTGCTACTACTACGGGCCAGAGTGGACCTGGGAGCGATGGTAATGAAGGGATATTCCCTATTCCACAAAGCTCAAGGTTTATTGAAGCCTCACCATCAGATTGTTTAGTGTCATATCTAGGACAATCGTTGGGGAGTTGGGGGCTTACCTCTGCAGTGATGCCGTCAGTGTATCCTACAGCCGCAGCTGACTGGGCCCTTGTTTATCAAAGTAGTGTCCCTTGATACCTTTTTTTTTATTATTGAAGTTGTTTATGAAAATCACAAACTTTTCCACTTTTAGAATTAAAAGTCATTCACTGAACAATAAAAATCGAAAGATATACAGATAATACAGAAATATCAAATACCAACTTTTACAACCGATTCTAGAGTAAATTTCTCTTGATTTGCTGAAATGACTCATTTAGTTAAGAAAAACAATTCCACCTTTATTTTAAATGTTCATATTGCACTTGATTTGAAAATAGAATTTCAAAAGAAATACAAAAGAGATCAGTTGGTTGATTAATGATGACAGTCGCAACAATATTTTTCAAGATTCATCTATTTAAGCTCAGAGCAATAATCAATCATTAGATGTTTATTATAGTCAACATTTTTAATGTTATTTTATTAACTGTCATTCCTCTAATGAGGTTTACATCTTCAATAAAATTAGCTTAGTATATATCTACTCACCCGTTTCTGTTATGGTCATAAATATCCTTAAAATATCACTTGAAATAATAATAATAATAATAATAATAATAATAATAATAATAATAATAATAATAATAATAATAATAAAGGCTCGTTAGGTAGAGGTTAGTGCAATTTTCTTTTTTTTAAAATAACACTGTATTTTCTATGACTTGTAAAATCTGTTGATGAATTTTTGTTAGATTTTAATCTAAGAATCTTGATTTATTTCTAATCGACTAAATTTTTTTACCAGGTGCAACTATCACGAGTCAACTTAACAATTGTTTGAATTCACCGCACCAAACTTAGAAATTTAGCATAAATTACTATTCTCCCTCCAGCTATGGGTAAATATTAGGGCAGACTAGGTTCTTCAGCCTTGGTGAGGCAACTAGTCTAGGAGAAGGAAAACTCGGAATTCAAACCTGTTAAACTCCGCTTAAAGATTGACCTTGTGTCATATCCTGCCCGAGTGGAGGGGTTGGTAAATATGATAAATTACGGTAGAATCTTGTGCCGACAAGTCCAGACACTCCCAGTTATCTCAAATTAATTCTACCACCCCCTATCACCGACCAGAATGTGGGCATCATAAATGCAGTATCACGTGATAGAGACCAGAGAGAAGATACAGACACAAAGAGGATTTAAAAACACCCCCAAAATGGTAAAGTAAGATGTCCTCCCTATCAGCGACCAGAATGTGGGCATTATAAATGCAGTATCACGTTATAGAGAACAGAGAGAAGACACAGACACAGAGAGAATTAAAAACACCCGCAAAATGGTAAAGTAAGATGTCCTCCCTATCAGCAACCATGATGTGGGCATTGGAAATGCAGTATCACGAGATCCTATTTACCCAACCCCTCCGCTCGGGCAGGATATGACACAAGGTCAATTTTTAAGCGGAGTTTAGCAGGTTTAAATTCAGAGTTTACCTTCTCCTAGACTAGCTGCCTCACCAAGGCTGAAGAACCTAGTCTGCCCTACTATTTACCCATAGCTGGAGGGAGAATAAGAGGATTCATACCTTTCCCAAGGGTATTAATGCTATGTGAAATGCAATCAGTCTTGTCCAGGAATTGAACTCGTATCGCCGTGTCCATATCCTGTGACGATAACCATTACACCACGGGCAGTATCACGTGATAGAGACCAGAGAGAGGACACAGACACAGAGAGAATTAAAAACACCTCCAAAATGGTAAAGTAAGATGTCCTCCCTATCAGCGACCAGAATGTGGGCATTATAAATGCAGTATCACGTGATAGAGATTAGAAAGAAGACACAGACACAGAGAGAATTAAAAACCCGCTAGGCTGGTTAGTGAACTTCATTGTTTCACGGTGGGAGTGCAATTTCATCCCTGTTTCCTGATTGAAGATTCTGTTTTAATTCATATTTCAAACTTTTTTATTTTCCTATAAACTTTGACATCATCTATATTATTATCATTAGAACAGTATCAACAGGCCGACTCCTTCATTCTCATTATAATGATCTTTATACTATTTACCCAACCCCTCCGCTCGGGCAGGATATGACACAAGGTCAATTTTTTAAGCGGAGTTTAACAGGTTTGAATTCAGAGTTTTCCTTCTCCTAGACTAGTTGCCTCACCAAGGCTGAAGAACCTAGACTGTCCTACTATTTACCAATAGCTGGAGGGAGAATAAGAGGATTCATACCTTTCCCAAGGGTATTTGGCCGAAAGTGAACGTAATAGCGCGACTGGAGTACGAACTCGCGTACTACGATTCCGCAGTTCATCGCTTTAACCATTACACCATTATAATGATCTTTATATCAAGCAGATGGTTGCAAGGAAAAGACATAACACAGAGTTGCAAATCAAATGACAAATGAAGAATGAGAGAATGAGTGTGAATTTGTGAAGTTGAAATATTCAGTTCTTGAATTGTTAGGAATGAATTATTTTCAATGAATTTGACGTGTGTTCAATGTTAGTGAAATCGAGAAATAAAAATATTCCAATATTTTTGTTGGTAGGGGTGAATTACAGACTTATATGGTCAACCAGAGTTTATGTCGACAGGGAAGGAGAATATCTGCATTGGAGAAGTGGAGTGTAGGTGGGGTGGTGATTCTCGGGTCACGCAGCTTCCATCAAAAGCCACAGTAGAAAGGTTAAGACAAGTGTCTTGTGACGTTGAATCTTGCAGGTGTCAACCGTCGATAATCTAGTGTCTGGTTCTGCCTTCTTTCTGTCTGGACATCGAAAGAATCTCGTCTTTTATAGTTTTCCCATCCTCTTATCAGATCAACTTTGGTCTTAGATTGATTGAAAAATTACTTTTAATTTTATTTTTGTGATGAATTCCATAATTTTTCCACCCTTCGCAGAGCCTATACGCAGAGATGTATGTTTTTCATTTTGAAAAAAATCTCGGCCCTGGCAACATCCAGTAAGTGCTCTCCTACCCTTTTAATTGGAATTGCCATTATTTTGCCCGTACGATAAATCGGAAGAGATCTCTATCTCTATCTATCAAACAATTCCAATTCTTGAAGGAATGTAAGAATGTGAAAATAAGTGAATAAAATATCATCAGCAGAGAGAAGAGAAATTGTCTCCCTTGCATCAGTGATTTTCTTATTTAGTGTCGATTAGTGTTCCATAAAAACGTTTAAACGAATTCTTTCTTTTTTCTTCTGTTTCTCTACAGCCTCGACTTTCATGTCATCGGGTGAGTGCTTTCCTATCCTGTTAATCGGAATTGCCATTGATTTGTTGGTACGATAAATCAGAATAAATCTCTATGAGTCATATTATTTTACTCCTTTGAGAATTTTTCACACTAGAGTTCAAGTGTAATTTTTTCTTTTTCATACAGGTTTGTATAACATAGTTGAGTAAATCGGAAGAGACCTGAAGCGAGAGAAATCCGAGAATGATTTTATTAGTAGAAAAATAATAGGCAAAGATTTTAGAAACATGAAAATCAGTATATTGAATTCAGAAGAACGATACAATACTTATCAAAATGGAAAACAGCGAAAAGCATAAATATTGTTAAATTTTTCGAATTGTTCTTTTTAACCAGAAAAAGAAATGAAAGGGTAAAGTTAAAAGTGTATTTCAATACGCAGTATATGAACACTTTCAAAAAAGCCACTGATGGTGTTGAGAAATTTTGAACGAGATTTTTTAACCAGTTTACAATTAAGGACATGTAGCGAAAAACTGAGAATTTCCTTAAAAAACACCACGAGGTCTTGATATTGGAACACGTGTAGACCTCGAAATTCCTCCAGACTTTCTGGTGCCAGATTCCAGTGAACTTGCCTCGTGATTGATTCCCACTGTTAATGAGCAAACAGCCAGTGGTCGGTTCGGCTTCAACGTGAAAGGTCATGAAAGAGTCTACTCCCTCAGACTATAATGAAAAAATGTCGCCACTCGCTTTCAGTAGCAAACCTTGAAAATGAACTAATCCAGATCTAAAACAACCCACGAAATTATACATCAACGAAACACGTTCAACAATAAGGAATTTGTTGCATAGCTACCTTATTTTCTAAAAAAAAAAACTATGAATGAATTAATCTAAGACTGAAGAACTCAAGGACATCCCTCTGAAATTTTCCAACTTATTAACCAGACTCAGTTAAGTCTCCGCAAATCACATCAAAATTTGCAAAAACTTTTCCTTTATCTGTCTTTCCTTTTTTACTTTTTTTTTTTTACTTTTTTTTTTTTTCATATTTAATTTACTGTAGAATTTATTTGCCTTGTCTTGTCTTCTCATTCAGCGTCCAAACTTGAAAATTGCGGTAATTTGCCCCACAAGCGATAATTAATACTTTTACGGTTTTAATCTTCATAAAACACTATTAAGGCGTAGAAAATAGATCTGTAGGAATGATATTGTTATTTTTGAGCGAGAAAAATATTTGTTTGTTTTTAGCGAGAAGATATTTTTGTTATTGTTGAGCGAGGGAGAGTTGTAACGTGTGTTTACGCTGTGCTGTTTCCTCGCTAAGTTTGTAAGGTCTCTCGCTAAAGCTTGTTGGGTCTCTCGCTAAAGCTTGTTGGGTCTCTCGCTAAAGCTTGTTGGGTCTCTCGCTAAAGCTTGTTGGGTATATAAAGAAGGTTCAAGATGTACGAAATCGAAATGTTTTTAGGAATAGTTTTTATTTGCAGCATGGAAAATGTAGTTTGCGTTTGTGCTGCAAGTCCCGTATGAGTGGTTGTGAGTAAAAAGAGGCGAAATGGAGATATGAGAAAGTTGAGAAGGCAGCGCGTATCGTCGGACGTGCGAGGGATTGTGTTCGCCGTAGTTTAGCGAAAGTCTTGTTTGCCGTTGGAGGAAATAAACTTTGGAGTCACCTTGAGTTTTGTGTGTCTGGTGATTTGGGGAGAGGCGTGCGTTGTCTCCATTAAAGTGGCCCAGAGGTGAAATGAGAGCTAGGTGTCGAGAGCGGAATAAGGCATCGCATCGACATAGCCAATTTTGGGGGTGACATAAAGTTGTTCCTGTGGTGGCGTATTGAATGTATCTAATTCATATTCAACAGGGATTCCTAGGTGTAGATGATAGACGAAAGGAATCCATAAATTAGATAGGTTCCCTCATGTGTCCATGCTGCTGCTGCTGCTATTGAAGAACGGCCAGTGGAACATCTGCACTGGACGGCGTAGTTCAGCCAAAAAGAGTGTTTTTAGCAGCTTACCCAATTTCTGCTGCACGGAAAGGAGGCATGGATGAATTGGATAAGTCATCCTGATTGGGTGAAATTATGCGTCGAATTAAAGTGCGCGCCAAACTAAAATACCTTTTGCAACAGATCACTGCAAATTGAATTTGACGTTCACGAAGAGAGAATTTAAAAAGTGAATATCTACTTCCAAGTTTTAAGTATTCTTTGCAAAAGATGTATATTGTAGAGTGACTAAAACACCCCTTCAGTACTCTACCAGATGGACTGGCTCATAGCCATAAATAGCCAACTATTTCGACGGTTGATTTAATTCGCTGGATCCAGTAGATGGGGCACACTTCGGCCGGCCGTGGTATCAGCAGCACAGATCTGGTTGGGTGTGTCACGTCTCTGGATACGGTAGTCAGCCGAGGCTGCCTGACGAGGAGGCCTAGCGTTCGCGTCACGTGGTCAAGACTAACATTCTTTGAGCCTCAGGGGGCCGCTCCCCCAGGCTTTAACCCTCCTCGCAGGGGCTTGGTTTATCACCGGCCACCTGAAGTGCCCCTTTTTAGAGGAATGCCAACTGGTAGCACGGATATCCCTGACCCTCTCTCGCCACTCCTCCCTATCGTTCATCGCCCTAGGCAGGTCTTCAGGACAACATCCCGTATCCTCACATAGCTGCTGAATGTATATTCGTGCTGGTCGTCCTGCTTTAGCACGGCCATGTGTGGGGGTCCATAAGAGTACATCTCTTATGAGTTCGTCCCTGCTTCTCCAGCAGTGTCCTACATGTCTGGTTCGTCTAACTTGAATAGTTTTCGTGATAGGAGGCAGGTGGCCGTACAGTTGGTGCCTTGTGGGGTGTTGCTGCCAGGACTTGTTCAAGATTGCTAGCAGCATTCTTGTGTAATTGCCGTCTAGCTTCTTCTCCAGCGGTTTTGTTAGAGTCCATGTAGTGCACCCATATAGCAGTATCGATGTGACCGCTGCCTGGAAGAAACTGCGCTTCATTTTATCGGTTAGGTCTGATTTTCATATAATCGATAACCTATTGATAGCTGTCCATGCTTTCGTTAACCTCGTGTCGATGTCGTTTTCGGTTGATGCGACGCTGCTTCCTAGGTAAGTGAATTTGTCTACTACTTTAAGAGGGGTTCCGTCTAGAGTGGAGATGTCCCCTGTTTGATTATAGCACATATATTCCGTTTTGTGTGCATTGACATAGAGGCCTATGCCTGCTGCTGCTCGTTCCAAACTATGCAGTAGTGTTTCGGCTTGGTCGGGTGTATTTGCCAGTATCGCTATGTCATCGGCGTAGTCGGCGTCGGTAATTGTTGTTGCGGGGTACCTTCTGCTTCTTTTCTTCGGTAGCTCGAAGCCATTCTCCCTGATTTTGTCAATCGATATATATATATATATATATATATATATATATATGAATGTACTTGTGAATATATATATGCTCATATATATATGTATATCATTATATAAGCATGTATATGCATATATGTCTATGCATGTTCTATATATGTTATATATATTTATATAAATACATATAAACATAAATATATATATATGCATTTATATTAATTTATTTATGTATTTACATATATATACATTTACATATATCTATATATATATACATATTGTCACGTGATAGCTCACGGAGACGAAGAGGTAAGAATGATACTATCCTCCCGTGTTGCTATTAGCTCTATCTAGCAGTCAAAAAGTGACCGTTAGGAAGGAATGTGGGTCACACAGGAGAGACCAGACGTTCACACTTAGTGACCTCAGGTCGCCGGACATCGGAAGGAGAAAGAGAGAGAAGCCAAATGATTGGCTGGGACCCCAAAACGGAAGTGGGGTTCCCTTCCCCTCAGCGGAAGTAAAGGACAAAAAAGTCAGTTTTTTAGCAGGGTTCATAGCGGGCAGACGAACCATAGCCACTTTACTCCGGGCCGAAGACAAAAGATTAGCTGAGACACGAAGGACTCCAAATCCTTCAAGCCAGTATTAAAAACAGAACAAAGTCTAGTAGCCCGTGAAAGAAGAAAATTCTCCAGTGGAACCCCGTCGAAAATAAGATAAGTAACTTTGGGATATTTTTCCTTTATACCCAAATTTCGTTTACCACTCTCTCTCTCTCTCAATTTGAAGAAGGACAAAAGTCAGAAAAGACGTTTATATTCGTGGACTGTCCAATTATATGTTTTTGACACTCTGAACGTGTATATATAAGTAGTAAAGGATTTTATGTATTTTCATTTTACCATGTGGTCTATGTTGTTACTTCATGCTTTCTTTCCAGCTTCTATTCGCCTTATGTTATCTTGTTTAGAATTGTCCTATTAATTCCAAAAGTATCACACGGGAAACCGGAGTTGCCGACTACTACAATATTAATATTATTACGACTAAGACCTATAGGCCCGTATTCTTCTATTATCTAAGGGAAAGAAGTTTAGCGGCCTGGTGGGTGTGTGATAGTGTGAAATTTGGAACCCCTTTGCCAGCGGCGGTCAGTCTGGTCCTAAATTATTCCCTCACGTAATATGCCAGTTCTTATCTGCTTGAGAAAAGAACTCTGAACAGGACTTATTCTGTAGGGGATCAAGTGCCAACCTGCCTCGTCTTCACACGTGCGAAAATAAAGTCCCGTTTTGAGATTTTAGTCGATTTGCCGTCACAGTATATATATAAATGTGTAAATATACATATACATACATATATATACATATATATATATACATGTATATATATATATATACATATATATATACATATATATATATATATATATATATAAATATATACATATATACAAATGTATATATATATATATATATATGTATATTGTGACGGTGCATAAGATATTTATCTCATAACGAGAGTTTATTTTACGCACGTGTGACGTCGGGGCAGTCTGGCACTTGATCCCTCGCAAAATAAGTCCTGTTTAAGATTCCTTTTTCGAGCATATGGTAACTGGCAGATAATGTGGGGGTTAATTTGGGACTAGACTGACCGCCGCTGGCAAGGGGGTTTCCAAATTTCACTTTATACCCACCCACCAGGCCACTTCGTCTTCCTACCCCCTAGGCTAAGGGAAGACATGGACCTCTGGGTTGAGATAAAATATTATTATTTACTGTAGTCGACAATTCCAATTTCCCGAGTAATGTTTTTAAAGGCGAATAGGACATTTAGTGAGAATAATTTGAGGCGAATGAAGCTGAAAAAGATATACATGCAAAAGAAGGCAACTCGCTGGGTAAATAACACAACAAATAAATTTCAACGAGGGGACATTTAAAATATAACCAAAATTTTAATAGTCGGAGTCCAAACAAATATTTATGGTGCTAGCCGGCTATATTACCCCGGCAAACAGTTTCCAACATAAATGTCTTTCTTTCTTCTTTCTTCTTTTCTTCGTACATCTCTGTCTTTTCTCTTGAACATTGAAAAGGTAGCAAAGTCCTCTCATACGTTTACAGTTTATGAAATTAATCTTTTCATTCTATTTCTCTTCTTTTCTTAATGCATATAATTCTTTATATGCTTCTTTCTTTAAATTGAGAGAGAGAGGGCATATAATTGCAATGCTTAATAAGGGTGGAGGGAGAAAACGGTTTTAAAGTTTACTTAGCTTTTTCGATGGGTTTCTTCTGAGATTTCTTTTCTTTTACGGGCTAGCGGGATTCTTTAGAGCTTGACTTGAAGGCATCTGTTATCTCCTGTCCAACTCGGTTCCGCTTCTTTTCCCGGAGTTTTTGGCTTCTTCAACGCGTCCTGTCGCGACGACTGCTATCTCAGAACTCAATTCATTTCACCGGCGAGATACCTGGGAGTTTTTTGGCATCAGGTCTGCACGTCCTCTCACGGCGACCTCCGTCCTAAAAACTGAAATTCTTTTTCCCTATTTCCTCTGATGAAAAGGGCACTACTAACGGCTTTAGGGTTCTGGCCAATCATTTGGCCTCTTTCTTCTCCCTCCACCTCCCCCTGGCATACTATTCATTCGGGCTACTATACTGACCTCTGTATCCCCTTCTCAGTCCACCCGGTCACAGAGTGTAGGTAGCTCTTAGCTTTCATTCTGACCTGGATTCGATACTTCGTTCAAATGGCTGGCGGAGGAGTTGATCTACATTCCTATTCCTCTTTTAACGGACAATCTTTGGGGCCTGTTAATTCAAACACGGAGGGGTAGGGGAAATTGATCTTACCTCTCTCCTCTCATTGGCAGACCACGTGACAATATATATGCATAAATATATACATACATATACAAATATATATATATATAAATATACATATATATATATATACATATATATAAATATGTACATATATATATAAATATATATATATGTATACATACATATATGTACATACGTATATGTAAATACATATATATATATATATGTATCAGTGGCGACTCTAGCCTATTTTTGCTACTCGTGCCCCCCACCCTCTGTCAACTTCAGTTCCCAACCCATGGTCCGTGGACCCAAAGTAAGTCATCATAGTTGCTATTGCGTGATTCTCCATTGTATAGCACAGATTGACTAACGTACCTTGCATGGTGGGTTTTTTGTAAACAATCAAGATACTACATAATTTGTAGTCTTGTTAATACAGTAGATAAGATATTTTTTTCCTTTCAAAAGTATAGAAGAAAAGAGATGTTCATTACTATGACGAGAAAAATATGTTTATTAGAATGAAGAAATTGATGACAAAGATTATTTGTTGAAAATGTATTCAAATAAACAAATTTTAGTTACAGAATGTAATATATGCATATTCCTTAAAGAAATAGAGATCTGTTAGTGAAAAAACGAATTAAAACACGCCGTTTAACCAACATTTACCATAGCGATGATGATGACGTCGGCGACGGCTATAATCAGCTATTCCCCACCCTCTCTCTCTCTCTCTCCCTCTCTCTCCCACACACACACTCTCTCTCTCTCTCCCCCTCTCTCGGTCCCTCTCCTTCTTCCCAAGACAGCTGTCAGCAGTCACATTGTGCTAATTTTTTTGAGCACGGTATTTTGAGTTGCTCTTGCTATTGGCTACAGCCAAAAGCGGATTTCTCTAACATTACTGTTATTATAAGGGTCTTGTGCTGGGCACGGATTACGCATGTTCAACATTATAGCCGATTTTATGGGATGTTCAATGAATCTGACGGTGGCCGGACAAAGACCATCCGTTCAAAACAGCATCGTTGTATTATTCCCAAATATATTTATGGCTACTTAGTTATCGAAACTTGAATAGATACGTAATTTAATTGAGATCGGACTAAGTATGTTTGCTTGAAATTAATGGATGATTTTTAATCCATTTTAAATAACATTGACCGAGTTATTGGTCGTGACTGGCACGAGTAGCACTAGTCCCATCTCCGCCCCTGATATGTATGTATACGAGCATATATATATACATATATATACAGAAATATACCAATATTTATATATATATGCACATATATATCCATATCTATATGCATACATATATATATATATGTACACCCATATATACACATATACATACCCATACATTCATATATATACATATATACATACATATATATATAAATACAAAGATATATATAGATGTATATATGTATATACATATGTATATACATGTACACACACACACACACACACACACATATATATATATATACAAAAACATATATAAACTTATATATACATATAGATATGTATGAATATATATACCCATTTATATATATATATATATATATAAATAGGTTTATATATATATATATATATATATATATATATAAACATTATGTATATGTTTACATATATAAATATTTATATGTATATGCTTATATATATACATATATATGTTTTAAAAAGTTTATATATGTACGTTTTTATACATATGTGTTTATATTTTATATACATATAAACATATATATATGCATTCATATATGTAAACATATACACACACACACACACACATATATATATATATATATACATATATATATATATACATATATATATATATACATATATATATATATATATATATATATATATATATATACATTGTGACGGTGCATAAATATTTATCCCAGGACGGGAGTTTATTTTGTGTACGTGTGACGTCGGGGCGGTCTGGCACTTGACCCCTCGCAAGATAAGTCCTAGTTAAGATTCCTTTTTCGGGCATATGGGAACTGACAAATACTATGAGGGTTAATTTAGGGCTAAACTCAGCCCGACGGAGGCAAAGGGGATTCCAATTCACTTTACATACGTCACCAAATTCTTTCGTCTTCCTACCCCCTCGGATAACAGAAAACCTGGACTTCTAGGTTAAGATAAAATATTATTCACTGTAGTCGGCAATCCCAATTTCCCGTGTAATGTTTTTTTTTAAGGCGAATAAGACATTTAGCCAGAATAAATTGAAGTGAATGAAGCTAAAAAAGAAATATGCAAAAGAAGGCAACTCGACAGATAAACAACATAACAAATATATTTCACTACGAGAGGACATTTAAAATACAACAACATTTTGATAGGTGAGGACCAAACAAATATTTAAGGTGCCGGCTATATCACCAGCAGACAGTCTTAAACACAAATGTCACTCTCGACAGTCCTTGTCTTCTTTCTTCTTTCTTTCTTTACTTTCAAAACTTGAAAAGGTAGTAAAGTCCACTCGTTCGTTTACCGTTTATAAAACGAATTTCTTCAGTCTATTTCTTTCCTTTTCTAAATACATATAAGTTCCAATATTTGGAAAGGATAGGAGGAAAAACAGTTTAAGATATACGTAGATTTTAACTGGTTTAATTCGCAGATTCCTTTCTTTTACGGGGGGTGGTGTTTCTTTAGAATCTGGCGGGAAGGCACCTGTTATCTTCTGTCCAAAGATTCTTTCCGCTCTTCCCCGGAGTTTCGGTGACAGTTTCAATACGTCTCGTTACGCTGAGTGCGGACCAAGAACTGACAAACCTTATCCCCATTTCCTCTGACGAAAAGGGTAATACTTCCGGCGCTAAGGCTTCGGCCAATCATTTGACTCCTTCCTCCTCCTCCACCTCATCTGGTCATGCTACTCAATGACCCACATTCCTTCTCCGTCTACCTAGTTATGAAGTGCGGGTAGTTTGATCCTTGCTTTCGTTCTGATCTGGATTCGTTACTTCGTTCAACAGGCTGGCCGCGAGGAATTGACTTCCACTCATATTCCTCTTTTAACGGTCAATCTTTGGGGCCTGTTAGTTCAAACACCGAAGGGGAAGGGAAATTAAATCCCACTTCTCCCCTCTCAGTGGCTCACAACGTCCCAATACCCATATGTATGTGCACATTTTATATATATATATACAAATATATGCATAGATGTGCACATTTTTTAAATATATATATATTTGTGCACATTTTATATATATATATATACAAATATATGCATAGATGTGCACATTTTTTAAATATATATATATTTGTGCACATTTTATATATATATATATACAAATATATGCATAGATGTGCACATTTTTTAAATATATATATATTTGTGCACATTTTATATATACATATACAAATATATGCATAGATGTGCACATTTTTTAAATATATATATATTTGTGCACATTTTATATATGCACATTTTTATATACATGCATATATATACTTATATATATGTAGATACATGTCCACATTTATATATATATATATATGTGTGTGTGTGTTTGTGTACAATATATACATATATGTGTGTGTCTGTGTGTGTACATTTTATATAAATATGTGAGTATATGCACATTATATATAGGTAGATTATATATATATATATATGTACAAATTATATATATATATGTACAATTTATGCATGTGTACGCATTATATATATATATATATATCTGTGTGTGTGTGTGTGTGTGTGCGTGCGTGTGTGTGTATGTGTGTGTGTACATTATATATATACATATAACTTAAGTAATGTAATGTTGGCGGCTGTAGTTAAAGGTGACCTGAAGGCTCCCTTTTAAATAGATACTATACCGAGGTGTAGGGGAGTGCGCTACTCCTTTCCTGGATTTCTCCACTTTACCCTTGATACGAACCTTTTATTACTGAATGTTAAGCAAGGAGATATCAAGTACAATTCTTAAAGTCTTTGGTAGGACGTGACCTGGGATCGAACCCTGGTCTCCCGGATCATTGGTGAACAGTCTATTTGCACACACACACACACACATATATATATATATATAATGTGCACACACACATATATGTATACGTTTGGGTTATTATTATCATTGATACTAACAATAATAATAACTTCACTACCTCTACTTACAAAAAACCCTCTAGTAATAACTCCTGTACCCTCAACTTTAAAAGTGAATGCCCCTTCAGATATAAAAAAAGCAATTATTCATAATCTAATATCCCGTGTCAAACTGATCTCCTCCTCCAAAACAATATTTTATAAAGAGGTAGAAAACATAAAACAGGCTCTCATCAATAATGGGTTTCCTAACTATATTGTTGATGAACAAATTAAACGTATGATTAAAAATGTTAACCAACAAAATAAACACTGTACTATTCCATCCAGTCAACAAACATATATCAAACTTTTTTTATCGTAACCAAATACACTACAATCATAAATTAGATGAAAAAATATTGAAAACATTGATTCACAGAAATATACTCCCCACTGATCCTAATAAAAAGATAAAACTTATATATTATAATAAGTTTAAAAACTTGAATTTAGTCATTAGAAATAATTCCACTCCCTTGATTGGAGTTTTGCAAAAAACCAACGTTATATATAAATTTAAATGTCCTTTAGGAGATTGTATCTCTGATAATAATAATATATATGTTGGTTGAACCTCAACTACCCTGTCGAGGAGACTTACAATGCACAAGTTCAATAGCTCGGCATTTAAAAAAATATTCATGCCCAACAACACAATTACGGAAAATTCTCACCGACAACACGACAATATTAGAACATCAAAATAATAAACAAAAACTACAGATTCTCGAAGCACTACATATTAGAAAAATGCAACCGACACTTAATAGTAAAATGTCTTTAGCTACTGATACTAATTATAGAATTCCATTTAAAAGCAAACGCCATAATCTTCAACGGTAAAGACGCTCTTACATAGTGGTAATATGGTAAAACAAAAGTTACATCACTTTTGTAATAGATCCTCCTCTGATGATGGCCCAAAGTCGGGCAGAAAGTACTAGGGATACATACAACTATGAACAATACATAAATCAATTTCCCCCGAATACGATAAAAGTAATACGGGAATTCGAACGGATCAAGAAGAGGATATGTAGACATAAAATGTCTATTATGTTTAATGAAATTTTTATCAACGAAGAAATGCTGCCAATATATATATATATATATATATATGCACATTTTTTATGTATATATGTGTGCATATATATATATTTATACACACACATACATGAGTGTGGGTGTGTGTGTGGGGGGGGGTGCATATAGTGTATATATATATATACTCATTTTATATGTATATGTGTATGTATATATATATATATATTAATACATTAATATATAGATATATGTGTATGTATGTATTTATATTGATGTGCATATGTATGTATGTATGTGTATATATATATATATATATATATATGCCCATTATATATATATATATATATCATATATATAATATATGTATATAATATATATTTATATCATCATCATCTTGTCGTGCTATCGGCACGGTTATCCCTGATCCTTTCTCGCCACTTCTCCCTATCGTTCTTCGCTTCCGTCAGTACTTCAGGGCTACAGCCCGTATCCTCACAGAACTGCTGTATGTAGGTTCGACCAAGTGGCCCTTCTTTTGCTCGGCCATGTGAAGGGTTCTATAATAGTACATCCCTTATGAGTTCGTCCCTACTTCCCCAGCTGTGTCCTGCATGTTTGGTTCGTCTAATTTAGATAGTTTTGGCGATGGGCGGTAGGTGGCCGTACAGCTGCTGCTTTGTGAGGTGTAGCCTCCAGGGCCCATTCAATATTACTCGCAGTATTCTTGTGTAGTTGGCCTCAATCTTTTTCTCCTGCTGTTTAATTAGCGTCCATGTAGTGCATCTATATAGCAGCATCGACACGATCGCTGCTTGGAAGAAACTGCGTTTCATTTTATCGGTCAGATCTGACTTCCATATGACCGATAGCCTATCAATAGCTGTTCATGCCTTTGTTAGTCGCGTGTCGATGTCTCTCTCGGTTGATGAGACACTGCTTCCCAGGTAGGTGAACTTGTCTACCAGTTTCAGAGAGCTACCGTTTAGTGTGGAAATATCGTCTGTTTGATTAAAGCATATATATTCCGTCTTGTGTGCATTGACATGGAGGCCAATGCCTGCGGCAGCTCGTTCCAAACTATGCAGTAGTGTTTCGGCTTGGGCGGGTGCATTTGCCAGAATCGCTATGTCATAGGCGTAGTCGGCGTTGGTAATTGTTTTTGCGGGGTACCTTCTGCTTCTTTTCTTCGTCAGCTCAAAACCGTTTTCTTTGATTTTAACGATCGATGTTCTAAGCACGTAGTCTAGATAGATGATAAAGAGGTATGGGGCAAGTGTGTCTCCTTGCAGTACCCCAGCTACAATGTCGAAGTAGTCTGTGTCTCCATTCGAGGAACGCACTCTCACTTTGGTGTTTCTTGAGAGAATCATTATGGCTGCAACTGTTTCTTTTGGTAGACCGTATGCGAGTAGAATTTGCTCCATCTTCCCTCTGTGTATGTGTTGCATACATATATATACTGAATACATACCGACGCAATGATAACAGACGCATGCGGAAAGACGCAGGAAGAAACGACGCAGGAAGACTTCTTTAACAACATATTAACCTCTCACTTTATTGCAAGGGTTCGAAAGGGTTGTTCAAGGTTTGCATGTGAGAGGGTGCTGGAGACCGAACATAAACTTCATATTTTTACCTCCACTACTTATGACCGTCACGTTGTGTCTTTCTTGCTCTCTTGATGTTCAACCGGAGGCCTAGGGCTCACTCTGCTGGATGCTGGCTTTCTTTATGGCATCTTATCAGCATATTCTCTGGACCCCAAACTCCATCGGGGGTTTCCGAGGGCCCCCTCGGTCGAGTGTGGCTTTCCCTACCACATCTGGTCTCTAGCTGTCTGGAATTCTACTGGCAACTGCTACTTGGACTCGAAGTCAACTGAGTTAAATAATAATTCAACGCCCACACGATCGCCCACTGGATCTCTGAAATTGAATGTTTAATCGTCATCAAGCGGAAATAACTGTCATGCAGTTCACAGGTCACTCTCTTCCGGTGCATCACCATAGTGGCATCGTGGGACCTTCACCTTGTCCCATATTATAAGCCTTAATCCGCCCAGGCAATCTCTTTCGATTACTCGCCATTGGAATGTGTCACTTCCTTCCGGTGCATCACCTTGGAATAGTATTTTTGGGCCGGGTCGAAGGTCAAAACATAACATATGGAATCAAAGGCCTTTGTAAAGTCGACAAATGATATTGTTGTCTGTAGGTTTTTGCCCGTACGCCTTCTAGAATTCTACGGATAGTCAGTATTTGTGAGGTCGTGGATCTATTTCTCCGGAAGCCATTTTGATTCTTCCTGAGAATATTGTCAATCTTGGGTTCTATGCGGTTGCGAAGTAGGGCATTGTATATTTTGGCTGCTACGAATGTAAGTGTTATACCTCAGTAGTTATTGGCTAATCCGAGGTCACCCTTTTTAGGGAAAGGGAGGATGTATCCCTTCATCCATCTGTCTATCGGATTTTGATTATTAACTGCATCACAGTGTTGGAGCACTATGTCATCAAATTTTCGGGTCTTCCATACTTCTGGGGGAATTTCATCGACCCCTGCGGCTTTTCTATTTTAAATTTTTCTAAGAACTGAGTCGAGTTCTTCTGGCGTGAACGGTTCCAGTTTGATGTCTAATTGCTTACTAATAATTCTCGTGATTTGTTCATGTATAACTTTAGGTGGGTTTCCTAGTAGATTCTGGAAATGTTGTTTTCCCATTTTTATTCGTTCTTGTTGGTTTGTAGCTTTCAATCTAGCTTTGGCAGTGCTATACCTTCTGCTTATTTCGTTTATAGTTTGTCATGCTAAGATTGCCTATCTTTCTCTGAGTCTCTAATCTTATCTATCTGATTTTGTACGTATTCTGTTTGTTCTTTTAGGTATATACTTGCTAATTCATTTTGTGTCTTTTTTTAGTTTTAGGGCATTTGCGTTAGTTGGGTTCTTCCTATGGCATTTGGAGGCAGTTTTCACGTGTGCACATTTCCCTCTAACCGCTAATGTCTCCCATGGGACTCTAGATTTAGTTCTATGTTTTGTTTGTATGTATTTCGCAGCTGCTTCTTGGTGGACATTGATGAAATTCTCATATTCGTCATTCGGAATACGTGTTTCTGTCTTCTCCTGAAGTGCATCGAATTTGTTTCCTAATGGTATTACATATTTATCTCTAGTATCATTGTTATTAAGAAAGGCCCAGTCATAGGGTATGGTGGTCGTTGTTCGGGTGGCGTAGGCTCAATCGTATTTCTGCCGTGACAATTCGGTGATCAGAGGACACACCTATGAAAGAGGAGTAAGCCTCGCAATTTACTGCGCTATTTTTCCATTTCTTGTTTATAACGACGTAGTCTATCTGTGCTTTAGTATTGATTGCGTATGTATAGATCCATAATTTTCCCTCCCTTTTTTTGAAAGTTTGTATTTAGGCATGTTAATCGATTTTCTATAGTGAAATCTATTAGATGTTATCCATTTCTGTTTGACGAGTTGTATAGGCTGAATTTGTGGTTTCCGTTTTTCTCGATTTTGGCATTCATGTCTCTGCCAATGACGAGAACGTTGTGTTTCGGGATGCTACGCACAAGAGAGGATAGCTCATCGTAGAAGGCGATGAGTTCAGTTTCTTCACTAATATTTGTTGGGCTGTAGCAGGAGATGATTGATGCTCTGAAGTTGCCATTAAAAGTAGTTACCATCATCCTTGGATGTATTTTCTCTATACTATTTAGTGATTTTCGGGCTTGTGGTCCTATAACCATACCTACTCCTCCTATCGTGGCATTGACAGAGTTTTTCCATGCTGATGCAGAGGCTAGCGTCCATCTATTACCGTTATTGTGATATCTAATATCCTCGCTATGTGTGTATCTGTGTTCTTGAATGCATATTATGCTTATTTTATGTTATATATATAGAGAGAGAGAGAGTGAAAGGGAGGTCAACACCCTTACCCCTCTTTATTTAAATCAATAGGCATAATAGGGACTGACCGTTAAAGTGGCAGGGGAGAAAAATGGTACGCTATCTGTACCCTTTGCACTTTAGTCTGTAGAAACGAAAGAAGTCAAGGTCAATCGGGTGGCGTGATTCGGCGAGGTGGTGGTAGAGGAAAAGTCGAATGGTTGGTCGACAGAATCTTCGCACGCGTTAGAGAAATTTGAAGGAGAATCTTTAGTTGGGACAAATCCAGTGTTGGAAAAAGATGCTGATTTCAGCTAGCTCCTGGAAAAGATAGCTCACCCGTAAAAAAGAGAGAAAATCTGAAAATTGAAAACCCGTCAAAGATAAGTACAGCTCAAACCCTTTTCCTTTTTCAAATCTTAAATATTGGAAAGGAGTATGTATTAAAAAAAACTGTAAATTTTCTATTCATTAATAGTTCAAATTATTGAATGAACATTGCTACACGCCACAGTCCGGCGGCTGACTCAATTAAAAGAAAAAGAGAGAGAAAAAAGAGAAAGAAGAAAAAGGACTGTTGAGAGACATTTTTTTACGCTTTCCCGTTGGCTTAATATTGCCGCTATTTAAAAAAAAAGAGAAAAAAATTGTTTCTTAAATCTCATTATTATTTATTTGATCGCTGCATTTTAAAATCTTATGTTTTAAATGCCCTCTTGTGTTGAAATGTTTTGATTATGTTCTTTCCTCGGTTTATTTGACTTCTTTTGACATTTACCTTGTCTCGGTCTCATACCACTTTCATTAATTCTCGCTAAACGTCTTATTGCCTCCTTAAACATTACAAGAGGATTTGGAAATCAGTATACAGTGAATATTATCTAACATTGAATTTCGTTCCTCCGTAATATGAGGGGGTAGCGGAGATAAAGGACTTGGTGGTGTATGTGAAAGTGAATCGACAACCCTCTATCGACGTCTGAGACCAGTCTAACCTCGAATCAGCATCCATATTATTTTTCTCATATACCTAAAATAGGAATCTTGACCGGGATTTATTTTGTGGAGTGTCAAGTGCCAGGCTGCTCTCGGCGATACACATTCTACGTAACAGTCTTCTATTAAAGACAATGATCGAAAACATCACAATATATATATATATATAATGTGCATATATATATATATATATGTGTGTGTGGGTCCATATTACATCTATATATATGTGTGCATATTATATATATGTCTGTGTGTGTGTGTGTACATAATATATATGTGTGTGTGTGTGTGTGTGTGCACATTATATATATATATCATATAAAACTGCACACTAAAAATGAAGATGAACACCCAATGTAATCTCTGCTTTTAATTGATCTGACGTATATATATATATATATATATATATATATATAATTCGTTTAAATACCTTGTCGGGTGGCAAAAGCTGTTTGGTAGTGCCAGTATCACCTTAAGCTACCGAAACTGTGTTATCACCCCGGTTGGCGGCTGATGAGGGCAGGGTATCACACGAGGTTTCACATGATGAAAAAATATATATGTATATATATGTGTGTGTGTGTGTGTGTGTGTGTGCACGTTTTTTATATATATATTTATATATGTGTACATTATATATATATACATATATATATATATATTCTGACGATGAAATACAACACCTTCACACATTCTCTATAGGTGAAATGACGAGCCTAACTAAATCGAAAGATAAGATATAACCAACGAAAATGATAATATTAAAAAAATCCTTCCGCAATTATATAACATTTTTGTTAGAATAATTTCTTCATTCTTTACATTGTTTGCTAAAACTATATCATCGATAATTTGTTGATATCCGATAGGAAAAGGGAGAAGGAAAGCTCCCTAAATAATAAAACTGGAGAATTGATATTCCGTTACTCGGACCTGAAGCCTGAGAAGATGAACATTATACTGTGTTTGAGAAACTGAACTTTTTCCTTTATTTCTTGTAAATAAATTTCATTTCTATCTTCCATCTGAGCTGTTTGTTCAATAAAAATGTGACACGATGCTGAAGTGAATATTTTTTTGTATCTTGTTGAATATGAAGTTAAACTAGGAGTGTGTGTGTGTGTGTGTGTGTGTGTGTGTCCGGATTCGAACGTGGGTGGGCCTACCCGAGTGATGTAAAAAAAAAAAAAGAGAGAAAGAAGTTTTTCTTTCTCTTAAGATGTCAGATTGTAGCATAGAACCAAAATACGTTGTCTGAAACAAAGGAGTTTGCAGAAAAGAAACACTCAAAACTCGAATTTTAAGGAAGAAAATAGTAGTCGCTTTTATTCATGGGGACTACAGCGGGCTGTAATTAAATAAGTTTATTCAATAGCGTTCTTCCTCTCTCCTCTTCTTGGCAATGACGGCGGCGTCGTTATAGTTGGCTTGTTGATACTTTCATATCAGTCGAATTACTGACAGGGTGGTGTGACATGGGTCAGGGTGTCATGGACCTCTGTTGAAAATTTTTAGAAACCTGCCTTGAACTGCCAAAATCTCGTTACTTGATTTCTTATATAGTGATTTGATGGATCACTTTGAAGGTTCCAGAAGGCTCGATGATCACCAGTGAAAACAATAGTGCAGCACATGAAAGTTCAGGCGTGATTATGTTAAAATCACGCTTGAACTCTACAGGTCATTCTGCCTGCACGAGCGAGGTTCGTGACATTTTTGATCGTCAGACTCATGTACCCAATGATTGATGACAGCTGATGTGCTCGCGCGTTCTCCAACCATGAGACCGCCGCAACTCAACGACAGCGCCTGTCCGTACAAGATAACTGGGTGAAAGGCCATGGTCGCCA
The DNA here is from genome assembly GCA_963585895.1 of Sepioteuthis lessoniana. Taxonomy (NCBI): domain Eukaryota; kingdom Metazoa; phylum Mollusca; class Cephalopoda; order Myopsida; family Loliginidae; genus Sepioteuthis; species Sepioteuthis lessoniana. Next base: position 47,228,253 of record OY757945.1, on the reverse strand, counting down.
CTAAATCTGGTTTTGAGTTCATACCCCAGAGAGATCAAACAGGTAGATATTTTAGTACCAATAAATTTTAGATTCTCGGCCTGATGAAAAATTTATGTTTCTTCAATCGGCGGGAAATTTAGTTCAGGATTTTCTAAATAAATAGAGGTAGCTTTTTGAGAGAAAGGGCAGTTGTCTTCACACGTGCTGAGAGATAGTTGTGATAACAGTCGGCCCAGCACGTGCCGCCGTGTGTCTTGGCATGCACCGACAGAAAGAGTAAAATATAGTAGCGCTGAGTGTCACGTTGCCTCTCTCAAGTCCAATTGAGAGAAATAAAGAAAAACACATCCAAATCAAAAGAATCTTGGACTTTCTTTTCTATCAGCATGGGGGACGAAACGGCCGGAGAAAATATCCGTGGATACAAATTGTTAATATTACCTAAAAGCAGGGGTATTACAAAAAGAATATTTATATTTTTGGATTTGATTCAACCAACACACCAGTCTGGTTTTATTCTTTCAATGTTAAATGTTGTATTTGTCGAAAGCATTGTATTTGAGGACGGAAAGCTAGCCAGTTAGCTGTGTTTAATTTCATTCTTCCACCTATAACTCGCTAGTGGATTTAAAATGTCGACTAATTAGGAGTTGGTGATATCTGTAATTATTAAGTAGTGTTGGCAGTCCAATCCTACCCATATGTCCAGCTGGAACTGGTGGTCTTGGTGCGAACGAATAGAACCCTGCAAGCCTGTTGGGCATATGGCAGCATAATTAAATATATATATATGTATGTGTGCGCACATTATATATATGTGTGCACATATTCATTCAATAAGTTTCCAGGCTTTTTTTGTACAGGCATTTAATATTGTTGTAGAAAAATTCACTATGTTATTGCTATACATCTTATGAGATGACTGACCAATTTTTATGATTTCAGGTTGAAATGAACAGCTACAGCAGCAATTGGAATACACCCTAAAGTTTGATTGTTGCAGCTGGAGAATTTTAAAAAGGCTATCTGGACGTGAGGAAGAACGATATGCAATAAAATTCTGTTTTAAACTTGGAAAAAATGCCACAGAAACGTATGGAATGCTTCACACTGCTTTTCGACCATCTTGCATGAATCGAGTATCAGTTTTTGAGTGGCATAAGAGATTCAAGGAAGGCAGGGAGTCTGAGTTTGTAAGTGATGATGAGAGGTATGGGAGGAGTAAGGAAGTCAATACACCAGAGTTGATTGGCCAAAGGCTTAGGGTTACTATGTTGAGGTTTTAAGGGAGTTCAGGAAGAGATTCCTAGGGAAGAGGCTCAGCACTCTCCAAATCGGGTCAGTGGCATTTCTACCAGGACAATACACCAGTTCACAACTCCATTGTTGACACAGACTATTTGAGCAAGATGGGCATCAAGACAGTTCCTCAGCCTCCCCAGAGTCCAGACCCTTCTTCCTTCAGCTCAGAGGCTGTTGTTATGAGATGATTGAGGAGATGAAAGAGGCTGTGACGAAACTTATTTTATGATACTCATATATACGTAATAAGTAACTATATATTATATAAATACATATGCACATTTTATATATATATATATATATATATATATATATATATATATATGCACACACACATACATGTATATATATGAGTGTATATATGCAGTTTGTCTACAAACTTATTTCCTTTCAGCTGTTTTCTTTCCTTGAATTAAACCATTTCATCTGAAGCGGTCACTGTGGTTTTCTTTTTTAAAAACTCTTAAACAGATGTGTCCGTTGACACTTTCAATTGGGTGTTTTAACCAAACTCTCAGAGACAAAAATCACCATAACCCTACAAATATACTCCATAAAATAAATAAAAACTAACCTTCAAATACATTCCCAGTATAGGGGGGAGAACATCTGTTATTTGGGTTGGGTTTTTATGAACACAATAATTGTTTGAATTATCTTGCACATTTTCTTTTTGTTGCTTTTGTTTCTCTCACAAAACATAAGATTATCTCATCTATGTCCATCTTCTATAATTTTGGTTTGGATTGGGTTTCATAGCAAATCTATTTTTATACAAATAAACAGTTCTGTTTCAAATAATTCAGTTAGGCATAAGTATACAGTTTGTCAAAAACATTTCTATTCAAGCAATTCAGTTTAGTCAAACTTTTCTATTTAAAACAATCCAGTTTATTTTAAGTATAGTTTCTGTCTACACACAGTTAAATGTCAAAAGATGTTCTATTTCAAACAATTCATTTTAGCATAAATTCAGTTTCTGTGCCAAAAACAGTTCTATTCAATGAAATCATAAGTACACAGTTTAGTTTTATTTGACCAATAGATAGGACCCTATCATGCATAATTTTGAGCAAAGTTATTCAGACTGTCAAACTAGTTCATTGGATTACTGTAACCCTAAGTTAGCCCTGTTTGTTTGAGAATAAAATCTCCTTCACTAGCAGATTGGTTTGAGTAATCCAAACTCCAAAATCTTAGTATGACGGTGAGGTCAAGTGATGAAACCCCTAGAATAATTTGTTGTTTTCACCCAAGTGTATCAGGTCCTTGGTGTGGTAACTTGTGCTACTTGCATCCTTCACACAGTTGGATCAGAATTTGATCAACTTCTAAGGAATGATCAGATCTACTGAAGAACTAAAAGTATATTGTCTATTTCTTATAAGAAAATTAAAGAATCCATTTACAAAGATCTTCCTCACCAGTTCTTAATATTAGCAATGGTGACGTGGAGCGTTTTCTCCTTATTCAATCCAGGCTGACTCTTTTCTCCAGACTGAAGAAAAGGATTTATGTTTTTTGAAAATATTCACCTCCACTCAGCAGAAGCCTCTCTCATCAGGACCAATCTGATTTCTTTTTAGAAAGGACCTCGACCAACTAAAGAAAACATTACCTCCTATATCTCTTCATCTGATAGGAGCCATTCTAAATCTGAACATACTTTTTAAATCAGACAATTCAATGCTGATCGCTTCTTAAATTCAGGAAATAACTTTTTCCCTTTTCATATCCAATTTAACAGCAGCAACTTGGAGGTCATTTTTCTACTCAATTTGCTAGTGGTCAGATTTCAAAATCATTATCCGATTTTAACACTCCACACTCGCTCCAATAGTAGACAAGCATTTATCCACGCCTACCCAATATCAGGATATTAGTGTCTCATTACTCTTGTTATGTCATTTCAACCAATCCACTCCATACTTACTACCTATAATACTGAGATAAATCATTTAAATTCAAAGTTATTTTTTTTATGAATTAATTTCATTCTTTTTATTGCTTTTAGCATTACCACATGACTTTAGTTGATCTCTTCCATATCGTCCCTCAAGAAAAAATTTCAAACAAAAAAAGCAGGGTCTTGTGATATTGATAACTAATATTGTGGGTTTGAGAAAGCCCCAAAACCTTAGGGCTGCAGATATACCTGAAAATGGCTGATTGACACAATGTCCATGAGTCTTTCTTTGTTTGGATGCTTCTTCCTCTCTCAGTCCATGAAAAAGATTTTCTCACTCCAGTCCCATCTCGTTCTTATTAAGGTTCTCAGAATAGCAAGTCCAATTTTCGTCTGTGTCAGCTGTATGCTAACTGATATCACCCCCCCCCCAAAAAAAAAACATAATGGAGTGCCTGATAAAATGCATTTTATTGCAAGACATCTAACTTTATCCCCTCACCCATTCAACTGATTTTTTTTTGGATAACTTATCTATTTGCATGTTGCAATTATGTTACTTTAGAACTTGTTTACTGTCTTGCAGTACGTTGCCCTTCCCTCTCCAAGTAAAACAGAATAAAAGAGGCAAACAGTGATTAGTTGAGGCTCATTGTGTCAAAATTGATTCCATGTTTTATATGTGGAGTTGAAAGGATTTGCTGAAAAATTAAGACCAAGAAAATTTAACAGCAAGTCAATCCCTCAGGGGATATTCAATGTTTAGAGGTTAGTTTGGTTTGGGTTTATGGCACATCAACACTTGTGGGTTATTTAATGCCAAATCCTGTTAATACATTCATATTAAATATGATTTGTAAACACTTTTTGTAGATTACTTTTTTAAACAAGCCCGAGTTCATTCTTATGTACACAATTAAATGGTTTCAAGTATTTCTATCAAACACAAATAATTCTATTTACTATCAATCATTTGTTGGCACACAGTTAAATAGTTTCAAGTATTGCTATGTAACATTAACAATTTAACATCGGTCATTTATTTGTACACATTTAAATAGATATATATATGATTTGTAAATTAATAGTTCGAAGGCAATTTCATTTTTAAATGAATTAGAAATTTCTTTGCATACTAGTATTGCTATTGTTTCTACATAGTTTTTTTCTATTTAACACTATTCATTCATTTGCACAGTTAAATGGTTTTAAATATTGCCATGTATCACTAACATTTCAATGAAACATCAGTCATTTGTTTACATAAACAATTCAGTTTAGCAAAAGTCCTTTGTCAGCACACAGTTTAAATGTCAACAGTTCTATTTAACCCATAGATAAGACCCTTTCAGTTGCAACTGATCTTGGTCAGAATGAACCTGAGAGCAATGACAATGAAGGGGTACTCCACGTTCCCCAATGCTTCTGGACTAGAGCCTCACCATCTGATGGTTTGATGTCGCATACAGGACACTCATTGGGGGTGATGGCATTAGTAAGAACTTAAAATGCATACAGCTTATCTTTTCTTACTAGATCTATGTTTTTGTGAAAAATTTTTTAGCGTAAGACAGGAATACTTCAAAGGAGGAACTTGTAATTATAGGAATGGACATGGTGAACCAAGTTCAAATTCTTGACGAGGTTGATTGTATTTTACATAGCACTAATACCCTTGGGAAAATATGAATAATTCTCCCTCCAGCTATGGGTAAATAGTAGGCCAAACTAGTTTCTTTAGCTTTGGTTAGGCAACCAGTCTAGGAGAAGAAAAATTCTGTTTTCAAACCTGTTAGACTCCGCTTAAAAATTGACCTTGTGTTGCATCCTCTTCACACAAGAATAGTATGTGGTACATTCAATAGGTTTCAAGCCTTTTTTCGTATGGGCATTTAAAATTGTCGTAGACTCTTGAAAATTTACTATCTTATTGCTATACATCTTATGAGATGACGGACCAATTTTTGTGATTTCAGGTTCAAATGAACAGCTACAGCAACAACTGGAATACACCCTACTAAAGCCTGATTGTCGCAGCTGGTGAATTTCAAAAATGCAATCTGGACGTGAAGACATTTTAGAAGAATGATATGCAATAAAATTCTGTTTTAAACTTGGAAAAAATGCCACAGAAACGTATGGAATGCTTCATAATGCTTTTCGACCATCTTGCATGAATCGAGCATCAGTTTTTGTGTGGCATAAGAGATTCAAGGAAGGCAGGGAGTCTGTGAGGGATGATGAGAGGTGTGGGAGGAGTAAGGAAGTCAATACACCAGAGTTGATTGGCCAAAGGCTTAGGGTTACTATGTTGAGGTTTTAACGGAATTCAGGAAGAGATTCCTTGGGAAGAGGCCAGCACTCTTCAAATCGAGTTAGTGGCATTTCCACCAGGACAATACACCAGTCCACAACTCAATCCTTGTCACAGACTATTTGAGCAAGCTGGGCATTAAGACAGTTCCTCACCATCCCTCTAGTCCAGACCTTGCTCCCTGTGACTTTGCTTATTCCCTAAGCTCAGAGGCTGTAGTTATGAGACAATTGAAGAGATGAAAGAGGCTGTGACAAAGGGCATTGACATGCTCACACAAGGACTTCCATGGGGCCTAGCAGAAGTTGTTGGAATGGTACAAGTGCATTGCAGCCAGAGGAGATTACTTCAAAGGGGACTAGAGTTTCATGTGTGTACTGTCAATAAAAGTGCCCATATGAAAAAAGTCTGGAAACTTATCGTAGCCACCTTGTAAATACATGTAACTGTAGATTATTAGGAGGACATAGAGATATTTGAATATCTGCAACATGTAAACTGTCTGCACTTTCTAATTTTTGAAAGAAAAACAAAAATGTACTCAATACAATCAAACACTAAACTTACAAATTTATCAAAATTTTTCAGGCATACAAGAAACTGGATAAGTGACTTGCTTGACCATGACCGAAAAAAAAAAAAAAAAAAAAAAAAAAAAAAAAAAAAATGACAACTTCAATTTGAAGGTGGCTGAGGTCACGGCAACACCGATATACACAACTGGACACTAAAATAGTGATGATTAAGACAAGCCAAAATCTTTGCTAACATTGTCTTTGTATTCTTTGCCTCTGTCGGTGATGCTCTTGCTCACAGGGATGTAATACCAACCCATATAGTCTTGGTTTTGACGCATCATATCTTTGACACGGGATTCCAATTTCCTGGAGAGGAAAGAAAAAAAGAAATCATTAAAAATATAGGTGATGCTAATTTGATTGAAAAGAAGTCAAACCTGATAACCTTTCAGCTTTATATGTTTAACCATATCTTTCTAATTTTTCATAGCACCAAAGACTCTGTTGCAGTGTATGACTGCATGGCTGGCATACATCATACCATTTGACTCTACTCAAGGCAATTATAAATTATAGAATAATTTGGAAAAAAATAAAACAAAACACACACAAATCCCCTCCAAAAGCAAACAGATTTATCAGCCCAGTCAACGCCTTTGCAGAGAGGTAAGACCCCACCCCAAAGAGTAAACTGCATCTGGTAGTTCGGCTTCAGTTCTGGAGCTTTGTGGAGAAACTCTTATTTACCAACACCTCCACTTGGGCAAGATATGACACAAGGTCAATTTTTAAGCGGAGTTTAACAGGTTTGAATTCAGAGTTTTCCTTATCCTAGACTAGTTGCCTCACCAAGGCTGAAGAACAGTCTGCCCTACTATTTACCCATAGCTGGAGGTAGAATAATTGGATTCATACCTTTCCCAAGGGTATTAGTGCTATGTGAAATGCAATCGGTCTCGTCCAGGATTTGAACTCATGTCGCCTTGTCCATTTCCTACAACGATAACCATTACACTACGGGCACCTCCTTTGTGGAGAAACTCTTCATTGCCTTTACTCTCAGTTTCAATCAAATGGAAATCTGATCTATCCGATAAAATAAAACAATCTTTGTGTCTGTGTCTATACAACTGTATAGATGCACCACACTGACACTAACAAAACACATGGAGAAAAAGCTAGATGGAAACTATACAAGAATGCTATGTGAAGTTTTGAACCCACCAAGGAAGAAAGATCTCACAAAACAGCAGTGGTATGGCCACTTACTTCCCATCAAACAAATCATTCAAGATAAACAAGATAGGCAGGGAATGGCTGGAAAAGTAGGGACAAACTCATAAGCAACATTCTACTATGGACTATTACATATGGATACACCAGTGTTGGTTAACAAGCAAAGATCTTCCAGGAATGATGGATAGGGACAGATGATGAGAAAGAAGCAGTGAACTCCATGCTGTTAGTGTGATGATGATGATTTTTGTTAATATTTCATTTAACATCTGATTTGGATTTTAGATAGATTTTAACAGCATTTCAACAAGTCTAGGGTTATTTTTTTATGCCAAGAGGTTAAGGAATTGTGTTCATAGTATATTTATAATAACATTTGAGTAGTTTTTTTTTCTAAAGAGTTTTTTTGCATGAAGTTACTTGATTTCAAGTATTCCAAATATTAATAATTATATGGTTTTAATCATGCAGATTTATTTGCACACAGTAACTAATAATAATCCTTAGTAAACAATTATAGCTTCAAGTAATTATTTTTGACAGAAATAATTTACAATTATATGATATCATGAATTCCTATCTGATCCTGATCATTTTTAAACAGATCTATTTTAGCAATAGATAGGACACCAGCAGATACCACCACTTGTTTAGTTTTTCTTTATTTAATGGCATATCAACATTCATGAGTTATTTAGTTAGGTTGTTTGGGTTTTATGGCATATCTCAATCCCAGGTCGAGTCATACCAAAGACTAAAAAAAATGGTAACTGATGCTACCTTGCTTAACACTCAGCATTATAAGGTAAGGATCAAGGATAAGTGGAGCAATCCAGGGAAAGGAGTAGCGCCCTCTCCTACACCTTGGTGTAGTAGCTATTGAAAAGGTGTTATATAATTACGGAATGATTTTTTTTTATATTAATCATTTTTTGTTAATTATATTTTATCATTCAGTTTGGTTGGGCTTTGAACTATTCGGCTCTTAGTGCAGGTGCACACACATTGAGTACACTTCACGCTCGCGCAGAGGATATGACAATCACAAATGTCATAATAAAAAAACCCAGATAGGAAATAGACTGGGGTGTATATGATGTCATACCCGGAAGCGATGAGCTGAGAATTTGGTGATTTTAAAAGAGACATGAGTTGAGATCTGACCCTGGGCCGGGCAAGTCCAACTGGGGATTGACTGTGGACGATGTAGGAGATAGTTGGTTTGTCTGCCATTGAGGCAGTTGAAGTCTGACCATGGAGTTCTGCAGATCTTTACCGACAGAGATCTTGGGGGCCACGGGACGCGCAGCGTGTTTGTTGGGTCAGATAGTACAGTCAGCATAGTAAAAATTGTGTCTATCTCTCCTCGTGTCGAAAAACTAAAGTCAAGAAGTAAATAAACGTTTCATACCTGAACAATGGAGAGTTGTCAGTGTTTCGTATTTCCCTGCATCTGTATAGTTGTATCATGGCTATACAACAAAGGGAGCCTTTGAATCACCCTCGACTATGGTGGCCAACTTTACTTTACTTACTATTTAATACCAAATCCTGTTTATACATATAAGATTTGTAATCACATATTTGGTAGATAACATTTTTACAAGCCAGAGCTCATTTATTAGCACACAGTTAAATGCTTCCAAATATTACTAACATTAGTAGTTCTATTAGATATTAGCATTTTGTTTGCAAACAAGAAAATGGTGGCAAATATTGATCACACACGAACCTACATCATTGATAGGAAGCAGTTTCTTTTCAGAAAGTTGGATATATTTTTAGGATCTATTTTTCCAAATGGTTCTTTTACGATGTTAATGATGTAGAAATTTTGAGTGTAGGTGAGATCTATTCAATCAAAATGTTTTACTGTATATTGGTTTTCCCAGAAACCTCTAGGAAGAGGTTCTTCTTTTAAAATGAAGGAGTAAGTTAATTTAGTGTGGCCAATGCATAGCCGAGGAAGGGCTGTTTCTTCTTTCGTCATATTAGGATCCAGTTTCCTTTTTTGTTTTTTTAGAATGGTCTGCATTTGGTGGAGCTTTTTGTGGGTATTTTGGTCCCATAATTGTTGCCATTTCTTAGTCATTATTTGCCTGATTTTATGTTTTATGTTAGTATGTGTAATTTTGGAGTTTTTGTTGGGTACCATGTTGAGTGCAGCTTTTGCTAGTGAATCAACTTTATCATTTCCCTGAATTCCTACATGGCTTGGGATCCAGCAGAATATTACCTTTTTGCGATGGTTTATAGAGTTGAGTTTGTTCAGGAGTTTGACAGAGGGTTATCCAGTTTTCTATGGGTTATTTTGATGCCAAAGTAATCCTCGTAGAAGAACAGTAGTGATACTATTTAACTTATACCTGGGGGAACAAAGAGTTTCATGCCTTTACCAAGGGTAATAAGTCCAAATGGGAAGGACTGAAGTTTGAACTCTGTGATAGCAGTCCAGCAATTTAGTCAATGAGCCACAAGAACTTTCCTACCATAATTTGGTAAAATAGATCTATTTGAAAATAATTAGTATTAGATATGAATAATTGATATCATATAACTGTAAATTATTTGAATTAAGAATAGTTACTTGAAACCATTTAACTGTGTGCAAATTATTTGTATTAAGAATAGTTACTAGCTATAATTGTTTATTCAGGATTATTATTAGTTACCATGTTCAAACGAATCACAATAATTAAAAACATATAATTATCAGTATTAGGAATAATTGGAGCCATATAATTTTATGTAAAAGACTCAAGGCTTAGAGAGGACCTGAGAGTAATGGCAGTGAAAAGGTACACTCTCTAAAGCAATCAGATGTAGTTGTGTCATATATTCAGAACATTCTTTTTTTTTCTTGTGGTTGTGGGGGTATTTTATTACTCTGAAGAAGGTATACTCAGCATATTTTATGCTCCACACCAGAAGGGTGATACTTCTTTTAAAAAACATTTTTACACAACCTGTTCCCCATAAAAAAAAAAAATTAAAAAAAAAAAGAAGATTTTCCAAAGAGTCCAATGGGTTGATCTTTCAAATGGTAAACTGAATACTGAATCCTCTAGCTATATGACTTTAACATTTCTTTGTAATGGGGATTAGTCCACATCATTCTTCTGTATTGTATTAGAGAATGACAGAGCAGACAATGCCAAGTATCTCAATTCTCAACCCTAACCAGTATCACAGAAAGGACAAATGGGCAGCAGATTTTTAGAGTTGATATTAAGTGTGTAAATTTTACAGAGGAAATAGATATACACTTACACCTGCTTTCTCTTCTCGTTTTCAACATAGAGGACATGCATCTTCTTTTCGTAGGATTTCTGCAGTGGATCATAACACATCCAATGGATAAAACGTGTAATTGGAGACTGAAAAAAAGAAAAGAAATAACTCAAAAAAGTAGACCAGAGTCAGCGTTCAAAGATCAAAATTTTTATCTCCACTTCAGCAGATAAAAAGAAGTTGTTAGATTGAAATCTGTGTATCATGGGAAGAGTTAGAAGTAAACATTACCAAGAAACATGAAGAACATTGCCCACTTATAAAAAAGAACTTTTAATTTACTAAGAGCCTATATTATTACAAGCATACTGGATTGTAAGATGGTCATTATTAAAATAAAAGACAGAGACGCTTTTATTAAAGTTTCTTATTCAAAGGATGTTGTACTTGTTTTTATTGGTTATTTACTATGAGTCAATGTTTTCTTGACATTGAACTTAGTGTAAAGAATATGACAGAGTTTATTCAGAGATCGCCGATACCCTTGAAACTACCGAAAAGTTTATATTTTAAAATAGATATTTAAGTATGTTATTTTAAAGACTTAGAGGAGTAGTATTAACTTAAATTTGACAACTGTATAGGTAAGAAATTGACATAAATATATAAGTTGATGACTGTAGTTGAAGATGACCCAAATGCTCTCTTTTTAATAGCTACTACACCAAGGTGTAGGGAAGGGCATTACTCCTTACCCTGAATTACTCCACTTTACCTTTGATACATACCTTATAATGTTGAGTGGTAAGCAAAGAGTTATCAGGTACCATTTTTGAGTCTTTGGTGACTTGACCTAGAATTGAATCCTGGTTTTCTGGGCCATTGGTGAACATTCTACCAACTAGGCCAATGGGCATGGTAAACACACAGAGGAAAAAAAAAAATTATATATATATATATATATATATATATATATATATATATATATATATATATATATATATATATATATACACACACACACCGTCATTTAGCCATTATAAATTCATTTCAGCTGGCCACTCCATAAAAACAACCAACCTCTACAGATAGCCATCACACAATGGAGAAAATTTTTTTTTTTAAATATAAAAATATTCTTTCAATGAATTCTTACAGAAAAAAAAGGGAGGCGGACAAAAAGATATGGGCTAAAAGTTGGCATCAAAACCAGATGTTATATCATTGTCTGGTGACAGGTATCCTTATGTATCTAAAAAAATTTTTTTTGAAAGTAAGAATCCATTGAAACAATATTCTTTTTATTTTTTCTCTCCATTGTGTGATGACTTATCTGAGGAGGTTGGTTATTCTTCAAGAGTTGCTAGCTGAAATAAATTTATAATAGCCAAATGATGGTTTGTTGAATTATATGAATTTGCTTTGTATGAAATTTATAAATTCATATATTAATCTCATCATACACTAAGCACTCCTGGAGATTTATAAGAATCATTTTATATATTCTCAGATAGAATCATTATGGATTCACCTTCTTTGGGGCCACACTGAAGAGTTGTGATACAATGAAACTGTTTGTGGAGATATATATAAGTTAAGAGTTTTACAATATTTTTGTAATCGAAGGCACAATTTGGCATCTCCAGATACATTTGCTAAAATTGTAAAGTTAACAAACCACATTGGACTGTGAGATGTCTAGCTTACCGGATACTCTCAGAATGCTATTTGCCAGATTTCTTTCTCAGTCTTTGAGCATAGCCTTGTATTTAATGGTTTTAGCCCTAAGTGATCGTCAAGCTTCAAGCAATTTGAGTGAATTTTTTAAAAACCATGCTGTTACTGTACTTTGATCAACAGCACCTTTACTTTTCACAAATGTTTTTGGTTGCTTTTGCAGCATTATTGCCCAGTTCAAACTCAAATCATAAGTTCACAAATTTGACTACAATGTATGTTGATTTCAGTTTTCAAATCACACACAAAGTGAAGCAATGCACATGTCAGCTGGCAATCACAATACTACATACTGCAGCAGTTACCTACCATGGCTTGGTTATGATATCCATACAACAAACTAGCATGTACTAGAATATTTCGAAACTTCTGACACCCTAGCGTGTGTGTGTATATATATATATATATATATATATATATATATATATATATATATATATATATATATAGAGAGAGAGAGAGAGAGAGAGATCTAATTGTTTGGGTTTTATGGCACATTAACCATTGTAGGTTATTTAATGCAAAATCCATTTTTATAGAAATAATCAGTTCTTTTTCAAACAATTGAGTTTAGAATAAGTACACAGTTTAACTGTCAAAAACATTTCTATTTCAAGCTTTCCAGTTTAGTCAAAAAGTTCTAATTCAAACAATTCCGTTTAGTATAAGTATAGTTTTTGTTTACACACAGTCAAATATGAAAACAGTTCCATTTCAAACAATTCAAAAGTAAAGTTTAGTTTTATATGACCCATAGATAGGACCCTTATCAGGTGCTACCTCTCTGGGCCAGAGTGGACCTGGGAGCGATGGCAATGAAGGGGTACTCCACATTCCTCAAAGCTCTCACATTATTGGAACCACACTATCAGATTGTTTAGTGTCATATCCAGGTGACCTGTTGAGGAAGTCTTATCCCTGTCCAGATATGCAGGCTGACAGGGTCACTTTGAAATCTTAAAGTTATAATATGATAAATAGAACTTAAATATCTTTCTCAGCTCCAGTAGATTTTGAAAATGCTGGTAAGATGAAGAGCAAAATATAATAGTCTTACCCCTCTGCAGAGAAGCAGTTGGTGTATTCTACAGTTCCAGCCTACTGGGCAATATACATATACACACACACCCACACACATATATATATATATAGCGAGAGAGAGAGTGTGTGTGCATGTATATATGATCTATCAGCCTCTCATAATAAATAACAAGATGGTAGAGTATGCAGACAGACCATCTCCTTTTACTGCAAGAGAGAAAGTAAGACTCACTTTGTCCAAGCCTCTGATTCATAGGTAGAGTCCATCATAATGCTACATGACAGTGTGGCCTAGTTATTTGATAAGTCTTTCAATCTTTCTATTACTGTAATACAACTCCTCAAATGACACATAAGGTAAAATTGGCAACCTTAGTCGAGGGTGATTCGAAGGCTCCCTTTTCAATAGCTACTACACCAAGGTGTAAGAGAGGGCGCTACTCCATTCCTTAGATTGCTCCACTTTATCCTTGATCCTTACCTTATAATGCTGGGTGTTAAGCAAAGTGGCATCAAGTACCATTTTTTGAGTCTTTGGTATGACTCAACCTGGGATTGAACCACAGTCTCCTACTCATAAGACCATATTGTAAACAACATACCGAGGACCAAAAGATGCAGCAGATTTTCTTCAGACATTTGACTCTTTTCTGCCCCTCTGTAACATACTGAGCTAAATAAACTTTAGGACGATTTAGACATAGTTCTTTGAATGATACTTCAACTTGGTAAAGTTTTCTTTCAACAATGTTCTTGTGGCCACGTTATTATCTACTTAGCATCGCGTAGTCTTTCACCAGATATTTCTTCAAAAGTTCTTTCATTTGTCACATCAAAGTAATTAGCATAGGTTAGGTTATCAGTCAAAAGAAACTATTTTTACAATGATAACTATTATGATATGAAAATTTATTGTATTTGAATGAACATTAAGACAATATTAGTTGTACCTACTAGTGTTTTAGTATAAAATGCTTTTACATAAATTTTGTTGCTAAATGAATTAGAAATAATAAACACATCAAGTATAAAATACTTGCTTTTTTTTTTCCTCAAAAAGGTGTTTCCTTTCTTTTATATATATATAAAATAAAAGCTAGGGTTTGTTTAGGAATTAGTGGGACAATCTATAAAAAAAACAAACCATAAAGGGAAGAAATGTACTTTATATACCTATTAAGTTAGGGATATGTTTTTAAAAAGGAGTTAGAACTAATTTCTTTGCATTCTATTGTTTCTACACATTTAAATGATTTCAATTATTGATATCTAACACTAATAATTCTATTCAATATTAATCATTCATTCGCATACAGAGAACTGGTTACATGTATTGCTATATAATATTAATTATTCTCGTCAACACTATTCATTCATTTCACATTGTCAAATGGTTCCAAGTATTGCTACATAAAAGTAAGTCAGCGATTGCAGTCAAGGGTAATTCGAAGGCTCCATTTTCAATAGCTACTACACTGAGGTGTAGGGAAGGGCACTACTCCTTTCCCTGGATTGTTTCAATTTACCCTTGATCCATACCATATAATGATGAGGCAAGCTAGCATCAAGTACCATTTTTTGAATCTTTGATATGACTCAACCTGGAATTGAACCCCAGTCTCCAGGACCATTGGCGAACACTTTACTCATAAGACCAATGGTTCGGTTACATAATATACACTTCAAAGTCATTTGTTTACATACAGTCAAATGGTCAAACACTTCTATCTGACCAATAGATAGGACCCTATTAGGTGCTACCATTCCACATCATTTGCCGAAAGTGATAAAAAGTCAATCAAAAAGTGCTTCATGTCTGGAGTAGCTGCATATTCTGCACCAGTACTCTCTTTCAGTATTTGATATACAATGTCAAATCCTTATTTTTGACACAGGCAAAACACCAACACTTTAAAAACATAGGTATAACACATGCTTCCTAATAGTAAATATTTTACTAAAGGATAGATGAATCTAACACACATATCACTATACAATCACCCACAAATCGAAAATAGAAATTTGGTTCACTAACTCGAGAATATTCCCATTCTTTTGGTTCATATCCTTCTGGGATGTCAGCTAACTCAGCTTTCCCTATAAAAAAAAAAAAAAAAAAAAAAAAAAAACTGTTAGGAAAGGAAATTATTTTCAAACTTAGTTATGAAACATAGTTATGGGCATGATGAATAGATTCACCAAAAAGAAAATGAGTCTTGCCTTACATTATTTATATTCACTTTTTCAGGTAAATAGAAAAATGGTTGGTTATTTGGTTTAATGGTATATCAACTCTTGTAAGTTACCTAATGCAAAGTCCTGTTTTTATAGACATTTGTTTTAACACAAACAGTTCTATTTAAATATTAATCATTTACTTGGTTTCAAGTATTGCTATCTACTAATAGTTCTATTTGATATTAATCATTTCTTTGGACACAATTAAATGGCTTTAAGTATTGCTATTTAACAGTAATAATTTTATTTAATATTAATCATTTATGTGCACACAGTTAAAATGGTTTCAGGTAATTAATAATAATGATAATAATCCTTAGCAAATGATTGAGCAGTTATATTTTGGTTTGGTTTGATGGTATATTAACCCTTGTAGGTTATTTAATGACAAATCCTTTTTTTACATTTATATTAAATATATGATTTCTTAACACAATTCTTAGATAACATTCTAAAATGAACCCGAGCTCATTTTTTTTTGGCACACAGTTAAATGCAACATAACACTAACAATTTAATAAAATATCAGTCATTTGTTTATGCACTTTTAAATAATCAAACAGTTCTCTTTCAAACAATTCAGTTTAGCATAAGTCAACAATTAAATAGTTCCAAATATTGCTATGTATCGCTAACTATTCAATTGAATATCAGTCATTTGCTTTCAAAGAGTTGTTTGATTTCTAACAATCTAATTTAGCATAAGTCCTTTGTTTCTACTCAGTTTAAATGCCAAACAGTTTTATTTGACCAATATATAGGACCCTATTAGGTGCTAACACTGAGACAGAGTGGACCTGGAAGTAATGGCAATAAAGTAGTACTTGGCATTCCCTAAAGCTTCAGCATTGCTGGAGCCTTACCATCAGATTGTTTAATGTCATATCCAAGACACTTCTTGGGTCGGCCTTACCCATCTGCTGAGATGCAGTCAGTGTATTCTACAGCCCTAGTTGACTGGGCCAACAGGTCTATTTGATATATAGATGGAATCCAACAGGACCTACCAGAGAGTGGACCTGGGAGTAATGGCACTAACAGGGTACTCCAGACTCCTTAAAGATCTAGGACTAGAGACTCACCATCAGATGGTTTAGTGTCATACCCAGGACACAAGTTGGTGGGTGGGTGATTTACCCCTCCATGTCAATGGGGTTGCAGAAAAGTTGGAATCCTTTAGTCATTACCAACACAATACAAGAGTATATAGAGGCTCAATAATTCTTCCAACCTATGAGGCATACAGCTGGTTTAAATTCAACCAGGGACACTATGGACTTTGGGTTTGATATGTGTTGGGTTGGATCGTATTTAATAGCATATCAACCATTGTAGGTAATTTTATGTCAGATCCTCTTTATACGTATATATCAAATATATATGATTTGGTTGGGTTTGGTTTTATAGCATATCAAGATTATATGTATATGTAGATTATACAATGCAAAATCTTCTTTATACATATATATTAAACATATATGATTTGGTGCATTTTTATGACATATAAACTCTTGGCTATCTTTATATATATATTAAATATACGAGGATCATTAAAAAAGTTTCCAGACTTTCTTCATAGGGGTACTTTTATTGATAGTACACACATGAAACTCTAGTCCCTTTCGAAGTAATCTCCTCCAGCTACAATGTTCTACCATTCCAACAATTTCTGGAAGGCCCCATGGATGTCTTCTTGTGAGAGCGGGTCAATGACCTTCGTCACAGCCTCTTTCATCTCCTCAATTGTCTCATAATGACAGCCTCTGAGCTTAGGGAAAAACCAAAAGTCACAGGGAGCAAGGTCTGGACTCTAGGGAGGCTGAGGAACTGTCTTGATGCTCATCTTGCTCAAATAGTCTGTGACAAGGATGGAATTGTGGACTGGTGCCTTGTCCTGGTGGAAATGCCACCCACCTGGATTTGAAGAGTGCTGGCCTCTTCCCTAGGAATTTCTTCCTGAACTCCCTTAAAACCTCAACAAAACCCAAACCCTTTGGCCAATCAACTCTGGTGTACTGACTTCCTTACTCCTCCCACACCTCTCAACATCCCTCACAGACTCCCTGCCTTCCTTGAATCTCTTATGCCACTCAAAAACTGATGCTTGATTCATGCATTCCATACGTCCTGTGACATTTTTTCCAAGTTTAAAACAGAATTTTATTGCATATCGTTCTTCTAAAGTGTCTGTAGTTGTTCATTTGAACCTGAAATCATAAAAATTGGTCAGTCAGCTCATAAGATGTATAGCAATAACATAATGAATTTTAAGAGTCTACGACAATTTTAAATGACTGTACAAAAAAGTCTGGAAACTTATTGAATGCTCCACATATATAATTTGGTATGGTTGGGTTAGGTTAATGGCATACCAATCATTGTAGGTTATTCAATGGCAAATCTTTTTTATACATATATATTAAATATATATGATTTGGTTTGGTTGAGTTTTATGACATATCAACCGTTGTAGGTTATTTAATGCCAAATCCTCTTTATACATATATATTAAATATATATGATTTGGTTTGGTTGAGTTTTATGACATATCAACCATTGTAGGTTATCTAATGCCAAATCCTCTTTAAACATATATATTAAATATATATGATTTAGTTTGGTTTGGTTTTATGGCATATCAACCATTGTAGGTTATTTAATACCAAATCCTCTTTATACATATATATTAAATATATATGATTTAGTTTGGTTTGGTTTTATGGCATATCAACCATTGTAGGTTATTTAATGCCAAATCCTCTTTATACATATATATTAAATATATGATTTCTAAACACATTTTGTAGATAACATTTTTAAACCAACCTGAGCTCATTTTATTTAACACATTTAAATGGTTTCACTTATTTCTATCTAATATGAATAATTCTATTTACTATTAATCATTTGTCTGCATACGGTTTAATGATTTCAACTATTGCTATTTAACACTAACAATTTAATCAAACATCAGCCATTTGTTCAAACAGTTAAATGATCAAACTGTTCTATTTCAAACAATTCAGTTTAGCATACAGTTTAAATGTCTAACAGTTCTATTTGACCCATAGATAGGACCCTATAAGGGGCTACCACTTTGGGCCAGAGTGGAGCTGGGAATGATACCAATGAAGAGGTACCCCACAATCCACAAATCTCCAGCATTACAGGAGCCTCACTATTAAATTGTTTAGTGTCATATTTAGGATACCCGTTAGGGAAGTCTTATCCCTCTCCAGACACGCAGTCAGTGTATTCTACAGCCCTAGCTGAGAGGGCCACTTTAAAACTCTTTAAGTTATATGATAAATAAAATTTAAGTATCTTTATCAGCTCGAGTAGATTTTAAAAATGCTGGTAAGATGAAGAGCAGAATATAATACAACAAATATGAGCATTGAGCCTAAATTTACCCGCAATTATCTGAGCATGATTTCTGCACCAGTAAATTGGTACTCCAGCGTATGGGAAAATTCAAGTGCCACCAGTAAACCTATGTAACAGGCACAAAAAATTTCTAAAGTCCTCTCTATAGATAAATAGACATATTATTACCTTACAATCCTTTTGTCTTATGTGACTAGCAGTTTCATGAATTGTTAAAGCACTATCACCCGACAGGAGGTTGTAGGATAAAAAAATATATGTATGTGAAGATCAACCATCATATAGAAAAAGATTGAGTGCAGTCCTGCTGAAGCAACATACTGTGTAGTGCAAGTGCAGAAATTTTTGAAAAATTGAGTGGTGTAGTAGTAAGGATACAAATAGGCGTATATGTATTTACCCAACCCCTTGACTATGAGTAGGATGTGATGCCAGGTCAATTTCGTAAGCAGAGTTTAACAGGTTGGAATTCTCCTAGAGAATAGTTGGATTCATACCTTTCCAAAGGGTAGTAGCACTATGTAAAATGCAAACAGCTTAATCTAGGATTTGAACCAGGGTCACTGTATCCATTTCCTATGATGATATCCATTACATGGCAAACACCAAATAGGATAGGCCTAGCCTAGTCCAACAACACACACAAAGTTTATATCTTGGATAGAGTGTGATCAAATATTAGGCTAAAAATTAGGTTTCAGAAATTAAGTTTCAAAAAGTTGCCTGATACACGAGTTTATATGGTACTATAGTGTTCAGTTATTGGAACATTGATTTTTGGTTTGGTTTGGTTTTATGGCATATCAACCACTGTAGGTTATTTAACGCCAAATCCATTTTTAAACATATAAACAGTTCTTTTTCAAGCAATTCAGTTTAGCATAAGTACACAGTTTAGTTCTATTTGACTTATAGATAGAACCCTATCAGGTGCTACCACTCCAGGCCAGAGTGGACATGGGAGCAATGGCAATGAAGGGGTACTCTGCATTCCTCAAAGCTCCAGCATTATTAGAACCTCACCATCATATTGTTTAGTGTCATATCCAAGACACTTGCTAGTAGGAGTGGGGGTCTTACCCCACTGCAGAAAAGCTGTCGGTGTATTTTACAGCCCTAAACGACTGGGCAAACTGATTCTTAAAGGGCCAACCTAAATGGACTATTCCTACCTTACTGCCATTAATAATTAAGAAAGCATAAGTATAAACTCAGATAAGTTGAAAAAAGAAAATTATATAACTTTTGAAAGGATCACTTAGAAGAAAATAAAACTCAAGGGTCCTGTTTAAAGAGCTGGATGTTGTTGTCCCTTTGCGTTAACTCACCAATAAAAAGGTTGACAAAGAGCGTCATCAAGCCAAGTGGAACAGCACCCAACATAACGTAGAAATGCTGAAAAAACAACAAAAACATAAAATAAAAATTCAAAAATAATATTTAAAAGCCTTAAAAAAAAAAAAAAAAAAGAAAAAAAAAAAAAAAAAAAAAAAAGAGTATTATTTTCCTTTGAATTTTAAAGAGAGGGTTTTTAATCATTCTATGTGCTCAGTTTTTCTCAGTCTGCTGCAAGCTTTCAGTACCATGCATCTGCTCATTTGTTTGACCCCACACTGCGTTTATTGCATAGAGCCCTAGGTAGTATCACAAAAACAAAGATAAAAGGTTAAACAAAGTTTGAAGGACTGGACTCACAAATGGAGAGGGAAACATCACCTCAGCTCTTTTCCTATCCACACTATGTGTCTAGCATAAATTCTATCAAGCCAGATCCTAGCAGATTACCCAGCTCGAGGGGTACCAGCAGATTCTGCATATCTCTCTGGCCAACTGACTCTGTTGGGTTCCTCTAAATCTTTTCGCACTGGGGCTCCTAGTACTTCAAGAAAACAGGAAGTACTTGGTCATTTCCTGTTTCTTTATCCCCTTTACCCATGTATTTTTGTGTTTTATGGCATATCAACCTTTGTAGTTTAGTTAAAACCAAATCCATTTTTATATATATAATCAGTTCAATTTCAAACAATTCAGTTTAGCTAAGTAGACAGTTTAATTGTCAAAAACATTTCTATTTCAAGCTATTCAGTATAGTCAAACATTTCTAATACAAACAATTCAGTTTAGTATAAGTATAGTTTTTGTTTATACACAGGTAAATGTCAAAAACAGTTCTATTTCAAACAATTCAGTTTAGCATACAAAAACAGTTCCATTTCAAATAACTCACTTTAGCATAAGTATGCAGTTTAAATGTCCAAACAGTTCCATTTCAAGCAATTCAGCCCAGCTCCACTTAACCCACAAATAGGACCCCCATCAGGTGCCACCACTCCGGTCCAGAGTGAACCTGGGAGCAACAACAACAAAGGGGCACTCTGCATACCCCAAATCTCCAGCAATCCTGGAACCTCACCATCAGACTATTCAGTGTCACATCTAGGACACTTGTTGTGGGGGAGGGGTCGTCTTTCTGCAGAAAAGCTGTCAGATCCTTCTTCCTTTTTTTTTTTTTAAAAACATACCACATGGATACATCTTCACACAGATACACATGTAAATATGTACTCACAATTGTTTGTACATCTTCTGTGACATGTACACGTCTACCAATATTACCATTCCAAGAGTTCATAGACTTACAGCTAAGATTCAGCTTGAGAAGCCAAGAAACAAATCATCTAGAGCTTCTTGTAAATACACCTGCTTAAATAAAAATCTCTGCAGCAGGAGGCATTGGTCTCTACATAAACTCAGATATACTGATAGTTTGTCTGTTTTAAACAAGAAGGCGACATGGCTTCATTAAATGGCAAGCCTTGGAAGTTGGTTGTTTGGTTGGTTGGTTAGTTTTCATGGCTTATCAGCCCTTATGGGTTACGAGGATCATTAAGTAAGTTTCCAGACCTTTTTCGTATGGGCACTTTTATTGATAGTACACACAGGAAACTCTAGTCCCCTTTGAAGTAATCTCCACCAGCTGCAATGCACTTGTATCATTCCAACAACTTCTACAATGACCTTCGTCACAGCATCTTTCATCTCCTCAATTGTCTCATAACGACAGCCTCTAAACCTAAGGAGTAAGCAAAAGTCACAGGGAGCAAGGTCTGGACTCTAGGAAGGCTGAGGAACTGTCTTGATGCCCATCTTGCTCAAATAGTCTGTGACAAGGATTGAGTTGTGGACTGGTGCCTTGTCCTGGTGGAAATGCCACTGACCCGATTTGAAGAGTGCTGGCCTCTTCCCTAGAAATCTCTTCCTGAACTCCCTTAAAACCTCAACATGGTAACCCTAACCCTTTGGCCAATCAACTCTGGTGTATAGACTTCCTTACTCCTCCCATACCTCTCATCATCACTTACAAACTCCCTGCCTTCCTTGAATCTCTTATGCCACTCAAAAACTGATGCTCGCTTCATGCAAGATGCTCCAAAAGCAGTCTGAAGCATTCCATACTGTCACGTGATATCCCACTGGGAGGAGGGAGATAAAATTACTACTCCTCGTATTTGAATTGACAGTATCAAGCCGTCAAAAAAGTGACTGTTAGGGAAGAATGTAGGTCACAGAGGGGTATCAACAAGTGTTGGTACTTAGTAACCTCAGGTCGCCGGACACCGGAAGGGGAAAGAGAGAGAAGCCAAATGATTGGCTGGGACCCCAAAACGGAAGTGGGGACCCCTTCCCCTCAGCGGAAGTAAATAGTAAGAAAATCAGTTTTTGAGCAGGGTTCGTAGCGGGCGGACGAACCATAGCCATTTTACTCCGGGTGGAAGACAAAAGAATTACTGAAGGACCCCAGGCTCTTCAAGCCAGTGTAAAAAAATAGAACAAAGTCTATTAGCCCGTGAAAGAAGAAAAGATTCTCCAGTGGAACCCCGTCGAAAAAAATAT
Organism: Sepioteuthis lessoniana; assembly: GCA_963585895.1. Classification (NCBI taxonomy): domain Eukaryota; kingdom Metazoa; phylum Mollusca; class Cephalopoda; order Myopsida; family Loliginidae; genus Sepioteuthis; species Sepioteuthis lessoniana. The sequence continues at coordinate 47,205,467 of OY757945.1, read as the reverse complement.
AAGATAAGTAACTTTGGGGCCATTTTCCTTTATACCCAAATTTCGTTTACCACTCTCTCTCAATTTGAAGAAAGATAAAAGTCAAGAAAAGACATTTATATTCGTGAACTGTCCAATTATTATATGTTTTGACACCTTGAAAGGTGTAGATAACTGTAGTAAAGGAATTTGTGTATTTTTATGTTACCATGTGGTCTATGTTGTTATTTCATGCTTCTTTTCAGCTTCTATTCGCCTTATGTTATCTTGCTTAGAATAGTCCCATTAATTCCTAAAATATCACACGGGAAACCGGAGTTGCCGACTACAACAATATTAATATTATTACGACTAAGACCTATAGGCCCGTATTCTTCTGTTATCTAAGGGAAAGAAGTTTAGTGGCCTGGTGGGTGTGTGATAGTGTGAAATTTGGAACCCCTTTGCCAGCGGTGGTCAGTCTGGCTCTAAATTAATCCCTCATGTAATATGCCAGTTCTTATATGCCTGAGAGAAAAATTCTGAACGAGGACTTGTTCCATAGGGGATCAAGTGCCAACCTGCCCCATTACATTATTTTTTCCAAGTTTAAAACAGAATTTTATTGCATATCATTCTTTTAATGTGTCCTCATGTCTAGATTGCATTTTTGAAATTCACCAGCTGTGACAATTAGGTTTTAGTAGGGTGTATTCAATAGCTGCTGTAGCTGTTCATTTGAACCTGAAATCGTAAAAATTGGTCAGTCATCTCATAAGATGTATAGCAATAACACCAAATTTTCAAGAGTCTACAACAATTTTAAATGCCTGTACAAAAAAAGTCTGGAAACTTATTGAATGCACCACGTATCTAATGTTAAATCCTGTTACATATATATATATATATATATATATATATATATAAGTTAATAGTTTGTAAGTAAACAACCAGGAGCTCATTTGTTTGTACACAGATGATTTCAACTATTACAATTCATTGTTTGCACACAAATGGTTCCACTTATTGCTATTTACCACTAATAGTTTTATTTGCACACAGTTAAACGGTTTCAAGTATAGTAAATGATTAAACAGACTTATTTGATCCATAGAAGGGACCCCAACAGCTACTACCACTTCCTGAAATTAGTAGATTAGTTCACATACCTTAGTAGCAGTATCTTATCTCCTGAAAGATATATCAACATACGTAAAGGTAGAGCATGGACCACTATTGACAGCTTATTGATTTTTGAAATCTGATCTAAATAAATAAAACAGTACCATAGAACCATGTAGACTTGATGGAAATAACTGGATAAAAAGCTAGATGAGAACAACACAAGGATGCTGTATGATGTTTTAAACGAATCCTGGGAGCAGCACCCCACAAAACAGCAGATGTACAGCAACTTACTATCTCCAAAGTCACATTAAAAAGATACAATCTATTCTTATAGGATCTAAACAGGGTTAGTGTGTATATATATATATATATATATATATATATATATATATATATATATATATATATATATATATATATAAGAGAGAGAGATATCAACATTAATAGAAAATTCCTTTCCTTGATGTACTTACAGACTCCAACAAATTCACTACATCTGCATATATAAAACCTACCAGCTACAATTCCCCCCTACTTAACCACCACAGTGAATGTCCACAAAAATATAAGACAACAAATATAAAGAACTTAATTCATTTTTACATCTCATCTAAGATAATATTTTACAAAGAACTTTCCAACATTAGACAAATCTTTGTTAATAACAATTTTCCTAATAAACTAGTTGATCAACAAATAAAACCATATCTTCAAAACATTCACAAAAATAAAAACACTACTATTGATAACACTAACAGAATTAATTTATAATACAGAAATCAAATGCACTATGATTACAAATTAGACGAACAACATTATAAAAAGACACACTAAACCTACCCAAAAACAAATAAAACTTATCTACTACACTAAATTTAAAACATCAAACCTCATGATTAAAAATAACACCAAGTTCACTAAAACACTCCTAAATGAAACCAATGTAGTTAATGAATTTATATGTCCATTTCGAGAGTGCTGCCTGACAAAGAAAAACAATAATTACATTGGTTATGTTTGTCTAGAGAATTGTTATTGCTGCTACTGTTTCTTTTGGTAGGCCGTATGCTACTAGGATTTGTTCCATCTTCCCTCTGTGTATGGAATCGAAGGCTTTGGTAAAGTTGACAAATAGTAATGTCGCCAGTAGGTATTTTGCCCATACGCCTTCAAGGATTCTATGGATGGTCAATATTTGTGAGGTTGTGGATCTATTTCTTCAAAAGCCATTTTGGTTTTTCCGAAGGATGTTGTCTATTTTGGGTTCTATGCGGTTTCGTAGTAGGGCATTGTAGATTTTGGCTGCTATGGATGTAAGTGTTATACCCCAGTAGTTCTTGGCTAATCTGAGGTTGTCATTTTTAAGGAAAGGAAGGATGCATCCCTTCATCCATCTTTCTATCCTATTTTGATTATAGACTGCATTGCATTGTCAGAGCAGTATGTTGTCGAATTGTCTGGTCTTCCATACTTCTGAGGGGGGGGGGGGAAATCTCGTCAAGCCCTGCAACTTTCCTATTTTTAATTTTTCTAAGAACCGAGTCGAGTTCTTCTTTGGTGTACGGTCCTAGTTTAATGTCTAATTGCTTACTGATAATTCTGATGATCAGTTCATTCGTTACTTTTGGTGGGTTTCCTAGTATATTTTCGAAATGCTGTTTTCACAGTTTTACTCTTTCTTTGGTTTGCAGCTTTCAATTTTACTTTGGCTGTGTTCTTTTTTCCACTCACTTCATTTATTGTTTGCCAGGCTATCCTAGATTGCCTATCTTCCACCGAGTCTCTAATCTTATCTATCTGATTTAGTATGTATTCCGTCTGTTCTTTTAGATATATGCCTGCTAATTGATATTGTGCCTTTTCTAGTTTTTGAGCATTTGTGTTTGTTGGGTTCTTCCAATAGCTTTTGGAGGTAGTTTTCACGAGTGCACGTTTTTCTCTAACTGCTAACGTTTCCCATGGGACTCTATATTTAGTTTTGGGTTTTGTTGGAATACACTTCGCTGTCGCCTTGAGGTGTGCATTGACGAAATTCTCATATTTGTCATTTGGGGTATCTTTTTCCGTCTTCTCTTGTAGTGTCTCGAATCTGTTTCTTAATTCTACTACATATTTATCTCTTATATCTCTGTTGTTGAGAAGGGCCCAGTCATAGTGTTTGGTGGTCGTTGTTCGTGTGGCGTTTTTTCGTAAGCTTAGTCATATTCGGTGATCGGAGGACACACCCTCGAAAGAGGAGTATGCCTAGCAATTGATTGCACTGTTTTTCCATTTCTTGTTTATAAGGACGTAGTCTATCTGTGCTTTACTATTGTTCGTGTACGTGCAGGTCCATAATTTTCCCTCCCTTTTTTGATAGTTTGTATTGAGGCATGTTAATTTATTTTCTATCATGAAATCAGTTAGATGTTGTCCATTCCTATTTGACGTGTTGTGAAGGCTGTATTTGTTGTTTCTGTTTTTCCCCATTTGGGCATTCATATCCCTGCCAATGACTAGCAGGTTGTGTTTCGGAATGCTACGCACTAGAGAGGATAGCTCCTCGTAGAAGGTGACTAGTTCAGTTTCTTCCTAAACATTGGTAGGGCTGTAGTAGGAGATGATTGATTGTTGCTTTGGGGTTGCCATTAAACATAGCTGCCATCATCCTAGGTTGTATCTTCTCAATGCTATTAAGTGTTTTTAACGCTCTTGGTCAGATAAGCATTCCTACCCCTCCTACCGTGGCATTGACAGAGTTTTTCCATGCCGATACAGTGGCTAGTGTCTATCCACTGCCAGTTTTGTGATATTTGATATCTTCGGTGTGAGTGTATGCAAATTATGTCTATCTTATGTTCTACGGCCGATGCAGTTAGCTCTGATAGTTGACCTATTCTATTAAGGGTTCTAACGTTAAATATCGCTATTTGTATTGTTTGTTTGCATTTTAGTAGTTTTTGTTTGAGCTCTGTAGCTGATTTTTCGAACACTGAGGCCAGAGCTCCAACCTCAGCAGGACGCGCCCCTTTTTTAGGCATGCGAAGAGCGATGTGGTTTATGTATGGGGTTTGTGTGTGGGTCATGGTTACCTTTCAATGGGTGTTTTTATTCTCATCTATAGAAGCCACTCTTATAGATGAGCAGCAGTAGTTCTCCGATCAAACTGACAATCCTGAGCGTTAAGCCGCAAGACTCACACGCCCAGGACAAGGTTAGGCATTGCGCTTAGCGGTCAAAGGGCTTATCCGCATACCTTTACATCCATCATGCTGCTTCCCATCTGAATGTGTATAAAAAAAAAAAGAAAAAAAAAAGGGGGGGGCTTTCTTTTACCAGGACTAATGTATATTTAAAGAAATTTTTGGGTATGTTTTCACCTGTTTTCCGATACTGGCCCTAACATGCTTTTTTAAAAAATTTTTTTATTAAAGGAGAGGTGGCATTTCGAATTTTACTTGGTTTGTTTTCTTATTAACTGCTATGGGGGTAGGAAAACCGTGAGACTTTTAAGCTTTTAGAAAAGATTCAAAACCTGTTTGCCGTGTATACTAATACATTCAAACCAGAGTCAGATATTCAATTTGGAATTTACTCCAAAGTACATTCACCGGATGGAGACACAGAATACTTCGACATTGTAGCAAGAGTACTACAAGGGGACATGCTAGCCCCATACCTCTTTATCATCTATCTAGACTATCTGCTTAGAACTTCGATCGACAAAATCCGAGAAAATGGCTTCAAGCTGACAAAGAAAAGAAGCAGAAGGTACCCCGCAAAAACAATTACTGATGCCGATGACATAGCGTTACTGGCGAATACACCTAACCAAGCCGAAACACTACTGCATAGTTTGGAATGAGCTGCCGCAGGCATTGGCCTCCATGTCAATGCACACAAAAATGAATATGTGTTATAACCAAACAGGAGACATTTCCACACTAGACGGAACCTCTCTGAAACTAGTAGACAAATTCACCTACCTAGGAAGCAGCATCTCATCAACCAAAAAAGACATTGACACATGACTAACAAAGGCGTGGACAGCTATCGATAGGCTCTCAATCATATGGAAATCAGATCTGACCGATAAAATGAAACGCAGTTTCTTCCAGGCAGCGGTCGTATCGATACTGCTATATGGATGCACTACTTGGACACTAACTAAACAGTAGAAGAAGAAGCTAGACGGCAATTACACAAGAATGTTGAGAGCAATATTGAACAAGTCCTGACAGCAACACCCCACAAGGTACCAACTATACGGCCTCCGATCACGAAAACTATACAAGTTAGACGAACCAGACACGCAGGACACTGATGGAGAAGCAAGGATGAACTCATCAGTGATGTACTCCTATGGCACTGACCAACTTACTTTTTTCAGTGTAAGGAAGATTATCGCAGATAATGCTATAATTATATAGAAAAACAATTTTAAAAAAATGGTCACAAATTTTAGAAGCAATATACACAAAAAATAAAAACAAATGTAAATAAAATAGCAATTAAATTGAAATTGCTGTGTCAGAGCCATTATCAAATTCAATTGAAATTTCACAAACTGTTCAAGTTGTTGCAAAATCTGTTTCAAATTGTTTGAAGAAACACCCATGTTTTATTTAATGGGTTTTTTTATGAACTAAGTAAGAGAAAAAAACTTAGAATTTAAATTTCACTTACCAAAACAGGTCAGCTAAAAAAAAAAACAACAACCCCCCCCCCAAAAAAAAATCATTGCAAAATCTGTTGTAACTGCTTGTACAACTGATTTGCTTTTAAGTGTGTATCTTTAGGAAGTAACAAGGACCGACATAGATAAAGGAAGATGCAAGGAAAACAATGTCTTATTTAGTTGGCATGTTACATTTTGACATCACATCCTTCCAGCAGACAGCTTTTTCCCCAATATATATATATATATATATATATATATATGTATATAAAATGTGGACATCTGTGAGGTGCATACAATAAGTTTCCAGACTTTTTTCATATGGGCATTTAAAATTGTTGTAGACTCTTGAAAATTCACTATGTTATTGCTATACATCTTATGAGATGACTGACCAATTTTTATGATTTCAGCTTCAAATGAACACCTACAGCAGCAATTGGAATACACCCTACTAAAGCCTGATTGTCACAGCTGGTGAACTTCAAAAATGCAATCTGACACTTTAGAAGAGGACTAGAGTTTCATGTGTGTACTATCAATAAATGTGTCCATACGAAAAACGTCTGGAAACTTACCGTATGCACCTCGTACATATCTTCTATATATTTACACTGATGAATGAGAAGTGGAAAATTTAATAAAAGAGCACTCCTCAATGATATAACTATTGTAATAATAATGTGAACAGAACTTGTATTTTCTTGAGCCTTCATCAAGTTGAAATTAAAGAGTGGCATCTGTTTGTCTTAAAGAAGATATGCCTTGCACTGTAAATTCCAACTCTGCTGCAGTACTTCCTCCATTGCAAAGAGAAGAGAAATTCCAGACTATTGGCTTTACATGACAGTTGATAGGCATATGGGAAGATTCTACTAATCCTTTGAAGAAATTCAACAAAATCTTTATATTTACCAATTCATTTTTAAACCTTGTCCATTCAAATCTACTTGGTGTAATAGTCATGGCATGCTTATGGCCACCCATATGTCTGACAACTGCAAAACAAAAAAAAGTTATCAGTTAAGGGTATTATATAAAGGAAAATTTGTTACAGTATCTAGATATATATAAGATATTACAGTAAGTAAGTGGAGTTTAGGTAAATAAATAAATAAATAACACTGCTACGATTGTAGATGAAAAGTAATTTTTAGCAATTTCACATATATAAGAAATATTTTTGTTTACAATGATTAACCTCTAAGAATAACTTTATTTGCATAATCTACTTAATAAGGTTAATGTCATCACATTCAAGAACAGTGATGAAGATAACTTAAAATATTTTATCATCATCATGTGGCACCATCAGCATGGATCACCCTGACCTTCTCCATAGTCCATCTCTTCTGGTAGGTCTTCAAAGCTACATCCTGTATCGGCACAGTGCTGTCATACGTAGGTTCTAGCAGGTCGTCCTGTCTTTGCTTGTCCATGTGATGGGGTCCACAGGAGTATATAACTTATCAGTTTGTCCCCACTTCTCCAGCTGTCTGGTTCTTCTAACTTGGATAGTTTTTGTGATTCGTGGTAAGTGGCAGTACAGCAGCTGCTTTGTGGGGTGCTGCCTTCAGGACTTGTTCAATATTGCTTGCAGCATTCTTGTGTAGTTGTCGTCAAGCTTTTTCTCCATACATTTAGTTAGTGTCCACATAATGCATCCATATAGCAGTATCGACACAACCGCTGCTTGGAAAACACTGCGTTTTATTTTATCGGTCAGGCCCAACTTTCATATGACCAATAACCTATTGATAGCTGTCCATGTTTTTGCTAGTTGTGCATTGATGTCTATCTTGCCTGTATATACTCTCGTTTTCCAAGAACTCATTCTCTCACATTTTGACTTCCAGAGACAGCACTGCAACCTTTTTCTTTCCTGTTCTGTCTTTTCGGCTGGACTTTTTCCAGTCTTGAATACAGCCTCAGAAATTTCGTCAAATCCCGAAAGAGACAAACAACCAAAATGTGAGAAGACACGTTCCTCCTAGAATACATTGCTATATTTCTGTATATCGATACCTCGCATGAAATACTTAGTTAACATACATTTTATAGTCTACAGGAGGACATTTTTAATATTTAGTCTATCATCATTATATTTGTGTTAGTTACATATGCACACAAAGGAATATTTAAAAAACTATATTAGAATATTTGTAATGTTTCTTTTTTATGTATTTGTTGATATAAAAATTTATTTTTGTTTGTACTGCTTTGTTTTGGGTGTTCTTCTGTCTATGATGTTTTACATTATTTACTTTTCAATAATGAACCAACATAAACTGTGGGAGCAAAATATCCACCAAACATCCACCCATAAACATATACATATTAACAATCATATTTACCAACCCCTCTACTCAGGCAGGATATGACACAGCAGAGTTTAACAGGTTTGAATTCAGAGTTTTCCTTCTCCTAGACTAGTTGCCTCAACCAGACTGAAGAACCTAGTCTGTCCTAGTATTTACCCATAGCTGGAGGGAGAATAATTGGATTCATACCTTTCCCAAGGATATTAGTGCTATGTGAAATACTATTAGTCTCGTCCAGGATTTGAACTTGTGTTGCTGTGTCCATTTTCTACGACGATAACCATTACACCATTGGCACCTCCAACATCTGAGACATATTAACAATTGGACTTACACACTTGTGTGCCATTTGAGTTTTTCAATATTTGGCTGTGTGTTGCTATCTGAGAGAAGGTTTACTAATCACATGACCTGCTCCAAATGAAAGATTTAATTTTGCGCAGGACAAATTCCAGAGATGTTCAATCTGAGTTCAACTGTGTGGACTTGGTTGAAAACACGGGCACATGACTATTCTAAACAATCAGGTTCCAGAAATCATATATTTAATAAAATTTCATATATTTAATATCAATTATATATATATATATATATATATATATATATATATATATTAGGCAGCATTTCTTCGTTAATGCAAATTTCATTAAACATAACAGACATTTTATGTCTACATATTTTCTTCTGGATCCGTTCGAATTTCTGTATTACTTTTATCGTATGGGGGGGGGAATTGATTTATGTATTGTCCATAGTTGCATGTATCCCTAGTACTTTCTGTCCAACTTTGGGCCATCATCAGGGGAGGATCTATTACAAAAGTGATGTAACTCTTGTTTTAGCATATTACTACTGTGTAAGGGCGTCTTTGCCGTTGAAGGTTATGGCGTTTGCTTTTGAATGTAATTCTATAATTAGTGCCAGTAGCTAAAGACATTTAAGTACATTAGCACTGGTTTGATAATTAATTCTATTAAGTGTCGGTTGCATGTTTCTAATATGTAATGCTTTGAGAATCTAAAGTTTGTGTTTATCATTTTGATGTTCTAATATTGTTGTGATGTCGGTGAGAATTTTCCATATTTGTGTTGTTGGGCATGAATGTTTTTTTTAAATGCTGAGCTATTGAACTTGTGTCCGAAAGGAGCATTGTAAGTCTCCTCGACAGGGTATTTGTGTGTGTGTGTATATATATATATATATATATATATAGATATCTATATTAATATCTAAAGTTAGTGTTCTTATGATTTTGATCCATTTTATGTGAGTGCATTTCTCACATTTGTGTTTTCATTGTAATTGTAGAATATAACATGGTTCTAAGAAATGCTATGTAATACTAATAACTCAATTGAACATCTGTAATATTTTCACACATACTTAAATGGCTTGAAATTTTTAGAAAATGATTTCTATTTGACCTACAGATGGGACTCAAACAGATACTACCATTTTGGAGCAAGTGGACCTGGGAATAACGGCAAAAGGGGTACTCCACATTCTCCAAAGCTCAAGAAATGTACCCTTACCATCAGATAGTTTAGTATCATATCGATGACACTAGTTGAGGGGAAGGGTCTTACTCCTTTGCTGAAATGCAGTAAGTGTATTACACAGCTCCAGCCAACTAGTCTGTATATTATTTTAAGATTTTTGTAAATTTAAAGCTGTGTAGTGTGAATTTTGATTCTATTTTATTTTTGGCAATTCTTTAAAAAGTAATCACAAAATTACTTGGCATTGTAGCGAACGTGGTATCTCTAAACTAGAATTATTTCTCTATATTAAACAGGGTTAGAGATATAGTCGCTGCTAACAGTTGTCCTAATACAATAAAATTTATTTATAAAAGTAGAAAAAGAACGTAAAATAGAATAATACAGACATGCAAAATAATAAATGAAACACATAAAAAAAAAAGAACAAACAACAATAAAATAATTTCTAGGTCTATATACATATATGAGTTATGTGAAACAAGGGACTATGAATAGTACGTTTATATTGAAATATTCTATGGATAGAGATAAATGGTTTTCTTTTTGGTCTCATGTAAGAAATCTTATATTTTTAAAAATATTTTAAAGCGTTTGCCTTTAGTAAATATTGTTACTCACAAAGTCCTGTAGTGGGTTAATAATCTTGTGGATTTGTTTTAATCGTTCAAGGTTATTTTTCGTCAAAGGTCCTTCGTTCTTTGTTTTATAGTTCCTTCCCAAATTTACTTGTCCAGAGTTCAACTTACTTTTCTTTTTAGGAAAGGGGAATATCTAAGCTAGAAACAGGTGTAGCGAACGGTTTTTCTCTAAACTAGAATTACTTTTATAATAAACAGGGTTAGAGATATAGTCGCCGCTAACAGTTGTCCAAATACAATAAAATAAGTATTTACGAAAGTAGAAAAGAACGTAAAATAGAATAATACAAATTATTAAGCTTTTGACAGACATGCAAAATAACAAATTTAAACATAAAAAAAAAAAAGGAACAAACAACAATAAGAAATAGTAGGTCTATATACATATATGTTCTATGTGAAGAAAAGGGTTATGTATAGTACGTTTACAATGAGGATATTTTACGGACAGAGATAAATGGTTTTCCTTTTGGTCTCTTCTCGTAAGAAATTTTATATCTAACAGAATATTTTAAAGGTTTTGCATCTAGTAAATATGGTCACTTACAAAGTCCTGTAATGAGTTTATAATCTTGTGAATATATATTTAATCGTCAAGGTTATTTTCAAAGGTCTTTCGTTTCTTTGTTTTATAGTTCCTTCACTATATTACTTGTCCGGAGTCCCGACTTCAACTGAATTTTCTTTTAGGAAAGAGGGAATCTCTCAGCTCGAAACAGGAAGTAACAAGGGGTCATAAATCAAATCCTTCTTCAGACAACTGATTTAGTACTAAGGGTGTTCCCTGGACTCACTGGTGCCAATTTTGTTACAATTACGATCATTCATTTAAGACTGTTAAACAAATTATTGTCTTTCTTCTCTTGTGAACAAGCGACAGCAAGTCTCCTTGTTCAAACATTATTATTAATAATAATAATAATAATAATACTATTCAACACATATCCATATCTATTTAAAAAGGTTTTGAATTTGGGGTCCCATACAGGAAGTGACAAGGAGTCATAAATCAAATCTTCCAGACAATTTGTCTAGCACTAAGGGTGTTCTTTGGACTTACTGGTGCAAATTTGGTTACATTTACAATCATATATTTAATGCAGTTAAAAATTATTGGCTTTTTTTTTTTAGAACAAGTGAAAGCAAGTCTCTTTGTTCAAACTTTATTATCATTGATATTATTATTCAATGCATATCTATATTTATTTAAAAAAAAAAATTGAATTTGGAGTCCCATAGTATTTCTTTTAAGAGAACGTTTTCGTTTAAGCGTGACACTTAATTTCGCAGGCTAATTTCACGGTATATTCACCTTTTAAAATCAAGCAATATGTTTAATTAACCTTAAATTAACAGTCAGAAAATCTTTTTTGTTTTTAGAACATGCCTTTTTTAACAGTCACAGACACCAACTAAAAATCATTATTTGCGAATTAAAACTTAAACAACAACAAAAAAGATGCGTTCAACGCAATGAAACGTTAATTTTACATCAAATAAATAAAAATAAGTGACGAAAATAGAACCTTATACAATGGAAATAATGTTCGTTCAGAAAGTGTTTTAAAATTTTGTGCAAAAAAACAAAAAACACTAAAATTTTTTCTGAACAAATTTATTTATATATATATTGGGATGAATACAGTACTTCCATCATTAAATAATGAAAAAAAAAGAATAAACTTGACAAAAAATCCCATGTCAAATAGTATATTCTATCGTAATCAAGGTCAATAATATTTATGTTAAGACATTTTTCAAAACAAAAGCGAAATTTATTTATATGGCTTTCCCTACCTTCGTTGGAGACTCCTAAAGTCTTCAGTAAAACTGGAGATTTTCGGGGAGCTCCAAATAAACGAAACATCACGCATCCTTGCCGACTGGACGACCTTAACGTCCCCAGGACCACCATGTTTTTTTAAGCTGTAGGTTGTAAAAGGATCGCTTATGTACTGAACAAAAACAAGAGGCAGATTTAAGTACATAAAAACACATTTAATTGTTTTTAAAATACGAAAAAAATCATTAGGAAAATGTTTTCATTCATTCTTTTAAAATATTTATGAATCATTCTTTTCTTTTTATTTTAAAATTATCTTTCTTTGCAAAACCCTTATTTTAAAGGCATTGCTCCAGTATTTAAGCGGCTCACTTAAATACAGTGCTGCATTTATTAACTGAAAAAAAAAAATTTACTAATAAAAGATGGAAATTATTTGTTTTCGTGTCATAGGATTAAATTAAACGAGAATAAATACTTTATTTACAAAAAATTGTAATTAGTTCATTTCTATATCAAATATTTTTTCTTTCGTGATTTTTTTGCGTGTTAAGAACCATCGTAAGAAATAATTCATGGACTTTCTGTTTTGTGAATACATTTTAAGAAAAATAATACAAATTGAAAATCTAAAATAACTCAAAATAATACCAAAACTAACTTTTTATTTAGTACGAAAAAATGTTTTTAAGTTTATATAAAAGTTAGCAACAAATCTATATGCAAGCATCGGTGGTTCAGTGGTAGAATGCTCGCCTGCCACGCGGGCGGCCCGGGTTCGATTCCCGGCCGATGCATTAGTAAATTTTTTTTTCCTTTAAAAAAATTTAAGTTTCATTAGTTAATTTTTAACTTAAATAACCTACGAATTTTTTGAAGATAAATAAATAATAATTCTGTCTGCACACACAAAAACACACAGAGAAGGGGGTGTTCCGAAAGTAATGCTTCCTATTTATTTTGCACGGGACTCAACTATGTCCCTGGATATTGGCCATATGATTTGGTTCGGTTGGTTTCTTTGTTTAATGGCATATCAACCTTCTTGTTTTATTCAATGTCGAAGCATTTCTTCTTGAAGAATAGTAGTGGTATTATCTAACTCATGGCTGGTAAGGATAAGGGGGTTTATGCCTTTCTCAAGGGCATTATTCCGAAAAGGGGTCGTCATAGGACCACGGTATTTTTCGCACCCCACCAAACGGGCGAGTGGTGCATAAGGCCTTTTTTTAAGGTGGGTTAGGGCACAAGAACGTTGCTCAGACACACCCGACATTCTCCAAAATGCCTCGAGCCTCGTCAGCATTCCCCTTAAAAAGGACGCTTAAGGGACTAGGCGATAAACCTAGCCCCTCCTAGGAGAGCCTGAAGGACGGCCTTCTGTGGCTCGAGGATGAAGTCAGTGACGCGAATGCTGAACCTCCCCGGTACTCGCGTCAGGCAGCCACGACTGAGTTCGCAGTTATTCAGACACCAGAGCGGCTTGACTTATTTCTTATTCTATTTAGAAGACCCACCTTGTCATTGCAACCGTTTCTCCTCTAGTCGATGCCTCCTTCATGGAAGCCGTATTCACACTGACATCGGGCATCACTGGTTAAATAGTATCAACAGCTTGGCAAAGCCTCTGACCTCGCTTCAATCGTATTTTTACTTAATTACAAAGCAGAAAATGGCATTTACATAGTTTTGTAGCAAATGAGTTTGGTTATCGGAATTTTACTTTGATATCTCTAATAAGTTGGTATTTAACGAAGTCAGAGATATCGACGCCGCTAACAATACAGTAAAGTCAATATTTTTTCAAAAAAGGAAAAATTTGAAGATCAGACTTCCATGGGGCCTTCGAGAAGTTGTTGGTACGATACAAGTGCATTGTAGTCGGAGGAGATAACTTAGAAGGGAACTAGAGTTTCATGCGTGTACTATCAATAAAAGTGCTCATACGAAAAAAGTCTGGAAACTTATTTAATGATCCTTATATATATATATATATATATATATATATATATCAGTTTTGTGGAAAGAAAGTAACTGTAAATAATCATTGTTACAATGAAAGGTTCACAGAGTTGACTTGTTTCCTTTTAGTCTTTTTAAAATTAATTTGCTTTTAAAAAGTTTTTTGTCTTGTACTCTCAAAGTCCTTTTTCTTTGACTTTTAGTTTTTTTTTCCCGATGTTTACATGTCCGAAGTCGAGACGCAGCTCACTTTGCCAAAGTCAAAGAAAATCAAAGTTGAAGGACCAGTGACCAGGGGTCATAAATCAAAATTTATTTTAGACAATAGTCAGTTCTTTTTTAAAAAAAGCTAATCATTCTGTCTGATAGGTCTGTTGTGGGGCCGATACAACGTCGAGTCCGCAAATTATTTTGAGTTGTTAAGCGTCAGAGTAAATTACAGCCGGAAGACAATGAAGAGAACTGTTAAAGTTGCATAGTAGGACGACTCATAGTGTTAGTACAAAATAAGGATAAACGAGTATCCGAGGAGAAAATGTAGGAAATGGACCTGTATTTAGTATTTAAGTTCCCCGACTATTTTGAGGTTAAGTTTTGGAATATTTAAAATAAGGGTTTAATATTTCCAACACGTTTAATGTATAGGTTTTGATATAGAGTGTTTAGAAAAAAGGTTGAATAGGCATATAATATAGACATAATATAGGCACATGGATAAAACAAATGAATGAATAAAGCATATGAGTAAAAGATATGAAACAAATAATGGTTGTAAAACGGCGCGGACAAAATGAACATTTAAATAAGGCGAACGAACAAAAACAAATTTATATTCTACAACAATTAATCTTACATTGAATACATAAAAAATATTACTAACTCTACTAACAAAATAATAGTGTGTATATATGTGAGCTCGTGTGTGTGTGTGTGTAACACAACTAAGGCATAAAAGAATTACATGTCCTTTTTTTATGATTAGAAACGGGCAGTTTCTCAGAGACTGGAAAGCGTCTCATAGTCATTGTATATGAATGTCTGCGAGGCCCATGTATGGTGTTACTTTTCAACTGCTGATTACCACTGGAGGTGGTGTGTTGCCGCTGCGAAGAAATTTGGTAAAAGAGGATGTTGCTGCTGCGAAGAAATTTCGTCTTGTAGGTGGCTCAAAGACGCAGGACTTGAATTTCCGCGCGGACGTGTTTTTAAGCATATCACGTGGTCCTCCTGGCCAATGGTTTCCCGAGACTGAATATTGAGCGTCCGCCATCTTTGTGGGAACAAGTGGCATACCGCCCAAAATAATTTATAGGAATGTAAAGTCCTTTAAAAAACGATTTGCACCCGTGTACACAAGCTTTATTAGCTGGTAAAGAGGGGGTTACAAAGTGGTAAAGGGAAGGGGAATACAAATTGGGCGCCGAAATATGTGGTGTCTTTAGACAAGTCACATGACACACCATCGCGTTGAAATCGAGGAAGTAGTTCGGTGAATTGTCTCACCGAACCTAGTAAATACATTAGGGACTATTTCAGCTGATAATTCCAATAGCCCCACTTCAGCTGAAATTTCTTTTAAATCAAAAATTATAATTTGATTCAACTGGGTTTGCTCCCTTTTCAATGTCGGACAAATCTGATGATCGATTTTAAATGAGTAAAAATATTTGACACTTTTCACATTTTAGTTTATAGTTTCACAACATAAATTTTGTTACATTCTTATAACATAGCATCAATAATTTTCAAAAGATATATTCTTTTTTTAATTATTTCTTCTATTTTGGGGTATTGGGCTTGTTGTCGCATGATTTCCGTTTTCTTCCAATTTTTAGCATTAGGCTTGTTGTCACATGATCCCCTTTTCCATTCTTGTTAACGTTTTCTTCCATTTATTGGGTTTGTTGTTACATGATCCTCTTTTTTCCAGTTAACGTTTTCTTGCTTTTTGGGTATTGACTTGTTATCAGATGATTTTTCTTTTCTCCTTTTTTATTATTATAAACAACAAAAGCTCATTTCAAAGTCCGATCAATAGGTATTTAAATTTTTCATTTTCTAACCTGTTCACTGGTTTTGTGAATATATCTGCTATATTTTCTTTGCTAGCTTTGTGAAATGATCTTAGAGTTTTTTAGTGCTTCGGGAAATTGTTAATTTCTCTAACACTATATATTATTAGGCAACACAAATGAATAACAAAACTTCTTTTAACAACACAACAAAGTAAGGTTTATTACAGTAGCAGGCGTGAAGGAGTGAAAGTGAGAAAGTGTCTCTTTTGCGTCGCTGGTCTGTATATTGGTCCTTGGTTTGTAGGAAGCGTGTTTGAAGCTAGCAGCGAGCGAAGGGTTCCAAGTGGAATCAGTGGCCGTCATGTGAGAGAGATGTGTTTCTTCTGCTAGCACCGGGCTCTCTGATTTTGTCCGTTCTACAGAAAAGGGACCAGAAAAATAGTTCCTGAGAGGGAGAAGGAATTAATGCGCTCTGCCAGTTGATTGGTCAGTGAGTGACCGACTCTCTTAACAGGGGCATTGATTCGTGAAAGGAAATAGATCTGTGGCTGCTACAGTTTCTTTCTCTTATTAATTCCTTGTGAAATGGAATCTAATATCTGTGTTTCGATCTTTGGTGGTGTATGGGGGCTCTTTCGTTAACGCTATGGCACTTTGGTTTTCACAATATAATGTAAATGTATAATTTATTTCATAATTGAGCATATCCTTCGTGAGAGCTTTTAGATATCCCCCACAGCACTAATAAATATGTATTCTGCCTCACGCGTGGACAGGGCAACTGTTGACTGTTTTCGTGTTTTTCACGAAATTAGTGAGCCTTCATCTGAGATCATAAATCCGTATCGAGGGATACTCTTTCTGTCTTGTGAGTCCGCCCAATCTGCGTCACAAAAACCTGTAAGGCTTAGAGTGCTTTTTGTGGGCTCAAATATCAATTGTTGGTTTATTGTTCCTTTTATATATCTTAAAACATGTTTCCTATGCTTCTCATATGGTTCACTCATAAATTCTGACAATTTTGTAACTATAAAGCATAAATCTGGCCTTGTCGAAATCATTGCATATATAAGAAATGATGCAATTTCATTTTCAAAAGAAATTTATGGAAAAAACGGATCAAACTTGGCGCAAAAATCTCCAACAAACGCCCACGCTGATGTTTAAAAAATAAACAATTGAAAATGGTTTTTAGGACCAATAGGAGGTCTCTAAAATATGCGCCCAAAGAATTTTCGAAAGTCCACGCGTGCGCGCGGGATCTACCTTGATGCTATAAAAACACAATTTTCCAGACAACACAGATCATACCAACCCGGAGTGATACGTATTAACTGTTTTCTCAGCGGCGCCTTGTTCGTTTGATTTTCAAATAACGTTGTCATATTATAATTTCAAGTTGGATAAAAATTCTATCCACGCTGCTGCCAGAATTAGCCTTTACGTTAGTAACTTGATATACGAATCACTGTATACACTTCCGCATTTCAGCTCCCAACAAAAAAATAAATTTCTTTATTTTTTGTAGCACTATTGATAATATGTTTTTATGTCTTTTCATTCATTAACATTAGTACCCTACACATATATTAAACTTCCTACAATTTCCTTATACAATTTTCCGTCTGATAATTTACTTGGTTCACTACACATCTTATTGATATTACTACTGTAGCAGAAAGAACTTTGTTCATTTTGCATATTTTGTTGATAGCTGAATTAGGCAGTAAAATCAAATTTTCATCATACAACGTGTGAAAGCACGTGCGATACCCTAGCCTCATCAGTCGCCAACTAGGGTGATAACACAGTTTCGGTAGCTCAAGGCGGTACTGCCACTCCTGGCGCTACCGAGCAGCTTTTGCCACCGGATAGGGTATTTAAAAGAAATTTAAAGAAATATATATCTATGTATACACAAGATCAACTAAAAGCGGACATTACATTAGACATTCGTTCATCTTCATTTTGGTGCAGTTTGTGATTTATAAAAGCGTTTACTTACGGCCGTTAGATGTCATAGCAACCGTTTCTTGATTTTGCGTAATTACACGAGAATGGTGGTTACACGTGTATAACATTCGTGTTGAAATCCTTTCTATATCCGTTATCTATTCGATTCGTTTTTTTTTCATTTATGCGTTACTGCCCAAAAGCACTCGAGACAAACGTTATATATAGTTCCGCTAAAAGATTTTATTTGTTGATCAATGGGCCCTCAAGATGGGTGGTGAGTAAAAAGAAAGCTGGTCTAAGTTAGTCCAGGTAGCTATCTGATTACCCTTGGACCACTAAATTCTTGGCTTGCAAGAAATGTCTTCAGGACGCTGATGGTCAGCAATGGGCTCGTGAATACTGTGGAGGTAAACCTGACTCATAGGCCCATCATTCGATTTACATTCTCCGGCAGGAGAATTACGTTCTTCGCACCAGCGTGCCTTGTGGATTCGTGTTCCTCGCAAGCTGTTGAATTTTCTGCCGCAATCCATATTCCTGTTGGGCGTTCGGTTCACCGATAAATCACCCATGATTTTTGATTTTTAAATACATTGTCAAAACGCTGGAGTTTTGACCGTTGGTTTTGGCCATTCATACCGGAGCGTTTTCCGGGAATAAATATAAGCCAATGAAAAACGCTCTCTTCCTCTTCTTGAATTCTTCGCCGAGGGACCAAGATATGCAGACCGATTCCTCCAGATAACCAAGTTTATTCAGACCACATACCTTGAAGACTTTCTCCCTGTTTCGGCTTGAGGAAGAGCCAACTTTTACCCAACAATCCAAATATTCACGAGGAGAATTGTTAATCTCTCCTCCTTGGTTTATGAATAACTGGACCACTAGTTGTTTGTGTGCGATATTTACACACACTAGTCATATTTCGTGTTGCTCATTACAACCCCGACCGTCAACAAATAATGCCGTGAGTCCTGGTAGTTTTCAACTCTACTCTTATCAGACAGAGATTTCTGCATCCCTCTTCATGTAACCAAGAACTTGGACAATTTCTTTTTTGCCTCCAGCTGAACAATAAAACGTGGAAACTTGATATTTCCGTCTTCTTTCTATTTTCATTAATATAACGGTAGAGGTGACCAAATCAACATTTGCGTTCCGCCCCACCGTTATACTATCATTAGGGGTATGTTTGGGTTTACAGTCCCTCATACCGAAATTTTCCAGTAACCTTTGACGGTATTGTTTTTGGTGCATATATATCATATTATCTTCATAAGTAAATTCTATATGTAAAAATATTTAATTTTACCTTAGTCTTTCATTTTAAATTTTTGTTTGAGGATATTTTTAGTATGTATCATATTATCATTTCATTTTGTCGCTATTAGGATATCATCCACCGATTCAATGATAACTGAATATTCATCTTTATATTCAGTATACACACACACGTCAGATAGCGATTGGCAAAAATTTTGTTTAATCAAATATATGTGTAGTAAGTTGTTCCAATTTCGACCGCTTTGTTTCAGGCCATAAAGGGATTTCTTTAATTTATATAATAATCTTTCATAACTATTTTTATTTTCTATCTCAAAACCTTTTGTCTGTTCCATGTACTACTCCCATTCAATTGGTGCGTTGAGATAGGCTGACTTCACATCTAACTGATGTACCATTAAGTTATATTGTGTTACAACCTGCACTAACATTCTTATCGAGGTTATTTTTGCAGTTGGTGAAAATGTTTCTTGATTGTCAATGTCTGGACGCTGAGAACAACCTTTTGCTACTAATCTAGCTTTATAAATTTCTTTTTGATTTTGGTCTGTTTTAATAGAATTTGCCCACCGTGCGGGTGTTATTCGCAGGTAGTTGCGTTAATTCGAACGTTTCATTTTCTTTTAAAATATCCATTTCTTCTTTCATTGCTAGCTTCCATTTTGCTGACTCTTCCAACTGTATCGCCGCGTTATACATTTTTGGGATGGACTTAATGTAGTAACAATAATCTTTAGTACGGTTTAAATATCATTTACTTCGTCATTGACGTAATAATCCCTTAAATATTTCGGACGTTCGTTGACTGTTTTCAGTTACTTCTAATGTCGGTTTGTATATTTGCGTATTAATTTCATGATTTTTAGTGACAGTATCATCATGAGATCCATGTACAGTACTGGTAGACTGGTTAGGGTATTCACTAACCTAATTTCGGAATTTTATTGTCCTGACAGTTCTGTTGTATAGTCACAATCCAACTATACAACTATACAGATGCAGGGAAATACGAAACATTGACGACTCTCCGTTGTTCAGGTACGAAACGTTTATTAACTTCTTGACTTTAGTTTTTCGACACGAGGAGAGAGAGACACAATTTTTACTATGCTGACTGTACTATCTGACCTAACAAACGCGCTGCGCATCCCGTGGCCCCCAAGATCTCTGTCGGTTGGGATCTGCAGAACTCCATGATCAGACTTCAACTTCAACTGTTTGCCTCAATGGCAGACAAACCAACTGTCTCCTACATCGTCCAGAGTCAACCCCCCAGTTGGACTTGCCCGGCCCAGAGTCAAATATCAACTCAAGTTTTTTTCAAAATCACCAAATTCTCAGCCCTGTCTATTTCCTATCTGGGGTTTTTATTATGACATTTGTGATTGTCATATCCTCTGCGCACGAGCTTGAACTGTACTCAATGTGTGTGCACCTGCACTAAGAGCCGAATAGTTCAAAGGCCAACCAAACTGAATGATAAAATATAATTTACATTAAAAAAATCATAAAAAAATCATTCCGTAATTATATTACAGTTCTAACTATTTCTTCCCCAGGAAAATAAACTAAATAAGCAGGACTATATTTACCGTATACCGTATACCGGACATTGGCCTTGTAGTTAGAGTGTTCGCCAATGGCCCGGGAGACCTGAGTTCAATCCCAGGTCGAGTCAGAACCAAAGACTCAAAAAATGGTACTTGATGCCTCCTTGCTTAACACTCAGCATTATAAGGTACGGATCAAGAGTAAAGTACAGCAATCCAGGGAAAGGAGTAGCGCCCTCCCCTACACCTTGGTGTAGTAAGCTATCGAAAAGGGAGCCTTCGGGTCACCCTCGACTATGGTCGCCAACTTACTATATTTACCGTATCCTACAAATATTCCCTTCTCAGCTCTATCATCTATTTTTTTAGGATTCTGCACATATGCAAATGCTTTTAAATAGATGCATATTCAATTGGTTCGATTTTGTAACACTAAAGATTTCATAAGGTGTGGTCCCAATTCGATTATTGAAACACCTGTTACAAATATATGTCGAAGACATAATAGCGTATGACCACATATATTTGGGAAGATTAGCCTCTTTTAAAGTACATCTAGCCATTTCGAAAATTGTGCGTCAGGCTCTTTCAATTGTGCCTTTTTGGTGTGGCGAATAGAGTGATGTTTTCTGGTGATTTTATTTTTAATTCATACCGACTCAAAAGCGCCTGAAGTGAATTCAGTCCCTTGGTCGGTTCTAACATATTTTAAATTTCCATAAGGTGAGATATCTGCTATAAATTTTTTGAAAGCCTTCGAGTGCGTCAGATTTATTTTTTAACATATAAGTTACTATTAGGCCAGAGTAATCGTCCATGCATCCTAATACATATTTCAAACCGTCCTTTGCTATGGGGTCTATCGGTCCGGCTAAATCAACATGGACCATTTCAAGTATTATAGTTGCTCGTGTGTCAGGTAGCCTATTCTGTGACTGTGACATCTTCGCTGGTGGATAAATTTCACATTTAGATTTATTTCTATCGGTAATTTGCATACATTCAACATTTTCTTTTAATTTAAAAATATCATCAACATTACAATGTCCCATTATCTTATGCCAGTCTTCTAGCAAATGCATTACTCTTTTTTGGAGAACATATATTTAGATAATACAATTTTCCTTTCTTATGTATTTTAGATGTTGTTCCCTGTGTATTAAGCGTTGCTACGCTAGGTCTAAATTCTACTTTAGCACCATTTTCAGTCGTTGCCTGTACCGAGAAAATATTTTTATCAAAAGAAGGAATATATATATTGACCTTCGACCCGGTCAAACATGCCATTCCAAAGTGATGCACCGGAAGGAAGTGACACATTCCGATGGCAGTTATGAGAGGAAATTGCGTAGGCGGGCTTGACTGAAATATGGGACAAGGTAAAAATCCCATGGTACTCTCATAGACTGATGCACCGGAAGAGAGTGACCTGTGAACTGCATGACAGTTATTTCCGCTTGATGACGATCAAACATGCCATTCCAAAGATTGAGTGGGCGATTGAAATTCGGTGAGGACAGGAAGTAAGTGAGTTGGGGACCAGACGAGTGGGAATCAAGATATGGTAGGGAAAGCCACCACCCAACAGAAGGGGCCCTCGGGACCCCCGATGGAGTTGGAGATCAGAGAAGTCGGAGACAAGATGTGGTAGGGAAAGCCACCACCAAGCAGAAGGGGCTCTCGGGACCCCCGATTGAGTTGGAGATCAGACGAGTTGGAGACAAGATGTGGTAGAGAAAGCCACCATCCGGCAGAAGGGGTCCTCGGGACCCCCGATAGAGTTTGGAGATCAGACCCGTTGGTGACTAGATGCAGTAGAGAAAGCCAGCAGAGTGGGCCCCCAGGCCTCCGGTTGAGCAGCCCTGGAGAACGAGAAAGACACAACGCTGATGGCCATAAGAGCGGGGGTCAATATATTGCAGTTCTGTTCGGTCTCCAACTCCCTCTCACAGTAAAACCTTGAGTAACCCTTTTCGAACCCTTACAATAAAGTGAGAGGTACATATTTTTCTAAAGAAGTCTTCGCTCGTCTTTATTCATTGCGTCAATATGTATTCCGCATGTATATGTGTATAGTTGTAGCATATGACTATACAACATAGAATTAATTTGGTGCCCGTGCCAGCCGAGTTTCTGCAAGGACTCAGAACGAACCCAGTTACCGTAAACGACAGTCTTAAGCATCACAACAGGACATCAACGAAAAGGACAAAGAAAAATGCTGGAATGGAAAGAAGAAAAAAAGAAAAAAACAAGAACAAACCAGCAACAAAAAGAAGGAAAGGGAACAGACCGACGCGAAGGGAACAGAAAAAAGAAAAAAAAAGGAACAAAGGAAAAGGCTGCAACATGCTGGAATAGGAAGAAAAAAGAGAGAATAAAACAAGAACAAACCAGCAACAGAAAGAGAAAAGAAAAAAAAAACTGTAAGTAAATTGCTCGTTCAAATAACTATCTCTCTGTCAATTAATATTTGAGTTCGTGAAAAAAGGATTTAAATTGATTATAATGGGGAAAGCATTAGTTTTTAATGACAAGGGCCTTTCTAGAAGGATAAAAGTGGAAATAACTTTAAAAAAATATGTGATCCCTAGATAAAAATTATGATTACTGCTATGTGTAATATTGTATCGTAGTGAGGGAGAGAAAAAGAAAAGGTAAGAAGGAATTATGCGGTCTGGAAAAGAAGGGAAAGAAATAATTAAAAGAAAAATGTGTGAACCCTAGATAAAAATTATGATTACTGCTATGTGTAATATTGTATCGTAGTGAGCGAGAGAAAAAGAAAGAGAGCGAGGGAACATATGAAGACAGTGAAAAGAAAAGAAAGATGACTAGGGAGCAGTTACTGTCAGTTTTTATGAATGAAATTTTTTCATTAACAATATTTTCATGAATGAATTTGTTGTAGACGGGGTCTTTGTGAGTAAAACTTTGTAGTTACTTGTCAGTGGTCCAGACAAGTGGTGATTGAAAATTAGAATTTCAGTCCAGGATCTAGAATCCCGCATATCGGTGGTTTGTCCAAGAATTGCGTACATCTGTAGTTAAGACTTTTTGGGCTGGTTTTCATGTTTTGAACTTGTGGATTGGAAGTTGTTGATACCAATATTTTGTGGATATTGTCTCGGACTTTTCGTGGTCCGTGTCAACTGAAAATGGTCTCGTGTGGGTCTCGCCGTGGAGGCAGAGTAACTAAGAGACAGATGTTTTTTTTTTGTGTCTGGCGAGGCAGACACTCTGGAGTGAGGCTTTGAGGTTGTTATTGGGGAAGATATTTTGAGGCAGGGTTTTGGAGATAATTAAGAGATGCGCAGAGTTTTAACGGAACCAGGTGTGGCGAGGATTCGCAGATTCGGATTTGGAATTGTTTCGAATTGGGAAATGTTGTTGGCTGAATTGATAAAAGTTTAGGTTGTTAAAAAAGAACACCCGGGATATTTTGTGCGAGAAAAAAAAGAAAAAAAAAAAAAGAAAAAAAAAAAGAAAGAAAGAAGAGTACTCGAAAGCGATTGAGAAAAGTTTTAATTATAAAACCTGGTTTATCTTACAGAGGTATAGATTGAAATCGAATAAACTGGGAAGCGAACCTATTGTTATTGTAGTAAGGTAAAGATAGAGAGAGGGAGATATAAGGTTGAAAAAAAAAGGACAGTGAATGAGCAATTTATTATGAAAAAAAGTACAATGAATGAGCAATTTATTATGAAAAAAAAGAGAAAAAAAAGGAAAGCAAAAACAAAAAAAGGTACAGGACAATGGAAAAAGGACAGAGAAAAAAAAGAAAAGAAACTTGAACATTGTTGAACACAGCATATAAAAAAAAAGAAAGAAAGAACGGACATTTGTTAGTAAAACAGACAGTACATACATTGAAAAAAAAAAGAAGAAAAAAAAAAAGGAAAAGGAAACTGAACATTTGTGAACTGTGATTGTAATATTGGAAAATGAATGAACATTTTTTTAGTAAAATAGACAGTACATAGATTGAAAAAAGAAGAAAAGAAAACTGAACATTTGTGAACTGTGATCATAATATTGTTTTGGCTTGTTGTAAAGTGGAGATTTGTGAGTTTGTTTGAGTTTAAAGGCGACATTTGAAAATTTTTTTTCTCCTGTTTCATATTATGAAATTTGACGAAAACCATTAACAGAGGATTTTATACTAGATTTATTAATATTTATAATTATATTGATTTTAATTTTTTTTTAGAATTTGGGGTTTTCGTGGAATAGGAATTTTTTTTTTTTTTAGGTTTCTGTTTTGACGAATCGTGGGCTGACGCGTGATTAGGACAGAGATTCATCCAAAGTGTTACAGATGTTTTTTTTTGCAGACGGCAAAAAAGTAATTATTTAAAGTAATTATTTGGGAGTTCCAGGGATGGAATAAATGCGTGGCCTGCTCCAATATTTCGTGGATGGTGTCTGAGTCTTTCAGTCACGATGGTGTTTTGGATTGGTGCGGGATTTGGCGAAGTGAAACGAATCTGGGAAAGGCGAGGTGCCTATATATTGGTAGCCACGAGGGTTCCTGATTAAATTGAAAAGAAACCCAGTGAGGGTGTAATCAGGTAAAGTTTGTTCCTCAAGGGCTTGCAAACCAGTAGGCATGGTAACAGAAACTTAATAATGAAAAAACAAAAAAACAAAAAAAAAACCAAAACAAAACAAACGAGTAACACATTGCAAATAAGTATTTTGCATGGTCTATTTTAGGTGGTTTACTGCATGCGTGTCACATTGTGATATTCGGATGTGTTGTTGTTTTATAGAATTGTGATGCATTGTTTTGGGCCATGAGTTTTGTAGATTCATGTGGAATGCTCTGGGCCTTGAAGATATTGTGTTTTAGTTTATGGAATTCTCCGGTTACTCCAGGTAGGAACCTGTTGAGCGAAGAACTGGAGTGTGGTCATAAGGAATCCAGGCGAAATGTATTGATGGATTGCTAAGTTTGTGACCAGGATCTGGGACCAGAGTATGGTCTTTTTAGGGTTTTGAAATTCTTCAAGGAATTATAGAGGGCCCGTTTTCTTTGGGAGGATAAAAGATGCATCCGTATTGTACCTTGATGCATGCATGTCAAGATGGTCAACCACGCAAAGATAGTAAAACAAATTTAGATAATAATTAGCCGGGCAAGTGATACATAGGGAGAAGGTCGCCTTCTAAGTAAGATTTTGTTTTGCTGTTGCTCAAATAATTTCTTTTTGTGTTTTCAGTCATTATTGTCCTAGTAAATTATTCTGTAAAATATGCATGAGGGTGATGGAGACGAACGTGAAGAAATTCCACATGTGGAATTTTGAAAAATGATTTAGGGATGATTGTCGTATATTGACCTTCGACCCGGCCAAACATGCCATCCCAAAGTGATGCACCGGAAGGAAATGACACATTCCGATGGCAGTTATGAGAGGAAATCGCGTAGGCGGGCTTGACTGAAATATGGGACAAGGTAAAAATCCCATGGTACACTCATAGACTGATGTACCGGAAGAGAGTGACCTGTAAATATGTTGCAGTCTTTGTTCAGTCTCCAACTCCCTCTCACAGTAAAACCCTTTCGAACCTCTCAAATAAAGTGAGAGGTATATTTTTCTAAGAACTGTGTCGCTCGTCTTTATTCGTTGTGTCAATATGTATTCAGCATGTATATATGTATATGTGTATAGTTGTAGCATATGACTATACAACAAATATACAATTCATTTTTTAAAGTGTTTCTATATACTTTTCCATTTGTGTCAGTCATTTTGACACAAACATCTTCCTCTTTTTAAAGCCAAATAATTATATTTGCCTCTGTCAGCTAATTCTACAACATGACGTGAAGGGTCAAAATTTTTATGAAAACTAATAAACTTCAAATCCTTATTTGAAATATGTGTTGTAGTCCCACAGTCCACTAACAAATCACAATATAACTCATCGGTATTATTCACATAAAAAATAAAAGTGTGTTTTACGCTGTCCTCTTTAGCACGTATGTGGTTGGTCTTCGTTTTTCTACAAAACTTCGTGTCATGACTTTTGTTGTTGCAGTTTCTACATCAACGTAAAGGTTTTCTACACTTTTGAGATTTGTGGCCGTATTTTCCACACGAAAAACATGCTCCGTCAAATCTGGTTTTGTTTTCTCTTGGTAAAGGTGCTGTTTGTCGACCGCTAATTTTTTTTTCTATCTCGTTCATTACTGCGTGTAGCAGAAAGAATTTTGTATTTTTCATTGGCGCGTAATTTAATTGGACCGTTAGGGTCGACGCATATTTTCACCCAATCAGGATGACTTATCCTTTTTATCCCGGATCATCTTTCCGGGTAGCACAAATTGGGGAAAGCCGCCAAACACTTTCTCTTCCTCAGAACGTCTTTGTTCTGGACAGACGTAATGACTGTCCGCCCTCTTCAATAGCAGCAGCAGCACCACCATGAGGAAAGCCATCTAATTTATGGACCCCTTGCGTCTATTCTCTTAGACCAAGGGTTCCTAGTTGAATATGAATTAGATGAATTCAATACGCCACACAAAGGAACAGCTTTTAGTCGCCTCCAGTATTGGCTATGTCGACTGCGATGCAAAATCTGGCTCCGACACCTAGCTACTTCATCTTTGGGCAACATTTTCTGGAGACATTCATGCTTCTCCCCGAAACAACCAGAACCACAAACTCATGGGTGACTATATCGTTCCCGTCCTTAACCAGCAACACGACTTTTGCTACACTTATGGCGACATATCTCACTCACACATTCAAGAATGACTTAACCTAATGATGCACATTTTCGCTCAGGCATTTAGCTGCTAAAATGCTTTCTCAACTCTATAATAACTAAATGAGGCTTGCAGCATAAACGTAAACCCTTTATTCCTTCATATAAAACCTTCATATAAAACTTTACGGCATCCTTCTTTATTTTCCAACAACATTTAGCGAGGGAATAACACACTTAAACACGCGCAACAATATCCCTCGCAAAAATGCTAACAATATTTCACTAAACTGCATAATCTTCAGTTTTCCTCGCTTCTTCAAAACTTCTCAGGGCCGTTTTAAAATTTTAGAACGTCATAGGTGCGTCTTCCTGCATCATCACAGTGGTGAAGGTGTTGTATTTATTCGGTAGCCCTTTCAGAATCATTGCTATAAGCAGTTCATCACTTTATACCCAATTCAATTACATATGATCAGTTAGTTTTATTTTCTATCCTTTCTTTTCTACTATCATGAAGATAACCAAATAACTGGTATCTTTTTTTTACGAATAAATAGTTTAGGCATCTTTCATGACGTCAGAGCAGTTAAGTTGAAAAAAATAAAGTGTCGGGTCGTTATTGTGCAGGGATCAGCAAAATAGCCTTTTCCTAATTTTTAAATTTAAATGAAGTCTATTTTGTTTTAAAATGTTTCAATTATTAAAAAAAAAAAGAAGAAGATAAACTAACGTTTTGAAGTTAACAGGTTTTTACTGTGGATAACTGGTCAGTCCAATGCTGAGTGTAAGTGTTCTGAGTGTATATGGTAGTCTGTTTCAGAATTGGCACCACACCCTCATAAAATTTATCATGGGTAAACATCATTGGGGCAATAAAACGATAAACCCCAAATATTTCTAAAAATCCATGCGCGCTATCATTTACTATTAAAATCAATTTTAATCTTTATTTAGATTCAGTGATTTTGCTCTAAAATTAAATTAGTGTCACGTAATATGTAATATATATATATATATATATATATATATATATATATATATATATATATATATATATCGGAAATTGTATTTAACAAATTACTGATTGAACAAATTAATAATAATGCAAATATTTTCAAATTTCATGGACAATAAGAGTGAAATATAAATTATAATCTAACAAAAACATTTAGAAATTTTATTTTATTTTTAATTTCAATTTTCCACCCCAAAGACTTCTAGTTTGGGAAAGAGGGCAGCTTAAAAGAAAGACCAGTTTTATTTCTCCATAATATAATCTTAAAAATCTTATGACTTCAAAGAAGACGACGATTTTTTTTCTTTCTTCAAGTAATTTTAGTCTGAATGAAAAATCGTTCGTAAATCTTTGTAAATATATTAAGATCTTGGTAAATATGCTATTCTATATTGGCAAGTTTTAATCGAAAGTAAATGTTTAATCACAAATATTTCCTTTTAGGCAAAAGGGTTCGAAGGCTTACAAAATTTACTGTAAAATTTTTAAGTGAATAAAATGTACGTAAATTGCGTCAGAGGAAATTTGTTTTGGGATCAACCCAAAGAAAAACGATGGTTTTTAAAACTCCACGAGTAAAAACACGGTATAAACATTTTTAAAACGAAATTATATTCTTCAAATAACTATTTCTGGGTGTTCACATCTTGAATTTAATTCTTTTTTATATGTCGTCTTCTTGTTCTTGATCTTTCTGGAAATGTAAAAAAAATAGCGTCTGGAAATTTTTATCAAAATGACCAGATGTTGAAACCCTCCTGTTATGTGATAAAAATAATTTCTCAAGGTGTTTTTTAAATCAAAGAAGTTATTCATTATAAAATTAATTTATTAATGAATATAATAACAAAATGCACAAAATATACAATATTGTAGGGATGTCTCTTGGAATTTCCCGGTGTAGTCTTGTAGCCTCAGCAAAAGGTCGCTTTCAGCAGGGCCTGATCGAAGTACCGGCTTCTCTGACAGTCACCCGAGTTTATTAAAAGGTGAGGTCATCGACAAGGCAGCATGTCCCGTATTTGAGATCTTCCAAACAAAAAGTAATGAATGTGAAAAAAATCTGGAATTCTGGGGTGGGGTGTTTTCAGCTCTGCTGTTCTGGAGAGCAGGGAGTGTTCAGTTCTGGAGTACCGGAAGCGTGGAGTCTTCAGTTTTAGAGTTTGGGGGCGTGAGGAGACTTCAGTTTTGGAATTCTTGGGATTGTAGAGTTTTCAATTCCGGAATTCTGGAGAGTGGGGTGTCTTCAGTTCTGGATCTTTGAGAAGGAAGATGCCTTCAGTTCTGGAGTACTAGAAGTGTGGAGTCTTCAGGTCTTGAGTTTTGGGAAGTGTGGAGTCTTCAGTTCTGGAATATTGGAAGTGTGGAGTTTTCAGTTCTGCAGTTCTTGAGAGTGGTGAGTTTTCATTTAGAGGGCTTTAGGGAGCAGGGATTCTTCAGTTATGCAGTACTGGAATTGAGTCTTCAGTTTTAGAATTTTGGGAAGTGTGGAGTCTTCAGTTCTGGAGTACTAGTAGAGACGAGTCTTCTGTTTTGCAATTCTGAGGAGTTGGGAGACTTCAATTCTGTATCTTTGGGGAGTGGGGAATCTAAAGTTTTAACGTACTGGATGTGTGGAGCTTTCAAATCTGCAATTCTGTGGAGTAGGGAGATTTCAGTTCTGGAGCCTTTGGGAGTGGGGTGGGTTCAGCTTTGGCGTCCTGGAAGTATGGATACTTCAGTTCTGGAATTTTGGAAAGAGAGGAGTCTTTTGTTTTGAAGTTCTTGAAAGTGTGATGTCTGCAGTTCTGGAGGACTGGAAGTTTGGAGTTTTCTGTTCTAGAGTTTTGGGAAGTGTTGGGCAGCAGTGTGAAGTCTTCAGTTTTAGGTTTTTGAAAGAGCAGAGTCTGCAGTTCTAGAGTTTTGGAAGTTTGGAGTCTGCAGTTCTAGAATTTTGGGAAGTGTTGTTTTCAGTTCTGGAGTGCTGGAAGTGTGGAGTCTTCAGTTTTAGTTTTTTTGGGAAGTGTGGATTTTTCTGTTCTATATTTCTTGGAATGGTGTCGTCTTCAGTTTCTGGAATTCTATGGAGCAGTGAGTCTTCAGTTCTGAAATTCTGTGGAAATGTAAGTCTTCAGTTCTGGATCTTTGGGGATTGGGGAGTCTTCAGTTCCAGAGCTCTTTTTTTCTCTCTTTGTTTTTTCTTCTCTCTCTAAAATTTTTCTCAATTTTTTCTCTTACCACCGTGTTATCCCTTTCTTTCTTTCTTTCTTTCTTTCATTCTTTCTTTCTTTCTTTCTTTCTTTCTCAATTCATTTCTACCTTTCTCTCTTTCCAATGAATATTCATAGTAAAATCATTTCTAATGTATTTTTATAGTAAAAATCATTTTCAATAAATATACATAGAAGAAATAATTTTCAATGGATTTTCATAGTGAAAACCATTTCCAATGAATAGTTATAATAAAAATCATTTCCAATGCATTTTGCCGAATGGTACCTAATTTACTACCAAAAAAAAATTATGACTTTCGCACAAAAAAAAGTTAATTTTTTCCGCAACACCAAAATAGAAGCAGCATATACAGTTTGAAATATGGTGTATATATATATATATATATATATATATATATATATATATACGAGTAAAGCTTACATTTTACTCAGAATGTAAGCTATGATGACACGTAGAACATTTTTAGTCCATGGCGGTAGCAAGTGCGATGCAGACGATGGTATTGCAGTTGACGAATATGGAACTAAAAAAACAAAAAGTAAAATGAACTTAGAAAATAAGAAAATCCAGCAAAATACACATGAATATAAAGATAGATATGATGAGATAGGAAAGGTAATCAAGTGGGAACTGTACAAATGATAGATTGGTTGTTTCGTTGGTTGGTTTTACGGTATCTCAACCCTTTTTGGATCATTTAACGCCGAATTAAATTTCAAACAATTCAGTTAGGAATACATATAGTTTTTGTTTACTAACAGTTAAATGTCAAAACAGTCCTATTTCAAGCAATCCAGTTTAGCATAAGTACACAGTTTAGTTCTATTTGATCCATAGATCGGACCCTATCAGGTGCTACCACTCCAGGCCAGAGTGGACCTGAGAGTGATGGTGATGAAGGGGTGAAGTAGAGTAAACTGAAGTCCGCATTTTCCAAAGCTTCAGCATTACTGGGACCTTACCATCAGATTGTTTACTGTCATGTCTTGGACACTCGTTGGGAGAGGGGATCTTACCCTTCAACAGAGAAGCAATCGGTGTATTCTTCAGCCCCAGGCGATTGGGTAACACAAACAAATGATAGAATTTTGACGATGCAAATAAAATAGTATGGACCTAAACTTCTATGGTCTTGTAGACGGAGTCAATAATTAAATGCATTCATTACAGAAAGACCTCTCCACTTTCACCAAAAAATGATTCTGTTTATCAAACTGAATCCAGTGATGTAACTCCAGGTCTGGAGCTCTGAAGAGTATAGAGTCACCTCCTTGTTGCTATTACTTCCAGGTCCACTCTGACAAGTAGTGATAGCACCTGTTAGGATCCCATTCATAGGTCAAACAGATTTGTTTGAGGTAATGTTTTAAGCGATTTTGAACAACAATTAATTCAATGGCTCTGAAAACATTGCTTTTAGAACTATCTATATAGTGTTTCCCAGTTTAAGAGGATTGTAGAAATACATTTTTATACCGCATGTAATTGGAGATCATAATTATTAAACTGACGTCGGCATGAAATATCCCTAAAAAAGTTGACATGTTATTAAACCAACCAACTAACCAGCCAACTGACTGCTACTCAACTGTCTTTATATAATTTATAGAATTATCTTAATACACAGAGGGACGTGTTAATTAATCAAGGATTCTAATACATTATTAGTTTTAATGATTTATCATAATCATTATACTAATTATCAGTTTATAGTTTTATTTTAGAGATAAATTTATAGTTTATTTATAATTTATAGTTTATAGTTTATTTTAGAGATAAATTGGCCCGAAGTGGTTGTATCTTATAGAGTCCTCTCTATGGCTCAAATAGAACTAAACTGTGTACTTAAGCTAAACTGAATTGTTTGAAATGGAACTGTTTCTATATGTTAAACTGAATTATTTTGAAATATAACTGTTTTTGACTTTGAAACTGTACTTATGCTTATCTGAACTATTTGAAATTGAACCGTTTTGACATTTAACTGTGTGTAAACAAAAACTACTCTTATACTAAACTGAATTGTTTGAATTAGAACTGTTTGACTAAACTGAATAGCTTGAAATAGAAATATTTTTGACAATTTTAAGGCTCCAGTATTGCAGATTCGGGGAATGAAGAGTACCCCTTAATTGTCATTGCTCGCGGGCACTGGGGGTGGTAGCACCTGGAATGGGCCTATCTATGGGTGAAATAGAACGCTTTGAAACCATTTAACTGTATACATACAAATCATTAATGGTAAATAGAATTATTGGTGTTAAAGGGCAACGGTTGAAACCATTTAACTGTGGGTAAACAAATGATTAATATCAAATAATATTATTGGTGTGAAAGGGTAACAGTTGAAACTCTTGGTAAACAAATCATTAATATTAAATAGAATTATTGGTTTTAAAGAGGAATACTTGAAACCATTTAACTATGTACAAACAAACCATAAATATCAAAATAAAATTATTGGTGTTAAAGAGCAACAGTTGAAATCATTTACATGTGTGCAAACAAATGATTAATATTAAATAGAATTATTCATATTTGACAGAAATTCTTGAAACCATTTCAATTTGTAAAAATGAGCTCCGGCGCGTTTAAAAATGTTAACAATAAAAGTGTTGATAAATCATAAATATTTGATATATTGAAGAAAGATAGGACTAATGCATACCTGATGATGGATGAAGTAATGCCATTCCCACTTCGTCATAAAATACACGTCCCTTTTTTACTTCTTGAAGGGGTCGAAAATCTGTGTTTGAGAGGGATAGGGAGTCAGAGAGACGAATGCGGACGGAGATAGACGGAGGAGGACTTGAAGGACTTAAGACTTTATCTGCTTCTTAGACGAGACGTTCTCAACCGGTCTTCGCCAGGGTGTCACTTGACTCCCAGCGGCCACTCGGGGAGTCCAAGACTCAAGACTGACGATTAACAGTTGACCGTTACACTGGGGTACCTGTGTACATATAATGTCATAACGCCTACGTAGAGTTCTTCCGGCCGTGATTCACGTGAGCTGGTTCTGCTTGTTTACTCAGGTACGTCCTGCAATCACTTTGTTTACACACCTGGAATATCCGGCTCTGTCAAAGGTCAATATGCAACTCACAACCTTTCATCCATTCTCTACCGTGTTCTGTTTATAAAAAGCACTGCATAATCGAAAAAGTAAATCGTCAAATTTCCTTGCCTTCTGTACACCAGGAGGTATTTCCTCTAGGTCAGCAGGTTTTTCGCTTTTAATTTTTTTCATTAATGCGCAAAGTTCTTCCCTGTAAACTATCCAAGTCTGATGGATGTCTAGTTAATAATTTCTTCAGTACGTTTATCCATGATTTCCGGAGGGTTTGCAAGCAGATTCTTAAATTGCTCTTTCCACTGGTGAATTCTTTCTTCTTGGCTGGTAAGCGTTTTCCTTTCCGCTCACTTTATTTTCAGTTTTTCTTTTTAATCGGGATTGTTTATCTTCAACCCAATTTCTGATTTATGGATTTGTTCTTGAATTTTTTCTCGTACTTCTATTTGGCATTAGTTCTCTCTAGGTTTTCTAAGGTTTCTGTTCATTGTCATTTATTGGGTTTCTTTTATTAAGTGAGGTTACTTTTTTCGTGCTATCTCGTTTTTCTTTAATTACTATTGTTTCCCATGGAACTTTACATTTGGCTCTTCGTTTGGATGGAATTGACACGGCTGCTTCTTCTTTATGGGCAGTAAGAAAGTTTTCATCTTCGTCATTGGGAATATATGTTTTAGACGTTTCTAAAAGAGTATCAAACTTGTTTCTTACAATTATTGTATATTGATTTCTAAGATCACTATTGGGGATTATGGACCAGTCATATCGTGAAGCTTTAACTTTGTCTTATTTCTTGATAGATTCGAGCGAAATTTGTCCGAGAATATTTTGTGATCGGTAGATACTCCTTCAAAAGAAGAATGTGCCTCACAGTTCCAAACGCTAGTTATCTACTTTTTGTTTAAAAAATAGTTGTACTTCTGAGTTATTTGGGTAGGTCATTAGTTTTCCCTTCCATTTTAATGATTTCGTGTTTAGGCATAAAAGACTATTCTCGTAATGTTGTATAGCCATGATTCAACTATACAAATATACAGATGCAGGGAAATATGAAACACTGACGATGCTCCGTTGTTCAGGTACGAAACTTTTATTTACTTCTTGACTCAATTTTTACTATGCTGACTGTTCCTACATCGCCCACAGTCAACCCCCCCAGCTGGACTGGCCCGGCCTAGAGTCAAATCTCAACGAACAGCTTTTTCAAAATCACCAAATTCTCAGCCCATCGCTTCCGGGCATGACGTCATTCACACCCCAGTCCGATTTCCTATCTGGGGTCTTTATTATGACATTTGTGATTGTCATATCGTCTGCGCTCGAGCATGTACTGTACTCAATGTGTGTGCACCTGCACTAAGAGCCGAATAGTTCAAAGCCCAACCAAACTGAATGATAAAATATAATTAACGAAAAATGATTAATATAAAAAATATCATTCCGTAATTATATAACAGTAAGAAAACTCTGCAATATATTCACTACTTTTATTTGACGATGGTAAACAGAATTTGCTATTTTTGTCTTTGCCTTTATGTGCATTTATGCCTCCAACAATGATCAAAACGTTGTGTTTGAGAATGTGTCTGACAAGAAAAGGTAGCTCCTTATAGGTCGTGATATTTTTTTTATCACTGGTATAGGTGGGATTGTAGTGTGAGATGATTGTTGTGACAGTGGGGATGGGTCCCATTAAATGTAGCGCACCTCCTGGTTATCGGTTGGATTTTCTCTATGCTATTTAGTGATTCTAAGGCACGAGAACTGAGCAGCATTCCTAAACCTCAAATAGACGAATTGACGCTGTTTTTCCCATGCAAACACCGACAGACACTTTTCTTTATTACCGAGTTCAATGTATTCTAATTCTAGTTCACTATGGTAGTATCTAAGTTCTTGTATGTATATGATGTCTATATTCTGCTTGGCTGCAGATGCTTTAAGCTGTGGTTGCTGGTTCATTCTATTTAATATTCTAACGATAAAAGCCGCAATGATGAGACTGTCCTAGCATCTAAATAAGCTTAGTTTTGTCTCTGTATCTGTTTTTTTTTTTAAACTCGCTCCTGATTTAAAGACGTACAGGGTAATGGAGTAATAGAATCACAGTATTCGCAGTCATTGTTATCGCTCCTAGGTCCATTCTGACCCGGAATAGTAGCGCCTGTTAGGGTCCTATCTATGGGTCAAATAGTACTGTTTGACATTTAAACTCTGTGAAAACAAATGATTTATGCTAAATTGAATTGTTAGAAAAAGAACTGTTTGATCATTTAACTGTGTGTAAATAAATGACTAATGTTTAATTGAATTGTTACTGATACATAGCAATACTTGGAACCATTTAACTGTTTGATCATTTAACTGTGTGTATCTACAAAATGTGTTTACAAATAATGTATTTGATATATATGTAAAACAAGATTTGGCATTAGATAACCAACAATGGTTGATGTACCATAAAACCAATCGAAACCTTATAGATAAGGAGCATTAGTTTCATGACTGAATTATCTATCCTAGTCGAGAGTGAATGCATAACAGAAAGATATATGATTTTATTTTACAGGGTTGGTTAGTTTGGTTTTATGCCCTTGAAACCATCGTAGGTTATTTATGCCAAATACATATTGATACATATAAACAGTTTTATTTCAAACAATTCAGTTTAGTATAAGTATAGTTTTTTGTTTACACACAGTTAATTGTCAGAAGCAGTTCTATTCCAAACAACCCCAGCTGACCGGGCAAATTTTACGGAGTGTTTCAAACAAATAGATATCATTTTGTTATATATTGACCCTTGACCGAGCCGTCAATCAAGAGATGCACCTGAGCAAATAAACGGAAGAAGAAGCGGAAGCAAGTGGGCGTTATGAAAGAATATAGGCAGGTGCCGGTGGCAGTTGACTTAGTTGGAGACAGGAAGGCCAGAGTGAGGGCCAGCTTGCAGACTGAGGGCTGTGGCCCACAGCGACCCCCGGTTGAGCAACCTAAGCCAAGTTGTGGAAGAAGTGCTAAGTGGGTTCTTAAAGATAACACAGCGTGCTATCGTCAAGAGAAAAGTTGGGTCAATATAGCAGTCTGTCCCTGTCTCCACTCATCTGTCACACACAACAGAACCATCAACCCTTTCGAGAATAAAGTGTGATAGATATATTGTTTTATAAAGAAGTGTGTTCGTTCGTTCATTGAAGTTCGTAAATTATGTTTGATTATATTTATATTTGTATATGTATTACGGTATAGAACAATTTTAAAATAGAATAACTTCCCTAGTTCTCGTTCAAATGACCTGGAATTTTAACAATTGTAGAAACAACTCACCATTTTGTTTTTACTGTTTAATGCCGTTTTCTTAACTAGCAGTGTTCGCCAATAGCCTGAAAGACCGGGGTTCAATCCCAGGCCGAGTTATACCAAAGACACAAAAAATGGTACTTGATGCCTGTCCCTGAATTATATTCTTCCACTATACATCTATCAAGCATAAAACCTTATGAGATTTATGCTCGGATCTAATCCTCGTGCCTGTGGCAGAATGTTTAAATATTGACCCATTCTACAAACTTGGGAACCATGCTTTCTGGAGAATAACTATCACAACGCTTTCTTTAAAATTTGTGGGCTAGTTGATTTGTTTTTATGACATGTCAAACATTCATGGTTATCTAGGGCCTGCCAAATACTTATTTAACACATACATATTAAATACATATGATTCGTAAACGAGTTACACATCCATAATGTAATACGGATATGTGAAATAGACAAAGGGAATCTAAAAACACGAAACTTTACGAAATTGGTTCAGGTACGAAACTTTTTATTACCTTTGAGTTAAAGGTTTTTCAACATGAGGAGAGAGAGACACACAATCTTTCTATACTGACTGCTTTTACATCATCAGCTCTCAACCCAACCAACGCGCGGCGCCCCGTAGCGCACAAAATCGTCTGGCCTCGCCCAGCTCTGAAAGTCAACTTTCTTCTTCCGAGGCGGGAACTCAACAAACTGCTTTTTCTCAAATCTCAACCCACGCTTCCGGTGCGTGACGTCACCCAAATACCCTTTGATACTATCTGGGATTTTTATTTTGACATCTTTGAATGACACATCTTCTCCCTGCACGCGTGAAAACCTGCGTTAATGTTGCAGCTAACTAACTCATGCGCTAAGCGAAAGGTTCTCAGCCTAACTAAACCGAAAGGCAAGATATATAAAACGAAATCCCTCGGCAAATATATTACAAACGAAATAGTTTGTAGGTAACATTACTTTTAAATAGGCGAGGGTTCATTTATTTAC
Organism: Sepioteuthis lessoniana; assembly: GCA_963585895.1. Lineage (NCBI taxonomy): Eukaryota > Metazoa > Mollusca > Cephalopoda > Myopsida > Loliginidae > Sepioteuthis > Sepioteuthis lessoniana. The sequence goes on along the minus strand of OY757945.1, from coordinate 47,167,380 downwards.
ACTCAGTCAGATTGTATAAAATAATGTCATTTAGCCTAATTCTATTAAACATTATGCATTCGTTTGCACACAGTCAAATGGTTTCAAGTATTGTTATTATCTTAAATAATTCTATTAAATATTATTCACTTGTTTGCCCAGAGTTGAAAGATTTCAAATATTGCTGAATAATACTAAAAATTCAAGTCATCATCACTCTTTCGTTTGCACACTGTTAAATCCTTTCAATTAGAGAAACTTATTATATATCTTTATTTGGCTCATAGATGGTTTAATTGGACGGGTTTTACGGTGTATCACCGGATCATTGGCATAATGCTTAGAGTGTCTGCCAATGGCTCGGAAGACCGGGCTCCAATTCCAGGTCGAATCATACGAAAGATTCAAAAAATTATACTTGATGGCTCCTTGCTTAACACTCAACATTATAAGGTATGGATCAAGGGTAAAGCGGAGCAGTCCAGGGAAAAGAGTATTGCCCCACCAATACCTCGATGTAGTAGCTATTGTCGGTCGCTCTCGACTGCGGTCGCCAACAACTTACTTTATAACTATATCAACCTTTGTAGATTAATTAAAGCCAAATTCTATTTATATATATTTTATTAGATGTTATAGACATCTTTTGTCTACATATTTTTTATTTCGATACTTTCAAGTCACCGTATGGATGTTATAATATCCTGCTAGAATTGGTTAATAAATTTTCCGTAATTAATTAGTTCCAAAATACTCATGGACCTATCTTGGACAATTATTAGACAGTGTGTATATTGCAAAAGCGATACATTTGCGTGTACTTTGAAAGAATTAAGTTTGCACACTGTCAAATGGTTTCAAGTAATACTGTATAGCGATGGGGATGTCATTATTATTATTATTATTATTGGGTTTTTAGGTTTAAGTTTGGTTATGTTGGTATTACATTGGTTACGTTGGTATTTTGTTGGTAGCGTTGGTATTTCGTTGGTTGCGTTGGTATTTCGTTGGTTGTTATCCCCTCGCTAAATGTTGATTGAAAATAAAGGTGGTGGAGAAGAACGAAGACGTCGTTAGGTTTTGTATCAAGGTTTTAAAGGCAGCATAAAGTAAAGGGGTTTACGCTGGTATGCTGTGAGGTCTCGTAGTAAGGAAAGAAGGTAGGAAGTTGTAAGAGTGTATCATCTAATTTGTTTTTAACTAGGATCCCTTGGTCTAGAAGAATAGACCCAAGGGGTCCATAAACTAGATGGCTCTCCTCATTGTGTATGATGCTGCTACTGCTATTCAGGAGCAGGCGATAAGACGTCCGTTCCCATTGAGGATTTCTGAGGGAGAGAGAGAGAGAGAGTTTCGCGGGCTTTCTTCAATTTTTGGTGCTGCTAGGAAATATGGTTAGGGCTGAATAGGATAGGTCATCCTAATTGGGTGAAAATGTTCGGCGACTCTAACGGTCAAATTAAATTACGCGCCAAACAAAAATACTAGTTTCTTTCTGCTACAACTGCTTAGCTGTCATAAATCTATTAAACACAAAAAATGGTACTTGATGCTGCTTTGCTTGACACTCAGCTTATAAAATAAGGATCAAGGGTAAAGTGGAGCAATCTAGAGAATGGAGTAGCTCACTCCCCTACACCTCGGTGTAGTAGCTATTGAAAAGGGAGCCTTCTGGTCACCTTCGACTGCGGTCGCCAACTTTACTTTTACTTAGATATTTAACATAGAACTTTGAGTTGTAGACAGATAAATGGACACATATCAATAACCCGAGATAGATAGATAGATAGATAGAGAGATAGATAGATAGAGAGATACGAGTTTACATACTGATAAACGATCAAACAGCTCAATTTCAAACAATTCAGTTTAGCATAAGTACACAGTTTAAGTGTCAAAACAGTTCTATTTCAAACAATTCAGTTTAGCATAAGTACGCAGTTTAGTTCTATTTATCCTGGCCAAGGGTGAATGCATAATAGAGAGATATCTGATTTTGTTTTACAGGGTTGGTTGGTTGGGTTGGGTTTCATATCATATCAACTATTGTAGTTTATTGATGCCAAATCCATTTTTACATAAAAACAGTTCTATTTCAAACAATGCAGTTTAGTATAAGTATAGTTTTTTGTTTACACACAGTTAATTGTCAAAAACAGTTCTATTTCAAATAAGTGAGTTTTGCATAAGTCGGCAGTTTAGTTCTATTTGACCCATAGATAGGACCCTATCAAGTGCTACCACTCCAGGCCAGAGTGGACCTGGGAGCGATGGTAATGAAGGGGTACTCCGGATTCCCAAAAGCTCCAGCATTTTTCGAACCTCACCATCAGATTGTTTAGTGTAATATCCAGGACACTAGTTGGAGGAGTCTTACCCCTCTGGATAGATGCAGTTGGTGTATTCTACAGCCCCAGCCGACTTTGGCTGCGGTTGGTGTATTCTGCAGTTCCAGACAACTTGGTCAACTTGGAGAGGAGGTCTTACTCCTCTACAGAGAAGCAACTTTAGCCGACTTGGCAATTTAGAACTTGTATTAACATTTAATTAAGTTGGAAATTTTCGTATTCTCAGAAAGCCTACAGAATGGTTTATCAGGAAAACGAAATACAAGGTTTCTCATACAAACTATTCATTATTTAGCGAAATGTATTGTGTACAGATGAGACCAAACTTGAACTTTTTGGTTTGGTTTGGTTCCTTTGTTGAATGGCACATCAAGCTTTGTGGGTAATTCAATGCCAAAGCTTTCCTTGTAGAAGATGGCCCAGCCATCTAGGGCTGTAGAATACACCGACTACTTCTCGGCAGAGGGGTAAGATTCCCCCAATGAGTGTTCTGCATATGACACTAAACAATCTGATAGTGAGGTTCCAGCAATGCTGGAACTTTTGGGAATGCCGATTACCCCTTTATTGCCATCGCTCCTAAGTCCACGCTGGCCAGGAGTGGTAGCACCTGATAGGGTCCCATCTATGGGTAAAATAGAACTAAACTGAGTATTTAAGCTAAACTGAATTGCTTGAAATAGAACCGTTGTATATTTAAACTGTTTGCTTAGGCTAAACTGAATAGAACCGTTTTAACATTTATCAGATTGTAAACAAAAAACTCTACTTATAGTAAACTGAATTGTTTGAAACGGAACTATTTTTGTATGCTAAACGAAATTGTTTGACTACTACGTTCACATTCGGGCAAATACCCTTGGGAAAGGTATGAACCCCCTTATCCGCCCAGCTATGGGTTAAATAGTACCACTACTGTTCTTCTAGGAGAATGGCTTTGGCATTTGGCATAATCTACAAAGAGTTGATATGCCATTAAACAAAGAAACCAAACCTGAATTGTTTGAAATAGAACTGTTTATATGCATAAAAATTAATTTGGTATTCAATAACCTACAATGGTTGATATGCCATAAAACCAAACCAAAGCAAATCCTTGTAGAAGAACTGTAGTGGTATTATATAGCCAAGAGTTAGTGGCGGGGCAGTTCTTCACACCAAGAGTATTAACCAAAAGTAAACCTGATGGCATAAGAATACATGTGAGTAGAAAGCCTCGAGAAAGATGGAAAAATGAAATCAAATACCCAAGAGCTACTGAAATTTTATCTCTTACTTAAAAGATACAAAAAATAATTTATTCATAAAGTGGTTTTGTAACATAGCCAGATATGAGTATGTGAAATATTCATATATATAAAAACTTTCACAATGTTCATACGCATAGGAATCCAAAAAACACGAAACACTTGACGACTCTCTTGGTTCAGGTACAAAACTTTTATTACCTTCTTTAAGTTTAGGTCTTTCAACATGAGGAGAGAGACACAATTTTTCTTCTATGACGACTGTTTCATCCAACCCAATAAATGCGCGTGCGCACCCCGCAGCAAACCACTGGACTGGCCTCCTCAGATTCGAATCCCAACTCACTTCGTCCAGTCTCAGATCTCAACTCTTCTGGTCCAGTTTCAAAACTCAACCAACTCGTCCAGAGGCAAATCTCAACTCTTCTGGACTGCCCGGCCCGGGATCCGAATCTCAACTAACTGCTTTTTTCGCAAAATCACTCAGAATCACGGCCCATCGCTCCCGGGCATGATGTCATTCACATCCCCAGCCATATTTCCTATCTGGGGTTTTTATTGTGACATCTGTGATTGTCACATCCTCTCCGCGCGCGCGTGAACACCTGCACTCAGTGTATGCATTTACCCATGCACCAAGCTGAAAAGTTCTGAGCCCAACTAAACCGAAAGATAAGATATAACCAACAAAAAATGATAATATAAAAAAAATCCTTCCGCACTTATATAACAGTTTTCTTGAAGATAGGAAGTTTTTTAAGAGATGCAGAGTGACCCCTAATCCTTTTCTTTACTTTTTTTTACATTTGAATAAAGGAACTTATGTTATATTAATTGAATTACCACGACTGAAAAATTCGGCAAGCACTTACATGCGACATAAGGAACACCATGACTAGTTAATTTGGCATTGCTTATGTGCGATATGGACCGGTGGTCCAGTGGTTGAGTTTCGGCTCTGCATTCTGTGATTGCTGGTTCGATCTCTAGTGGTGGAGATCACGGTATGCACTGCTATTGACACCCAATAAGGTCGAAATAGCTGTTCCGTATGTCACATGTAGGTGCTTGCCGAATTTTCTAGTCATGGTAATTCACTTAATATACAGGGTGGAACGATAAAATTGTCGCCCTTGAAAACACAACATGATTCCGTTTAATGAAAACCGGTTTTCTTTTTTTGTTGCAGATCATCTACTAGTTGGCCAGTTGTGTACAAATCGCAAGAGCGATAGGAGCCTTCTATCATGTCTGAAAGTGACGCAATGTTCAGCGAGCGAGATCGGAGATGCGCCGCTGTACAACCCATGCTCTCTACCGATCCAACTTATGACAACAGGACCATTGCCATCACCCTCAAAATGCAAATCTGAATTGCCACGAATAACAGGGACGTGCCCAGGCTGATGAAAACAAAGTTTCCGGCAACGGTTATGGTCTTTGGTGTGGTTTCAAGTGAGGGCCACATTATGCCACCTCACATCTTCGAAGTCGGCTTGAAAGTCATCACCAAAGTGTACCAGGATGTGCTGAAGAGTGTGGTGATCCCCTGGTGCAATCAGGTGGCAGGTGGCAGACCCTGGGCGTGGCAGCAGGACTCGGCGCCGGCCCACAAGTCCAAAGAGGCCCAGGCTTGGCTTCAGAAGGATTGCTACGACTTTGTACCCTTCTTTCACTGCCCCTCCTCCTCTCCCGACCTGAACCCGCTGGACTACTTCGTTTGGTCATACGTCGAGAACATCACCAACATGACCTCCCACAACACCAAAGCCAGCCTAATCGCCGCCATCCGCCGAGCTCCCGTCGGCGCTTGTGGAAAAGGCATGCTCCCAGTTCCGGATCCGTATCGAGGCAGTGATTGAGGTTGAAGGCGGCTACATTGAATAGATGTCAGATCTACTATATAATCGAGTTACCTGAATTGATTTTTTCAATAAAAGTTTTAAAATAAAGCTGTTGTGTGGTTTCTTTTAGGACGACAAATTTATCGTTCCACCCTATATATTTATATATATATATTTATATGATATAGGAATTCAACTGTTAGGGCAGATGAACGGATCTTCGCCGTGTAGTTTTCGGAGAAAATCGGGTCAGTAAAATATCTCTAATTTAAAAAACATTGATTTTCCGGAACTAGTAATATCTTTTGGTGAACTATTGTATTTTTAATTGAAGAGTTTTTTAACTCCTAATATTGTTTTCAGCTAAACTATTTCGAAATCACGAAAGATTTTTTTAAATTTACCGCACTAATCTCTATATGGCTCATGACTTCTCTCAATCGATGAAGAATACGTGCCTGATATTGTCTGAAAGTGCTAAGTAAGTTCAGTTATCGTCCTCAATACAACTGAAAAGGAATCAGGAGCTTAACATCTAGTAAAATATGGCCAGCCTCTTCGGAAATAAAGTCTAAAATTAAGACAGTAAATATAAACCATAAAGGCGATACAGGAAAACCTGAAATTAGCTCAGGGTGTTTGTTCGAGAAGTAAGGCACAAAAGAGTAGGACAACGGACTTTGACTAAGTTATAAACTTAGTTTAAAATTTTTTTTTAGAGACCTGCTGTTCATGAACAGTCACCATGACTGTTCTCGGTCACATCTATGTCAGGCGCGCAGATAATAAACAAACCTTGGGTCAGGTATAGCCACAATATACCACCCATGATAAAAATATCGAATTAGAATATTACATAACGTGGAACCCAGGCAACAGGCTTGGGTGTCATGACCAGCAGGTGATCTCCAGATAGCCAACGTGGGAAACTTGATCGTCATCCTGTGAATGTTGGCTGCTCTTTTTTCAGGTACACAAATGACGATTTAAGGAACCACAACAACCAGAGACGTAAAAGAAAAACATGGACTAGGGAAGACAATCAATTTGCGCTTCACTGTTATTTTAGGAGCAACCCTTCACAAAGAGGATATAGGGAAAGAATGATAGAGATCTTGCAAGAATATGCTAGTTTTCAGACAACAAGCCAAAGACTTGTCGACCAAGTTAGAAAAATAATAAAGAAAGGTTGGTTTTCTGACCCTGAAATACTAGAAATACACCAGAAAATAAATAATGAACAAGATAATAAAACAGTACCAGACATATCAAGAATTATCAAACAAAAACAACCGAACAGAAATGAACTGCCAACTTTGGAAAATGAAAACGTCACACAACCAAACAACGAACAACCAAACAATCCAAAAGAAGCACTATCACAAGAACAAAAGATAAATCTAGAAAATTTAAAGAGAGTTATGAACAGTAAAAAGACTACCCAACAATAATTAAGAAACAGAGAATGGAAAACAGTTAAAACGGAAACGAATAAGATAAATCAAGTACTACCTTATATGTCAACAAATAATATAACCGAATTAAATGGACTAATCTATGAAGGGGCGAAATTAGTTTGTAAGAAAATTGGGACCCCTCAAACAGCACGAAGAAAAAATCAAAACCAGGATGGGAAATTCGACTGGAAACACAGATAAAGAATCAACAAAAATAGGCTAAAATTTTGAAACAAAAGAAAGACGCTGGAATATGTTGGAACAAAAAGGAAAAGGCAGCACGAGAAAAAATAACAGTACAACTAAAGGAAATAAACCAGAAAATACTGGCTAAAGAAGGAAGATTAAAGAGATATTGACAAAGGGTAAAACAATACAGACAAAACAGGACGTTCCAAAATATCGAAAGAAAATTCTACCAACAATTGGGCGAAGATGACGCGCAAACATACAAAGAATCGGATGCAAGAGAAACCGAAAAATTTTGGACTGAAATATGGCAACCAAAAAAATGTAATGGAAAAGGATAATGGATAAACAATATAACTAAAGAATCAGAAGGGCTCGAAGAAGGCCCGAAAGCGGAAATACACATGGATTCACTCAAAATGACACTAAAAATATCAAACTGGAAAACGCCATAATGGAATACATGGTTTTTGGTTCGAGAAATTCATCTGCATTCACGAAAGACTAACACTATAAATGAACAGATGCTTACAAGGAGCATAAGTACCTGAATGGATGACCAAAAGAAAAACCACGTTGATCCAAAAGGTCCCGAGTAAATGAACCGCTCCAAACAACTACAAACCCATAACCTACCTACCGATGACGTGAAAAATATTAACAGCACAAATAAGGAAAGAGATTTACAACTAGCTAACAAGCTGCGTTTTGTTCCCTGACGAACAGGAAGGATGCTGCAAAGGATCCAGAAGCACAGTAGGGTTATTTTACATAGATCAACACATCCTAAATGAGGGCAAGACCAGACGGAAAAATCTACCTATGGCCTGGATTGACTACAAAAACGCATATGATATATTTCCGCAAAGCTGGGTAATAAACTGCCTCAAAATGTACAAAATATCACATGAAGTCATAAACTTTATCGAGAAAACCATCAAAATCTGGAAAGTGGAATTAACAGCAGGAGGAAGAAGCTTAGCCGAAGTAAATATCCAAAGATTTATATTTCAAGGAGATGCACTATCACCGTTACTATTCATAATTGCCATGGTGCTACTTAACCACATACTCAGAAAATGCACAGCCAGATACAAACTTAATAAATCGCAAGAAAAGATCAATCACCTAATGTATATGGATGACATCAAACTAGTTGCAAAAATTGAAAAAGAACTGGAAACTCTAATACACGCAGTAAGAATATACAGTTAAGACATAGGAATGGAATTTAGTACAGAAAAATGTCCCATGCTTGTAATGAAAAATGGCAAATGACATCTGACTGACAGAATGGAACTACTAAGTTAGATATTTGGGACCCTTTGTGAAGTGGGCCAGAGAAGAACTTATGCAAATGGACCAAAGAACAAGGAAACTAATGACAATGCATAAGGCAGTACACCCAAGAGACGACGTTGACAGACTATATGTTTCAAGAAAGAAGGGAGGAAGAGGGCTTGCCAACATTGAAGACAGTGTTGACGCATCGATACAACGACTCGATGATTGCATAGAAAAATACGGAGGACAGATTACAGCCATCAAAAACGATACTGACAACACGATGACCAAGAGAATGACAATAACTAGGAAACAAAAATGGGAAGAAAAACTACTTTATGGGCGCTTTAAACGACTAATAAACAACATCTCGCACGAGTAAACCTGGATGTGGCGAAGAAAATGAATCTTTAAAAGAGAAACAGAATTTCTCCTAATTGTCGCACAAAACAACGCCATAAGAACCAATCAAATCAAAGCGAGAATAGATAAGACGCAACAAAATAGCAAATGCAGGTTATGAGGTGATACAGCCAAAACCACCAATTCATTATAATAAGCGAATGCAGCAAATTTGCACAGAAGGAGTAAAAGACTAGACACGACTGAGTGGACAAGATGATCCACTGGGAATTTAAATTTGACCATACGTAAGGAATTTAAATTTGACCATACGAACAGATGGTATATGCACAAACCAGCAGCTGTCCTAGAGAATCACACGCACAAACTCCTATGGGACTTTGACATACAAACGGATCACCTAAACCCAACCAGATGACTATACCTTAAATTAAGCAACAACAACTACAAAACCGACTAATCACAATAAAATTGAAAGAAAGTGAAAAGAAGGACAAGTATCTCGACCTTGCTATGGAACATGAAGGTGACGATTATACCAGTCGTGATTGGTGAATTCGGTACAGTAACTAAATGATTATTAAAGGGACTGAAGGACCTGGAAGTTGATGGACGAGTGGAGACCATCTAAACTACAGCATTGTTGAGAACGGCAAGAATACTGAGAAGAATCCTGGAGACTTGGGGAGACCTGCTGTCACTCAAACTCCAGTGAAAGACCATCAGCTAACGCTGATGTGAAAAACTTCCAAAGAGTAAATAATAAATAAATATATATTAGTTTTTATGCATATTTATTTAATAGCATAGACATTTATCTGAGAACCAGGATTTCATACCGCCTCGTTACGACAATCATCAGGCTGGGAAGAAAGATATTTGAGAAATCGAAAAAATCAATAAATACTATCAGACGAACGTATACATTGAGATTTGTCTGACTTCTTTCTTGTGCGTGTAAAATTTGTATTGGAGATTGTTAGTGTGTGATGATACATGCGTCTAACGGCAGGATTGAGTTTGTGTCCTGGATATTGTTGTTGCAAAGTGTAGCAAAGGTTCTTAGAAGACAGGATATGACCGAATAATTTTTTTATGTATTCGTGTATATGTGGTGATGATTTTAACAAAGGAATTATCATCAACATTGCATTACAAAGAAAATAAATTTTGATTTGTAAGCATAATAAGCAAAAGTGTATGGCAGATCTGAAGGGTAAGATATATTATGGGGTTTTATACAATATTCCGAACTATTAGTCTTGTAGGTAGAGTGTTCGCCAACGGGAGACCTGTGTTCAATTCCAGGTCGTGTGATACCAAATACTTTAAAAAAATGATACTTCATACCTCCTTACTCAGTAATATAAGGTACGTATCAAAAGTAAGTAAGTAAAGTTGGCGACCATAGTCGAGGGTGACCCGAAACCTCCCTTTTCGATAGCTTACTACACCAATAAAAGTCTAAAAGTGAATAAAATTGCGCGACTGGAGTTTGAATTCGCTTACTTTAAGGCCGCAGTCCACTGCTTTAGCGACAACGTCATGAAGACTCCCCACAGTACTTAGAATCAAGTCATTATTATCAAGTTGGATTAATACCTTTGGGAAAGATTTGTGCCCAACTATTCTCACCCAACTATGGATGAATAGTAGGGCAGAATGGGTTCTTTAACGTTGTTATGACAACCAGTCTAGGAGAAGGAAAACTTTGAATACAAAATCAAGTGGTTATGGAACTAGAATCTCCTCCCTGTGAAGAAACCACACCTGCATCATCACTAATGTTATCAGGTTGTGGCCTACTGCTGCCGAAAGAGTCTCCAGGTCTTTATTATTTCTAACTGTTGTGGGAACCTTACCCATCTTACTATAATGGACTCTTCTCACCGTTATTAGTACAGAGATTTCGGCAGATCACTATCGGTATTATACGAACAGTACAAGACATCTTACTTTTTCTATGTAACTCTATCTTTCTTGTGTAATATAATCTGTTATCTAATATCCGTGTTTGCGTTTTCATTAGTGACCCTTTCCGGGGCCACAACACTAACGAACTCGTAACTTTGTGCTAGAACATGCTGTTTGCTTCGATGCATCGTGACATGCGCGCTACGTTCACATCCTAAGCCACTTTTAATTTTCTTTTGGTTTGGTTGTATGGCACATCAACTATTGTCAGTTATTTAATCCAAATCCATTTTTATACATATAAACAGTAGTTTTTTGTTCATACACAGTTAAATGTCAACATAATTCTATTTCAAACAATTCAGTTTGGCATATGTATGCAGTTTAAATGTCAAAAACAGTTCTATTTCAAACAATTTAGTTTAGCATAAGTACTCAGGTTCAATGTCAAAGGAGTTCTGTTTCAATCAATTCAGTTAAGCATAAATACACCGTTTAAATTTCAAAACAGTTCTAGATAGGACTCTATCAGACGCTTCCACTCCGAGCCAGAGTAGACCTGAGAGCAATTACAATGAAGAGGTACTCCTCATTCCGCAAAGCTCCAGCGTTACTGGAGCCTCTCCATCAGATCGTTTAGTGTCATATGCAGAATACTCGTTGATTGGGTCTTAACCTTCTGCAAAGAAGCAGTCGGTGTATTCTACAACCCCAGTTGATTGGGCAACTGGCCGCTTTGAGAAAAGCTTGTTGTCATGGTATTCATACGCAATACAGACTTTGAAATATCGTCATATAATCTCATAAATGTTGTCTCCTCACAAAATGTGAAAAGTGATGCCTGATGTTATCTTTAGCTTCAAAAGTTATTCGGAATATTTTTTATTTCTCTCTCCACTCTTCTTGAAAAGCACCCTAGTTAAACATTCCCGAATTTGGATTCCAGCGAGACCACCCAATTATTTTAAATAAGGTCCTTAAATACCCTATTTACTTATTCATTTATTTATTCGTTTTTTACGGCTTTCTAAACTGATTTTATCAAGAATTCTGAACACAAAAATTATAATTCAATCAATAGTTATTATTGATAAAGAATTTCGAACTAAAAACCCTGGAAAATCTATGACCTTCTTTATCTGTCCTTTAAGGTACTGAATAACGCCACTATTTTCTTTCAACGGTTATGTCTTCAGAAAAGGAGATAAAATGAATAAGACAATTATGTATTAAGAGAGAAGAATAAGAATAAAATAAAATAAGTAAAATAAGTAATACAATGCCACTAGTTTAGCTCTTGCTACATACGTCTTTAGTGGATTAAAGCCAAATATATCCTTATTGGAAGTGTCTATTGTGTATCAAAAATAGGGATGATACAACATCAATAACCCACGGAGGTTGTTAGTTGTCTGAATTTCTGAGACGAAGCTTGATGACTTTTATCATTAAGGGTTTTCGGACTATTGTCTTCATCTTTATTGTTATTTCCACAACGTTTCGGCCTTCTTCAAGTGTTTGTCGAACAGGTGTTTCGAGTTCGACAAACACCTGAAGAAGGCCGGGGGACATATCAGCTGAAACGTTGTGGAAATAACAATAAAGATGAAGACAATAGACCGAAAACCCTTAAGGATAAAAACCACGAAGGTTGATTTACCATGAAGCAAAAAATACCCCCCCAAAAAAACATCAACAAAAAACAAAAACAAAAAAACAAAACAAAACAAATCCCTATACAAACAAAAAAAAACAAAAAAACAAAAACAAAACAAACCCAAACTAAATAATATCACTGCTGTTCTTCTACAAGGCTAACGTTGGCATTGAATAACCCATGAAAGTTGATATGCCATTATACCCTGGTAAATTTCAAGACTTGGTATTATAAAATTGACAAGTTTGATTTGCAAGGTAAGCTTCAGTCAGAAAGTACCTATACTATTTTTTACCCTTAACCTGGTACCTACAACTTTTTACCTAGTATCTGGTAAATTTTACCTGGTATATTTCAAATTTTTATTTGTTATCTGTTCTTTTTACTTAGTATCTTCCACCTTTCACTTGATCTCTGCTACCTTTTACATAGTATATGGGACCATTCACTTGGTCTTTGCCACGTTTTAGCTAAAATCTGGTAACTTTCACGTGGTTTCAGTTATTTTTTTTCCCAGTATCTGGTAAATTTTACCTTTCATTTGGTGTCTGTTATCTGTCTCGTGGTATCTGCTACCTTTTACCAGGAATCTTGAACTTTTTGTTTGGTATTTACTATCTTTCACCTGTTATCTGTAATTTTTATACTGTATCTGGTAAATTTTTCCGGGTAGTAGCAATCTTTTACCTGCTGTCTGCTACCATTCACCTGGTATCTGCTACGATTCACCTGGTAGGTACTATCTTTTATCTGGTATCTGCTACCAATCACCGGGTATCTGCTACCATTTGCCTGGTAGTTGCTAGCATTCACCTGGTAGCTGCTATCTTTTACCTAGTATCTGCTACCATTCACCTGGTAGTTGCTGCCATCCACTTGGTAGTTGATATCTTTTATCTGGTATCTGCTACCATTCACCTGGTAGTTCCTATCTTTCACCTGGTATCTGCTACCATTTACCTGGTATCATCTACCATTCACCTGGTATTTTCTACCATTCACCAGGCAGTTGCTATCTTTTACCTGGTATCTGCTACCATTCACCTGGTAGTTGCTACAATTCACCTGGTAGTTGCTATCTTTTATCTGGTATCTGCTACCATTCACCTGGTAGTTGCTACCGTTCACCTGGTATCTGCTACCATTCACCTGGTATCTGCTACCATTCACCCGGTAGTTGCTATCTTTTACATATTTCCATTTACGATTCACTTTTTTATTTTTTTTATTCATCCTTTTACCGTAGATTACTGGGCCATTGGGAAAAAAATTACAGTAGACCAAAATCTTATTTAGTTTTATATCTTTAGTACTGTGAGTTTCCAGGGACGTCAAACTTCCATGTATTCAGGAGAGCAGTTCAAATCTAGGGTGGTATTTAGCGGGCAGATGCCCGTTGGATTTAGAAAAAGACAGTCGCCAAGTCAAGCTGGGACCCCTCAGCAGTTCGTCTATCTTGCCGTCTTAGCAGAGAATAGAGGAAGACAACTGTAGAAATAATTATAAGAGACATTATTTTCGATTAAACCTGTGAAAAAATAAAATCTTACCTTGCACATTTAATACGATGCTCACGTTTTTAGTAGAATCAACATCATTGGTACATGTGAAAGTACCCGAGTCTTCAAGTGTCACTGGGTTGATGACCAATTTGGACAGACCAAGGAATTGAGTTTCATAAATTCTAATTAGAAAATAAAAATAGAAATTATACGTGTGGATGTGATTTTCAAACTTACCTCCACTAAATGTACACAAGTATGCTTATATAAATCTGGTCCTAGATGGCACGTCTACATTTTGAAACTATCATTTTATCCGTGGTGTAATGGTTAGCGTCGCAGGATATGGACACGGCGACACGAGTTCAAATCCTAGACCTGACTGATTGCATTTCACATAGCACTAATACCCTTGGGAAAGGTATGAATCCAATTATTCTTCCTCCAGCTATGGGTAAATAGTAGGGCAGACTAGGTTCTTCAGCCTTGGTGAGGCAACTAGTCTAGGAGAAGGAAAACTCTGAATTCAAACCTGTTAAACTCCGCTTAAAAACTGACCTTGTTTCATATCCTGCCCAAGCGGAGGGGTTGGTAAATATGATCATTTTATCATTTTCTCCCCGATTACTATCTGTTCAATGATCAAATTTCTATACTTTCAGTAGAGAAGAGAGCTTATATATATATATATATATATATATATATATATATATATATATATATATATATATATGTAGCATAGGACCAAAATACTTTTGTGTCTGAAAGAAAGAAGTTGGCTGAAAAGAAACTCAAAACTCGAATTTTAAGGAAGAAAATAGTAGTCGCTTTTATTCTTGGGGACTGCAGCGGGCTGTAGTTAAAAAAAGGTTTGTTCGATAGCGTTCTTCCTCCCTCCTCTTCTTGGCGATGACGGCGGCGTCGTTATAGTTGGCTTGTTGATACTTTCATATCAGTCGAATTGCTGACGAGCTGGGTATGACATGGGTCGGGGCGTCATGGACCTCTGTTGAACCTGTTTAGAAACCTGCCTTGAACTGCCAAAATCTCGTTACTTGATTTCTTATATAGCGATTTGATGGATCAATTCGAAGGTTCTGGAAGGCTCGATGATCACCAGTGAAAACAATAGTGTAGCACGTGAAAGTTCACGCGTGATTATATTAAAATCATGCTTGAACTCTACAGGCCATTCTGCCTGCACGAGCGAGGTTCGTGACATTTTTTATCGTCAGACCCGTGTACCCAATGATTGATGACAGCTGATGTGCTTGCGCGTTCTCCACCCTTGAGACTGCCGCAACTCAACGACAGCGCCTGTCCGTAATATTATATATATATATATATATATATATATATAATGTGAGAAACGGTTTCTAACGATAATTAATCGGAGTTAGTATTTTACTTAGTGGTCATGCACACACATACACACACACACAAAGAATGCATACTTACATATTAAAAGAATATTTACTTAGATCAGAAGACTTCATGTGTATTCATAACATGGACTATTTCTCTACGCGCAAGATTACAACCCCTTGGCGTAGGAATGCACGCACACTCTGCCCATTTTGAATAAAGATGCCCCAATTAAAGCACGCACGCCTTATGTTGTTCTTAAACCTACTTAAGCCTACTGAACATACTAACACCCACAACAACAATATATTACATGGTGGAAGCCGGGATGATAAAAAAAGACATTTAAAGACTTAAAAACGAAAACAACATTAAAGACTTAAAAACGAAAACAACATTTAAAGGTTTAAAAAACCCCGAAATCCGTGTACAAAGAAACAAATCGGAGACACTTCTGGACAAAAAGCCCAACAAACCAACTCGAAAAAAAAAAAAAAGCAACAAAACGTTGTCCTTTTTACAGAATATCAGGTAAATAATTCAAATTCTCTTTTAATTATTGCCACGTGCATCGTCTTTTTTACGTGATACCGCCATCTTGAATTTGCATATTTTTTGTAAACACGTTGAATGTAGAACATTTATAATGGCTAATAATGATATCCCTTATATAGACTGGCAATCCTAAAATCTAACTGAAACATTTAAATTGTTTAAACAGCGGTTGGAATCGTATTTTGTTGTCAATGAAATAAAGACAGAACAACAAGTACACTACATACTATTGAGAGTTGAGAATGAAGGTTTAAAAAAATACAACACATGGTTATTAACAGAGAAAGAAAAACGTACTCCTGAAATTATTTTTAATAAGTTCATTGAACAACTCGAACCTAAAGAAAATTTCAGACTAAACCGTTTAAAATTAATGACTTATAAACAGGAAGTTGAGGAATCGTTAAACGACTTTGACAACAGATGCAGGAGAATGACTCAGAGATGTTCGTTAACAGAACATGAGCAACAGCAACGTATAATATAACTCATTATCGCCAGTACTCCCATTGCAGACTTCCAAAATGAGTTAATAAGAAAAGACAAAACTCTAACCCTGGAAGAAACTGTTAGTATTGGCAAAACATACGAAGCTTCCAACATTCACATTAAACAACTGAGGGCTATGGTGAATAATAATAATGTGGATAATACTAATACACAAGACATAAAAACACCAACACGTTCTACTAGGTCAAATAAATGTCTCAAATGTGGTAAAAGCATTGTCCTGTATTCAGAACAAAATGCAACACATGTGGAAAAGCAAACCACTGAGCATCAGTATGTTTGTCAAACGGAACAAAATCAAAACAAAGGTCAAGGTCACAAAGCAGAGAACACAAAAAACCAAAATCTCACTATAAACCACAATATAGGAGAAAACAGTACGTGAAAACTGATGCAGTATACAACGACAGAGAAGCTGAGGAACAAATGGAAAGCCTGACGTTCAGTTATATTAATATGACCCAAAGAGACGACGCTTTCGTACTCATTAACATTGAATTGCCAAATCGAAATGGCATCCACAAGTTGCGTCTGAAGATCGACACAGGGGCAGAAGCTAACACCCTACCAGTTTCTACATTCCGTAGAATGTTCCCAGAAAAATTGGACGCAGATGGTTTCCCAAACATAAAAAACAATTTATCAACAAAAAACTGATAGCTTATAACGGCACACCAATAAAATGCTTTGGTAACATCAAAATACCCTGTCAGTACAACAAATCAGACTGGCATGTCAGCACCTTCCACATTGTGGACGTACAAGGGCCAGCAGTACTAGGGCTACCATCGCTGGAACAGCTCAAACTAATTACCCTTCACTGCACAGTCAAGAAAGAAGATCCGTTCCAAACTCCTGCAGCAGTACGGATAAATGCAACCAAAGACCTGATGTAGAGATATCCTGAGCAGTTCGACAAAATTGGCTCCATGCCAGGCGGTGTCAGACTATCGGTCAACAAAAACATACATCCACATATTGACGCACCAAGGAAAACCCCAATTGCACTTAAAGACTATATAAAACAGGAGCTTGATAATATGGTCAAAAATAAGATAATAAGAAAAGTGTCTGAACCTACAAAATGGGTTTCAAGTCTAGCATACTCGCATAAAAAGATGGGAGTTTGAGAATTTGCCTAGACCCAAGACATCTTAATGCAGCACCCAGAAGACCTCACCATGCAACACCGACCATAAAAGAGATAACATACCATTTTACAGGCACCAAGATATTCCCTAAACTTGACGCCAAAGCTGATTATTGGTCTATATATCTCGTCACTGAATCGCAATTGTTAACAACGTTTCAATCCCCCCTTTCTGGCAGGTACTGCTTTCAGCGGTTACCATTCGGATAGAGCGTGTGTCCTCGTGGTGTAATGGTTAAAGCGATGAACTGCGGAATCGTAGTACGCGAGTTCGTACTCCAGTCGCGCTATTACGTTCACTTTCGGGCAAATACCCTTGGGAAAGGTATGAACCCCCTTATTCTCCCTCCAGCTATGGGTAAATAGTAGGACGGACTAGGTTCTTCAGCCTTGTTGAGGCAACTAGTCTAGGAGAAGGAAAACTCTGAATTCAAACCTGTTAAACTCCGCTTAAAAATTGACCTTGTGTCATATCCTGCCCGAGCGGAGGGGTTGGTAAATAGTACCATTCGGATTGAGCGTATCACAAGAAATGTTCGAAATGAAGATCGATCAAATACTTGAGCAAGTTGATGGCGCTATAAAAATCGCTGATGACGTCGTTGTCTCTGCTAAATCAGAAGAAGAACACGATAAGATTCTACACAGGCTCATGCAAATAGCCGCCGAAAATGATCTTGTGTTTAATTCAACAAAATGCAAAATCAAATCAAAAAGCATATCTTTCTTCGGAATGATAACAGTGAAAATGGTGTCAGCCCTGACACAGAAAAGCTCAAAGACCTGCAAAACATGTCATACCCAACATGCAAAAAAGAGCTATAAGAATTCTTAGGTCTTATCACATACCTGTCACCGTTTATTCCTAACCTGGCTGACAAGACACATATTCTACGAGGACTGTTGAAGAAATATGCACCCATTTTGTGGGAAGAACACCACAAGGAATGTTTTGAGAAACTCAAAACAGTAATCAGTCAAGACTCAACGTTAACATACATTAACATAACTGAAATACCAGTATTACAAACTGATGCAAGTCTGAAAGAACTTGGAGCTGCACTAATACAAAAAAAAAAAATAATCGCATGTGCATCAAAGTCTCTAACAGACGCAGAAAAACGGTATGCATGCATAGAAAGGGAACTTCTTTCAATTGTATTTGGTGTCCAGAGATTTCACATATATCTATATGGACGTCAAGTCAAAGTTCTCACTGACCATAAGCCACTTGTCATGATACTACAAAGGCTACTTACTAGTGCACCCACTAGATTACAGCGAATGATAATTAAGCTACAGGGATACCAGATACAAATCGAGTACATTTCAGGACAGGAAATGACTCTAGCTGATACTCTAAGTCGTCTCCCTAGCACTGAAAATACCGATACAATCGACCAAGACATTAGAGTCGATTTGGTCAGATTCAAGAGTGAACGCCTAAATGAGATAAGAAAAGAAACCAAGGCTGATCCAGTACTTGATAAACTACAAGGAATCATAACAGCAGGATGGCCAGACTCAATTAAGGATTTACCACCGGTAATAAAGTTATACTGGCCATACAGAGATGAACTATCTGTCAACGATGGTATCATCATGAAGGGCTCAAGAATTATTATTCCTGAAACCCAACAAAAAAATTATCTTGGAGCAGTTACATTACAGCCATCAAGGTGTTGAAAAAATACGTCTTCAAGCCAGAGATGCTGTATACTGGGAGCGAATTAATGCAGATATCGAGAACATGATCAAGAATTGTTCAATATGACAGGAAACCCTTCTGGCATAACCAGAGGAAACTTTACAGCCACATGACATCCCCAGCAGAACATGGGAAGTTGTCGGCACAGATTTCAACAATGAAGCAAGTATTCTCTGAACTTTGTATTCCCAGAAAAGTTGTTAGTGACAATGGACCACAAGTACTCCAGTGAAGCATTCAAAGAATTTGCCCAACTATGGCAATTTGATCACATCACGTCATCACCAAAGTTCCCAAAATCAAATGGTTTTATTGAAAGACAAATTCAAACAATTAAAAGAGATCTAATTAAGGCTAAGCAAGCAGGAAGAGATCGTAACTTAGCAATTCTGTGTTTGCGAACAACACCAATCAACCACAACCTTCAAAGTCCAGCAGAACTCTTAAACAATCGCATTTTAAGATCAAACTTAATTGCCAAAGTTTCAACCCCAAGATTTTCCAACACTGCGTCAGTTTAGCATAAATATGCAGTTTAGTTCTATTTAACCCTATCAGGTGCTACCACGCCGGGCCAGAGTGGACCAGGGAGCAATGGCAGTGAAGGGGTACTCCGCATTCCCCAAAGCTCCAGCATCACTGGAACCTCACCATCAGATTGTTTAGTGTCATATTCAAAATACTCGCTAGTGTGTGTGTGTGTGTGTGTGGGGGGTCTTACCTCTCTGCAGAGGTGTAGTCGGTGTATTCTACTGCCCCAGCCGACTGGGCAATACACAGAGTTAATGTGAAAATAGTTTTATTTCAGCTAATTCAGTTGAGCATAAGTACACAATTTAGAGCTCAAAACAGTTCTATCTTGAGCGATTCAGTTCAGCACAAGTACGCAGTTTAAATGTCAAAGCAATTCTATTTCCAATGTCTTTTTATATATCACAGGAATTCGATTAGATTTAGGAGAAAATAGACATATTTTTTGTTTTACCCGTCCCTAGTTGAAGATATACATAAAATGGCAGGGTTTTTCCCTCTCAGAAACAGACAGCAGAAGACGAGCAAGAAGCAGCTACTAGATTTTACGTACTCTGGACTCTGACCTTAACTCAGACAACCCAGTGTGGAAAGGCAGAGAAAACATTATTTTAACATGGATGTAGAAAAGCGAGGTGAAGCCTCAAATAATGCGACGCCTCGAAGTAACCTTATGCCAGACACGCGGAGATAAAAAAAATGTGAATTGAAATCGAGATAATATGATACTTTAGAGACCAGCGTGGATTAAACGAGTGATGCCCTTGTACCAGACTCGTAGAGATAAGGAAACAAAGAGTAATCGAGATAATATCCCTCAATGACGCATTCTACCAGATTACCCCATTTATAAACAACGCAAAGTGAATTAAGAAAACACAATTGAAAAGAAACCGAGAAAAGCCTAAATTAGCACATCATTAGAAAAGCAACTACTAGATTCCACATCTTTGATTTTATACCAGACTGCTCTGAGTAAAGAAAACGAAGAAAGCCATAAAACAACACTGAAAAAGCAAAAAAAATCTTAACGTAACAAACACTTGTGAAGTAGTATCTAGAATATAGGAAAGCAAACATAACCGCCATTTAAGATTGCCTTGCGCCAGACTATAGACAGCAAGAGTTGTGAAACAATCCACACAGCGGGTTGAATTGGCTTGCCGTTCGTCTAGTGGTGTGGACCCTGTTATTTCTTCTCACACCTTGCCAAGTCGTACAAAAAACAAAATGTTATAGTAAAATACATCAAATCTCTTCTGATTCACCCACTTAACTCTTCACACACCTAACTATTAAAACACACAAAACACAGACCTACAGACATCGACACTGCAGAAGAAAATAACAGCTACCGGATGTTGACCCAACAACAGCCAGTGTCAAACTGCGAAAATCATGGCTTCTGTGCATAGGCTCCGCGCATAGTTTATCCAAAATCCCCAGAAAATTCTCAGTTATAAAAAAAGATCTTTTTTTCAACCAATAATTTTTTTCCACAAGTAGTGTTTTCTGTAGCCGGTGTTTGAAGTCCGGAATATATAAATAGGCCAAGCAGAGGTCACACAGACAGTTGAATCATGGACCGTGCTAAGAACGTCCCCCGACAACACTCAAAGATCAAAGCAACCGCTTGTCGCCGAAAAGATAACCCCTTGTCAGCTGGCCAGATATTTCGTCCACTTGTTTATTTTATTTATTCAATAAACAAAATAAACTAAATCTTCTTGTCAGGCTTATTTTTCTTGCAACCACACGCTTATATATTAGAAAAATAACAAACAACAAACAGAGGGTGGAAGAAAGAAAAGACAAAATTCGGATTCACAGCAGCAAAACGTAACAAGGTGAAGTTTTTTTTGGATTCTGTGTATATTTATGGCTATGGCGATAATTTTGTAAAAATCCTCGACAGCTATCAAAAAATGCAGACTCATCTAGTCATCGTCTTCCATTTCTCTTCGCCATCGCATCTTAGACTTGACTGTGCCGTGTCTTTGATATCACTGCTATAGGCTTAGCATCCTAGCCTTGACTCACTAGACACACGTTCTGGGCCCTGAATGCTGAAGATAAGATCCCCTTATTGACTACTCATTCGCAAACACATACAGAGATCCATACACATACATCTCTCTCTATATACACACACACATATAAACACATGAAAGCTCATTATTGTGCCACAACTGAAAAGCCTAAAAAATTCACGGGCTTTTAATTCGTGAACTGGTGTCTGACTAAAACTTACCACCTCCGGGATGAGTTTCGAAAAGTATTTTTTATATACTAAATATTGTTAATTTACAAGCCGTGTTTTATTCTTTATTTCTTGGGGTCAACTTTTATTTTTTTACTTTCTTAACTGTACGGGCTCATTAATTTACTCACTGACCGACTAGCAATTGATCTGTTGTCTGGACCTAAATAACACAACGTGGTCAGTTAACGAATTGGTCGTGTCATTCGAGCAGCGGAACGATCATCAGATTGGAAGCGGAATCACCCTCGTGTTTGGCAAGGATGGCTGTACCCTCACAATTGCTGAAGAGAGAGAGAATGATAGGATTCATACATTTTCCTTGGGTATCAACACCATGTGAAATGTAAAAAGTCTCGTCCAGGATTTTAACTCAGGTCTTGGTGTCCATTTTCCATGACGGTAATCATTATTCCACGGACGCCTACAACTACTTATTATTTTTTGGGCAGGGTTTTGAATTAGTTTCTTTGTTTAATGGTATATTAATCTTCGTGGATTATTAAATGCCAAATCCACCCTTGCAGAAGAACAGCAGTGGTACTATTTAACCCATAGCTGGGGGGGGGATAAGGGGGTTCATGCCTTTCCCAAAGGTATTTTTCCGAAAGTGAACGTAATAGCGCGACTAGATTTCGAACTAGCTTACTACGATTCCACAGTCCTGCGCTTTAACCATTACACCACAAGGACACCCTTGGGTTGTGTTTGTTTTGTTTTTTTTGTCTAATGGCATATCAACCTTCTTTGGTTATTTAATGCTGAAGCAAATCTAGATGAACAATAGTGGTATTATTTAACCCATATCTGGGAGAATAAGGGGGTTCATACCTTTGACAAGGGTATTAGTCCAAAAGTGAACGTAATAACACGACTGAATTTGGAACTCACTACGATCTTACAGCTCAATGCTTTAACCATTTCATCACGAGGATCTCCGCCTTATTAATTCTTTCTAAAAAGTTATAATTTTATCCAATAGAAATAATTTGAAGACTATAATATGATTCTAATACTAATCATAATCATATTTACCCAACCCCTCCGCCCTGGCAGGATATGACACAAGGTCAATTTTTAAGCGGAGTTTAACAGTTTTCCTTCTCCTAGACCAGTTGCCTCACCAAGGCTGAAGAATCTAGTCTGCCCTACGATTTACCCATAGTTGGAGGGAGAATAATTGGATTCATACCTTTCCCAAGGGTATTAGTGCTATGTGAAATGCAGTCTCGTCCAGGATTTGAACTCGCGTTGCCGTGTCCATTTCCAACGACGATGACCATTACACGGGCACTTCCTGATACTAATCATTATTAAACGTCAACTTTACTCAAACGTGTATCAACAGTCCGGGTCCGGGTCTAACTGGAAGTCATGACCACTAGATGTTGCGGTCATGCTCATCAGATCTTCAGTATCTATCACTATTAAATAATTATTCGCAAAATATTTAGCTTCTGTAAAGTTATATGTGACCAAGTATTCCGATGTAATACGAATTATTTGCACACAGATATGTGATGTTAAGTATTTCAATCAATGATATGGTTTCATGTATATGTATATATATATATATATATATATATATATATATATATATATATATATATATATACATTAGGTAGGTCGATTTTTGAACTGTAAAAAAGACACTCGAAGAAAGTTGCAAAATAATGTCAAAAGTTACCACATGAATATATCTTTCTTCAAAAATTTGTATTTATTTGAGCAATCAAACTTAAAGACCAAATAAGTTGTTTATTTTTTAAATCACGGTAAAGGTGTCACCGGCAACACGCGTCTCTTAAATAAAACCCGAGTTTTAACAAAAATAGAATAATATAATACACTTAATAATAAATATTTTTAAGTTTAGTATTTCTTTTCTTTAGAAATTAAATGAAAATATGAAAATTAAAAAGGAATAAAAACACTATAATATTTAATTTGATATACAAATAACTATTTACATATGCCGTTTTATTTATTGTATATTTTTTATGTTATTCACCTGTTGAAATTACCTCCACCTAAACGTTTGTTTACGGTTTACGATTTTAATTATCTACGAATATCTCTCGTATTTATCATTAAAATAGACTTAACTATTAAAAAATACAAATTATAATTATTCTGATTTGTTTATATTCCTGAAGTTCGTATTTTTTCATTGAAAAACTGTTTACGAGCTAATCTCGGAAGTAAATTCACTTTTAGGTAAGTAAACGCTATTTTTAAATTAATGCATTTATTTCAAATTTTATGAAATTTATTAAAAAAAATCTTTTTGTAATCTAATTTCTGATGGTACATATTTTTTGTTTTCAGTTATCTTATTAAAAATGGCCGGAAAATCTGCTTTGTCAACTCGCAGTAAAAAATGTAATGAAATTGTCAGGTCCACCTTCACCATTAAATAAAACAGAGCCTCCAATTTATCGACAAATTATACAGTATAGTTATTATTTAATAAATACTTATCCCCACCTTTCAAATTTTGCTATTTCCAAATTAATAGCAAAGGAAGTAATGGATATTTGGAAAGCGGTTAACTCACGATTACGTTTATTAAATGAATCTCTCCCTACTGCCCAAAAGAAATTCTGGATGGAAAAACTGGATTCATCATTTGAGGTTTCATCCTGTTCTTGTAAACTACCAGTTTTATATTGTAAAGATTATCGTGTAAAATGCAATCAAGAAAATTGTCAGACTAAGCACATCATTTGCACTTGTCCTCTTCAACAAAAAGTAAGTAATTTTCTATTTGGGTTTTTGCAATGTCTTTGTGAGACAACCTTATATCAAAATCAATTTCCATATTTTAATATTATTTAAATATATAAACCATTTTTTCCATTTTATTTTTCAGGCAAATTAATTTTTATATTAATCTGTTCAGATGTATTTTTAATATAAATAAAATCTGGTTTTTCAGGTTCCAGTTGATGACCGTGAATACCTAAAGGCTCAGAGGGGCAAAGTAGGACCTAAGGGCACTTTTCAGCTTGGCCCAGGAGATAAAAGTGCTATAAAACAAAGTAAAAAGGAAAGAGAGGGGTAAAAAAAAATTACATTCATCACGAAAAGCTTCACCATCAAATCTCCAGGGTAATGTTTCTTCCCCCTCATACTCATCTTCTCCAAGTGAAGAACCAGAAGAACATCTGCACCCAAAGAGTCATCCAAAAAGGCCTTATAGCCTTATCAAATTTCCAAGATATGCTCTCAAGTTAGTCATGGGAGATATATCTTCTAATCTTGGGGCCAGCCTTGCCAATGCTTTGGTCATGGATTTGAAGGCTATGGGCCTTCTTATACCCAATATTAATATAAACAATATTATTCTTGATAAATGTGAAGTTGACAGGGCAAAAACTAAAGTGAAAAAAAAAAACTGCCCGACAAAAACATGATCAAAGTATGGAAAATCTTATATGTATTGGAGTTGATGGGAGAATGGATAAGGACAATTTGCTGTATAAGGAAATCGTGTTGGAAAATGGACAGAAAACTACGAAAAAAAACTAAGGGACTAGAACACCATTTAACTTTTACAAAGGAGACACCATATGAAAGTAAATATCTGACACATAGAGTTCTTCCTAATATTGGTGCAACAGGTGCTGTTCATGCAGAGCAAGTGATGGATATTTTGCATGAATTCAACAGTGAGAACACTATCAATGCTATCCTTTTTGACAACACTAATGCCAACACAGGTTGTGAAAGTGGGATGGTTGCAATTTTAGAAAAAAAGTTAAAAAACAACTTCACACAATTGGTTGCTCTCAGCACCATAATGAACTACCTATCAGAGCCCTTTTTAAAAATATAGATGCTTGCGCAAAAGGCCCTACAGCATTCAGTGGCCCCTTTGGGAAATTATGCTCAAAGGATTGCCATGATTTACCCCAAATATTATTTCCCACTATTAACAGTCCTCTGGATTCAATTTTGAAAATTGATAAAATACATGATCTCAGTTGTGACCAAAGACTCCTGTATGAATACGCAGTAGGTATTTGTAGAGGTAAGGTTGACTCTAGATATGCCTCCTGGAAAATTAGTCCTTTAAACCAGGCAAGATGGTTAACTTTGGCCATCAGGCTCATGTGTTTATGGACTCGTGGTGCATATCCACAAAGGCTAACAATAAAACTCCACAGTTTGATAAATTTTATCATAAATGTGTATGCCACTTGTTGGTTTGAAATTAAAAGAAATAATAAATTCCACAATCAGCAACTGCACATTTTTAATATGATCCAGAGGATTAAGGAGCAGCCTCATGAAATCCAACAGATAGCATTAAGAAATATACAAGGTCATACATTTTGTTTACTGCCAGAAAACCTTCTATATTCCATGCTCAAATCTGAGAAAGTTGAAGTAAGAGAAGAAGTTTTAAAAAGAATTTTTGCCATTGTAATGGTTATCGTCGTAGGAAATGAACACAGCGATACAAGTTCAAATCCTGGACAAGACTGATTGCATTTCACATAGCACTAATACTCTTGGGAAAGGTATGAATCCAATTAATCTCCCTCCAGCTATGGGTAAATAGTAGGACAGACTGATTTCTTCAGCTTTGGTGAGGCAACTAGTCTAGGAGAAGGAAAAATCTAAATTGAAACCTGTTAAACTCCGCTTAAGAATTGACCTTGTGTCATATCCTGCCCGAGCGGAGGGGTTGGTAAATTACATCAATAAAATATTTGATTCATAGATGAGATTTAGAGGAAGCAGCAGATGTGGTCCGTGAGAGGGAGGATGCAGCATACTAAAACCAGACTCTTCAATGAATAAATAAACTGGGATCTTATTTCTCACCCCAAACAAATTTCTCTGTCATGTAATGTTAACATGCTGAACTATGAAATCATAATTAGCGAGATCGAACTCCAGTCGTGCTGTTAGAGTCTTATTTCGACAAATTCCCCCTGGAAAAGGTATGAACCCTCATATCCCCCCAGCTATGGCTTAGATAATACAACTAATCTTCTACTTAGATGGCTTTGGCGTTAAATAACCTTTGAGTGTTGATATGCCATTACACGAAGAAACCAAAACCAAATTTCTGAATATCTTATATAATTTAAGGTTTGGTTTAGTTGGGTTGGGTTCGATGGCATATCAACCCTTTATGGTTATTTGATGCCAAATACTATTGATACATATATATTAAACATATATGATTTGGTTTGGTTTGGTTTTATGGCATATCAACCATTGTAGGTTATCTAATGCCAAATCCTCTTCATACATATATATTAGATATATACGATTTGGTTTGGTTTGGTTTTATGGCATATCAACCACTATCAATACACATGAAAATAGCAGAAAAACATAATCTAAATATTATTATGATGTAAAGTCGACGTTAGAAGTTTCGGTTTCAGTAACCATCATTAGGACTTGAATATCAGAATAGTTCACATAGTAATGGATACTTGCTTAGATAACAGGAGCAAATGAAAATATATAGGATTTGCTTTGGTTTGGTTTTATGGCATATCAACCATTGTAGGTTATTTAATGCCAAATCCTCTTTATACATATATATTAAATATATATGATTTGGTTTGGTTTGGTTTTATTGCATATCAACCATTGTGGGTTATTTAATGCCAAATCCTCTTCATACATATGTATATTAGATATAGAGGATTTGGTTTGGTTTGGTTTTATGGCTTATCAACCATTGTAGGTTATTTAATGCCAAAACCTCTTTATGCATGTATATTAAATATATATGATTTGGTTTGGTTGTTTTTTTTGGCACATCAACCCTTGTTGGTTATTTAATGCCAAATCCTCTTTATACATGTATATTAAATATATAGGATTGGGTTGTGCAGGGTTTTATGGCATATCAACTATTGTAGGTTATTTAATGCCAAATCCTCTTCATACATATATATTAAATATATAAGATTTGGTTTGGTTGGGTTTTATGGCATATCAACCATTGTTGGTTATTTAATGCCAAATCCTCTTTATACATATATATTAAATATATAGGATTTGTTTGGTTGGGTTTTATGGCATATCAACAATTATAGGTTATTTAATGCCAAATCCTCTTTATACATATATATTAAATATATAGGATTTGGTTTGGTTGGGTTTTATGGTATATCAACCATTTTTATACATGTAAAGACTTTTATTTCGAAGAATTCAGTTCAGCATAATTACAGTTTTTTTTTGTTTTCATACAATTAAATGTCAAAAAAGTTCTATTTCTAATGTATATTGACCTTCGACCTAGCCAAGCATGCCATTCCAAAGTGATGCACCGGAAGGAAGTGACACATTCCGATGGCAGTTATGAGAAGAAATCCTGTAGGCGGGCTTGGCTGAAAAGATGGGACAAGGTAAAAATCCCATGGTACACTCATAGACTGATGCACCGGAAGAGAGTGACCTGTGAGCTGCATGACAATTATTTCCACTTGATGACGATCAAACATGCCATTCCAAAGATATTGAGTGGGCGATTGAACTATTATATAACTCGGTACAGACAGGAAGTCAGTGAGTTTGGAGACAAGACCAGTTGGTGAGAAGATGTTGGAATGAGAACATGTCCCAGAGAGGCTAGGCCCCCAAGCCCCCGGTTGAGCAGCCCAGGAGAACGAGAACGACACACGGCGATGTCCGGAGGGGCTGGGAAGGTCAATATGTTGCAGTCTTTGTTCAGTCTCCAACTCCCTCTCACAGTAAAACCTTGAGTAACCCTTTCGAACCTTTCAAATAAAGTGAGAGGTATTTTTTTTCATCATACAACGTGTGAAAGCACGCGCGATACCCTAACCTCATCAGCCGCCTACCAGGGTGTTAACACAGTTTCGGTAGCTCAAGGCGGTACTGCCACTCCTGGCGCTACCAAGCAGCTTTTGCCACCAGACAGGGTATTTAAAAGAAATATATATCTATATATACACAAGATCAACTAAAAGCAGACATTACATTGGATGTTCGTTCATCTTCAATTTGGTGCAGTTTGTGATTTAAAAAAGCGTTTACTTACGGCCGATAGATGTCATAGCAACCGTTTCTTGATTTTGCGTAATCACACGAGAAAGGTGGTTCTGCGTGTATATCATTCATGTTGAAATCCTTTCTATATCCGTTATCTATTCGATTCGTTTTCTTTCATTTATGCGTTACTGCCCAAAAGCGCTCGAGACAAACGTCATATATAATTCTGCTGAAAGATGTTATTTGTTGATCAATTGGCCCTCAAGATGGGTAAAAAGAAAGCTCTTGGTTTAAGTTTGTCCTGGTAGCTATCTGATTACCCATGGGTCACTAAATTCTTGGCTTGCAAGAAATGTCTCCAGGACGCTGATGGTCGGCAATGGGCTCGTGAATACTGTGGGGGTAAACCTGATTCATAGGCCCATCATTCGATTTACATTCTCCGGCAGGAGAATTACGTTGTTCGCACCAGCGCGCCTTGTGGATTCGTGATCCTCGTAAGCTGTTGAATTTTCTGCCGCAATCACACGTTGTAGCCGGGTACATATCCAGATAGTTACCGTATGAGCAAGTATGATTGGTGATATATTCTCCCTCTCCGCTACAGACACCCTGAGGGCATTTTTCTTTCATTGTATTATCCATATTTGTTAAAATTCCTGTCTTTCCAGGATGTCACTCCAACATTCTGAAGAGTCACTTTGTCTTTCCAAAGAGTCATCTTGCTTTCCAGAGAGTCTATATTTTTCTAAGAACTGTGTCGCTCGTCTTCATTGCCTTGTCGTCTTTATAATTGTGTCGTCGTTATGATTCTGCATGCATATGTAGATGTATATGTGTATATATGCATCTGCATATGACTATACAACACTAACAATTTAGTTTAGTCAACAAAGTTAAATGCTTCCATGTATTGCTATGTATCACGAACAATTCAATTAAATATATTTTCAAATTGTTAAATGTAAAATAGTTTTTTTTCAAACAATTCAGTTTCGCATGAGTACACAGTTTAGTTGTATTTGACCCCTAGATAGGACCCTATCCGGTCTTACCACTACAGGCTAGAACAAACTTGAGAGTGATATCAATAAAGGGGCAATCCTCATTCCCCAAAGCTCCAGCATTACTGGAGCCTCACCATCAGGTTGTTTAGAGTCTTATCAAGGATACTCGTTGAGGGAGTGTTTCTTCTCTGCTGAGATGCAGTCAGTTTATTATACAGCCCCTGCCGACTGGACCATGTAATCTAAGAAAGCAACGATTTCACTTCAACAGTTAAAATTCATCTAGTGTCTACACAAGCCCCCAAAAGTTTTCTTGTACATATTACTCCGTTTTAAGTGGACTTTCGCAGCTCTTTCCACTGTTACCTGAAGCGTTTTTTTTTCAATTAATTCTCCAATGTAATTCAGATTTTCCCCACATCAATTTAGATTGTAGTTGGGTGCCCGTGGTGTAATGGTTATCGTTGTAGGAAATGGACAAAGCGACATGAGTTCAAATCACATAGCACTTATACCCTTGGGAAAGGTATGAATCCAATTATTCTCCCTCCAGTTATGGGTTAATTGTAGGGCAGACTGGGTTCTTCAGTCTTGGTGAGGCAACTAGACTAGAAGAAGGAAAACACTGAATTCAAACCTGTTAAACTCCGCTTAAGAATTGACCTTGTGTCATATCCTGCCCGAGCGGAGGGGTTGGTAAATATGAATTTAGAATGTAGTTGCCGTGTTCTGAAATACCTTTAACACTTTTTCCGCTAATTGTTCCCCTTACCTCCAGTAAATTTCTCCTATTTAGTAAATTCTCCTCCTATTCGTCCTTACTCTTTATATAAATGCATACGACTCGTCATCGACTTTGTTAATTCACTTTTCGTTTTCTCAAAGATTGTTACAGCCGGGGCCGAAAGTAGTTGGAAAAAATATTGCGACTTTTTAAATTCATTCCATCCGGATGTAGAACGACTTATAAGAAGACTTGAAAGGAGGAATTATAAAATAGGCAGTATCTGTCCTAGTTAACACGTCTCAAAGAACTACACACGACCGTGCACCAGAGAGGATATGTAACAACACTTATAAATAAAGGGTTGGAATTAGCAGAAAAAATACCCCAAAGAGAATTAAGGAACCCAACAAAACAAAACAATGAAAACGCGCTTACACACACACACACACACACACACACACACACACACACACACACAACTATAAACATATCAAATATCAAAGACGGGTAAAGCAGACCAAAGTAAACACACTCTAGGAAAGAGAGAATAACCCCTATATAAACCCGCCTGACCAACCAGAGGTCATTCAAACTGGAAACAAGAGTGAGTTCAAGCCTCATTGAGTACTCCATTAACAAGGCTTTGTGCCACATTTGACGAAAGCAACAAGCTGGAAACATATATATATATATAACACGTATGTAAGAACAAAATAAATGAATTCAAAAAGTACAAATCACTTCGTGGACCTTCTTATTTTAAAATATATTCTTATTCTTTCTTTGGACCTACAACAACCATCTTTATATATATATATATATATATATAATTCATGGAATTTAGACTGCGACTCCTGGGTTTCATGGAGCACTTTCCATATTATATTGCACTTGGTTCGACACAAACCCACAAAGTGACAACCAACTCTGTTATAATATATATATATATATATAGAGAGAGAAAGTGACAACAATCTGACAAAGCCTGGTGGTGTCGTGAGATATTGCTGGGGCGCTCTGGGCTAGTGTTAATGATGCTTCGGCCCCGAAACCATGCCTGAACCCAGAGTCATCATCTGATGAGGGCTTTGTTAGAAGCAATGCTGTTGTGTAAACATCAGTTATTGTATGATACCTACTAAATCAGCTATCATAAAAAAAATCATGAATGTTTACCTTCCAAAATTGACAGGCTTATGAATACCACAGTGTTGGCCTTACTTATGAATGAAACTTTTATAGATAATGATTGGAACATTCGACTACGTTAGTATTTACAAATATTTTCAATGGTTCTCTTGAGGATTTACGACACATTTTTTAGCGCAAGGGAGGTAACTCTAAGATTATTTTTCTTGAGTTTTTTCCCTTGAATTAGAAAAAGTTGGGTAATTTATTGTTTTCAATGTCCTTCGAATTCTTGTGGTTCACTTAAAGCCAATTCATATATATATATATATATATATATATATATATATATATATATATATATATATATATATATATATGATTTGTATACGAATAGTTTATAGGTCACTTTTTGAAGGAGTCAGAGCTCATTTGTTTGCCAACAATTAAATGTTTTCAAGTATTGCTATTTAATATTAACAATTTTCCTATGTTGGAATATAAGTCTAAAATTCTTAGAGAGAATTGCTTTTCGTTCATTTGTGAGAACAGAATTAAAGCACCTTCTCCACCTTTAAGAAATTTTTAAACAAAAATGTAAATGTTCCCACGGTTTTTTTCACATTATTTTTGCACATTACTATGGTAAGAATTTGTTCCTATATTTGCGTTTGCTCTTAGCTCAGATTATCTGGGAGTCAATTTTCTCAGGGATGGAAATTGTTTAATTTCTTCTCTAAACTGAATTCACACATTCATATATACGTACAGTGGCACTCCTGGTGTAATTGATATGGTCGTAGGAAATGGACACGGTGACCCGAGTTCAAATCCTAGACAAAACTGTTTTCATTTCTCTTAGCGTTGATACCCGTGGGAAAGGCACGAATCCAACAACTCTAACTATGGGTAAAATTTAGGGCAGACTGAATTCTTTTGCCTTGTTATGGCAACCGCTCTTGAAGAAGGAGATTCCGAATTCAAAGCTGTTAAACTCTCAATTGATTTGGTTGAGTTATACATATTTTCTTCTTTCTTTAAATCAAGTCTAAGTACGTGTTTTAAATATCCACTGTATTTAATGAGTCGTACGTCGGACTATTTGCTTATCGTTGAAGGGAAATTGGATACATACCATTCATAAGGTTATATATATATGGATGACAATATATATATATATATATATATATATATATATATATATATATATATATATATATATATATGTATATATATATATATATATATATATATATATTGTCATCCACAAATCTTCAGTGTGGCTAGACACGTAGGACGCTTGAAGCTGGGATCAAAAGCAGCCCAACTTTACGTTAGACGTAGTATCAGACGGCGCAGCCAACAAGCGCACCACGTCAGCTAGGGAATTATAAGGTATAAGTAGTAGCGTTCGTTTGTTTACATTTTATACCTTACCGGATACCAGAGTGCTCAATTCGTTCGAAGAGCTTTGTATTATGCGAGCGGCAGCCGTACATTCCTTCGCCAGAGTGCTCAACTCCAATAGGGGAGGGTATATAGTGGGTAGAGTGTTTGCCAATGCTCCGGGAGATCAGGGTTCAATCCCAGGTCGGGTCATACCAAAGACTTTAAAAATAGTACTTGATAGATCTTTGCTTAACACTCAGCGTTATAAGGTACGTATCAAGGGTAAAGTGGAGCAATCCAGGGAAAGAAGTAGCTATTGAAAAGGAAGCCTTCAGGTCGCCCTCGACTACGGTCACCGACTTTACTTACTATATATATGTATATACATACATACATACATATATATATATGTATGTATATATATGTATATACATATATATATTACAACAGTATGCATATATATATATATATATATATATATATATATATATATATATTACAACAGTATATATATATATATATATATATATATATATATATATATATATATATATATATATATATAATATCAATTAAACATGTATATCTTTAGGCAGGAAAAGATTTTTCTGCCTAAAGATTGCCGTGTAAGCATCTATGCTTATAAATACATATAAAAACTAATATAAATTTAATTGATAAAAATTATACTGTTTAATATATAACACAAAAGAAATAACGGAATGAGTATAAAATATTATACAAGGGAAATAACTCTAAAATTATTTTTCTTGAGTTTTCTCCCTTGAATAAAATTGTGATTGATTGTTTGCCAAATCTTGTTTATGTATATAATTCGTATACGTATAATTTATAAGAAACTTTTTCGAATGATTCAGAGTTTATTTGTTTGCCCACAAATGGTTTCAGTTATTGCTATTTAATATTAACAATTCAAGTTGATATTAATCAGTTAAATGGTTTCAAATATCATAAATCGTTGAACAGTTCTAGTCGACTCATAGATGGGACTCTAATAGGGGTAACCAATCTGTTCAGTGTGAACCAGAATTTATAATGCTGAGTCTGTAAACTTGTCAACTAATTTTAGACGCCTTTCACTTTGAGTCAAGATGGCTACTTTTCGTTTAAAACTCATGTATTCCGTTTTATTTACGTTCTCGTAGAGGCAGAATGCCTCATATTGCTTGTTTCAGGCTATGCTGTTGGGATTTAGCTCGTGCAGGTGTATTTACTAGAAGCGCTAGACCATCTGCATAGCCTGCCTTTATCAAATTTTCTGCAGGATATCACACACACACACACACACACACACACACACACACACACACACACACACACACACACACACACACATATATATATATATATGTTTAATTAAATAATAAAGACAAATTTTGTCTGTATAAATTACTCAAGATCCTTTCAAGTTTCCTGATAAGTGTCTTAGTTTCATGTTGGAATTGGTAGATGAATTTCCAAAAATTGACCCAAACGCCTTCGGACCCTTCATAAGCCATCATCAAGGGTTGCTTGCTTGTGTAAGGAGAGTTGTTTTTTTAAATGAGTTTTGAATGTTTTTGAAAGTTTTTTTAAAAACATAACAAAAATATGCGACCGCAGAGTTGCATAAAAACAGGGTAACTGATGTATTAAAAAGGGAACGTTGTTTAAAAAGTGAAGCATTCGGGACAATTTTGGGAAATTCATCAACCAATTCCAATCTGAAACTAAGACACTTACCAGACATAATTTGGCTTTATTTTTTAATGAAACATGCTTAAATGAACGACTGCTTCATAACCACACACACACACACACACACACACACACACACACACACACACACACACACACACACACACACACACACACGCATATATATATATATATGCAAGAAAATAATGGATAGTAATCCGACAGTTTGTGAAGAAAAATTGACAACAAGTTATCCAAATAGAAAGGGGAGATTTATTGAGAAACAAAGTCGACACTATAGCGTTTCGGTTCTGCTGAACCATCATCAGGGCTATGAGGGGTTTTATTAGTGATGTTAAGTTAACGATGGATGTGGAAAAAGTGTAAAAATATATAGAAAAGTTGTATAACAAGAAAAATTGGCCGTTTGATCAATGAATCAGCGTTCGTTTCTTTAAAATACGTCACGTGACATTAGAAACATTGTGCAAAATCCACTTTCCGTTAGTTCATCGAGAGATTTCGATTCATTCCTCGTTTTCGACGAAGTTCAAATCATATAAATCTGTATTCTTTTTATATTAATGTATATGCCTAGCAAAATCCTAAAATACGAATATAAGCTTCAAGGCACAGACTTATGTAATCCAAGAAAATGTTGGGATGAACACACACACACACACACACACACACACACACACACACACACACACACACACATATATATATATATATAAAGTAATGCGCAAGTTGAATGTCTAATTAATACAATGACAGCTCATTTGAAGCAAGCCTTTGTTCTTTATGCAGCGATAGGTGATGACAATACGCAGTAATCCTACACTGATCATACAATGATCAGCTCAAAACAAGAGGATTCTAAAATCAATCTTCACCAAAGAAATGGTTATGCAACAACATTAATTCATTTTTCTTTTTTAGCAAATCAGATTTTTTAAAAACACTTTAAACTTCTTGCATAAGAGCTTTCATTGTGTTGAAATCATGCCAAATAATATATATATATATATATATATATATATATATATATATATATATATATATGTATATATATATATATACCCGTGGATTGAGCACTTTAACGGGGAAATTTGCCGGCAGCCACATACGCTGAAATGCAATTGCGCTTGTAAAAATTTCCTTCATGATAATAGGTCTGGGGTAAGATGTCTGACTGATGTAAAGTCATCCGAATTTCGACCGTAGGTTTAATTATCTCGCGGGTTTAGCCACACTGAAGAATTGTGATACAACGAAACAGTCTATCTATGAATGACAATATGCTCCCCTACGGGGGGTGGGTGAGCATTCTAGCGAAGGAATTTTCGGCTGCCACTCGCATAATGGAAAGCTCTTCGAACGAATTGAGCACTCTGGTTTCTGGTCAGGTATAAATGCAAAACAAAACGAAAGTTACTACTTATAATTTCCGAGTTGACGGGGTTCGCTTGTTAGCTGAGCGGTATGATACTAAGTCTAACGTAAAGTTAGTCGGGTTTCAATCCCAGCTTCAAGCGTCCAACGTGTCTAGCCACACTGAAGAGTTGTGATACAACGAAACAGTCTGTCTGTGGTTGACAATTTATATATATATATGTATATATATATATATATTGACGTTGATCAACAAGAAGAACGCAAAAAAGTACTGTTCACAATACTGAATACAATTATTCGTAGATCACAGCAAAAACACAAAAGTTAAAATTTTATCCCATAACATTTTTAAATACTGCGATAAAAATGTAATCACAATCAAACCTGAACGTGGTGATGTTTTTAAGGCAGCAAGCATCAAAACAACAAAAACAATCCATATTACTAACTCAACGACTAAAAATGCCGCAAGGGAATTGCGCAATCACCTCAACATCATCATAAAAAACTGACAAAACAAATATTTTTGTAGTACTTGATAAAACAGACTATCATTCCAAATTACAAAATATTCTCGATGACCATACCAAATTAAAAAAATTAAACAGGAATCTCACCAACCCGCTTAAATCAAAAATCAATAAACTAATCAAAACTAATAATGCCGAACTTTTTAACAAAACTACTCAAAATGATCGGTTATTTATACGGAACTGTCAAAATACATAAACCTTATTATCCTCGATGCCTAATTATATCATAAATACCTACAACGATTTATGAACTCACAAAAACAATAAATCAACTTATTACACCATACTTACCCAGTAAATATAACATAAAATCAGCACAAGAATTAATTCAAATCCTATGCACCCAAAAATCCAATAATGGAATATTAGCTTCACTCGAAGATGAAAATTTACTTACTAATGTACCATTCAAAGAAACCATTCATATTATTATAAATAATATCTATAAAAACTCATCTCTCGCTCCTCTTAAAGTCAACCCTAATATACTTCGAAACATACTCCCAACATGCACTACTGAAGTTCCATTTTACAAACACTTGAGCAACATCTACGTAGAAAAAGACGGCGTGTCTATGGGATCGGTACTGGGTCCGATTTTTGCAATTTCTACGAATAAATTTTTTTATAGCATTAAAAAACCTTCAATAAATCTAAGATATGTTATTCTCATTAACGATGCAAATGAAATAAACATATTACAAGACACTTTATAAAAAATCAAGACCTTAATTTTACTCACCAACTAAACAAAAACAATGCCCTTTTTAGATGTTCTGGTTGATTCGACTACTACTTATTATAACTTAATTACCTTTACTTACAAAAAAACCTCTAATAACAACTTCTGTACCCACAACTTTAAAAGTGAACGCAACTTTCAATATAAAAAAACAATTATTAATTAAAAAAAAATAAATAAAAATAAACAAAATAAATTAATAAATAAAAAAAGCAATTATTAATAACCTAATATCGCGAGGAAAACCAATATTCTCCTCCAAAACAATATTTCATGAAGAAATAAAAAAAATAAAACAAACTCTCATCAATTATGGGTTCTTTAACTATATCGTTGATGAATATATTTAACATATAATTAAAAATGCTAACCAACAAAATAAACACTACAACCCTCCACCCAATAAACAAGCATTTATCAAACATTTTACTATAACCAAATAAAGTACAATTATAAATTGGATGAAAATATTTTTTAAAACGTTGATTCAAAGAAACATTCTCCTCACTGATCCAAATAAAAAATAAACTTTATAAGTTTAAAACCTCTAACTTGGTTATTAACAATAATTCCTCCATCTTGATGGGAGTTTTGCGAAAAAAAAAAAAAAAGAAAAAAAGTAAAAGAAAACAAATGTTATATATCAATTTAAATGTCCTTTAGGAAATTGTATCTCTGAATATAAAAATATATCATCATCAGCATCATGTCGTGCCACTAGCACGGATATCGCAGACCCTTTCTCGCCACTTTTCCCTATCGTTCATCGCCTCTGGCAGGTCTTCAGGGCTACACCCCGTATACTCACATAGCGACTGAATGTATGTTCGAGCTGGTCGTCCTGCTTTTGCCCGGCCATATGTGGGGGTCCATAGGAGTAC
Organism: Sepioteuthis lessoniana; assembly: GCA_963585895.1. Classification (NCBI taxonomy): domain Eukaryota; kingdom Metazoa; phylum Mollusca; class Cephalopoda; order Myopsida; family Loliginidae; genus Sepioteuthis; species Sepioteuthis lessoniana. The sequence continues at coordinate 47,129,024 of OY757945.1, read as the reverse complement.
ATCACTTATGAGCTCGTCCCTGCTTCTCCAGCAGTGTCCTGCATGTCTGGCTCGTCTAACTTGTATAGTTTTCGTGATGGGAGGCAGGTGGCCGTATAGTTGGTGTCTTGTGGGGTGTTGCCGCCAGGACTTGTTCAAGATTGCTCGCAGCATTCTTGTGTAATTGCCGTCTAGCTTCTTCTTCAGTCGTTTTGTTAGCGTCCAAGTAGTGCATCCATACAGCAGTATCGATACGACAGCTGCCTGGAAGAAACTGCGTTTCATTTTATCGGTTAGGTCTGATTTCCATATGATAATAAAAATATATACGTTGGTTTAACTTCAACTACTTTGTCGAATTGACTCACCATATATTTCCAATACCAGCTCAATAGTCCAACAGTTAAAAAACATTCCCACCCTACAACTGAATTTCGGAAAATTCTTACTGATAACAAAATATGACAGCAAAACTATAACAAAGATTATTTGAAGCCCTACACGTTAGAAATAAAACTCCTAACCTCAATAAAATGAATTTTGAATTTATTACTTATGTACTCAAATGTCTTTCCCTACTGTTGCTATTTATTAAACCTAATTGAAAAAACAAACGCTAAAAACTTAAAACTACATTCTTTCAAAGTACATGCAAATGTATCGCTTTTGCAATATACACACGGTCTAATAATTGTCCAAGATAGGTCCGTGAGTATTTTGGAACTAATTAATTACGGAAAATTTATTAACCAATTCTGGCAGGATATTATAACATCCATACGGTGACTTGAAAGTATCGAAATAAAAAATATGTAGACAAAAGATGTCTATAACATCTAATGAATATATATAAATAGAATTTGGCTTTAATTAATCTACAAAGGTTGATATAGTTATAAAGTAAGTTGTTGGCGACCGCAGTCGAGAGCGACCGACAATAGCTACTACATCGAGGTATTGGTGGGGCAATACTCTTTTCCCTGGACTGCTCCGCTTTACCCTTGATCCATACCTTATAATGTTGAGTGTTAAGCAAGGAGCCATCAAGTATAATTTTTTGAATCTTTCGTATGATTCGACCTGGAATTGGAGCCCGGTCTTCCGAGCCATTGGCAGACACTCTAAGCATTATGCCAATGGTCCGGTGATACACCGTAAAACCCGTCCAATTAAACCATCTATGAGCCAAATAAAGATATATAATAAGTTTCTCTAATTGAAAGGATTTAACAGTGTGCAAACGAAAGAGTGATGATGACTTGAATTTTTAGTATTACTCAGCAATATTTGAAATCTTTCAACTCTGGGCAAACAAGTGAATAATATTTAATAGAATTATTTAAGATAATAACAATACTTGAAACCATTTGACTGTGTGCAAACGAATGCATAATGTTTAATAGAATTAGGCTAAATGACATTATTCTATACAATCTGACTGTGTGTAAATAAATGAACCCTTGCCTATTTAAAAGTAATGTTACCTACAAACTATTTCGTTTACGAATCATATGTATTTAATATGTATGTGTTAAAGAAGTATTTGGCAGGCATTAGATTTTGTGCTTGATAGATGTATATGCTGTGGAAGAATATAATTCAGGGACGTTTTCGATTAGGTAATACCGCCGGCTTATGAATTTGCATATTTACACGCACACACGTGCTCTGTAAATATGACCATACAGCACACATATAGAAAATACATAAGCGGTAACCAGTTGTAGTTGTTGTACATGACCTGAGTCAAGTTCCTACTTAGGCCGGCCGTGTTGGCATGACGCAGATCAGGTCGAGTGGGTATTGGCTCGGTGGCAATCGGTCGAATGCCGACAGAGCTCAAGGCATTTTTGGAAATTCCGGACGTGTGTGGGCAAATGTCCCGTGCCTGAATCCGTCAATAAAAAAGGCCATATGCCATATTCGCACATAAGTGGGGCGCACGAAAAATATTATAAGTCCAGTCGAGTAGACGTCGAGCCGTTTACGCCCCAACGCTCCAGTCCGACCTCAGCTAACTCAACGGATGATAAAATGTTAAAAATTTGCCAATGTAGGAAGTTTTCCATTTAAAAAATAATAATACAGTATATTTTTTGTTCGTAATTTTCGTACTACCAACAACGACTAGCAACCTCATTGACCCCCCTCCCGGTTAATCCAATGTACTTCAAACCGGAACATCGACCTACCAACCTCGACCAACATCAGCAACCCGCATCAAACATCTAGCTGCTTCTCTTCGACTCCGACCAACATCAGCTACTCGCATCGAATGTCTAGCTGCACCTCTAGGACTCCGACCAGCATCAGCTACTCGCATCGATCGTCAAACTGCTTCTCTACGACTTTGACCAACACCAGCTACTCCACTCGACCATTTAGCTGCCTCTCTACGACTTCGAACAACACCAGCTACCAACATCAACCATCTAGCTGACGACACCAACAAACACCCACGAACTCATATACATCCTTGTAAACTCGACGAATAAATTGTCGTATTTGTCATATTGTTGCTTCGCCTTTGTTCTCTTCAGGGGAACAGACAGCTAAGGCTAACCAGTGACTTAGCGCTGCACAGTCGTGCAAACGGGTAAGGGAAACGACAGCTAAGGTCGCTGTACCTTAGCACTGCGCAGTCGTGCGAGTGGACAAGGGAACTGATAGCTAAGGTTGCTGTACCCTCGCGCTGCGCAGTCGTACGAACAGACGAGGGAACTAACAGCTAAGGTTGCTGTACCTTAGCGCTGCGCAGTAGTGTGAACGGACGAGGAAACTGACGGCTGAGGTCGCTGTACCTTAGCGCTACTCAGTCGTGCGAACGGACAAGGGGACCGACAGCTAAAGCTAATCCGGGCTTTAGCGCTACGCAGCCGTGCAAACGTATCGAGCAAACGGACCGGGAGGTCATGGTTAAGATTAGCGGTATCTTAGCGCTGCGCAGATAGGGAAACGATAGCTAAAGGCTAACCCATGCCTTTAGCGCTGCGCAGCCAAGCGAACGAACGGACAACGGAATCGATCGAGTTGGTTAAGACCGGGTGGTCTTAGAGTCCTCTTCGTGTTTGCCTCCTGGCCGTCTGCTTCGACGAGTCCGTAAGGACCGTCAGAGATACTCCAAACCCACTGAAAGCGACGTCTAATGGTCCTTAAAAGGACCTTTTTGCATATTTAGGTGATGTAAGGCGAATGCGACCACGAGATGTAGGATTCAGCCTTGAGAGCCTCGCTCTGAGAGTGGGCTCCTGAGAGCTTCGTAGAACGAACTCTGAAATTTTGACCCCGGAGATTGTTTATATAAAGGGAAAAAGTAAGTCACTCTGCTGGGCTGCGTAGAAATAATGTTCGTCTATTAAAAATTGGCATAAAGGTAAAGTCCTTCTTTAGTTTGAAATTGGCCACAGAAGATAATTCACTCCATTTTAATAGAGTTACTTTTGACGGATGGGTTCTGTAAATGTTGTTAAATGAAATGTATTCCCTTTTCTTAGCTGTAACGGCAGGTCAGGGTCATGTCGGATTTCATCATTTCCTGCCGTAGCCAGATGTCGTGTTTCTAGGGGTGTGAGAAATCCGATCTGTTTACGTTTGTGAACAGGTCACGACAGATATTCGATCTGCTACCATATTCTTTTCACTGGATATAAAATCCTATATTTTACGACTAATGAGTGAAGCACAAATAAGTTAGAAGCGCCTACACATAATGCGGACCAAAATTACTTAAACAAAAACTTTAGTACGAATCGGTTTAAAAATAAGATCGAAAATTGAATCAGTGGTTTCTGGAATCTGATTGGACAGGACAGTCATGGGATATGGTTTTCGCCTACGCCTGCGCAGTTGAACTCCCAATGAACTTACCAACAGAGTGATTTACCGCCCAGAAAAAAAATCTTTCATTTGGAACCGATCATGTGATCAGGAGATCTATTTTCCCACTTTCGACGACAACTACCACACACAGTTCGGGTGTCCTCGCGGTGTAATGGTTAAAGCGATGAACTGCGGAATCGTAGTACGCGAGTTCGTACTCCAGTCGCGCTATTACGTTCACTTTCGGGCAAATACCCTTGGGAAAGGTATGAACCCCCTTATTCTCCCTCCAGCTATGGATAAATAGTAGGACGGACTAGGTTCTTCAGCCTTGGTGAGGCAACTAGTCTAGGAGAAGGAAAACTCTGAATTCAAACCTGTTAAACTCCGCTTAAAAATTGACCTTGTGTCATATCCTGCCCGAGCGGAGGGGTTGGTAAATAGTACCACACACAGTTCGGTTGGTCAGCGTGTTTGTAAGGACACTGTTCGGTCTGGTCGTACTGGTCACGTCGGTCAAGGTCGCCTGAAATGCATGCTGGGAATGCCCAGCATTCTCCAAAGTAACGAGGACACCCTGGCAGCTACATCGACATGCTTACACTGAAAAAACTTGTATTTCGTTATTATGACAACACACTAGTCTACTGCGAGTCAACGCACTCAAAAAATAATGTTCATAGTGAAAGTAAGTTTATCATCTTTCTGTCTGCTTATGTTCTTATGGAACCGCCTCTGTCAGATTCCATATGTCTCCACCGATCCAAACACACAGATTCAGTCAGTAGTCAAACTCACTCTGTGCTAATATATGTTTTCACTCTCACACACATTTTCCAACTTCTTATCACTTTGATGAGATTTTGAACTTGTGGTTTCTTACGACCCCATCGCAACAAACCAATAAAAACATAAGTTTGTAAAATACGAACGTTAATACGAGGTGCATACGATAAGTTTCCAGACTTTTTCCGTATGGGCACTTTTATTGATAGTACACACATGAAACACTAGTCCCCTTCGAAGAAATTTCCTCCGGCTGAAATACACTTGTACCGTTCTAACAACTTCTGGAAGGCCCAATATATGTATATAAAGTTTATATTTCAATATAGATTTCCTCTAACTGTTTCTATGTGTGTGTGTGTTTTTTTGCTATCATAGATTCGCTTTTTTATTCAATGGCTTTCATAGACAGGATTATATGATTTATTTTTTCTCTTTAATCCAAGTAGACTGACCCCCACAATTTCTATTACGTGTATAGATTAATTGATATGATGCTGTATCAGCCCAATCTTTGGAAAAACAACTTAGCCTAATAAAAATAAGGTACCCAGACAGTTATATTACGATTTCATTGTACGAATACTCACCCAGTGTTTACGCCGAGTAGTGGCCTCGCCCTACCCACCATCCATCCATTGTACATACACTACAAGACTCAAGTGTCAACAGTCGAACTGCTAGCAAAACACCAAAGATATAAAGCAAATACTGTTTTATTAGAAAACTTGAAAAAGGATCTATGTTGATATATACAAGTAAAATATACCGTGACACTATCGACGCTAGAATACAGACTTAGCTCTATGTACGTTTGTACGTACGAGGGGCATACGATAAGTTTCCAGACTTTTTTCGTATAGGCACTTTTATTGACAGTACACACATGAAACTCGAGTCCCCTTCGAACTAATCTCCGGCTGCAATGCACTTGTTGTACCGTTCAAACAAATTCTGGAAGGCCCAAAGGAAGTCCTCTTGTGTGAGCGTGTCAATGACCTTCGTCACAGCCTCTCTCATCTACTCAATTGTCTCATAATGACAGCCTCTGAGCTTAGGGAATAACCAAAAGTCACAGGGAGCAAGGTCTGGACTCTAGGGAGGCTGAGGAACTGTCTTGATACCCATCTTGGTCAAATAGTCTATGACAAGGATGGAGTTGTGGACTAGTGTATTGTCCTGGTGGAAATGCCACTGACCCGATTTGAAGTGTGCTGGTCTCTCCCGACGGAATCTCTTCCTGAACTACCTTAAAACCTCAACATACTAACCCTAACCCTTCGGCCAATCAACTCTGGTGTATTAACTTCCTTCCTCCTCCCACACCTCTCATCATCCCTCACAGACTCCCTGCCTTCCTTGAATCTCTTATGCCACTCAAAAACTCATGCTCGATTCATGCAAGATGGTCGAAAAGCAGTGTGAAGCATTCCATACGTTTCTGTGACATTTTGTCCAAGTTAAAAACAGAATTTTATTGCATATCGTTCTTCTAAAGTGTCAGATTGCATTTTTGTAATTCACCAGCTGTGACAATCAGACTTTAGTAGGGTGCATTCCAATTGTTGCTGTAGCTGTTCATTTGAACATGAAATCATAAAACTTAATCAGTCATCTCATAAGATGTATAGCCATAACATACTGAATGTTCAAGAGTCTACGACAATTTTAAATGCCAGTACGAAAAAGTCTGGAAACATCGTATGCACCTCGTACGTGCGTGCGGGTATAAACATGTGTATGGTTGTGAGTTGACTAAAGGTATTAGTATGTATATGTATGTGTGCGTCCATGTAGGGACCGAGACATATTTGCGTGGGAATCATTGATTCAGCCTTGTTAGAATAAAATGCGGATGTCAGATTAAGGGGGAACAGCCACTTAGAATTTGTTATCATCACAGCTTTAAGTGTCCCTCGTTGCCTGCCATTTTTTATGTCCAGTTTGGGCAGCCGAAAGTCCGGAAATAGAAATGATCGCCTTTCCATATATACAGAGGGTCAATCAGAAGACAGTCCGAGGAAGAAGTCTGCCACAGAAAGTGAGTAAGAGACAGATGCAGAGACTCAACCAGCGGATAGTCAGCAGTTTTTCCGCAACTACACGCGGAGCGTATACGAACAGTCCGCAAATAGCTGGGACCACAGAGATAGAGATAGGGTGAGAAGAATATAGATACAGAAGAGACAGGGGAACCAGAGAATGGAGAACAGTGACAGACAGACAGACAGACATGCCAAATATTTCTTTGTGTTATATAATACACATTGCAGGATTTTCGACGCATTAAAAACGTGCTGTTTTGAGGTAAATATAACTCTGCTATAACATTCACCTTTAGACTAACACCCTTTGGAAAGGTATTGAATTTTATTTAGATTGATTTCTGTATAATATTATACATAGGATTACTTTTAAATAATAAAGAATAAAACAATTATCTTAAAAATCGATAACACCAAGTAATTATTGAACCCAGTTTTGTTAAAACCAGTCAGCAAATTACCACACGATATACTATGAAAACCTTTATTTCATTGCGTTATGTTATAGTAAAATACATCAAGTCTCTTCAGATTCACCCACTTAACTCTTCACACTCTTAACTCTTCACCCACTTAATTCTTCACCCACTTAACTATTCACCCGCCTAACTCTTCACCCACTTAACTTTTCACCCACATAACTCTTCACCCACTTAACTTTTCACCTACCTAACTTTTCACACTCTTACCTCTTCACCCACTTAACTCTTCACCCACCTACCTCTTCACCCACTTAACTCTTCACCCACTAAACTTTTCACCCATCTAACTTTTCACCCACTTAACTCTTCCCTCACCTAACTCTTCACCCACTTAACTTTTCATCCACTTGACTCTTCACAACATAACTCTTCACCCACTTAACTCTTTACCCACTTAACTTTTCACACACCTAACTTTTCACCCACTTAACTCTTCCCGCACCTAACTCTTCACCCACTTAACTCTTCCCCCACTTAACTCTTCACTCAGTTAACTTTTCACCCATTTAACTCTTCACCCACTTAACTATTCACCCACCTAACAACTAAAACACAAAACACAGCCCGACAGACATCGACACGGCAGAAGAAAATAACAGTTAACGGATGTTGACGTAATAACGGACCGTGTCAAACTGAGAAATCATGGCTTCTGTGCAGAGGCTCTGTGCATAGTCTATTCAAATTTCCCAGAAAATTCTCAGTTATAAAAAAGGTCTGTTTTTCAATCTTTGTATTTTTTCCACAAATGGTATTATCTGGAGCCGGCGTTTGAAGTCGGGAACATGTAAATAGTGCAAGTGGAGGCCACAATAGCTGTTGAATAGCCGGCTGTTGCTTAGAGCGTCACCCGACAACACAGCCAGACCAGATGTAAGCAACCGCTTGTCGCCGACTAGATAAACACCCTTCAGCCGTCTAGATATTTCATCCGCTTATTTATTTTGTTTATTCAATAAACAAAATAAACTAAATCTACTTGTCAGTCGTATTTATCTTGCAACTACACGCTTGTATATAACAGTTATATAACACATTGCAGGATTTTAGATAGTACTAATAAATAAACAATGATAATTCAATAACCATATTGTGAGTACCAAGTTAATATAAAGGGAATAGTGTCATCAGTGGTAATGAAGTTTCTGTTACAAATTGATAAATAATATCGATGAGAAGTGTTTTTTTTTTCTGTTTCTTTGCAATGTAAACTATTGCAAAATATATGATTGATTATCTGCTCTTGGCGGTAAAGGGGTCCATCAGCTCACTATCGTGGATTAACGCCCATTTTTGACACCTTTCGATTTACATCACTTATAGTTCGGTCAGTCCGACTATCTAGACGTTTATTCAAAACACTCTTGTTCCAATATGGATCTCAGCAGATAAGTCTGGCCGTAAAGTCATTAAATTTGCAACCTACCTTTTGTATTTGTTAAATATATGTTTGAGAAATTATCTTGTTTTGAGTTCTTCATCCGAATTGTATGTCTTTCTGTTATCGTGGGAAAATATATGGGACTCAGCAAAAAAGAACACGACCTCAATAATATTTAAAATATTTATTATTTGGTAAATATTAATAATCAATCTAGTTTGAACGCTAATTCGACACTAGCTGAACAAAGAGATCAATATGACATTTTGTGTTATATATATATATATATATATATCCAATAACCCCCGCCGCACAAGCAGTATTGTATACCAGGAAAGAAAGTGACAATAATACTTATATAAAATATAATCTCTCATTTTATTACGAAATCGTTGCGAAATTAGTTGAGTGAGAAGAAAGTCGGGAACTGTTCATATATACATACAGAGAAACGATATCTTCTGAGAGCCATACTTCTTCACTCTGCCTTCCACAACACTGACGTAAGACCGACTTAAAAATTTTTATTATCGGTGTTCCTTCTTCATTCTATCTCCACGAGTTCTGCACCGAGCCGACTTTGAACATTTAATCATCTTCGTTCCTCCTTCGTTCTGCCTCCAGGAGGCTGGTATAGGGACAACTTAAAACATTTAATATTCGTTTCTTCTTCGTTCTGGGACCATACTCACAATCGACATTAGCGAGTCTTGTATATTCGGCTCGTAGGAGGTATCTGTACCTCTTCTGCTGCTTAAGGTCAAGGACAGATTCGAGGCCGAATGGCTCTCGGCTTTAGCTGGGTCACCTTCGCTTGGGCAACGATGTCATTGACGAGCTTTGTATATCACTGGACCCCTTGGTCAAGTTTAAGCTATAAAATTGTATCCATACCTGGACTCACGTTTGAGTCCATGTCCAGCTAGGCTCATCAGGTCCACATTACACAAAGTGAGCTGATGACAAGCTTTGTCCGGCTGCAGGTTCACATTGCGCTAAGTGAATCTATGTCCAGCACAGACCAGCAGGGCTCGAGCCTCTTCTCATGCTCAACCTTCCCCTTCCTTAACCCCTACAATAAACCGACCTTCGGGTCATTGACCTTGTGTCAAGTCCAGTTTGGTGGGAAGCAGAGACAAATATCGAGTCTTGTATATCTAGACTTTTCTCTATCTCTCAACCCGAAGCTGTCTATCTCCACCCCACACCGCGGCAACGCTCTGACAGCGTGACGTCTTGAGTCACTGCTTACTTACTAACTGCTCGGGGTTGCAAACTTCCGTCGTTGTGCATTTTTTGAACGTCCACACATTCCTCCTTCCGGCATCCCACCTACGCAATTCACGTTATATTTCTGCTGTTTTTGTTTATCTTAAGACACAGCTGCATCCTGTTTTTGAAACTCATTAACACGGTCTGTCAAAGGTCAATATGTAACGGCAGGATATAACTTGAAGTCAATTTTTAAACGAAGTTTAACAGATTTGAATTCAGAATTTTCCGTCTCCTAGATCAGTTGCCACATAGGTTAAAAAGCTTAGTCTGCCCTACTATTTACACATATCTGGAGGGAAAGTAGCTAGATATATACCTTTTCCAAGTGTACTATGTGAAATGCACCTTGCCAATGAGAACGCTTGTGCCCGCTAGGGTCTGGAACTTAGCAGCGCATTGTGTTTCCCGTGAGTAGCAGCCTCTGCTGAACGTACCCATGGTGGATCCTCAAACATTTGCCAAATAGGATTCCATGATATTCTTCAAACGTTTTAACTTGGGAGTACAGTTATTTCTGCAGATTCAGGAAAACATTCCCCCATCACAAAGTAGTTATGAACCCCGAAAATAAAAATTGTGTCTAAATGTAACACTATATAGGTGGCCCGCCAAGCAGACGATTCCTTTGTCTGTTTTGGCGCGAAATCAGACAAAGGGTTTTTTGACCTGAAATCTCGCCGTATCCGGAAGTGGTAAGGGGACACGAAAGAGAGTTGGTTGGAGAAAGGAGCTGAGAGGCAGTTGGCGTGGAACCACGGACAGAGGCAGTTGGCGACGGGACAGCAGAGAGGCGAGTCAACAGAAGATAGGGTCCAGCGAAGAAGATCGAGTCAAGATGCCGGCATTCCAGTTGCTTTGTGGAATTTTCGCTAGTAATCCATGCTAGCGTTAGTCCATATATGCTATCGGAAATGTAGTGTTGCATAACTCCTCCTTCTGCTCTTGGTTAACCCCAAGCTTTGTTCGTGTTTGTTCGTTTGTTTTATTTTCTCCTGTCCCCCCGATCGTATTTTCGTAGTGGCAAGAAATGTGCGTTACCCCCCCCCCCTCGGAACCACTAGTTGATCACCGGCCGGCCAAGAAGCGAAATGGTTAGAAGAGGTTGATGTAAAGTGTGTGGGCCGAGAGGGGGGTATCGTTACATAAAGTTATCCTTGTTTTCTTTTTTCCTTTTCTGTTCTTAATCACTTTACAGCTAAGACTAGCAAGGGGAGGATTGCAGGTGAATGGGGTGAGAAGAAAAAAGAAGTCAGATACAAACCTCAGAATTTCTCAGCAGCAATATATACGGAAAACTGAATTCAAATCTGCAAGATATATTATGACTTTTCTATCTATCTATCTATCTATGAGAGCCATTGAATAAAAAAAGGGAATCTATCTATCTATCTATCTATCTATTCATGAGAGCCATTAAGTAAAGAGGGTGAAACTATCTGTTTAGTTGTTTATCTATCTATCTATGAGAGCCATTGAATAAATGGCAGAATCTATCTATCTATCTATCTATCTATCTATCTATATGAGCCATTGAATAAAAAAGGGATTAGTTTTCTGTATTTCTGAGATGAAGCTTGATGATTTTTATCATTCAGGGTTTTGGACAATTGTCTTCATCTTTATTCTTATACTCACAACGTTTTGGCCGATATGTTCTATGGCCTTCTTCATGTGTTTCTTGTCCAATTCACGAGCCTACACAGAAATTTGAACCACATCCTTTATTTAATCCATGGTGGTCGATTGATTCCGTTAACTATAACTGGCTGTAAGTATTCCTGCAGTCAAGATTGAACCTGCAACATCCAGATGATTGTCTCTTAAGAAGCTTTATTTTTGGTATGAGATCTTTATTCTAACTGAGGATCTGTGACAGCTTCCACTAATAAAATACAGACAGCTAACTCAACATTACTGTAAGCTACCACTCATATTTGGTCTACCAAAAATACATAAGCATGGTATTCAATTGAGACTCTTTGTCAATAACTGAGGTTCAACATGTCACCCATTGAGTTCCTTCCTTGTGAAGATCATCAGCCCCGTAACCGGTAAGTCCTTATCATACGTTAAGAAACCTGCTCACTTCATAGAGAGAATCAGTAATTCCCCCATTCATTCCAACCAGATGGAGAGTTTGGACTTTGTAAGTCTGTTCCCAAACGTACTTACTGATGAGACACTTGCTGTGGTACGGGATAAACTGGCTGCAGATTCCTTGCTAGAAGAACGTACTTGTATCCTGATAGATAATCTCATAGAAATGTTGACTAACTTACCTACTTCGGGATGGGATCTGATATATACCGACTAGAAGAAGGACTGGCTCTGGGTTCACCATTGTTACCAGAATTGGTCAACATATACATGGAATACTTCGAAGAAATGGCATTAGGATCTTCATCACTAAAGCCATTAATTTAGCTAAGATACGTAGATGACACATTCATTCTCTAGCCTCATCAGGAATATGTTCAAATATTGCTTAATCCCGTGAACACAATCTTACCATCTATACAGTCCATTATGGTGAAGGAACAAGACAATAAATTACCCTTTCTTGATTTATTAGTAACACGCAAAGAGCAAAGATTTAGGTCATCTGCGTATTACAAGCCCACCTTCACCGGACAGTACTTCAATTTTAACTTCAATCTGTTGCTTACAACATCGAGCAAAAGCCGTTAGTGGTGATACTGATGCATATCAAGAAGAAATGATTAGTTTAAGACACAACTTTCATCGTAACAACTACCCAGAGCGCATGACATCGGTTCCAAGAAACCTGAATAGGAGGATAGAAGATGATACCCGAAAACTCATCACAGTATGTCTGCCTTATGTCAAAGAACTAGCCGAAAGGATCCAAAAGATATGTAGTCCATGTGACATCAGGACAATATTCACCAGTAGCTCAACTCTCCGGAGGTATCTCTTCCAGGTCAAGCCACTAACAGAATTCAACATGACTAAGAACTGTGTGTACTCCATCCCTTGTAGTTGTGGTAAGGTATACAAAGGCTAGACATGCCGCCCACTAAAAGTAAGGCTAGAAGAACATCGAAAAGCTGTAATTCGAGATGAAATTGAAAAATCGGGTATGGTGGATCATATATGGAAAGAAAAGGGAAACCATCGACCCCTGTTGGATGAAGTTAAAATAATTGATAGAGAAGAACTTTGGAGAATTAGGCACCTTAAAGAATCAGCACATATCTTAGCCTATAGTGACCTGTCGAGTTTACCAAGTATAGAGATGAATACAAAATGGGAACCAATAATAAAAAAAAGAATAGATAAAAAAAATCGGAAAATGAGCTCAGGTAAAAATCATACTTAGTTGTAGCAATCATAGAGATGTAAAAACATTAAGTTTGTAAGTCCCAAAAATTCAATCTGAATCGTCCATCTGGGTACATAGCGTAACGGTTATAGGAGTTGGTTCCGTAAGTTTCTTAAGAGACAATCATCTGGAGGTTGTAGGTTCAATCCTGACGGCAGACGAGTAACAATACAGGAATACTTAACACTTGTACCCAGTTTTGGTTAAGAGAATCAGAACAAGCGACTCCCATGGATTAAATAAAGGACATGGTTCGATGTTCCGTGTAGGTTCCCGAGTTCGACAAACACCTAGAGAAGACCTGTGGGCATATCGGCCGAAACGTTGTGAGTATAACTATAAAGACAATCGTCCGAAAACCCTGAATGATAAAAAGAGGAACTATCTATCTACGGGAGCCGTGGAATAAAAAAGGGGAATCTATGTATCTATCTACGAGACCAACAGAATAAATAAGGGCATTACGTTTTAAAAATCAAAATAAGGCTATTTTTTAGAATTTTCTCTCATAAATATAAATTCTGAATTGTTTGGAATTGGTTGATAATAAAAATCATTTTAATGTTGCAGAAATTTGTTTTGAGGCTATTCAGCATGGCGGCAAATAGAGTGCTCCATGCTTAAATAGAGGTCTGTCATCAATTTTTTTTGTTTTATTTTAAAAATGTTTACAAAAGAGCTAAACATGGGTTTGTCTGTAAAAGCCTGAGACAAAAAGCTAGTCTATGGAGTGGAAATACACTGACTCTCCGGTAAAGGAAAAAGTTTTCGGTGCAGCTGACGATCTTCTGGGACATGAAACGACCCATCACGATGGCCGGCGCAAACCGACAAAATATCAGTAGGAAGGAAAAATCGAGATACATTTATAATAGCAAGCGAAACATTTCAATTCAGGTAATTTAAAAATACTAGAATACCCTGAATGCATGAAATCTGAGCAGGTCAAGATTTACAAACTAGTGGACCGATGGCCAAACTCATGTGAGGCCTTTAATTTTACTATTTGGCCTATATCCGTGACAAACTTAAGAACTACCCTCTGGCCCACCAGTTCAAAACTACTTTGAGTCTATACTTCTTTTATACTCCAGGCCCTACACTTATTGTAATAAGGCCCCATACTCCAGGCCCTATACTTATTGTAATAAGGCCCCATACCCCAGGCCCTATGCTTATTGTAATAAGACCCCATACTCCAAGCCCTACACTTATTGTAATAAGGCCCCATACTCCAGGCCCTACTCTTATTGTAATAAGGCCCCATACTCCAGGCCCTATGCTTATTGTAATAAGGCCCCATACCCCAGGCTCTATACTTATTGTAATAAGGCCCCATACTCCAGGCCCTACACTTATTGTAATAAGGCCCCATACTCCAGGCCCTATACTTATTGTAATAAGGCCCCATACTCCAGGCCCTATGCTTATTGTAATAAGACCCCATACTCCAAGCCCTACACTTATTGTAATAAGGCCCCATACTCCAGGCCCTACTCTTATTGTAATAAGGCCCCATACTCCAGGCCCTATGCTTATTGTAATAAGGCCCCATACTCCAGGCTCTATACTTATTGTAATAAGGCCCCATACTCCAGGCCCTACACTTATTGTAATAAGGCCCCATACTCCAGGCCCTATACTTATTGTAATAGGGCCCCATACTCCAGGCCCTATGCTTATTGTAATAAGGCCCCATACTCCAGGCCCTACACTTATTGTAATAAGGTCCCATACTCCAGACCCTACACTTATTGTAATAAGGCCCCATACTCCAGGCCCTATACTTATTGTAATAAGGCCCCATACTCCAGGCCCTACACTTATTGTAATAAGGCCCCATACTCCAGGCTCTATACTTATTGTAATAAGGCCCCATACTCCAGGCCCTATACTTAGTGTAATAAGGCCCCATACTCTAGGCCCTATACTTATTGTAATAAGGGCCCATACTCCAGGCCCTATACTTATTGTAATAAAGTCCCATACTCCAGGCCTTATACTTATTGTACAGTGGTTCAATATTCCATGCCCTACTCTTATTGTAGTGAGGCTCTATACTTCTCGCCCTATATCTATTGTATATTGGACCCATACTCCAGACCCGATACTTATTGTACTAGGTCCCATTTTACATGCACCATACTTATTGTACAAGGGCCCCATACTCCAGACCCTATACTTATTGTACAGTGGCTCCTTATTACTAGCCCTATACTTATAGTACAGAGGCTTCGTACTCAATGCTCTATACTTATACTGACTTATTATATTGAATTAACATGATCAGGAAATCCGGCAATTACTATGTGTGACATATGAACCATTGGATAACTGTTTCGACCTTATCAGGTCTCATCAGTGACCGTGTCTTGTCGTGCGCAGTGCTTACCGGATTTTCGGGTCATAGTAATTTAATTTATAATATATAATTCCTCTGTTTAAAAAATGTGCGTCTATTTCTTTGTTCATGATGTAGTGATTACGCGGATGCGTATCATCAGTCTTTTTGGGAGACGTAATCTTGGAGATGATCGTGTCCTCTGTAAGAGTACGGACGTAACTTAAAAGACACATCCAGTTAATTGGCTGCTCATTTACCATGACTAGTTAATTTGGTATAACTTGTGTGCGATGTGGACCAGTTGCTCAGTCATAGAGTTTCAGCTTTGCATTCTGTGGTCGCTGGTTCGTTCTCCAGTGGAGGAGATTACGGTATATACAGCTAATGAAACTTAGTAAGGTCAATACAGCTGTCCAAGTGTTCGGTATGTCACGCAGAGTGCTTACCGGATTTCTGGTCATGGTAAATCGATTTATACAAATATTTCCCCCAATCGACAGGGGCTGTAGAATACGCTGACTGCATATCTGCAGAGGAATTAGACCCCCACCCAGGACGAGTGTCCAATATAAACCATCTGAAGGTAAGGCTCCAGTCTTGGAGCTTTGTGGAGTGTGAGGTACCTCTTTATTGCCATTATTCCTAGGTCCACTCTGATCCGAAGTGGTAATACCTATTAGAGTCCCATCGATGGGTCAAATCGTTATCTATACTTGATACCATTTAACTATGTGCAAACAAATTATTAATATCAAATTGAATTATTAGTGTTAGATATCGATGCTTGAAACGATTTAACTAATATTAGTAGAAATGCATTAAGTTCCTACCGTTTTGTGTAATCCATTCTATAAACTCTGGTTTCATTTATCCACCACTGAGTTCCTTCAAAGTTGCTTTCGCAATTTCTTAGAAAGCATTTTACAACAAATGGTTTTCCCACTTCCACTGTGAATAAAGAGCGATCAACATCTGGGATGCAGTTCTGGCAGCAGATGTCTGTACTCAGGAAAGAGACTGGAAGGAAACAAGCGTAGAAATATAAAAGAGGTGAAGAAAGAAAGAAAAAGGGGTAAACAGAAGGATAAAGAAAAGAAAAGGGAAAGAAACAAAGAAAGAAAGAAAAAAAAAAGAAAGAAAGAAGAGAAAGATTGAGAGGAAGAAAGAGAGAGAGAGAGAGAGAGAGAGAGAGAGAGAGAGAGAGACCTAAAAAACACTACTGAGGTAAAAAAAAAGAAGAAAAAACCGGAATGAAGACAGAAAGAAAGAAAAACAGTTAGAAAGAAAGACAGAAAGATTGAGAGGTAGAGGTAGAGAGAGAGAGAGAGAGAGAGAGAGAGAGAACTAAACAAACACTATCGAGGGGAAGAAAAAAGAAAAAACGTAACGAAGAAAGAAAGAAAGAAAGAAAGAAAGAAAAAAGAGAAAGATTGAGAAGAAAGAGAGAGAGAAGAGAAAGATTGAGAGAGAGAGAGAGAGAGAGAGAGAGAGAGAGAGAGAGAGAGAGAGCTAAGAAACACTACTGAGATAAAAAAAAAAGAAAAAAACGGAATGAAGAAAGAAAGGAAGAAAAACCGTTAGAAAGAAAGAAAGAAAGAAAGATTGAAAGAGAGAGAGAGAGAGAGAGAGAGAGAGAGCTAAAAAAACACTACTGGGGTTAAGAAAAAAGAAAAAACGTAATGAAGAAAGAAAGAAAGAAAGAAAGAAAGAAAGAAAGAGAGAAAAACTGTTAGAATAAAAAGAAAGAAAGAAAGAAAAACTGTTAGAAAAGAAAGAAAGAAAGAAAGAAAGAAAGAAAAAAAGAAAAACAAAAAAGTAAATAAACACCAGTGAAGTAAAGAAAAAAGAATGAGAGAAAGAAAAAAAGGAAGAAAAAAGTAAAAAGAAAGGAAGAAAGACAATGAAGTAAAGAAGAAAGAAAGAGGGAAAGAAAAGAATAAAGATAAAATGAAAACCAATCAGAAATAAAGAAACATCGCCGATGAAGTAAAAGAAAGTAACGAACAAAAAAGACGGAAGAAGGATAAACTGATAGAAAGAAAAAAAAGCAAGAAGAAGAAAATCAAATAAAAATTCATCAAAAAAGTCGAGCAAAGAAAAAAAAACCCCAAAAAACCAAAAAAACAAAACCAAAAACAAAGCAACCCGCCCCCCCAAAAAGAAAAAAAAAACACAAAAACAAAAAACAAAACAAAAACAAAACAAAAAATCCAACAAAATAAAAGAATGAAACAAATTAAAATAAAGAAAACGAAGAAAAAAATTAAAAAGAAGAAAAAAAAAGCAATGAATGGTAATATTTGTCGTACGTCTCACCAACTGAACGAGTGTAGCAGAAGGTATTTCCTTAAAAAGAGCGCCTCAGGCGTCAGGCGACAAATCTAACCCCTCCAGAGCGGATTAGAGCCTGGTGGGGACGGTCATTGAGGCTGAAGGAGAGCTGGTCTTTGAGTGCGTGACATGAATACCGGCTTCCCGGAATCGAGCAAGCAGACGCAGAGCAATACTCTGAAACCTTGATCTGGGAATGGCCGGAGGCAATGAACTGCAAAGACGAATGTTTTTTTCCCAGGTAAAACTGTTCCAATTGAATAAAAACGGCAGCTTTGGCCAAAACTAACAACATATAGGGCCTGTTTCATTGTGACGTGACGTCACAAACATAGTCCATGAAATTAGATTCGTTTGGTTTGGTTTTATAGCGTATCAATCATTGTAGCTTATATAATGCTAAATCCATCCTTATACATATAAACAGTTCTATTTCAAGCAATTCAGTTGAGCATAAGTACACAGTTTTGTTCTATTTGACCCATAGGATCCTATCAGGATAACTGTTTTGTTTTACGGCGTATCAACCCTTTTCGGGTCATTTAAAAACGTATTAAATTCCAAACAATTCAGTTTAGTAAAAGTATAGTTTTCGTATACAAACAGTGAAATGTCAAAACAGTTCTATTTCTAATAATTCAGTTTAACATAAGTTCACAGTTTAATTCTATTAGACTCATTAAAGAAATTAAGTTTGGTCTAAGTACACAGTTTAGTTCTATTAGACTAATTAAAGAAATTAAGTTTGGTCTAAGTACACAGTTTAGTTCTATTTGACCCATAAATAGGACACTATCAGGTGCTACCACTCCTGGCCAGAGTGGACCTGGGAGTGATGGTAATGAAAGGGTACTCTACATTCCCCAAAGCTCCGGCATTACTGGAACCTCACCATCAGATTATTTAGTTTTATATATCAGGAGGTAGGAAAAGTCTTACCCTTCTGCAGAGATGTAGTCCGTATATTCTACAATATGACGTAAGGGAAACAAAAAGTAGTTATCATTCAAGCTAAAAAAGGTTTCAGAAACTTTTAAAATTGCATTTAAAAAAGAAAGAAATACGGTTGGATTTTATACTGAACTTCATTTAAAAAATAAATTGTTATAATAATTAATTAAAAAAGATATCGTTTGCTGAATATAAACTGACTAAACATCACGTTAAGTTATATTAAATTTTAAAGACTGAAATTAGTTCATTATTTTAATGTTTCAAATTTGAAATCATTTAAAAAATATTATCAGTATTATTTTAATTTGCATTCTTTTATTTTAATTTTAATAATTATTCTCTAAAGTTACAATATCTTAATTATTAGGTGATTATAACTCAACAACAGTAATAACTGAATTATGAGTTTGGGAACGAACAAACAAGAATTAAATAAACAGACGAACAAACAAGAATTAAATAAACAGACAAATTACAAGTAAATGATAAATAAAAAAGAATAAATATGACTTATAAACAAATAAATTAGATATACAAAATAGATTGAAATTAAACAATACTTACGGAAAAATTTGTTGAATGTTTGAAGTTTTTTTTTTACTTGATTTATTAGTAATATTATCATTTTCCTAAGAACAAAAAATATTCAAAAACGCATCTGTAGAGCTCCAGACAAACATTCTTTGTATTTTTCTATATTGTGCCAAGTGTCACTATTAAAAGAAGCTTATAATCTGCCAAAACATTTAATGCTATATGCATAGCTAATTCCCTTTGATTTACTGAATGAAGAAAATAATAATTGCATTATAATTAAGGATGGTGATTAATCATATTGGTTAATTATTTTATTTGTTGTAATAAATTGTCTGTTAATTGAAATCTTTGAGTTGAAGTGCAAGTCGCATGTGAAAGTCAAATGGTGTACCCTGGGTCCGTGGGACGACAGTTAGCTTGTCATAAAAGTTCTGTTTTGAAACCCATAGAGGCCGAGTGTTTAAAAAAAACTCATTTTGAATTCACTGACAGCTGATTTAGCTCTCGAGTATGGAAAGTATTTTTTAATGATACGTGTTCTTATCATCATTAGTTGATGAGATAATTAATATATTATATAAGCAGTTGGGTTCAGTTCACAGTTCAGAGTTAAGGGTCGAATACAGTCGGTTGAGTTCTGAGATTCTATGAGCAAAGGAACGAACGGGGTGAGGAAATCGAGGTCGGGTATTTTGCTCGTCTACCACTCATGAATCTTATAGCGTTTATATGACTGTTGTGGGTCACTAATGAAAACACAAACACGGATATTAGATAACAGATTATATTACACAAGAAAGATAGAGTTACATAGAAAAGGCAAGAAGTCTCGTACTGTTCGTATAACACCGATAATGATCTGCCTCTGGCAGCGAAATCTCTAGTACTAATAAAGGTGAGAAGAATCCATTATGGTAAGATGGGTAAGGCTCCCACAACAATGACGAAAGTAATTCTGTCGATCTATCTTTTCTCTCGTGTTTCGATAGTTGACTACTATGAAATGTTGTAGTCAGAAACTTTTCGTTTCTAAAGAAAAAACGGGTCCGTCTAGTATCTGAGAAATGTAACATCTACTGATGTTCGAGATGGTACCGAGTTAGTGAAACAACATTACATAATCTTTTATCAGTTTACTAATGACTACATATTTATATGGAACAAAACTTGTAGTTGTATCATTAGCATATAAGAGAGAACCTCTATTAATTCCCTGAATGTAACTGTTTATTTTAGGTATTTTTTCTACTTGATTAAAATTTTGAAACTATTGCATTTAATTTTCTTAAAAACTGCTTAACAGCAAGAACCTGCTAAGTATAACAGAAAGAACTTCTCTACATTTATTAACATCTTCCTCTTTAACATCAATTCTAAATTCATACACATCTGACTTTTGCACTTTTGTCACTTCATCCCAGTTTGGTTCTTGTAAATTCTTCAAATCAATTTTAATGCATTGCTGATTAAATAGTAAGCTCAGTTTCAAAACTGATAGCATTCAAATTTTTTTTCCACACTCAAACACTTGCTGTATCGAGATCCCCACTAAGTTGCCGGTATTGATTGCCAGATTTGATTGCCAGATTTGATTGGCCAAAGGGTTTGGGTTAGGGTTACTATGTTGAGGTTTTAAGGGATCTCAGGAAGAGATTTCGTCGGAAGAGACCAGCACTCTTCAAATCAGGTCAGTGACATTTCCAACTGGACAATACACCAGTCAACAACTCTATCCTTGTTACAGACTATTTGACCAAGATGGGCATCAAGACAGTTCACCCTCCCTATAGTCCAGACCTTGCACCCTGTGACTTTTGGTTATTCCCTAAGCTCAGAGGCTGTTGTTATGAGACAATTGAGAATATGAAAGAGGCTGTGACGAGGGTCATTGACATGCTCACACAAGAGAACTTCCATGGCCAAAGGGTTTGGGTTAGGGTTACTATGTTGAGGTTTTAAGGGATCTCAGGAAGAGATTTCGTCGGAAGAGACCAGCACTCTTCAAATCAGGTCAGTGACATTTCCAACTGGACAATACACCAGTCAACAACTCTATCCTTGTTACAGACTATTTGACCAAGATGGGCATCAAGACAGTTCACCCTCCCTATAGTCCAGACCTTGCACCCTGTGACTTTTGGTTATTCCCTAAGCTCAGAGGCTGTTGTTATGAGACAATTGAGAAGATGAAAGAGGCTGTGACGAGGGTCGTTGACATGCTCACACAAGAGAACTTCCATGGGGCCTTCCAGAAGTTGTTGGAATGGTAGAACAAGTGTATTGCAGCCGGAGGAGATTAGTTCGAAGGGAACTAGAGTTTCATGTGTGTACTATCAATAAAAGTGCCTATACGAAAAAAGTCTGGAAACTTATCGTATGCACCTCGTATGTAAAAAAAACGTCTTTAAATTCTTTTTTTGATGAGGTTTTTTTTTACTTTTAACACTTTCACTAGATTTATCTGTCGTAATTTTGTCTTAAGCTACTACAAATTATAAGGAGATGAAATTATTATAATTATTAAAGTTTCAATTAAATTTACTAGCTTTTTAATACAAAAATATTCATTGCTAAATTTAGTAGAAGTAAAATTTATTCTTTTGATTGAACGTATTCATATATCAGATAATGCGTTATCTTTCGGAAAAGAAAAAAAAACCCAGACTTTTCGTCCATTTTTATAATATCCTTGATAATGAGGTACAACAATAAGGCATTATTTTTATGAATTGAATCAAAATTTAAAAGTAAAAAACAGACTTTTGGTCCATTTTTATGATTTCCTTCACAATGAGGTATAACAATAAGGCATTATTTTCTTTTTAAGAATTGAATCAAAATTTAAAAGAAAAAAAAACAGACTTTTGGTCCATTTTTATGATTTCCTTCACAATGAGGTACAACATTAAGTCATTATTTTCTTTTTAAGAATTGAATCAAAATTAAAAAAAAAAACAACAGACTTTTGATCCATTTTTATGATGAATGTTTTATTTGGTTACAAATCCCTTCCTCTAAATATAAAAATCATCAAATATCAGGGAATTATCCGATTTTAATGAAATTTTCAGTATTCATACTTTAAGGAATTAATTTTATGAAGAGTTATTTATTTTATCCAAAAACTTGATCATGTTTTTCCGGCTACTTAATTCCCAACCTCTTGTGTGTTGCACTATTTAATCGGTAGGTATATAGGATATGCCGTCTACTTTCTGTATATCATAAAAGACAAAGGTCTGAAGGTATACATGATAAAGTGAAGAAAAAAAAATTAAATTGGTAGCTGTTGGAAGAAAATAGGACCCCAAATATGAATATCAAATTAAAAAATACTTTGAGACAGAAAAGAGAAAGACAAAGGAAGAAAAGTGAGAAAAAGGGTCTCAAAACAAGAGACAGATAAAGAAAGAAAAGGGAGAAAAGGGTCTAAAGGCAAGAGACGGACAAGAAAAAAAAGAAAAGAAAAGGAATTTCAGGTTTTTAAGTTGGGAATTAGCATTGGTTAAATCCGTCCTTAATATATACATATATATATATATGAAGTGTCACTGGTTTTCAAATTGGGAATTAGCGTTGGTTAAATCTGTCCTTGATAATATATATATATATATATGAAGTGTCACAGGTTTTTAAATTGGGAGTTAGCGTTGGTTAAATCCGTCCTTGGTCAAAATTTATGCATACGTATCTACAATCTACGAATCCTTTTAAGTTTTTAAGTTGGGTGTCAGCGTTGGTTATTTCCGAGGCTTGCTACGTAAAGTGGATATACGAAGCTCGACTTTGTTTAAAACATGTGAATTCTATTTTATTTACCTTCATATTCCTCCTGTGGCTTGCTCCAGGCTATGCAGTAGGGATTCGGCTTGACAGGTATAGTTGCAAGAAGCACTAGGTCATCTGTGTAGTCTGCGCCAGTTATAGTTCCTGCTTCTTGTCTTTATAGTGTAAAACCATTCTCTTATTTTAGATCTACCAACGTTCGAAGTACATAGTCTTGGCAGATTATAAACAGATTCGGTGTAAATGTATCTCCTGGTAGAACTCATGTGACAATGTCGAAGAAGTTGGTGCCATCATCAGGTGAGAGAACCATCGCTTTGGTCTTTCTATAAAGCATCATCACAGCTGTAACAGTCTCATTGGGGAGATCATATGCAAGTACATCTGTTCCATTTCCCCACTATGTATTGAACGAAATGTTTTGGAGAAATCTACGAACAATAGTGTTGCCTCAAAACATATTTCACGTACTCCTTCGATGATTCGACGAATAGTCTGAATCAGTGAACTTCTGGATCGATTTCGGATTTTTCCAAAACATTTTCTTGATTTCAGGTTGGATATAGTTGAGAAGCAGAACATTATAGACTTAAACCGCTATAGCAGTAAACGTTATATCTCTGTAGTTCTTAGTGATTCCAAGGTCGACTTTTGGGTGGGGGGAAAGACAGGATATGGCATTTTTTCCCATTTCTCTATTGTTTTTTGCTTAAAAAACAACGTTTCACGATCGAAGAAGTACGTCATCTAATTTTCTTGTTCTCCATACTTCATCGAGGCCAGCGGATTTTCCGTTTTTTCTTTCGGACAAATGCCCCGAAAAGGTATGAACCACTTTATCCTCCCATCTATGGGTTAGGTAGGTTTTTATGAGAAGGATGGTTTTAGGTAGGTTTTTATGAGAAGGATGGTTTTGGCATTAAATAACCCAAGAAGGTTTATATGCCATGAAACAAACAAACAAACAAACCGTCCTAATCATTGATGCAGGCGTGAACGCTTACATAGGGAAAGACAAAAATAGCAATTTCTGTTTTGGGTGACAGGAGTTCGAACTCACTTATTACGATCCCGCGGTTTAGCGCTTTAACCATTACACCATGAGGACACCCCCATTGTGTTTGGGAATGTGTCGGACAAAGGAAGATAGCTTGTTGTAGAAGGTAATGATGTCCGTTTCATTACTGGCATTGGTGGGACTGTAGCAAGAGACAACTGCTGTGCAGGATTGCCATTACATAATGCTTATCTCAATCTCGGTTGGATTTTATCAATGTTATTGTTGGGTATTATCCACCTTTTTCCACAATGAACTAGTCCATCGGCCATATATAGCAGTAGCTACTAATACCAGGGCAGACTAGAAGGTGAAGAGCAGCTTCTTATAGGAATAGTATTAGAGTGTTGGAAACTGGAGATCGCATTGGATCACCTTACTTGCTACCGGAATAACGGAAGCCAATACTATCGTTGGACTATATCTTTATTCTGATTCACTAATCCTGTGTTCTTGTCTACTAATAGTCTCTCTATTGTATATACTTTTTCTTTTGAATATATCTCTATTTCCTCTCATATCGTGGTTTGTCCTTTATTTAATATTACAAGCGTTCACTAACCAGAACGCAACAGTTATTTATTGATTTGAAGGCATAAGGACTGAGAAGCCTTCATACACATCGTATGATATCATTGACGAAGTTTTTCCATGCAGATGACGAAACAAATGGTCAGCCATTACCGTTATTATGGTATTTTATTTCTAGTTCGCTATGTTAGTGTCTATGTTCTTGCATGCATATGATGTCTATATTAAGCTCTGCTCAAGATCCAGTCAGCTCAGGTAACTGGTTTACAGTGTTTAAAGTCCTAACGTTAAATGTTTCTATGTTGAGAATGCTTGTGCATATAAAAAAAATAATGGTTTGGGTTTTGGATTGGGCTCTTGCTGATTTTTTAATACTGAGGCAAGAGCTCCAACCTCAGCAGAATACGTGCCTTATCTGGATGTACAGTTTGAATTAGACTAATCTTTTGTTGGCAGTTTTTTCTCATAAAAACATGTGACCCTTATAGATAAATTATTGTAGTTTCCTGATTAAAACCATATAATAGAGTATAAATCATTTGTATTGACAATATGTGATACCATATGATTGTGGAAACAAATGATTATTTCTATATAGAAATAGTTACTTGAAACCATGTCACTTTACATAAATTAATAGTATTAGATGGAAATACTTGATACAATATGACTGTGAAAACAAACGATTATTTTAAAATCAAAATAGCTACTCGAAACCATATCACTGTACATGAATTATTAGTATTAAATTTTGTTTGAGTCCAAGTAGTGCAACCATACAGTAGTACTAACATGTGTACAGATTGGAAGAATTATCATTTCTATTATGTAGGATAATAATATTGTGCAGCCCAGATCTTTACATATATACTTTGAAGTAAGTATCTTAAAAAAAAAAAAAGAAATAAACAAAAATACTTTCGATACTCCTTTGTATAATTATAATAATTCTTCCAACGAGAAATTCAGACAATTTCTTTCCTAATTAAGAAAAATAAAACATAATCTTTGCTATTATGTCATGTCTGTACCCTAGAATTAATACTGGGTGCATATTTCAATCATAGTGAAATTGTATGACATCAAAATATTCATCTTTCATTAAGGATCACCTGAGTTCATTTCAGAAATTCCTCTCACTACCCTACAATTTCAGCACCAGTCCTCCCTTCCCTTAGGTAAGTTGTACGTTGTTTGAATTAGACATTTGAAAATTGCAATGCTTAACCACGATTTTCAAGTGTGTAACTTAAACCACATTGTAATTGTTACTATATAAAACTAAATTCAAATACTTATTTGCCCAGTCAGCTGGGGCTGTAGAATACACCGACTGCTTCTCTGCAGAGTGTCCTGGATATAACACTAAACTTTGCAATAGCTACTACACCGAGGAGTAGGGAAGGGCGCTACTCCTTTCCCTGGATGGCTCCACTCTACCCTTGATCATCATCATTATGTCGTGCCGCTAGCACGGATATCCCTGACCCTCTCTCGCCACTTCTCCCTATCATTCATCGCCTCCGAGAGGTCTTCAGGCTTACATCCTGTGTCCTCACATAGTTGCTGTATGTAAGTTCGCGCTGGTCGTCCTGCTTTTGCACGGCCATAAGTGGGGGTCCACAAGCGTACATCACTTATGAGCTCGTCCTTGCTTCTCCAGCAGTGTCCTGCGTGTCTGGTTCGTCTAACTTGTATAGTTTTCGTGATGTGGGGCAAGTGTCCGTATAGTTGGTGTCTCGTGGGGTGTTGTCGCCAGGACTTGTTCAATACTGCTCTCAACATTCTTGTGTAATTTCCGTCTTGTTTCTTCTCCAGCTGTTTAGTTAGCGTCCATGTTGTGCATGCATATAGCAGTATCGATACAACCGCTGCCTGGAAGAAACTGCGTTTCATTTTATCGGTTAGGTCTGATTTCGATATGATCGTGAGCCTATCGATAGCCATCCATGCTTTCATCAGTCGTGTGTCGATGTCTTTTTCGGTTGATGAGACGCTACTTCCTAGATAGGTGAATTTGTCTTGATACCTACCTTATATTGCTGAGTGTTAAGCAAGGAGGTATCAAGTACCATTTTTAAAGTCTTTGGTATGACGCGACCTGGGATTAAACCCAGGTCTCTCGGACCTATAGCGAATACTCTACCCGCTTGACCAATGAGCCAGTTAAAAAACGAATATCTTTAAATAGGAATTTTTAGTTGAAACAATATCAGTAGACATAAATTTTTATTTTTATATAGGAACAATTGATAGCATAAATACCCGTGAAAAATGATTATTTCTAAATGTTAAAAAATGATAGATATTAGACTGGGTTATACGACACCATATGGGCACCTCTGGTGGTGTAACGGTTAGCAAGCTAGACTAGCAAACCTACACAAGTGAGTTCGGCCTTGTGCCACATCGAAGCAAAGAGCTTCGTAAATTACTATACGACGCCATATGATTATTTCTACAAAGCAATAGTTGCTTAAAACCATAACACAGTACATAAATTTTCAGGTTTCGGTTTCTTTGTTTAATGGCATATCAACCTTTCTTGGTTATTTAAAGCCAAAGCCATTCTCATATAAGAACAGTAGTGGTACTATTTAACCCATAGCTGGGAGGGTTCATACCTCTCCCAAGGGTATTTGTCCGAAAGTGAATGTAAGAGCGCGACTGGAGTACGAACTCGCGTACTACGATTCCGCAGTCCATCGCTTTAACCATTACACCACGCGGACACCCTCATCAATTAAGATTGGAATAACTGATGCCATATGACAATAGAAAAATATTTGTTTCTAAATAGGAATACTTATTTGAAACAGCACATGAATATTATTACTTGAACCCACATCACTGTAAATAAATCATTAGTGTTAGATTGGAGTAGTTACTTGAAAACATACGACTGTACAAAATTTTTTATTATTAGATAAGAATAATCGATAACATATATGACTGTGAAAAATAATCCTTTTAATAAGGAATTGTTAGTAAAAACCATATCATTATACATAATAGTATTAGATATAAATTGTTACGTGAAAACATATCGGTAGTGTCCTCGTGGTGTTATGGTTAAAGCGCTGGACTGCGGAGTTTAAACTCCAGTCGCGCTATTACGTTCACTTTCGGCCAAATACCCTTGGGAAAGGTATGAACCCCCTTCTCCTCACAGTTATGGGTTAAATAGTACCACTACTGTTCTTCTTGGAGAATGGCTTTGGCATTAAATAACCTACAAAGGTTGATAAGCTATTAAACAAAGAAACCAAACCAAACCTTGAAACCATATCACTGTATATAATTTTTTTAGTATTAGATTAGAATAATCGATAATATATATGACTGGGAAAAATAATTATTTTTAAAAAGGAATTGTTAGGAAAAACCATATAATTTTACATAATAGTATTAAATAGAAATTGTAACTTGAAACCAGATCGGGGGTGTCATCGTGGT
Organism: Sepioteuthis lessoniana; assembly: GCA_963585895.1. Taxonomy (NCBI): domain Eukaryota; kingdom Metazoa; phylum Mollusca; class Cephalopoda; order Myopsida; family Loliginidae; genus Sepioteuthis; species Sepioteuthis lessoniana. Next base: position 47,100,918 of record OY757945.1, on the reverse strand, counting down.
GTACTGGTTAAAGCGCGGACTGCGCTATTACGTTCACTTTCGGTCAAATACCCTGGAGGAAGGCATGAACCCCCTTGTCCTCACAGTTATGGGTTAAATAGTACCACTACTGTTCTTCAAAAAGAATGGCTAAATAACCTACAAAGTTTGATAAGATATTAAATAAAGAAACCAAACCAAACCTTGAAACCATATCACTGTATATAAATTTTTATTATTACATTGGAATAATCAATACCAACTAACGATAGATGCATGATGATTTTTAAATAGCAATATTTGCTTTAAATCCTGTCACATAAATTATGAGTCTTAGATAAAAATAACTGATGCCATATGCCCAAAACACGATTCTTTCTCAATAGAAATAGTTACTTGAAACCATATCAATTTACACAAATTATTTGTATTTGATAAGAAATGTTAATACCATATGACCATGAAAACAAAGGACTACTTTTAAACTGAAAGAATCATTTGAAACTATATCATTGTAATTAAATTATTGTTATTAGACAGGATTCCTTGATACCATGTATGACTATGAAAATGATTATTTGAAAATATGAATAGTTACACATAACCATATCACTGTACAAAAATTATTGGTTTGGTTTGGTTTGTTGGGTTTTATGACATTACAACCTTTGTAGGTTATTTAACGCCAAATCCACTTATGTTATACAGTGTCGTCCTAGGTTTGTTAAAAACAAATGCGGGCTCCTCACGTTGTGCATTATTTAGCAAACTAGATTAACAGACCATTGTCAGTGACTTTGATCCTCACAAGGTGCCTCATGCTTCTGACCTTGTGATGCATCTCAACTGACGTGAGTACATAACTCTTAAAAACGAGTTACGATATAAAGGGCGTGAAGAAAAGAAGAAAGAGAGAGGGAGATTGGTTGTTTAGTTGGGTTTTATGGCATATCAACCTTTGTAGGTTATTTAACGCCACATCCATTTTTAGGTAAATAATCTGTTCTATTTAAAACAATTCAGTTCAGCATAAGTACACAGTTTAATTGCCAAAAACATTTCTATTTCAAACTATTCAAGCATATGTAACAATTCAGTTAAGTGAAAATACAGTTTTAATGTCGAAAAACAATTCTGTTTCAAATAATTCAGTTGAGTATAAGCACGCAGTTTAAATTTAACTACGATTATAATAGTCAAAAACATTTCTATTTCAAGCTATTCAGTTTACTCAAACAATTCAGTTTAGTATAAGAATGCTGTTAGTTCTATTTAACCCATAGAGAGGGCCCTATCAGGTGCTACCACCCCGGGCCAGATTGGATCTGGGAGCGATGGTAATAAAGGGGTACTCCGCATTCCCCACCGCTACAGCAGTGCTGGAACCTCACCATCAGATTGTTTAGTGTCATAACCAGGACACTCGTTAGGAGGGTTTTACCCCTCTGCAGATGTGCAGTCAGTGTATTCTACAGCCCCAGCCGACTGGGCAATACACAGAGTTAAATGTCAAACAGTTTTATTTCAGATGATTCAGTTCCTCATAAGTACACAGTTTAGACGTCAAAACAGTTCTATTTTGAGCAATTCAGTTCAGCATTAGTACGCAGTTCCAATGTCAAAACAGTTCTATTTTAAACAATTCAGTTTTGCATAAATACGCAGTTTAAATGCAAAAATCAGTAGAGTGAAAGAAGCACGGTTTAGTTCTATTTAACCCATAGATAGGACCCATATAAGCTGCTACCACTCCGGGCCAGAATTGACCTGGGAGCGATGGCAATGAAGGGGTACTCCGCATTCCCCAAAGCTCCAGGATTGCTGGAACCTCAGCATCAGATTGTTTAGTGTCATACCCAGGACACTCGTTGGCGGGGGATCTTACCCCTCTGGAGAGAAGCAGTCGCTGTATTCTACAGCACCAGCCGACTGGGGAAACAAAAATTATTAATATTAGCAATGAATAATTGATACTTTATGGCCAAAGAAACATGATTATTTCTAAATGAGAAAATTGCTTGAAACCACATCACTGTTCGTACATTATAAGTAATAAATCAAACTATTTGATACCGTATGACCGTCAAAAAGAAATGATTATTTCTAAATAGTGATAGTATCTTGGAACCATATCACCACATAGATTATTAGTATTAGTTTATACAATATATCACTGGGAAAACAGGATTATTTCTAAATAGTATAGTTATTTAAACTGTGTCACTGGGCACAAACTGTTAGTATTAGTATATGACAGCAGAAACATTATTTCTAAATAGGAATATTTTTTGAAACCCTATCATTGTAGTAATTTACTAAGCTTTTTGCTTAGATGTAGCACAAGGCCATATGAAAGGGGTACCCAATGAGACTCGAACTCACTCGTGTAGGTTTTCTAGTCGAGCTTGCTAACCATTACACCACCAGAGGCGCCAACCCTATCATTGTATATAAATATTTAGTATTAGATAGTTAATATCATATGACTAAGGACACAAATGATTATTTCAAAAAGGAATATTGGTATCAACACTTCATATCTAAAACTAATGATTTATATGTAGTAATATGGGTTCAAGTAAATATTCCTTTAATACCATATATGAGTGTAAAAATGATTATTTTTAAATAGAAATAATTACGAGGTGCATATGATAAGTTTCCAGACTTTTTTTGTACAGGCATTTAAAATTGTCGTAGACACTTGAAAATTCACTATGTTATTGCTATACATCTTATGTGATGACTGACCAATTTTTATGATTTCAGGTTCAAATGAACAGCTACAACAGGAATTGGAATACACCCTACTAAATCCTCATTGTTACAGCTGGTGAATTTCAAAAGTGCAATCTGACACTTTAGAAGAACGATATGCAATAAAATTCTGTTTTAAACTTGGACAAAATGCCACAGAAACGTATGGAATGCTTCAGACTGTTTTCGACCATCTTGCAGAAATCGAGCATGAGTTTTTGAGTGGCATAAGAGATTCAAGGAAGGCAAGGAAGTCTGTGAGGTGTGGGAGGAGTAAGAATGTCAATACACCAGAGTTGATTCGCCAAAGGGTTAGGGTTACTATGTTGAGGTTTTAAGGGAGTTCAGGAAGAGATTTCTAGGGAAGAGGCCAGCACTCTTCAAATCGGGTCAGTGGCATTTCCACCGGGACAATAAACCAGTCCACAACACCATTCTTGTCACAGACTATTTGTCCAAGATGGGCATCAAGACAGTTCCTCGCCCTCCCTATAGTCCAGACCTTGCTCCCAGTGACTTTTGGTTATTCTCTAAGCTCAGAGGCTGTCGTTGTGAGACAATTGAGGAGATGAGAGAGGCTCTGACGAGGGTCATTGACACGCTCACACAAGAGAACTTCCATGGGGCCTTCCAGAAGTTGTTGGAACGGTACAACAAGAGTATTGCAGCCGGAGGAGATTACTCCGAAGGAGACTTGAGTTTCATGTGTGTACTATCAATAAAAGTGCCCATACGAAAAAGTCTGGAAACTTATTTAATGATCCTTGTACTTTAAACCATATTACTTAACATGGTTATATATGGTTGTTGTTAGGTTGGTTTTTTGGTATATCAACCCTTGTAGGTTATTTAATGTCAAGTCGATTTTTATGCAAATAAACAGTTCCATTTCAAACAATTCCGTTTAGCACAAATACAGTTTTTTGTTTGCACACAGTTAAATGTCAAAGCAGTTCTATTTTAAACAACTCAGTTTAGTATAAGTACACAGTTTAATTCTATTTGACCTATAGATAGTATTCTATCAGGTGATACCATACAAGACCAAAGTGGACCTGGGAGCGATGGTAATAAGGAGTACTCCGCATTTACCAAAGCTCTAGCATTACTCGAACCTCAGCATCAGATTGTTTAGTGTCATATCCAGGACACTCGTTGGGGGAGTCTTATCCTGCTGCAGAGATGCAGTCAGTGTATTCTACAGCCTCAGCTGACTGGATCAATATCACTTTACATAAATCATTTTTATTAGATAGTAATAATTGATATTATTGTTAAATGAAAAAGCGATTTTAGATAAAAGCATTTGCAATGGACTTTTGAAAACATATTTATGACACCAATGAAATTACTCAAAAGGGTTTGTTAGATGAAGTAAATCAGACTAGATATGACCTAACAAGCAATAAGAAATAAACAATAAAGTTTCTAGATGTTTCAAGGCTTGATTATTTGTCATGGATAAGCTTTTATTTCACTGAAAACCATCGACATTGGATTCGTATATGAAGTAAGGATATTGTAGCTATTTCTGTCTACTTTTAAGACTGTGTCATTTCATTGGTGACTTACGAAGATCATTAAATAAGTTTCCTGGCTTTTTTCGTATCGGCACTTTTATTGATAGTAAACACATAAAACTTTAGTCCTCTTCGAAGTAAAATCCTCCGGCTGCAATGCACTTATTGTACCGTTCCAACAACTTCTGCAAGGCACCATTGAAGTCCTCATGTGTGAGCGTGTCAATGACCTTTGTGACAGACTCTTTCATCTCCTCAATTGTCTCATAACGACAGCCTTTGAGCTCAGGGAATAACCAAAAGACACAGGGAGCAAGGTCTGGACTGTAGGGAGGCTGAGGAACAGTCTTGATGCCCATCTTGGTCAAATAGTCTGTGACAAGGATGGAGTTAGGGACTGGTGCATTGTCCTGGTGGAAATGCCAGTGACCCGATTTGATGAGTGCTGGCCTCTTCCCAAGGAATCTCTCGCTGAACTCCCTTAAAACCTCAACATAGTAACCCTAATCCTAACCGTTTGGCCAATCAACTCTGGTGTATTGACTTCCTTACTCCTCCCACACCTCTCATCTTTCCTCACAGACTCCCTGTCTTTCTTGAATTTCTTATGCCACTCAAAAACTCATGCTCGATTTCTGCAAGATGCTCCAAAAGCAGTCTGAAGCATTCCATACGTTTCTGTGGCATTTTGTTCAAGTTTAAAACAGAATTCTATTGCATTTCATTCTTCTAAAGTGTCCTCACGTCCAGATTGGATTTTTGAAATTCACCAGCTGTGACAATCAGGCTTTAGTAGGGTGTATTCCAATTGGTGCTGTAGCTGTTCATTTGAACCTGACGTCATAAAAATTGGTCAGTCATCTCATAAGATGCATAGCAATAACATAGTGAATTTTCAAGAGTCTACGACAATTTTAAATGCCTGTACAAAAAGTCTGGAAACTTATTGAATGCACCACGTATTAATTTTATTTATGTCTTTTTAGTTCTTTATTTTGTAAGTGTGTGCTTCTGTTATTTGTCTATATTTCTTTGTTTTTTTGTGTCTTTTTTATTGGTATCTTTGTATTTTTTAAGTGTGACTTTTTTAGGCATGTTCTATTTTTGCTTATTTTTATTGGCATCTTTTATATTTGTTTTTTAAGTGTGTCTTTTTGTTGATAACTTTTATTTCTTTTGTCAATGTGTGTTTTTATTTCTTTGTTTCCCAAGTGTATCTTTTTCTTCGTGTTTTTGATTTTTTTTTGTTTTTCAAGTGTGTTTTTACTTTCTTCTTTTTGGCAGCCCGACATTGTGTTTTTGTGTGTCTTTTTATTTGTGTGTCTTTTTTGTAAGTGTGTCTTTTTTATTTGTGTGTCTTTTTTGTAAGTGTTTCTTTATATTTGAGGTTTTCATTCCTTTATTTTTGTAAGAGTGTTTTTTTTATTTGTACGTTTTTTTCGTAAGTGTGTCTTTCTGTTTGATGTTTTGATTCCTTTGTTTTTAGAAGTGTGTCTTTTTATTTGCATATTTTATTTTTTGTTTTTGGAAGTATGTTTTTCTTTTCATGTGTCTATTCCTTTGTTTTTGAAAGTGTGTCTTTTTATTTGCACGTATTTTGTTTTTTGTAGGTTTGTCTTTCTTTGTGATGTTATATTTTTTGTCTACTTAAGTGTGTCTTTTTATTTGTACCATTTTTTTTTGCAAGTGAAGGTTTTTGTTGCTTTGTTTCGTAAGTGTGTCATTTTATTTGCATGTTTTGCATTTTTTGTTTACTTAAGTGTCCCTTTTTATTTGTATATTTTCGTTTGTGTAAGTGTTTTTTGTTTCTTTCTTTCGTGTGTCTTTTTATTTGTATGTTTCTATTTTTTGTTTTTGTAAGTGTGTCTTTCTATTTAATGCTTTCATACGTTTGCTTTTGGAAGTGTGTCTTTTTTGTATGTTTCTATTTTTTGTTTTTGTAAGTGTGTCTTTCTATATAATGCTTTCATACTTTTGCTTTTGGAAGTGTGTCTTTTTTGTATGTTTCTATTTTTTGTTTTATTTCTTTAGTTATTTTAGTGTGTCTTTTTTCTTGTATCGTACTTTTTGTTTTTGCAAATGTGTCCTTTTAATCTATTTGTTTCGTAAGATTGGCTTTTTATTTATATGTTTGTATTTTTGTTTTGTTATAGTGTCGTTTTTTTGTTGATGTTTTTTATTTCTTTGTATTTCTTTTTACTTGTATCAATTTTTTGTTTATCTACGTGTTTGCTTTTATTTCTTTGTTTTACCTGCGTTTTTGTTTGATGTTTTCATTTGTTTTTACGTATCTCTTTAATTGTACTTTTTATTTTATGTTTTGTTTTTGTATATATATATATATATATATATATATATATATATATATATATATATCCTTCTGTTTGATGTTTGTACTCCTTTGTCTTTATATGTGTGTCATTTTATTTGTATCTTTATTTCTTCGTCTTTATATGTGTGTCTTTTTATTTGATATCTTTATTTCTTTGTCTTTATATGTGTGTCATTTCATTTGTATATTTATTTCTTTGTCTTTACATGTGTGTCTTTTTATTTGTGTCTTTATTTCTTTGTCTTATTTGTATCTTGTTTCATTGTCTTTATATGTGTGTCTTTTTATTTGTATTTTTTGTTTTTGTAAGTATACTTTTTTATTTAAGGTTTTTTATTTCTTTGATTTTGTTTGTATAGTTTTTGTGTCTTTTTAAATGTGTGTCTTTTTGTTGGTTTTGTAACTGCGTTTCTTTATTTGTGAGTTAATATTTCTTTTGTTTTGTTAACGTCTTTCTAATTATGCTTTTTATTTCTTTTCTTTTATTAGTGTCTTTTTAATTGTGTGTTTTTTTCTTTTCTTTTATCAGTGTCTTTTTAATTCGCTGTCTTTTTAATCGTGTTTTTTTATTTCATTTTTTTAGTGTCTTTTTATTAGTGTCTTTTAAATCGTGCTTTTTTATTTCTTTTTTTAATTAGTATCTTTTTATTAGTGTCTTTTTAATCGTCCTATTTTATTTCTTTTTTTTAATTAGTATCTTTTTATTTGTGTCTTTTAAATCGTGCTTTTTTATTTCTTTTTTTTAATTAGTATCTTTTTATTAGTGTCTTTTAAATCGTGCTTTTTTATTTCTTTTTTTAAATTAGTATCTTTTTATTAGTGTCTTTTTAATCGTGCTTTTTTATATGTTTTTATTACTGTATTTTTATTAATGTCTTTTAATTTTGCTTTTATTTCTTTTCTTTTATTAGTGTATTTTTATTAGTGCCTTTTTAATTGTGCTTTTTTTATTTCTTTTTTTTATTAGTGTCTTTTTATTAGTGTCTTTTTAATTGTGCTTTTATTTTATTTCTTTTATTAGTGTCTTTTTAATCGCAGTCTTTGTGTGTATTTTTGAGGCTGTTCTTATTTATTCTCTTTCTGTATCTTTTTATTTGTGTCTTTTTATCTGTTCTTTTTATTGTCTTCGGTTTTGTAAATGTATTTCTTGTTAGTTGTACATTTTTCTTATTTTTTTGGTTTTTTTCTCTTTGTATTTCTTTGCTTTTGTAAGCGTGTTTTCTTATTCGTGCCTTTTTATTTTTTTGATACTGCTTTTTTCATTTGTGTCTTTTTATTCACTTAAATTTGTTTGTCCTTTTTTTTATTTCTTTGTGTTGGTAAGTTTTGTCTTTTTGTCAGCAATTTTCATTTCTTTATTTTAGTAAATGCATCTTTTTGTTTGTTCTTATTGTACGTTTGTTTGTACGTGTGTATTTTTATTTGTGTTTTTTAATTACTTTGTTTTTGTAAGTGTGTTTTTTCTCTGAATGTATGAGATGAGGTTTGATTATAATTTGTAGTATTACGATTCTTCGGACTATTATCCTCATCTTTATTTACGTGTCCTGGTGGACACGTAGCGCAGTGAATATAAGCGTTGGGTTTAAACAATTCTAAGTGACAGTTATCTCTGGACAGTAGGTTCAATCCTGATTAAGGGTGACAGTAACATAGAATAATAATTAACACAGCTTACGCTTGTACCCAGCTATGAATAGCGGAACGAGAGCAGAGTACCCCTGTGGATCGAATAAAGGGTTGCGTGGCAAATCCCGATTACGACAAGAAGGTACCCGAGTTCGAAAAGAGATACCTGAAGAAGGCCGGAGGGTACATCGGCCGAAACGTTGTACTGACATAAATAAATATGAGGATAATAGTCCGAAGAATCGTAATACAACAAGTGTGTTTTTTGTTCGTGTATTTTTATTCATCTGTTCATTTATTTATCTATTTATTTTTGTAAGTATACATTTTGTTGTTGGTCTAATTCGTTTTTTAAGTATGCTTTTGTTCATTTTTATTTATTTATTAATCTATTTTTGTAAGTGTGACTTTTTTGTTGGTCTTATTCGTTTTTAAGTGTGTTTTTGTTCGTTTATTTTATTTATTTATTAATTTATTTTTGTAAGTGTGACTTTTTTGTTGGTCTTATTCGTTTTCGTAAGTGTGTTTTTGTTTGCGACTTTTTATTTATTCATTTTGTTTATTGTGACTTTTTTGTCGATTGCGTTCATTTTTGGAAGCGTACTTTTTGTTGTGGCTTTTTATTCATTTCATAAATGAATAAAAAACTCAGAAAAACGAACGAGACCGACAAAAAAGTCACTCTTACTAAAATGAATAAATGAATAAAAAGCCACAAACAAAAAACACACTTACAACCGACAAAATGTCACAGTTGCAAAAATAGACAAGTAAATAAAAAAGCCACGAACAAAAAAGCCAAAAAAAGATATTTGTAAATGTGACTTTTTTGTTTGGTAATATTTATTTCTGTAATTGTGTTTTTTGTTCGTGGGTTTTTATTCATCTATTTATTTTTGTAAGTATGACTTTTTGTTGGTCGTATTCGTTTTTGCATGTGTGTTTTTTGTTCGTCACATTTTATTCATATACTTATTTATTTTTGTAAGTGTGACTTTTTTGTTAGTCTAGTTGGTTTTTGTAAGTACGTTTTGTTGTTTGTGGCTTTTTATTCCTTTATTTTTGTAAATATGGCTTTCTTATTTGGTCGTATTCGTTTTTGTGTGTTTTTGTAAGTGTGTATTTATTTATTTTTGTAAGTGTGACTTTTTTGTTGGTTGTATTCGCTTTTGTAAGTGTGTTACAGTGGTGTATCCTCTTTGAAATGAGATAAAAACACATGCTATAGACAACAACATAAACAGTTGGCTTAGTAGGTTTAAAACCAAGTCAAATTACAAATTGAAATTTTGCTTTACTAGAATATATACAAATATAGATTGTCAATTTGATTATTTCCGGGATTGGTATTTCAATACTTTTTACTAGTAGGGGTCATCATCATCATCATCATGTCGTGCTGGTAGCACGGATATCCCTGACCCTCTCTCGCCACTTTTCCCTATCGTTCATCGCATCTGGCAGGTCTTCTGGACAACATCCCGTATCCTCACATAGTTGCTGAATGTATGTTCGTGCTGGTCGTCCTGCTTTTGCACGGCCATGTGTGGGGGTTCATAAGAGTACATCACTTATGAGTTTGTCCCTGCTTCTCCAGCAGTGTCCTGCATGTCTGGTTCGTCTAAGTTTTCGTGATAGGAGGCAGGTGGCCGTACAGTTGGTATATTGTGGGGTGTTGCCGCCAGGACTTGTTCAAGATTCTTGTGTAATTGCCGTCTAGCTTCTTCTCCAGCCGTTTTGTTAGAGTCCATGTAGTGCATCCATATAGCAGTATCGATGTGACCGCTGCCTGGAAGAAACTGCGTTTTATTTTATCGTTTAGGTCTGATTTCCATATAATCGATAGCCTATTGATAGCCGTCCATGCCTTCGTTAACCTCGTGTCGATGTCCTTTTCGGTTGATGCGACGCTGCTTCCTAGGTAAGTGAATTTGTCTACTAGTTTAAGAGGGGTTCCGTCTAGAGCGGAGATGTCACCCGTTTGATTATAGCACATATATTCCGTTTTGTGTGCATTGACATAGAGGCCTATGCCTGCGGCTGCTCGTTCCAAACTATGCAGTAGTGTTTCGGCTTGGTTGGGTGTATTTGCCAGTATCGCTATGTCATCGGCGTAGTCGGCGTCGGTAATTGTTTTTGCGGGGTACCTTCTGCTTCTTTTCTTTGTCAGCTCGAAGCCGTTCTCTCTGATTTTGTCAATCGATGTTCTAAGTACTTAGTCTAGACAAATGATAAAGAGGTATGGAGCTAGCGTGTCCCCCTGTAGTACTCCTGCTACAATGTCGAATATTCTATGTCTCCATCTGGTGATCGTACTTTTACTTTGGTGTTTCTATAGAGAATCGTTATTGCTGCTACGGTTTCTTTAGGTATGCCGTATGCTAGTAGGATTTGTTCTATCTTTCCTCTGTGAATGGAATCGAAGGCCTTGGTAAAGTCGACAAATATTAATGTTGCTTGTTGGTTTCAAGGATTCTACGGATGGTTAATATTTGTGAGGTCGTGGATCTATTTCTTCGGAAGCAATTTTGGTTTTTCCTAAGCAAATAAAAGTGATTTATGAGACCATCTGTTAAACCCGTCTCTTTTGAAGTGATTAAAAGTCATTTTAAAAATACTAGTCAGGAATTAGGGGTTAAAGGTGAATACCAAGGTCATTACAGAAAATCAATTTCCTGTCTGCATCGGAGCCGAGTCATTGGAATCGGAAAACTAGTGAATTTAAATAAAAATAAAAAAATTAGTGACTTAAAGAAAGTCATTATAAATGAGACCGTTCGGGGGCCCATTTAGTAGAAGAGAGAGAGAGAGAGAGAGAGAGAGAGAGAGAGAGAGTAGGTCTGCCGAGTCGTCTGAGAATAGTCTGATCAGAAGGAATTCTGTTACTAGAGAGCAAAGTTCGTCGTTGCCGACAGGATTTCAACCAAGAAGCCAAAACCTCTTTCTTCCTCTCTCTCTCTCTCTCTTTTTTCTCCTCTCTCTTTCTCTTTCTCACACTCGCTTCCACTTGGTAACCGAATTAAAGAGCGGTATCAAATACTCAAATTCCTTGTGATTGTGTCAGTCAGATTAATGCGACAAGCAAAATACCTTTCACCCAGAAAGAAGTCGAGAATCTGTTAAATTTTCAGGAACAGGAGAAAGGAAAAAGAATTTGACCACTCTTTACAGAAAGAACGGGTGAAGAGCCGAGCTGTGTTTTGTGTGTCTTAAAATTCTTATTTCTTTTGCATACGGTCTTATCAAATACGAATATTTTTTAAATGGCACTATTTGACCCATGGATGGGACGCGAACAGAAACTATCATCACGGGTCAGAGTGGGCCTGGGAGTAATGGCAATGAAGAAGTAATCCACTCTTCCAGGATATTCAGAACAGGAGCCACGCCATCAGATGTACTTTAGTGTCATTCCCAGGACACCTCTTTGGGAAGGATTCAAACTCCTCAACAGCAGATACAGTCAGCATACTGTAAGCCCCGTCGTCAGGATCTTAATGCTGTAGGTGCTAGTTATGATAATCTCACAGCTCACAGCTCTCTCACTGAATCCCTAACGGTGGAAAGGTTTCCTTATCACTGAACCCTCTGCTTTGTTAATTATTACGAGGTTTTATCACACCTCTTACATGCAATTAGTTTCTCTCCGTTGAAGCCATGTGTAACGATGACGTTACGAAGAAAGTTATTTTTTCCATTTTGGCTTTAAAAAGTCCAAATTAGATATAGACGGGGTCTTAATGCCGTCCCAATTAAATAGAAACAGGATCTTAATGCTGTAGATATCGGTAATATGAATAAACTCACTGCTTTTTCACTGAATCCCTAATTGTAGAAAGGTTTCCTTCTCACAGCACACGCTCTCTTGCTAATTGTTACAAGAAGTAAATGATTCTATCTTTCCCCTTATATGTGAGTAGTTTCTAGAAGTAGTTTCTTGAAGTAAATGATTCTATCTTTCCCCTTATATGTAAGTAGTTTCTAGAAGTAGTTTCTTGAAGTAAATGATTCTATCTTTCCCCTTATATGTAAGTAGTTTCTAGAAGTAAATGATTCTATCTTTCCCCTTATATGTGAGTAGTTTCTAGAAGTAGTTTCTTGAAGTAAATGATTCTATCTTTCCCCTTATATGTGAGTAGTTTCTAGAAGTAGTTTCTTGAAGTAAATGATTCTATCTTTCCCCTTATATGTAAGTAGTTTCTAGAAGTAGTTTCTTGAAGTAAATGATTCTATCTTTCCTCTTATATGTAAGTAGTTTCTAGAAGTAGTTTCGAGAAGTAAATGATTCTATCTTTCCCCATATATGTAAGTAGTTTCTAGAAGTAAATGATTCTATCTTTCCCCTTATATGTGAGTAGTTTCTAGAAGTAGTTTCTTGAAGTAAATGATTCTATCTTTCCCCTTATATGTAAGTAGTTTCTAGAAGTAGTTTCTTGAAGTAAATGATTCTATCTTTCCCCTTATATGTAAGTAGTTTCTAGAAGTAGTTTCTTGAAGTAAATGATTCTATCTTTCCCCTTATATGTAAGTAGTTTCTAGAAGTAAATGATTCTAACTTTCCCCTTATATGTAAGTAGTTTCTAGAAGTAAATGATTCTATCTTTCCCCTTATATGTAAGTAGTTTCTAGAAGTAGTTTCTTGAAGTAAATGATTCTATCTTACCCCTTATATGTAAGTAGTTTCTAGAAGTAAATGATTCTATCTTTCCTCTTATATGTAAGTAGTTTCTAGAAGTAGTTTCTAGAAGTAAATGATTCTATCTTTCCCCTTATATGTAAGTAGTTTCTAGAAGTAAATGATTCTATCTTTCCCCTTATATGTAAGTAGTTTCTAGAAGTAAATGATTCTATCTTTCCCCTTATATGTAAGTAGTTTCTAGAAGTAGTTTCTTGAAGTAAATGATTCTATCTTTCCCCTTATATGTAAGTAGTTTCTAGAAGTAGTTTCTTGAAGTAAATGATTCTATCTTTCCCCTTATATGTAAGTAGTTTCTAGAAGTAGTTTCTTGAAGTAAATGATTCTATCTTTCCCCTTATATGTAAGTAGTTTCTAGAAGTAAATGATTCTAACTTTCCCCTTATATGTAAGTAGTTTCTAGAAGTAAATGATTCTATCTTTCCTCTTATATGTAAGTAGTTTCTAGAAGTAGTTTCTTGAAGTAAATGATTCTATCTTACCCCTTATATGTAAGTAGTTTCTAGAAGTAAATGATTCTATCTTTCCCCTTATATGTAAGTAGTTTCTAGGAAGTAAATGATTCTATCTTTCCTCTTATATGTAAGTAGTTTCTAGAAGTAGTTTCTTGAAGTAAATGATTCTATCTTTCCCCTTATATGTAAGTAGTTTCTAGAAGTAAATGATTCTATCTTTCCTCTTATATGTAAGTAGTTTCTAGAAGTAAATGATTCTATCTTTCCTCTTATATGTAAGTAGTTTCTAGAAGTAGTTTTTTGAAGTAAATGATTCTATCTTTCCCCTTATATGTAAGTAGTTTCTAGAAGTAGTTTCTTGAAGTAAATGATTCTATCTTTCCCCTTATATGTAAGTAGTTTCTAGAAGTAAATGATTCTAACTTTCCCCTTATATGTAAGTAGTTTCTAGAAGTAAATGATTCTATCTTTCCCCTTATATGTAAGTAGTTTCTAGAAGTAGTTTCTTGAAGTAAATGATTCTATCTTACCCCTTATATGTAAGTAGTTTCTAGAAGTAAATGATTCTATCTTTCCTCTTATATGTAAGTAGTTTCTAGAAGTAGTTTCTAGAAGTAAATGATTCTATCTTTCCCCTTATATGTAAGTAGTTTCTAGAAGTAAATGATTCTATCTTTCCCCTTATATGTAAGTAGTTTCTAGAAGTAAATGATTCTATCTTTCCCCTTATATGTAAGTAGTTTCTAGAAGTAGTTTCTTGAAGTAAATGATTCTATCTTTCCCCTTATATGTAAGTAGTTTCTAGAAGTAGTTTCTTGAAGTAAATGATTCTATCTTTCCCCTTATATGTAAGTAGTTTCTAGAAGTAGTTTCTTGAAGTAAATGATTCTATCTTTCCCCTTATATGTAAGTAGTTTCTAGAAGTAAATGATTCTAACTTTCCCCTTATATGTAAGTAGTTTCTAGAAGTAAATGATTCTATCTTTCCTCTTATATGTAAGTAGTTTCTAGAAGTAGTTTCTTGAAATAAATGATTCTATCTTTCCCCTTATATGTAAGTAGTTTCTAGAAGTAAATGATTCTATCTTTCCTCTTATATGTAAGTAGTTTCTAGAAGTAGTTTCTTGAAGTAAATGATTCTATCTTTCCCCTTATATGTAAGTAGTTTCTAGAAGTAAATGATTCTATCTTTCCTCTTATATGTAAGTAGTTTCTAGAAGTAAATGATTCTATCTTTCCTCTTATATGTAAGTAGTTTCTAGAAGTAGTTTCTTGAAGTAAATGATTCTATCTTTCCCCTTATATGTAAGTAGTTTCTAGAAGTAAATGATTCTATCTTTCCTCTTATATGTAAGTAGTTTCTAGAAGTAGTTTCTTGAAGTAAATGATTCTATCTTTCCCCTTATATGTAAGTAGTTTCTAGAAGTAGTTTCTTGAAGTAAATGATTCTATCTTTCCTCTTATATGTAAGTAGTTTCTAGAAGTAGTTTCTTGAAGTAAATGATTCTATCTTTCCCCTTATATGTAAGTAGTTTCTAGAAGTAGTTTCTTGAAGTAAATGATTCTATCTTTCCTCTTATATGTAAGTAGTTTCTAGAAGTAGTTTCTAGAAGTAAATGATTCTATCTTTCCCCTTATATGTAAGTAGTTTCTAGAAGTAAATGATTCTATCTTTCCCCTTATATGTAAGTAGTTTCTAGAAGTAAATGATTCTATCTTTCCTCTTATATGTAAGTAGTTTCTAGAAGTAGTTTCTTGAAGTAAATGATTCTATCTTTCCTCTTATATGTAAGTAGTTTCTAGAAGTAGTTTCTAGAAGTAAATGATTCTATCTTTCCTTTTATATGTAAGTAGTTTCTAGAAGTAGTTTCTTGAAGTAAATGATTCTATCTTTCCTCTTATATGTAAGTAGTTTCTAGAAGTAGTTTCTAGAAGTAAATAATTCTATCTTTCCCCTTATATGTAAGTAGTTTCTAGAAGTAGTTTCTAGAAGTAAATGATTCTATCTTTCCCCTTATATGTAAGTAGTTTCTAGAAGTAAATGATTCTATCTTTCCCCTTATATGTAAGTAGTTTCTAGAAGTAAATGATTCTATCTTTCCTCTTATATGTAAGTAGTTTCTAGAAGTAGTTTCTTGAAGTAAATGATTCTATCTTTCCTCTTATATGTAAGTAGTTTCTAGAAGTAGTTTCTTGAAGTAAATGATTCTATCTTTCCTCTTATATGTAAGTAGTTTCTAGAAGTAGTTTCTAGAAGTAAATGATTCTATCTTTCCCCTTATATGTAAGTAGTTTCTAGAAGTAGTTTCTAGAAGTAAATGATTCTATCTTTCCCCTTATATGTAAGTAGTTTCTAGAAGTAGTTTCTAGAAGTAAATGATTCTATCTTTCCCCTTATATGTAAGTAGTTTCTTCTTGTTGCAGCCAGGTTTCCAGGGGGTGTCCTTGTGGTGTAATGGTTAAAGCGATGGACTGCGGAATCATAGTACGCGAGTTCGTACTCCAGTCACGCTATTACGTTCACTTTCGAGCAAATACCCTTGGGAAAGGTGTGAACCCCCTTATCTTCCCAGCTATGGGTTAAATTGTACCACCACTATTCTTCTAGGAGAATGGCTTTGGCATTAGATAACCTACATATATGATACATGTTGATATGCCATTAAACAAAGCAACCAAACCAAACCAGGTGTCCAGTCGTTACGAAGAAAGTTTTTTTCCCATTTCAAGGATCACCAGGGTCTAAAAAACCAGGTGATCCTTGAAATGGGGAAAAATAATAAACCAACGGTCTGAAGAATTAATTAACAAAATTACGAGATATCTATTGATTTATTGGGGTTTTCAATGGTATCTAAAATATCCGCACGAACTTTATGTAAACAAGGCTATAACCAGTTGTAAAGAAACCACGAGAAAATAAATAAAACATATTATAAATACGAATAATTATCGGAAACTTTCATGTAAGAGACTATAGGCTCTTTATTTTTGATAATGACCATCTTACAACCCGTATGGGATATGAGTAAGTATTGTTAATAATAATAATAATAATAATGTAGGTTATGTGGAGACAGAGACGAAACGATCAATCACATAAGCGAATACTACAAATTAGCACAGAAAATGTATAAGATTAGACCAGACTGGGAGGGCAACGTGATCCACTCGGAATTGCGCAAGAAATTTAAACTTGACCATACAAACAAATGGTATATGCACAACCCATCATTTGTCCAGGAAAATGAGACGTGCAAACTCCTCTGAGATTTTGAAATACAAACGGAACACCTAATCTGGTCGTCTACCAGAACTTATAATAATCAACAAATGAAAAAAAAAAAAAGAAAATTTACAAAAATGTGGACGTTGCTGACCCGGCTGATCACAGAGTAAAATTGAAAGAAAGCGAAAAGAAGGATAAATTAAAATTTTTTATTTAGTACCTATTAATCAGTTACACTTTTAATGATTAGTACGTATATATATGTTTATTCACATTTTCTATCTAACATTTTATTTTATTTATTCATTTACCTTAATTCTTAGTTTAAAATTTATGTTTTTTAAAAAAATATTTTAAGGTTGATAATCTATAGTTTAAATTTAGCCCTATGTCTACACCTAGATATTAATTCACTTCTCTTATTTAATAATTTTTCCGGCTCTGGATACAGCAAAATGTGCATTTTCTCTTGTAAACACAGATTGCATCTACTCTCGAAAGATTTTGGAGTACGAGATCTTTTTAATATGGACCATTGAATCTCAGGGTTTAAGCCTTTACTTTTGAAATTCCAAAAATGCCTAGGTAGAGCAGTTTGATGTTTTAGATGTTCATGGGAGAAAGAGTATTTATAGTTTCCATATCTAATTTTCCATTTCGTGGACGATATACCAATATAAGTTTTCCTATAAATTATATGAACTAATTTACCCAAAACAGGATATAATTTGTGTATTTTGCAATTTAAACATCCATCGTCGACTTAAAATCGCTAATATCACCCCTGATGGTCCTGATGATTGTTCAGTAGAACCGAAACGCTATAGTGTCGACCTCTCAATAAATCTCTCCTTTCACTTGGATCATTGTTATCAATTATTCCACACACACACACACACACACACACACACACACACACACACACACACACACACACACACACACACATATTTCAATAAGGAGGACCAGTGTACAAATAAAGCTATTGAGAGGAAGGCCCCGAAACGGTACACATTCTCTCCTGATGACCCTAAGGCTCCTTTTAGTACTATTCATTGTGAAAAAAGAAAAAGGCCAAAACGTTCACTCAGCGAAGAAGTATTCAAAATTCTATGGCGTAGAATTATTATATGGACATGATAATAGCATAAGGAGCATCTAACGGTCCGCCTGCTTGTAGGTGAGCATCAATTTCCTTCTTAAGTAATTTCCTTCGTCCAGCTTTTCTTTTATTTTTCATTCCTTCACTCTTTCATGTTCATCAACTGAATTTCTTCATTTTTTCCCTTCTAGCTTATATTTCTTCTTTTTATTCAAACATTTTTTTCTAATTTTCTATTCCTTCACTCTTTCATCTGCATCAACAGAATTTCTTCATTTTTTCATTCTTGCTTATATTTCTTCTTTTTGTTCAAACATTTTTTCTTATTTTCTATTCCTTCATTCTTTCATCTTCATCAAGAGAATTCCTTCATTTTTTCCTTCTAGCTTATATTTCTTCTTTTTGTTCAAACATTTTTTCTTATTTTCTATTCCTTCATTCTTTCATCTTCATCAAGAGAATTCCTTCATTTTTTCCTTCTAGCTTATATTTCTCCTCTTTATTCAAACATTTTTTCTTATTTTCTATTTCTTCATTCTTTCATCTTCATCAAGAGAATTCCTTCATTTTTTCCTTCTTGCTTATATTTCTTCTTTTTGTTCAAACATTTTTTCTTATTTTCTATTTGAAGAAATAGAAAATAAGAAAAAATGTTTGAATAAAGAGGAGAAATATAAGCAATATTCATTTTTCCCCTTCTAGCTAAAATTTTTCATTTTTCCTTCTTTCTACTTAAAGTAGTAACAAAATAAAAATCCTATCAAAAGCCCACCTAATCCGAAGATATGAAAAACGAACCAAATTTTTAAGACAGAACCATATATTTCAAGACGATTCCCAAAAACTCTATTGAGAAATAGGAAAAGGCGATAAATGTAAAGGAAACCTCCACAGTTGAAGAATTGAAATAATTTTATAGTGATATATGGAACCATAAGAATAACATAACAAAAAAGCTAGGCGGATTGAAAAAATAAGACACTTAGAAAATAATGAACCACACATGTACGAAGACTTTACAATAGAAGAGATTTGGAAAACTCTTAAACGCATACATAAATGGTGTCACCTGGAATAGATTAAATAACAAATTTCGACTCCACCACCTTATCCTCCACACATCAACAAATCAAGAAATTCTTTTCATAAAGAAGCTGAAAAATGCCACGTTGGCTCACGGAAGGAGTAACATACATACTACCCGAAACAATGGACACAACTAATCCCCTCCAAAAAAATCATATGCTTTCCGACAGTACATAAAATGATAACATTGATTTTAAAGGAGAGAAAAGTCAAATTCATAGAATGTAAGGATGTGTTCACTTTAGAAGAAAAAAAAAATCATAAGGCTGTAAAGATCAGCTCCTAAAAAAAATAAGATGATCAAGGAGAATTGACGATCGAAACAGAAAAATCCAAGTATGGCTTGTCTTGACAACAAAATAGCTTTTGATAACATATCCCACCAATGGATTCTAAAAGTTCTAAATATTTTGAAAATAACCCCGGGATAATAACTTTCCAAACATACAATATTGAAAGGTAGCATCCTCAACTCAGATTAATCCATTAAAGAGGGTTGGTTGTTTTACGGCGTATCCAGCCTTTTTAGGTCATTTAATGCCGAATTAAATTTCAAACAATTCAGTTTAGCAGAAGTACACAGTTTAGTTCTATTTGACCCACGGATATTACACTATCAGGTGCTACCACTCCGGGCCAGAGTGGACCCGGGATCGAAGGCAATGAAGGGGTACTCCACATTCCCCAAAGCTCCAATATTGCTGGAACTTCACCACAGGTTGTTTAGTATCATATCCAAGAATTCATTGAGGGTGGGGGTCTTGCCCCTCTGCAGAGAAGCAATGTATTCTACAGCCCCAGCCAACCGGGCAAATCCATGAAAAGGACATGCTCAATACTAATAATCTGAACATTAGCAATGGAATCTTCTAAAGAGACTTTCTTCTCTTCTTCGTAACACAGTTCTCATAGCTCTCTCCATAGAATTTAAAATCACAGCCTATCAATATAAAAGTACAACTAAAAAATAAGCCACTTATTTCATGTAGACGATTTCAAGTTATTTGTAAAAAATGATGACGATTTAGAAGGTCTACTAATCAATGTAAGCAAAGATTTAGTGACGACATAGGAATGTGAATTGCGTTGGAAAAATGTGCGAAAATCACATTTAGTAAAGGCTCACTTGTAAAGTCTAAAAACATCACCCGTGATATAAACATGGAAATTATAGGGTTAGAACACAATAACAATTATGTTGTGTAGCCACATATAACTGCACGTATACGTATGCAAATATACGCGGGAACATAATCAACTGATAATGACGACTTCAATAATGAACAAATACACTTCTTTACAAAAATATAAATCGCTCACACTTCATTTTCGAAAGGGTGATGTTCTGTTGTGTGAGAGATGAGTGGAGACAGGTTCAGACTGCTATATTGACCCAAGTTTTTCTCTTGACCACAGCAGTACTTCTTTCGCATCTTGGCTGGGGTTGCTCAACCGTGGGTCACTAAAAGCCCAGCCTACTGTAAGCTGGTTCTCATATTGGCATTCCTGTCTCAACTGCCCGCGGAAACACTGTCTATATTCATTCTTAACGCCCAACAGCTTTCGATCTTCTTCGGCTTATTTACACTGGTGCATCTCTTGATTGACGGCTCGGTCGAGGGTCAATATATAACACAAGGTGAACCTGGAAATCTGCCTCTTTCACGAACAGAAGAGCAAAGGTGGTAATTCGCTCCTCCCCGGTGGGCACATGATGTCTCCCTTCTTTATATTACGAACCAGAGAAGAGTATGTGATGTAAACCTTTTTTCTGAATGGACTTTTCTGTTTGATTCTTAAACGCATGTGACTCTTGCATAGCCAAGGAAGGGCACTAAGTTCCCTTATCATATTGTGTACTATTAAATGTTTTATTATATTGACTTGTTCTGTTTCCTACGGAATATTCTGAATTAGATTACCCTCTTTGGGATAACCCAATGAGTTATAAGATACGAGTTATAAGATAAGCTGTAGCGGAAGGAATTTTCGCATTTTGGTTTGGTGCAATTTAATTTGACGCATAATTTCAACCAATTAGGATGACTTATCCTATTCATTCCAGGTCTCCTTTCCGGGCAGCAGAAATTGGGGAAGCTGACAAACACAGTCCCTTTTCGCAGAACGACTTGGTTCTGTACGGACGTCTCTCAGGCTGAAAATGGATTAGACACATTCAATACGCCACACAGGAACAACTTTACGTCACCCCCAAAATTGGCTATGTCGATTGCGATGCCTAATCCCGCTCCGGTACCCAGCGACTTCACTTCTGGGCAACATTTTCTGGAGACATCCACGCTTCTCCTCAAAACAACCAGAACCACAACTGACGGTGACTCCAAAGTTTATTTCCTCCAACGGCAAACATGACTTTCGCTGCATACTGCGAACATACTTCCCTCGCACGTCCAACAACACATGCTGCTATCTCAACTTTCTCATAACTCCATTTCGTCTCTTCACTTCTTTCCTTTTCCACGAGGCTTACAGCACAAACGCGAACCCTAAATATTCCATGCTGCCAATTAAAACCTTCATGCAAAAACTAACGGCATCTTCATCTTCTTACTCCTACACCTTCTCATTTACTTCTAAAACTTAGCGAGGAAGTAACCAAACACACACACACGTTACAACTTTTCCTCGCTAAAAATAAACACAATAATATCACTCCACAAAGCATATAATCCTATAAATAAAGAAAAAAATATGAAAATAATTCTATAGGAAAGTAAGAGCCTTACTAGGAACAGAATTAAATGCAAAAAATAAACTTATAGCAATTATCACCCTAGCAATGCCAATCATGACATTCAGTTTTGATATAATAAATTGGGAGTTAGCTGAAATAAGAAAGATGGATACAAAGGTTAAGAAACAAATAATTTGCCACAAAATGCATCATCCAAAAACAAAGAACTTTTTTCACCGAGAGAGAAAATGTGTTGTAGAGTACACTTTGTCGTTATTAACAACGAGGAACACCTATGTATATAAAAATATAAGATTATATTTTTATTTTCGGCGATGATACTTGTGTGGAGCAGAAAAGCAATCGCAGAGAGTTCGCGCACACGGAGGAGCTGTCGGGAGACGGAAGAGCCAGTGAACAACTGACTTTAGCTGAAATTCCGGAACTTACATAGTCTACAGCTCTCACGTGACCTACAGCAATTCCTCTTTTTCGTTAACCATGGTTACGCCCACATCTCACTTCTTTGCTTTCCATTGGTAATGTTGTCTGCTTCCCATTGGCTACTTGCCCAAGCCCGGTTCTGTGGGCGTACGCATCTGCCATTATCACCGAATTCAACCTCGCCCACCGTTCAGGTGATTTTCCGATATCTTCGACCGGATGCACCTGTTTTCAACATCCACCGTATTCACAGCAACTGTGGGCATGGTGACATTTCGGCAATCACCTTGTTGACATTATCCTTGAGCGGATGTAGCTATGTCAACATCCTCTGATACACAGCACCTGTGGACATGATGACATTTCGGTGATCACACCGGTCTTATCAATCTATCTGTCAACAACATCCACCGTATTCACACCTGCAGGCCACGTTAATATATCTCAAATGGCGGAAGAAATATAATCCAACTAGAATCGACCCCCCCCCAAAAAAAGAAAAAACAACCACGTTAGGATTAAAGAAATACTTAGAAACTACAACCGATTGAATGTTACAGTTAGTAAACACACCCGAGAAGCAAAAGAAAAATATTCAGCTAGTGAAGAAAGTAATAATTTTGCAAATCAATTCGACTTTGCACCGAAAGAAATCGATATAAAAGATAAATCAAAAGAGACAACAAAAAACATAAAAACAGGAGCAAAAGTACAACCCCTAAATCAATTAAAACGTCTGGGAACAAAAACCCCTACATGGACGAGACACACAAATGCTCATATAGATTTAGTAAAGACAAATTGACAGCTGAAAAGAGCTGGACTGAAAGTGGAGATAGTGGGGTTAATAATAGCAGTACAAGACCAGACCCTACCTATGAAAAATTATCAGACTAACATGATAAAAAGATAGATCAAACCCAATACATAAATTGTGCGAACAAAAACCTAAATCAGTTGACCACATAGTGTCCAGTTGTCCGTTTCTAACACCAGCAGAATATAAAGAAAAAATTCATTAGAAAATGTATAAATACTGTAGAATTGTGAAAAATGATATAAACACCAACCAGAACCAATAACAGAAGCAAAAAGAGTTACTATTCTCTGGAACTTTGCTTTCTCAACTGTTAGAAAAATACATAGCAATAACCCAGATATACAAGTTAAGGACTATAAAAAAAAAACAAACATGCTTTCAAATTGATGTCAGTGCCAACAGACACCAATTAGAAAGCATGTTTATTAGAGCAAAAAAAAAAAAAAAAAAAAAAAAGGGAAAAAAAAAGAAGAAGGAAAACATTATAAAATAAGTAAATACTAACACCTTGAAAGAGAAACTGAGATAATGAGGGACTTTAAAATAACTACCTTACCAGTAATCGTGGGAGCACTGGGTATGATCAGGAAAGGGACAGACAAACATATTAACAAGATAACTGGTAGTAAAAGCCTGTATTAAAAAGAAAAAATTGCACTTTGCAGAACTGCTCATCTCCTTTTTCACTCACATTGATAGTATTCTACAATATATGTAAGTGAAAAATATCATCAGAAAGAGACAGAAAATCATTATCTTGCTTCATTCTCGGTCAAAGGTAAAGACAAGGTGAAAAATTGAAAAAAAGACCAGGTGAAAAATTGAAAGAACAAATGATATATATGCACAACCCAATATCTGTCCTTTGAAGAACAATAAAACTAATGACCATGTATAAGGCATTATATCCCAGAGATAACGTATACAGATTATCTCTTTCAAGAAAGGAAGGAGGAAGAGAACTTGCAACCACTGAAGACAGCGTTGACGTATCGATACAATGACTCAAAGACTACACAGAAAATCACGAAGAAGGACTGATTACAACCGCCAGAAACGATACTGATAACACGAAGACCAACAGAATGAAAATAAATTGAAAACAAAAGTGGGAAGAAAAACAACTCTATGGGCGTTTTAAACATCTTATAAGGAACACCTCACGCGAGAAAACCTGGACGTGGCTAAGAAAAGGAAACCTTAAGAGAGAAACAGAATATCTTCAAATAGCAGCAGAAAACAACGCCATAAGAATCAATCATATCAGAGCGAGAATAGATAAGACGCAACAAAATAGCAAATGTAGGCTATGTGATGACAGAGACGAAACTGTCAATCACATAATAAGTGAATGCAGCGAATTAGCAGTGAGGAGTATAAGACTAGACACGACTGGGTGGGCAAGGTGATCTATTGGGAATTGTGCAAGAAATTTAAATTTGACCATACGAACAAATTGTATATGCACAACACAGCATCTGACCTGGAAAATGACACTCATAAACTCCTATGGGACTTTGAACTACAAACGGATCACCAAATCTCAACCAGACGACCAGAACTTATTATAATCAACAACAACAAAAAAAAAAAAAAAAAAAAAGAGAACATGCAAAATTGTGGACTTTTTTTCCCGGCTAACTACAGAGTAAAATTGAAAAAACAAAAAAATAAAAATAAATAAATAAAATAAAATAAACAACAACAAAAAAAAAAATGAAAAGAAGGATAAGTATCTTAACCTAACAAGGGAATTGAAGAAACAATGGAACATGAAGGTGACTATTATATCAATCGTGATTGGTGCTTTTGGTACAGTCACCGAAGGATTATTAAAGGGACTGGAGGACTTGGAGGTGGGAGGACGAGTGGAGAACATCCAAACAACAACATTATTGAGAACGGTTAGAATACTGAGAAGGGTCCTGCAGACTTGAGGAGACTAGCTGTCACTCAAACTCTAGTGAAAGACCATCAGCTAAAACTGATTTAAAAACAAACTCACCAGAAGTAATTAATAATAAAGAGAAACAGAAGAAAAAAAAAATCGAAAACTAAAAAAATAAAGAAAAAATAAAAATAAAAAACAAAAATAAATAAAAAAAGCCAAGTAAAAGAAAACTAAAGAAAAGAAAACCAGAAACCTAAAATGAAAAAGAGAAAAAGATGATAGGAAAAGGGAAAAAAGAAGAAAGGAAATAGAAAAAGAAAAAGGAGAAAAAGATAAAAAGCAAAGAGAAAAAAAATGAAAGGAAAAAGAGAAAGAGAAGGAAAGAAAAGAAAACGGAAGAAAAAAAAAGATGGAAAACAAAGAAAGATAAGAGAAAAGAAAAAGAAAAAGAAAATAAAGAAAGAAAGAAAGAAAAGAAAAAGGAAAAAGAAGAAAAACAAAAAAGAAAAGAAAAGAAAAAGAAAAGAAAGACAAGAAAAGAAAAAAGAAAAAGGCAGAATTGAAAGAAAAACGGAGTTAAAAGAAAAAAAGGAAAAACCAAGAAAAAGGAATAAAAATAAAGAAAAATTAAAAATCCATGTAAGGTAAGTATTTAGAATAACAAAATTGACAATTTCAAACTTACCAATAACAACAAACAACAAGATAATCCTCTCCATCAAAAATATCTTCATAAGTTTTAACTGTGAAAAATGGAGACCCAAGTCTTCTTCGTAGGCTTTCTGGTATATTGTTTATTTTTACCATGTAAAACTCTGACGGAATAGCCGATTAAAAACTTTAGTCAAGTCTTGCTAGAAATTTTCTCCTCTACTTTTTATTATTTGCCTCAGAAATCTTCAAACGACAACGAAGATGTTTTATAATTTGCTTCGAAAATAACATTAAACAAAATGGACTGTCGTCAAGTTAAAATTAATCCAGTACGGCTGTCATGAAACCTAAAGTCAGTCTTCTTTTAAATGTAGACTTTTCAGATAAATAAATAAATAAATAAATAAATAAAGGGTACAAAAACTAAACAAAACTAAATAAATAAACAAAAATAATAAAATAAAAAAGCAAAACAAAAAATAAGACCTCTTCGTAAAAAAAAAAAAACCC
>OY757945.1:47067619-47070119 GCA_963585895.1 Sepioteuthis lessoniana | reverse complement strand
ATGTATAAAGAGGATTTGGCATTAAATAACCTACAATGGTTGATATGCCATAAAACCCAATCAAACCAAACCATATATATCTAATATAAATGTATAAAGAGGATTTGGCATTAAATATCCCACAATAGTTGTCACGTCATAAGATCCAACCCCAACAAATTTATTTATTTCTCAGACTAGAATATTCTTGTAAAACCCTCCACACGTTTATATGCCTAACAAAAATTTATTCGTTCGCCACTGACATAAATCTATGTCTTATTAGAAATTTTTGGTCACCTTCTGGGCGCATGAATCTAGGTTAATTTTCAAATGGAGTTTAACAGGTTTGAATTCAGAGTTTTCCTTCTCGTAGACCGGTTGCCATTACAACGTTAACGAGCATCGTCAGCCCAACAACTAACCCAGCGCTGGAGGGAGAATTCTTGTATGTATACCTCTCCAATGTGTATATGCGGTATATGAAATAAATGCGATGTCATAATGTCTCATGTGAAAATTATTCATAATTTCTCTTATAATTTTCTGATGTGGCATCACATACAGATATCAGCTTAAAGATGACTTACCCCCCCAAAAAAACAACAACAAAAAACCAACCAACCAACTAACCAACCAAACAAACAATCAAACAAACAAACAAACACGCGAAAATCAAGTGATGGCATATTGTAAATAAATACATTCTCTGAAGAGGTTTTTATATATTTTCGTATTTACATTTGTCGGATGCATTACCATTTTTCTCTTGTATATATATATATATATATATATATTAATGAATGAACTCTCCCCATTGGCTAGTGCTGACGATAAAAAGGTTGGACTTTTGCGGGCAAGGAAAAAATTATGTTGCACAAAGTTGTCAAGTAGGCGGCCTGGTAATTCCGGACTCAGGTCGAGGTTGCTGTCATAGCCGATATGATGTGTAACAACCCGAAATCAGCAATGAAGACAGTACATCACTGCCTGAAGATCTTCCTTGAAGCATCTAGAAATGTGTTCTTTGACAATATATATATATATATATATATATATTAGAGGAAATATGAAAATAAATCCGACAGTATGTAAATATAAAATAAGAAAGAAATATGAAACGACAAAATATATGAATTTTTAATTTTTTCATTTCAATTTTCATTTGAAAATATTTTTACAGATTGAATATTTAGCATCTATTATATTATCTCTTCTTGAAGATGGTTTAAAAAACTCCGAAACATCTGTACATAACCATATATAAAAATATATTCTCTGAATATTTTTACATATATATATATATATATATATGAAGAAAGTGATAAAACATAAAAGGAATATTTCTTTTATCTAATCTATTTTTAATTACTGTCACCAAGTTTTGATCTCCGGTACTCGTTAGGATAGAACACTTTGTAGAAAATTTTTTTTAGAAAGTTTTGACATGTTTTTAATGAGAAGTGACATAAAAATGTCCTGGTGACGTAGCATAAACATTTGTTGAATACAAATTATTTTCTGATATTCGAGTGTCTTCATCTGACCTTTATATATCCGTAGTGAAGACATATGCCTTATGCCTTTTCCATTTGTCACGCTTTGGAGGAATGTGTTTCAAACAAGCTTGAACTACCCTGGCACCTTAGTTGCTTATTTAATTGTGTCTACATGTAACCCCAATTCTGCCAAGCTTATTTTCAGAACAAACTACTGCATATAAAACAACAATTCCGCTCAGCAGAGATGTAAAATCACCTCGCCACCAAACGTCGTTTATATTATAAAAACACACGAAGATAAAATTAGTTGGAAAGTCAGACGAGCTTTTGATTTTATTTTAGAACCAATAGCTAGAGGCACAGAATTGAATCTATGGATTATATCTAATTATTCCCTATCGAACATTACCTCTCGAACGACCAGGACTTTAACAGGGATGCAAAATTCAGTTTAATTGAAAGATTTGATAAAAGCACATCAAATAAACGGAAAAAAGGTCTCCAAACACTGACTCCAAATGACTTTAACATCAAATTAAACGATACTCAAAACACCGCTCTGTAATAGAATGGAATGGTGGGTGGTCACATAAACATCTAAAATATGCCAAAGTTGAATATTTGACTAACACAATTGCAGCTAATTTGAAACATACCCTATCATCGTCGAACGTCTTCGTGTAGATCTCGCAGTCAGGCGTTCATGATAGCGGAGGTTATAGAATGATCAGTTCAAAACACTTGGAGGCCCTAAAATAATGGTTATTCAAAGAATGTATATGTTACATTATTATATTATTTTTCATCGTTCATTATGTGACATATCAACTCTTTTCAAAACTTAAAAAAACTTCCCGAAAACTTTCTCCTTGTCCAGTCGACTTAGCAGGGCAGTAGAATACACCGACTTCATCTCTGCTGAGTATCCTGGATATGACACCAAACTATCTGATGATGAGGTTCCAGCTTTGGGAATGCGGACTATCCTTTCATCGCCATCGCTCCCATGCCCACTATGG
>OY757945.1:47017619-47065119 GCA_963585895.1 Sepioteuthis lessoniana | reverse complement strand
ACATATAATTGAATAAAAACAAAGACCATACATATGCTAAACTGAATTCTTTGAAATAGAACTGTTTATATGTATAAAAATGGATTTGGTATTAAATAACCTACAATGGTTGATATGTTATAAAACCAAGCTAAAACTAACTGTGTGTAAAGAAACTTAAGATGCTGAAGCTAAACTGAACCGCTTGAAATAGAACTGTTTTGACATCGAAATTGCGTACTTAAGCTGAACTGAATTGGTTGAAATAGAACTGTTTGACTAAACTAAAAAGCTTAAAATAGAGATGTTTTTGACAACTAAATTGTGAACTTATGCGAGACTGAATGATTTTAAATAGAACTGATTTTTTGTATAAAAATGGATTTGGCATTAAATAACGTACAAAGGTTGATATGCCATAAAACCCAGACAAACAAACGAACAAACATATGGACCCTCATTTACCTACCTACACACACATTTATGTTTGTATGAACATTTAGATATCTATATAAAATGTATATGTACTAAAGTTTAATATATATATATATATATATATATATATATATAGAATAAGAACTCTTTTAATCCTTGGTCTACGCACACCAGAGTCTAAAAAAGAGGTACTTGATGCCGCATTGCTTAACACTCAGCATTATAAGGTACGGATCAAGGGCAAAATGAAGCAATCCTGGGAATGGAGTAGCGCCCTCTCTTACACTTCGGTGTTGTGGCGATTGAAAAGGGAACCTTCGGGTCACCCACGACTATAGCCACCAACTGTACTTTTATATATATATATATATATATATATATAAAGATATGATTACAGTAGTACTTATTCAATATATATGAAAATAATTTTAAACGCAAATGAATTACTGGTTGCCACTTGCGTAATACAAAGCTTTTTAATGAATTAATCACTCCGTAGCCGTTAAGCGAAGAAGGAAATGACTTTATAAGTTATTGATAATCAGCAAAAAGGAGCGGACAGAGATGCTTCTCTTACCATTGACATTCCACAGAGTAACTCTACAAAATGGGGTTTTCTTCGTTGAATAAAAGTTATAGCCTTAATCATTTTCTTTTCGAAAAATCGTATAAGGGTCATCAGGAGAGAATGTGCAACGTTTCGGGGTCTTCGTCTCAATTTAAATGTCTATATCACTGAGGCCCTGTTAGTTATTTATTAAGCTTAGCTTAGCTGTTGACTAAGAAGTGGAACGGTGAAATGTGATTTAAAATTTATGTAATTTAAAAAATAATGGCTTGCATTAGGAAAATATTACGTGGATCTCGAAACTCATTCGCGATCTAATATGTATGTATAAACAAAAGAAAAAAGATACATATACATTGTAATCCCCTCACTCATCCTGAGATTGTTGATGGCTGTGAGGTTACATATTCGACTGGCGCAAGGTCAGCCAGGTTTCGAGCACCCTTTGAAATATCTCGCGTGTCTAGCCACACTGCTGAGTTGTTTAATTTTAGTTTGGTTTGGTTTTATGGCTCATCAACCATTGCGGGTTATCGAAAGCCAAACCATC
Organism: Sepioteuthis lessoniana; assembly: GCA_963585895.1. Taxonomy (NCBI): domain Eukaryota; kingdom Metazoa; phylum Mollusca; class Cephalopoda; order Myopsida; family Loliginidae; genus Sepioteuthis; species Sepioteuthis lessoniana. The sequence continues at coordinate 47,063,587 of OY757945.1, read as the reverse complement.
TTTATACATATATATAAAACATATATGATTTGGTTTGGAGTGGTTTGATTGCATATCAACAATTGCTGATATTTAAAAGTCAAATCATCTCATACATATATATTAAATATATATGATTTGGTTTGGTTAGGTTTTAATGACATATCAACCATTGTTGGTTATTAAATGCCAAATCCTCTTTATACATATATATTAAATATATATGATTTGGTTTGGTTAGGTTTTAATGGCATATCAACCATTGTTGGTTATTTAATGCCAAATCCTCTTTATAAATATATATTAAATATATATAATTTGGTTTGGTTAGGTTTCAATGGCATATCAGCTATTATTGGTTATTTAATGCCAAATCCTCTTTATACATATATATTAAATATATATGATTTGGTTTGGTTGGTTTTTATGGCATATCAACCATTGTAGGTTATTTAATGCCAAATTCTCTTTATACATATATATCAACTTTTGAGGATTTGCTTTGGTTGGGTTTCATGGCATATCAACTATTGTAAGTTATTTAATGCCAAATCATTTTTATACACACACACACACACACACACACACACACACACACACACACACACACACACACACACACACATATATATATATATATATATATGATTTGGTCTGGTTGGGTTTTATGGCATATCAACCATTTTAGGTTATTTAATGCTAAATCCATTAAAAAATATAAACAGTTCTATTTCATTTCAGCAAAAGCATACTGTTCAGTTCTATTTGACCTATAGATATAATCCTATCAGGTGCTACCACTCCAGGTCACAGTGAACCTGGGAGCGATGGCAGTAAAGAGGTACTCTGCATTTCTCAATGCTCCAGTATTACTGTAGTCTCACCATCTGATTGTTTAGTGTCATATCTAGAACGCTCGGGGGAGACTTACTCCTGGGTAGAGAAAGCAGTCAGTGTATTCTGCAGGCCCAGTCGACTGGGCTACTCGTTTGGTTAGTTTTAACCTTAGGCAGAGATGCAGTCGGTGTATTCTGCAGCCCCAGCCGACGGGGCCCCTCGTTGGGGAAGTCTTACCCCTCTGCAGAGATGCAGTCAGTGTATTCTACTGCTCTAACCGACTGGGCAACTGATGAGTTGAGATACAACGAAACCGTCTGTGGATGATAATGTATTGAAAGTTTCAGGTCCATGGAAACCATACGAAACTGAATGAGGGGGTGTCCTCGTGGTGTATTGCTTAAAGTGATGGACTGCGGAATCGTAGTACGCGAGTTCGTACTCCAGTCGCGCTATTACGTTCACTTTCGGGCAAATACCCTTAGGAAAGGTATGAACCCCCTTATCCTCCCAGCTATGGGTTAAATAGTACCACTACTGTTCTTCTTGGAGAATGGCTTTGGCATTAAATAACCTAAAAAGAGTTGATATGCCATTAAACAAGGAAAGAAAGACAAACTGAATGATGACTCACTTTGGTCTTTTTTAGGACAGAGTAATTCTATTTTTAGATGTGACGAGATAATCACACTTTCAGGTCGTTACAGTTCTTTGTCGTCAGGGGTGTTTAGCGTCCCCATAAAATTAGTTTCATAAACGCTTTCAATCCTGTGTGAAAAGATTGAAATGTAAGAATATGTTACAGCCTTGACTAAATGCAAATTCATCATGTAATTTTGATGCATCATCAAAATTCTAACTTCTTTCTCTGAACCCCTCATCCCTTACGCCAACAGTCGGGAGAATTTCGCTTGTAAATTGAAAACTCTTGAAATATCTAAAGAAATTAAAAAGAGAAAAATAGATTTTCTTGGGGTGACCTGAAAACTGACACCGTTTCGAGTTGCTGTGAATGATTTTTAGGACAGGAGTTCAAATTAATTTGACACTGGTTCCGTGTGGTTAGGCATAACGATTTTCACGTTTGCATAACAGAAATTTTGATATATTAGAGATTAACAGTTTGTCCTTACAAATAACCTAGTCAACAGCTTGGGTGATGGAAAAGAGCCCAATCTGCTATTAACTCATAGCTAGACGGAGAAGAGATGTATTAATGTCTTTCTCAAGGCATGAAAGTGAAATGTAAATGGCTTCATCCAGGATTTGAACTTGGATCACCCTATCCATTTTCTACGATAATAATTGTTACACTAGATGCTTTTATTAATCTTTTTCTTGTAGCAGCTAAAATAAATATTGTATAAAGTTTTTAAATCAATTTTCTTCTTTGCTGTTAAACAACACAATAAGGGATTGTAACCAGACACACTGACAATATATCTCATACTTATTAAATACACATATGTACTATTCATAAGGTCAATAGCTCATTACGTATTTCAGGTAAAAATGATCCAAATTCTTATTAAAATTATAAGTACTCCTCTCCAAACACACACACACACACACTATATATATATATATATATATTAGTTTTAGGCAAAAATATCAGTTTAGTTCAAATGGTATAAATCAATACAGGCAATAAAAATGAGAAGGAAAATTTAGATTGGCTATTTGGGGAATTAGAAAATAAGCGGTCAGTGTTCAAGCTCAAGTTAAAGCCAGGACAAATACTAAAACGAAAGTAAGCAGGCTCTCTTTTCTAGGAAGATCATTGCATTACAATCTTCTCACTCTCTGTTTAACCTGGTACTAACAGCTACACACCACAAAGGGTCAGAATAGAACTGAGACTAATGGCAATGAAGGAGTACTCTATACTCACCATATCTCTAGAACTGCAACCACATCATTAGATGATTTTTAATGTCATACTCAAGACACGAGTTCTATTTAATCCATAGATGGCACCCTAGCGGCTACAACTACTCCGGGTTGGAGTGGATCTGGAAGTAAATGATAATGAAGAAGTACTCCAAATTGCCCAGATCTCCAAAACTGATCCAGGTCAGTGTCATATCTAAGAAATCCTTTTATTGGGAGGTCGAAGAACTATAGAGGCATTATTATTCTAATTGCTGAGGTTTATAATGCTGTGTTACTCATTTGCATCTAACCCGAAATTGAGAAACTTCTAAGGGAAAATCAGAACAGCTTTTGGAGAAATTCATCCACAACATAATAGTTTCTTACTGCCCAGTCGACTGGTGCTGTAGAATACACCAACTGTATGTCTGCAGAGGGGTAAGACTCCCCCAACGAGTGTCCTGGATATGATACTAAACAATCTGGCGGTGAGGTTCCAGTAATGCTGGAGCTTTGGGGAATGCGGAGTATCTATTCATTGCCATCGTTCCCAGGTTCACTCAGACCCGAAGTGGTATCACCTGATAGGGTCCTATCTATGGGTCAAATAGAACTAAACTATGCACTTATTCTAAAATGAACTATTTAAGATAGAACTGAATCTAAATAGAACTAAACTGTGTAGTTATGCTAATCTGAATTGTTTGAAATAGAGCTATTTTGACATTTAACTGTTTGGAAACAGAAACTATACTTATACTAAAGTGAATTATTCAAAATTTATTTCGACGTTAAATGACACGAAAAGGGTTGATACGCTGTAAAAAAAAAACCAACCAACCAACCAACCCTGTATCTGACTATCCGCCGAATTATCGAAGGAGTAAATGCAAAAAATCTCGTGGCAACTCTATTCGTAAATTTTTCCAAAGCCTTTGATTCCATACACAGAGAAAAGATGGAGTAAATACTCCCTGCATATGGTCTCATCAAAGAAACTGTTACAGCAATAACAAAAGCTCGAAAACAATGGTTCACTAACCCAACGGGATTCTAACTTCTTTGACATTATCACGGAAGTCATGCAAGGAGATACATTAATACCATATTTATTTATAATCAACCTAAATTACGTTTGACAAACATAAAAAAATATCTCGCAGAAAGTATAATTCATCACCGGTATTTCCAGTCAGGATCTTCTGGGAGTTTCGGCTTTTTATGTTTATTTTTAATCTAACCTTATTTTTTGAAACTTTCTTTTCCTATCCACTACACATCTATTGATTAATTGGTGCTTACGCTCTCCTTTAAAAATTTCTTTGTGGTTTCCTGATGACAATATATGACTTGCCACGAAATATTTGCAAGATTAAAACCCAAAATAATTGAAGAAATCTTTTTTATACACTTTTTAGCTAAATAGAATCATGGATAAATTATCGACTTTTAAAAGATTTAATTTCGTGTTTACCTCAGTCTAATAAATAAGCGAAGAAATAAGTAGTTCTTTAGATTTACGGATCTATTCTGTGAATCTCCTCAAAAAGACTTTAGACCTTATTTCTCCTCAGTGAAAATCTGTCTTGCTTTTCCGTCAAATTTGCGTTTAATTTCAACATCGCTAAAATATTTTAAGTTGGATGAATTTTGTTTACAAAATATATTCGCATTGAGATCTCAATCTTGCGCTTGCTGAAGAAAATTTCAGTCACAGCCGTCTACATTTTGGCGCTTAAATATTTTTTCCGTTAAATAGTGACATACTCACACACAAATCTTTTACACACACAAAATATATCAACTTAGATTTAGACAGCACTAACAACTACATGTATAAACTCTTCTTTCATCTCATGTAAATACTAGTAAATATCTACGCTCTAATTAATATTATGTCCCGTCGGCTGGGTTGGGAGGGGGGGGGCTGTAGAATACACTGACTGCACACTGCAGAGGGGTAAGACCCCCGCCAACGAGTGTCCTGGATATGATACCAAACAATCTGATGTTGAGGTTCTAGTGATGCTAGGGCTTTGGGAAATGCGGAGTACCCCTTCATTGCCATAGCTCCCAGGTCCACTCTGGTCCGGCGTGGTAGGACCTGATAGGGCCCTATCTATGGGTTAAATAGAACTAACGGCATACTTATGCTAAACTGAATTGTTTGACGAAACTGAATAGCTTGAAATATAAATGTTTTTGACAAACCATACTTACATCTAAACTGCGTGTTTATTCTAAACTAAATTATTTGAAATGGAACTGTTTTTTGACATTGAAACTGTACTTACACTAAACTGATTTGTTTAATATAGAACTGTTTTGACATTTAACTGTGTGTAAACAAAATGTTTTTTCATGATTAAACTGTACTTACATTTAAACTGCGTACTTAACCTAAACTGAATTGTTTGAAACAGAACTATTTTCATAAAAATGGATTTGGTGTTAAATAACCTATAAAGGGTGATATGCCATAAAATCCAACCAACCAACCAACCAATCAACATCTAACTAATAATACAAGAAAGAATTTTTAACTTCTGTTTTTCAATAAATTTTTCACTCAATTTAAATAAATGAAATTTATTAATTTGTCGACTGGTGTTTCATTCAGTAATTCACCCTTTTGTCCGCCACACACACACACACACACACACACACACACACACACACATATATATATATATATATATATATATATATATATGTGTGTGTGTGTTTCGTGGGATGTTGCTTCCATGATTTGTTCAATATACCTCGTAGCATTCTTGTGTAGTTCCCGTCTAGCTTTTTCCCTATACACTTAATCAGTGTCTTTTGTTGATAATTAGAAGGCCTTGTCGTCTGGCCGAGATTAGGTGATCCGTTTGTATGTCAAAATCCCAGAGGAACTAGTGTGTCTCATTCTCCAGGATAGATGCTGGGTTGTGTATATAACATTTATTCGTATGTTCAAATTTCAATTTCTTGGACAATTCCCAGTGGATCACCTTGCAAACCCAGTCATGTCTATTCTTATAGTCGTTCTGTGCTAATTTGCTGCATTCGCTTATTATGTGATTGATCGTTTTGTCTCTATTACCACATAATCTGCATTTGCTGTTTTGTTGTATCTTATCTATTCTTGTTTTGATATGATTGGTCCTTATGGCGTTGTTTTATGCTGCTGTCAGTAGAGATTTAATTTATCTCTTAAGGTTTCCCTTTTTTAGCAACATCCACATTTTTTCGTGTGAGATGTTGCTTGTTAGTCGCATAAAACGCCCATAGAATTGATTTTCTTCCCATATTATTATTATTATTATTATCATTATTATTATTATTACTTTACTTTTTTGAGTTTTCCAAATCAGCGTTAGCTGGAGTTTGATTGACAGCAAGTCTCCTCAAATCTTCAGGACTCTTCTCAGTATTCTAGCCGATTTCAACAATGCAGTCGATTGAATGGTCTTCACTCATCCTCTTGTTTCTAATTCCTCCAGTCCCTGTACCAATTATAATTGGTATCATCGTCGCTCTCATGTTTTTTCAGTTCTCCAGAAACGTCTTGGTAGTTATCTCTCCTTTCGTTTTCTTTCGTTATCCTGTGGTCAGCTAGAACGGCAAAGTTCACTATTCGGCAGGTTCTTTTTTTTGTTGTTTCCTATAACTCGGTCTGGTCGTCAGGCTGAGATTAGGTGATCAGTTTGTACCTCAAAATCCAAGAGAAGTTGTTATCATGATTATTAGTATTTAAAATTATTATTGCTATTAGTTAGTATTTTTATTTTTCAATATTATTTTTTTATTATGATTTTGTATTATGATTTATTACTCATTAGAGTTTTTCACATCAGCGTAAGCGGATGGTCTTTCACTGGAGATTGAGTGACAGCAAATCTCCTCAAGTCTCCAGGACTCTTCTCAGTATTCTGGCCGTTTTCAATAATGCTGTTGTTTGGATGGTCTCCACTCGGCCGCCAACTTCTAAATCTTCCAGGCACTTTAACAATCCTTTAGTTACCGTACCAAAAGCACCAACCACAATTGGTATAATTGTCACCTTCATGTTCCATAGTTTTTTCAATTTTCTAGCAAGGTCAAGGTTTGTAGTTTTTTAAATACTTTTTATTATATTTTAATCATTATTTTATTATTTACTCCTTTAGAGTTTTCCACATCAGTGTTAGCTGGTTGTTTTTCTTTGGAGTTTGAGTGACAGCAAGTCTCCTCAAGTCTCCAGGACTCGTCTCGGTATTCTGGTCGTTCTCAGCAATGCTGTCATTTGGATAGTCTCTACCTGTCCGCCAAATTCCAAGTCCTCCAGGCCTTTTAATAATCCTTTAGTCATTGTGCCAAAAGCACCAATCACAATTGGTACGACCGTCACTTTCATATTCCACAGCTTTTTCAATTCTCTAGCAAGGTCGAGGTACTTATCCTTCTTTTCATATTCTTTCTGTTTTATTCTGTGGTCAGGTGGGACAGCAAAGTTGACAATTTTGCAAATTCTCTTTTTTTTTTGTTAATTATAATAAGTTTTGTTCTTCTGGCCGAGATTAGGTGATTCGTGTGTATGTCAAAGTCCCATATGTCATTTTCTCGGACAGATGCTGGGTTGCACATATACCATTTGTTAGTATGATTAAATTTAAATTTCTGGCACATTTCCCAGTGGATCACCTTACCGACCCAGTCGTGTATCGTCTCATACTCCTTTTGTGCTAATTTGCTGCATTCGCTTATCATTATGACCGTTTTGTCTCTGTCACCGCATAATCTACGCTTGCTGTTTTGTTGAGTCTTGTCAATTCTCGCTTTGATATGATTGGTTCTTATGGCGTTGTCCTGTGCTGCTAATAAAAGAGATTGCATTTCTCTCTAAAGGTTGCCTTTTCTTAGTTAGGTCCAGGTTTTCTTGTGTGAGATAGTGTTTATTATTATTATTATTATTATTATTATTATTATTATTATTATTATTATTATATTTTAACTATGATTTCATATTATTATTATTATTAGTAGTATATTTCAATCATGATTTTATATTATTATTATTATTAGTAGTAGTAGTATTCCTTTGAGAGTTTATAACACCAGCTTTAGCTGATGGTCTTCCATTGGAGTTTGGGTGACAGCAAGTCTCCAGGACCGTTCTCAGTATTCTGGCCAAACTTAATTATGTAGGTGTTCTCTAAATGTCCTCTTACGTGTAAGTCTTCTAGTCTTTTTATCAATCCTTTCGGGATCGTTCCAAGTGCGCCAATTACAACTGGTATCAACGTCACCTTCATGTTCTAAAGTTTTTTTAGTTCTCTAGTAAGGTCAAGGTATTTAGCTCTCTTTTCGCTTTCCACTAATTTTACTTTGCGGTCTGTTGGGACAGCAAAGTCCTCTATTTGGCGGGTTCTCTTTGTGTTTTGAGGACCAATACTAGGTTTGGTCATCAGGCTGAGATAAGGTGACCATTTTGTACCACAAAATCCCAGAGAAGTTGGTGCGTCTCATTCTCCAGATCGGATTCTTGGTTGTGCATATACCACTTGTTCGTATAGTAATTATTTATTATTATTATCATTATTATTTTCATATTTCCGCTATATTCCCTGTGAATCCCCTTCCACACTCACTCATGTCTAGTCTTCTAATGTTTTTTTGCGTGAATTTACTACATTCGCTTTTATTAGATTCTTCTGGCCGGGATTAGGTGATCCGTTTGTATTTTAAAGTCCCATAGGAGTTTATGTGTGTCATTTTCTAGGACAGGTACTGGGTTGTGCATATACCATTTGTTAGTATGGTCAAATTTAAATTTATTGCACATTTCTAAGTGGATCACATTGCCAACCCAGTCGTGTCTCGCCTCATACTCCTGCGCTAATTTGCTGCATTCGCTTATTATGTGATTGATCGTTTCGTCTCTGTCACCGCATAGTCTACATTTGCTGTTTTGTTGAGTCTTATCTATCCTTGCTTTGATATGATTGGTTCTTATGGCGTTGTTCTGTGCTGCCTTTAGGAGCGATTCCGTTTCTCTCTAAAGGTTTCCCTTTCTTACCCAGGTCCAGGTTTTCTGGTGTGAAAAGTTGTTTAATAGTCGTTTAAAGCGGCCGTAGAGTTGGGTTTTTTTTTCCATTTTTTTCCTAGTTGTTGTCATTCTATCGTCTATCGTGTTGTCTGTAGCGTTTCTGATGGCTGTAATCAGTCCCCGTTCGTGTTTTTCTATGTAGTCTTCGAGCCGTTGTATCGATGCGTCTACGCAATCTTTGATGCTGGCAAGTCCTCTTCCTCCTTCTTTTCTAGATACATATAGTCTGTCAACGTCGTCTCTGGGGTGTAATGCCTTATGCATGGTTATTAGTTTTCTTGTTCTTTGATCCATTTGTTTAAGTTCATCTTTGGTCCACTTGATAAAGGGTCCAGAATATCTAACGAGGGGCACAGCCCAAGTGTTTATTTCTTTGATGAGGTTTCTGCTGGAGAGTTTTGTCTCGAGTAGTTTTCTAGTTCTCCTGAGATATTCTTTTCGAATCTTGTCTTTTATTTCCACTTGTTTGATGGTGTCCAAGATACCCAAGTATTGGTAGGTTTCATTTTCTCCGAGCGTTCTAATTTTATCGCAATTTGGTAGTTCCATCTCGTCAGTCATATGTCGTTTGCCACTTTTCATGTCGAGCATTGCACATTTTTCTATGCCAAATTCTGTTCCTATGTCCTGACTGAATATTCTAACGGCGTGTATGAGAGTTTCCAGTTCGTTTTCATTTTTTGCAAATAGTTCAATGTCATCCATGTACATTAAGTGATTAATCTTCTCTTCCGATCTGCTTAGTTTGTATCCGGCTATGCATTTTCTGAGTATGTGTTTAAGTGGAATCATGGCTATTATGAATATTAAGGGTGATAGTGCATCTCCTTGGAAAATCCCTCTTTGGATCTTTGTTTCAGCTAAGGTTCTTCCTCCTGCTGTCAGCTCCACTCTCCAGGTTTACATGGTCTTTTCGATGAAGTTTACGACTTCATGTGATATTTTGTACATTTTGAGGCAGTGTATTATCCAGCTTTGTGGGACCATATCATATGCCTTTTTGTAGTCAATCCAAGCCATAGCCTGCTTTTTCCGTCTTGTCTTGCTCGCATTTAAGATGTGTTTTTCTATGTAAAGTAATTCTACTGTGGCTCTGGATCCTTTGCGGCATCTTTTCTATTCGTCAGGAAACAATCCGCAGCTTGTTAGTGAGTAGTAAATCTTTTCCCTTATTTGTGCTGTTAGTATTTTCCACATCATTGGTTGGCAGGTTATCGGTATCTAATTGTTTGGAGCAGTTCCTTTGCTTGGGTCCTTTTGGATTAATGTAGTCTTTCCTTTGGCCATCCAGTCAGGTACTTGTGTGCCATGTAGGCATCTGTCGATTTTTAGTGCTTGTCTGTCGTGAATGGAGGTGGGTTTCTTGAACCAGAAGCCATGTATTTCATCATGGCCGGGCGTTTTCCAGTTTGATATTCTTTTTAGTGTTGTTTTGAGCAAGTTGATGCGTATTTCCGTTTTGGGGACTTATTATTATTATTATTATTATTATTATTATTATTATTATTATTATTTACTCCTTGAGAGTTTTTCACATCAGCATTAGCTGATGGTCTTTCACTGGAGTTTGAGTGACAGCAAGTCTCTACAAGTCTCCAGAACTCTTCTCAGTATTCTGACCATTCTCAGCAATGCTGTAGTTTGGATGTTCTCCACTCGTCTTCTAACTTCCAAGTCATCGATTCCTTTTAACAATCATTTAGTTATTGTACCGAAAGCATCAATCACGATTGGTATAATTGTCACCTTCATATTCTATAGTTTTTTCAATTCCCTAACAAGGTCAAGGTACTTATTCTTCTTTTCGCATTCTTTCAGTTTTATTCTGTGGTCAGCCGGTAAAGTAAAGTCCACAACTTTGCAAGTTCTCTTCTTTTTGTTGATTATTATTAAGTCTGTTCTTCTGGCCGAGATTAGGTGATCCGTTTGTATGCCAAAGTCCCATAGGTGTTTGTGTGTCATTCTCTTGGACAGATGCTGGGTTGTACACATACCATTTATTCGTATGGTCAAATTTCAATTTCTTGCACAATTCCCAGCGGATCACCTTGCCCACTCACTTCCTTTTGAAGATTTAGCAAAAGCTAAAAACATTCAGATTAACGTGAATGTTACATAGCCATACATGAATATGTGAAATATACATAGAATGTTCATAACTCATATATAGATAACATAGGAATCCCGAAACACAAAAAACACTTACGACTTCTCAGTTCAGGTACGAAACTTTTTATTACCTTTGACTTAAAGGTAATTCGACATAAGGAGAGTGATACACAATCTTTCTATGCTGACTTTTCCATCTGCCCCCACTCCTACCACGCGCGGCCCCCGCCGCAAACTACTGGCCTGGCCTCGGCGAGCCCCGAAAGTCAACCATCTTCTTCGGACGTTAAAACTCAACTCACTGACTTTTCTCAAATCTCAGCCCACACTTCCGGTGCGTGACGTCACTCACATCTCCTGGTCTCATTTCCTATCTGGGTCTTTATTTTGCCATCTGTGATGTAATCTTCTTAACTGCCTGATGATTGTTTTTTTTTCAAAAAACACCATGAAACCCATGGTTGCAGACTATTTTCCTTGGTTTATATATATATATATATTTATTTATTATTATTATTATTATTAATATAATTATTATATCATAGCTCTATCCTAGATATTGAGCACTCTTCATAATATATTGCACTTGGTTCGACACATACCCACAATGTGATTTAGTGACAACCAACACTCTTATAATATATATATATATATATATATAAACTTTGTATTTTCTAATCTATTTCTAAAACTCTGGTGATGTGAAAAAAAAAGCAGATGATTCAATTTGTAAATTAAAAAATATCACGCAAACTGTTTTCTGGGAAAAAATCAATACCCCCCCCCAAATATTCGTACTGCTTGAAAATAATTCAACGAGACCGCAATGCGTAGCCAAAAGAAAAAGCAACGACCAAGTTATCTAAGCTAATACGTAAAAGTGCTCAATATACTTAGCAGAACAAAATTAGAATACCTTGAGAGCCAGAAGTAATCTTCCAAGATTTCTCCAACCTGATCATCAGGATAATTCTGAATAAATAGGATTGAGCCAAACGACATTTTATGTTGGTTGCTTTATTAATAAAAAGTCGTTTGGGCCAAACAAGTTAGAATGATCCCGATGATCTGGTTGGTGAAACCTTGGTAGATAGTTTCTATTTCTTAAGGTATCCTATATATATATCATCATCATCATCATGTCGTGCCGCCAGCACGGATATCCTGGATCCTCTCTCACCCCTCCTCCCTATTGTTCATCGCTTCTGGCAGGTCATTAGGGCCACATCCCGTATCCTCACGTAGCTACTGTGTGTATGTTCGAGCTGGTCGTCCTGCTTTTGCTTGGCCATATGAGTGGGTCCATAGGAGTACATCACTTATGAGCTCGTCCCTGGTTTTCCAGCAGTGTCCTGCATGTCTAGTTCGTCTAACTTTGATAGTTTTCGTAATGGGAGGCAGGTGGCTTCTTCTTTAACTCAACCTTTAAAGGCACATTTTCTGGTACTTTCTTAATTTTTCTATCAATATTCTTCCTAATCGTTCTTTGCACTCCAACTAATATTAAAAGAGTTGTTTGTTTTTAAATGCCACACTCTTGTAATTTTTATAATTTGAAAGTTTATCAATTTCTTTTGCTGAGATGTTTTTCACAAACCGGATAATCATATAATTAATATCATCATTAGATACAAATGCATGCAATTCTCTTCCAAACCAAAATTTTGACCAGAGAGATATCCAGTATATTTCAAATTACCCGGGATAGCCTCAATTTAACTTCTTGAACAAATGAAAAGATTAGTCAACCGTTGCTTTAATTCCATTAAGTTGCGTTTCATCCTTAAATCCAATGTGTTGTTCCCTCCTCATTTCAAAGACAGTGTGATAATTTTTGTAAAAAACTTTCTTGTTTACAAATCCTTATGAAAATGTGATGTTTGCTATATAGGTCGTACTACACAGAGATTAGATATTAGAATAAACCAGCTCATCCCTTCTCATATTCACACAGATACTTTGAACTGCTTAGCAGTGTCGAACAATCAAAATCCTAGTACATTGTTGATGAACAAATTAAATGTACAATTCAAAATTTTAGCCAACCAAATGAACACTGCAATACTCCTACCCATAACCTAGCATCTATCAAACTTTTTTTTATCGCAACCTAATGTTCTAAAATAATAAATTAGATGAAGATATTTCAACAACATTGATTCAAAGGAACATACTCCTCACTAATGCTAATTTAAAAATATAACTTATCCTGTACTATGATGAATTCAAAACCTCTAACTTGGTTATCAGCAATAATTCCCCGCTCTCGATTGGAGTTTTGCAAAAAACAAGGGTTATATGAATTTGTCCTTTAAATGTCCTTTAGGCAATTGTATTTCTTAAGACAAAAATATATACGTTGATTTAACTTCAACTAACTTGTCGAGGCGACTCACAATGTATCTTTCTGACACCAGCTCAATTTCCCAACAGCAAAAAAATATTCCTACCGTACAAGTGAAATTCGGAAAATTCTTACCAATAACACAACTGTATTAGAGCAACAAAATAACAGATTTTTGAGGCCTTACGCATTAGAAATATAATCCAAACCGCAGTAAAAGTAATTTCGAAACCAGTACTAATGTACTTAAATGTTTTTTGCTACTGCTGTTATTTATTGAACCAAATTGGTAAACAAACACGACACAGCACCAGAATATACAATCAACGCTTTATTCTTACAAAGTTGTAATGTACTTGCAAAGGTTGTATCACTTTTGTAATATACACACCCCTTGATGATGGTCCAACATGGGTCCGAAAGTACTTGGAAACCAATTTCTTACGGAAGGTTTATTAACCAATTCTGGCTGGATATTACAACATCCATACGGCAACTCGAAGGGATCAAAACAAAAACATGTAGACAAAAGATGTCTATTCCGTTTAATCAAATATGTCTCTCTCCCTCTCTCTCGATATATATATATATATATATATATATACACGAGGGTCGTTCAAAATGTTCTTTGTCTGACCCTAATTTTTAATTTGTCGCCCACTTTTCACATTTGTGTGAGTCTGACCTGAACAGTGATTAAGACAGAAGCCTGAATAAGTTTTCAAGTTTTATAAGAAGTTGTAGTCTGTTGCCATAAAAAAAATTTCCGCTATGGCTCTTCTTTCTTATTGAGGCTTAGAACTTTTTGAATAGTGTTCGTATATATATATATATATATATATATATATATATATATATATATTTATTTATTTATATATATACATATATATATATATTTATTTATATATTATATATATATGTATATATATATATATATATATATATATATATATATATATATATATATATATATAAAGTGCGTCAGAAAAAGTGATATTTAAAAAGTTGACCATTTCTCATTTAAATGATCTCAAATTTTAACGACTTGTGTAAAATCAACTGAAAAATTATTTTAAGTTTCTTTTTTACTTGTAGAAATATTCATTCAAAAAAGAGAAGACGTTTAAAAATAAGAATTATGAGTTGTTTCTGCACAAGCCGTTAAAATTTAGGGTTATTTGAACGAGAATTAGTCAAATTATTAAACTATGAAATATCTATTTTTCTGAAACCCTCCTTACCTCTCAAATGATATCAATTTTTTAAAACACCTTATATATATATATATATATATATGTATATATATATATATATATATATATATATATATATGTAAGTATAGATATATGTAGTCCTTTCCAATTTTCCTCATGTGTATTTCAATAACATTACAAATAAAGAAGTCCACAATGAAAGTTTTTTGAAAAATGGTCTCGAATTATTAGCTCCTGAAGCTGGTTTTGTTTTATTAAATGACAAAGGCAGTTGTGTTGTCTTGATTATCGTCACTGGAGTCGTGGTAACTTTCAATATAGCAAAAGCCGTGGAACTGGAAGTCGAAGACGAGGAAGTCGAAGTGATGCTTGTCGTTGGTGATGTAGTGGTAGTGGGGATGCTCTTCGTAGTAGGATTCGTTGGTTCCACTGGATTAAGGAAAAAAAAAAGAGTTAAACTTGCAAACAGTAAAACATTTAATTTAAGAGAGGGGGCACAAAACATAGGGTAGGGTGGAAAACATGGTTGACACGGGTATTTTTCAGCGGTGTTTTGTATCCTTTTACATTGATCCCTTCTGTTATCCCTGTCCGATATTAACGCTGTTACAGATTAAAGGGCCAATTTTAATCAGAAGACTGTACTGTTTTCTGGCCTGGAATGTAATTCAATGCGGCTAACAAACGTTATCACAAATCCTCCACACAAACCTCATCATGCCCCACAAAAAGAACTAACGAGAAAGCAATGTTGTTTAAGAGCAATTTCGTAACTAACACAATTCCTGCTATTGGAAAAAAAGTTTCGGGAAAGAAGAAGGGGAAGAGAGAAACAGATAAATAAAAGTTTTGGTGCTAGTGGTGTAATGGTTATCGTCGTAAGAAATGGACACGGCGACACGAGTTCAAATCCTGGACGATACTGATTGCATTTCACATAGCACTAATACCCTTGGGAAAGGTATGAATCCAATTATTCTCCCCACCGTTATGGTTAAATAGTAGAGCAAACTGGGTTCTTCAGCTTTGGTGAGGCAACTAGTCAAGGAGAAGAAAAACTCTGAATTCAAACCTGTTAAACTCCGCTAAAAATTGGCCTTGTGTCATATCCTGCCCGAGCGGAGGGGTTGGTAAATATGATAAATAAAAGTATACTTTCATTGAGAAACGGATTTGTGACGTTTGAATGTTTAGAGAAAGGGGATTGTGAAATTTTGACAAAAACCTTGTCATTGTGGTATTGTGTTGTTATGTGCTATGGAACATGCTTCAGTTATTCTTCGTTTATTCAAAGAATTATTGAAGCATGTTCAATCTATTTCTCAAACCACAAAACGTCATTTACTTTTCAAAAAATTTCATCGTATGACATGACGCGATTTGAATATATCAACTCGTATAACTCCGTTTTTTCGCATAGCAATATCTACAAGCTCTGACGAAGACTTCTTATTGAATCAAAATCTATCATAGTTATTTCTCATTCAAAAATAAAATATGTTTTCATTTAGAAAAAAAGATTGAAGTCGAAACGCGTTGGCAAATAAACAAACCATCAAACAAATCTTTCTTCCGTTTTACCCTTTCTACGTTCGTTACTTTTTCTACTCACTTCTGTTGGATTCATCTCATTTCTTCTCACATACCTAGCTATGGCTTAAATAGTACCAGTACTATTCTTTCACAAAAATGGCTTTATCACTGAATAACCAACGATGGTTGATTACCAATTAAACAAGGAAACCAATATATATATATATATATATATATATCACCGAAAACACAACAATATTAGAATATCAAAATAACAAACAAAAACTACAGGTTCTCGAAGCACTACATATTAGAAACATGCAACCCAAACTTAACAGAATTAATTTTCAAATCAGTGCTAATGTACTTAAATGTCTTTAGCTACTGACACTATTTATAGAAAAATTTAAAAGTAAACGCTACACACTGCAACGGCCCAGATGATCTTCTTCTTATAAAGTAGTAATGTACATACAAAAGTTATATCTCTTTTTGTAATAAATCCTCCCCTGATGATGGACCAAAGTCGGGCACAAAGTACTTGGGAAATAAACAATTAGGGAAAATATATCAATCAATTCCCGCCGAATACTATAAAATCAATACGGCAGTATGAAAGGATCAACAAGAAAATATGTAGACAGAAAATGTCTATTATATTCAACGAAATTTGTATATATATATATATATATATATATATATTGTTTTTGCGGGGTACCTTATGCATCTTTTCTTTGTCAGCTCGAAGCCGTTTTCTCTGATTTTATCAATCGATGTTCTAAGCACGTAGTCTAGACAGTGGTATGGGGCTAGCGTGTCCCATTGTAGTACTCCTGCTATGGGCTTTAATCAGACAGGTGACATTTCCACACTAGAGGGAACCTCTCTGAAACTGGTGGACAGATTCTCCTACCTAGGAAGCAGTGTCTCATCAACCGAAAAAGACATCAACACGCGGCTAACGAAGGCATGGACAGCTATCGATAAGCTATCGATCATATGGAAATCAGATCTGACCGATAAAATGAAACGCACTTTCTTCCAGGCAGCGGTCGTGTCGATACTGCTCTATGGATGCACCAACGGGACGCTAACAAAACGGCAGGAGAAGAAGCTAGACGCCAATTACACAAGAATGTTGCGAGCAATATTGAATAAGTCCTGGCGGCAACACCCCACAAGACACCAACTATACGGCCACCTGTCTCCCATCACGAAAACTATACAAGTTAGACGAACCAGACATGCAGGACATTGTACAAGTGATGTACTCCTATGGACCCCCACATATGGCCGAGTTAAAGCAGGACGACCAGTTCGAACATACATACAGCAGCTATGTGAGGATACGGGATGTAGCCCTAATGACCTGCCAGAAGCGATGAACAATAGGGAGGAGGGGTGAGAGAGGATCAGGGATATCCGTGCTGGCGCCATGACATGATGATGATGATGATGATATATATAGGATACCTTAAGAACTAGAAACTATCTACCAAGGTTTCACCAACCAGATCATCGGGATAATTCTAACTTGTTTGGCCCAAACGACTTTTTATTAATAAAGCAACCAACATAAAATGTCGTTTGGCTCAAAAGGTCAGAGATATCCGTGTTAGCGGCACGACATGATGATGATGATGATGATGGATATATATTTATATATATACTAAAAGGAATAAGGGCGCAAATGATTTCAAAGTGGTTTTAAGGGTTTTATTGTTTCATAGACTTGTACACACCACGTATTTCAGACTTTACATTTTCTTCAGGAGATTTTGAATCTTTATAAAGTTGTCATCTTTATAGTAATGATTATTTTGATAAATTTGTATCTGTGAATGTTCAATGGGATATTCTGGTCCGCGAAATCTCCTGGTCTATGCAAATGTTTTTTTTATAAATGTATTATTCATGTATGTATGTGTGTGTGTTTGTGTGTGTGTTTTTTTACGGCATATCAACTTTCTCGGTTATTTAATGCCGAATCAAGTTAAAAAAGGAAAAAGGAAAGGTCTGTTATATTGGAATTTATTTGTAGGGGAAAGGTTTGTAGAAAGAAACTGGTTTCATTGAAAGTTTATTTGTAGAGAATCATCTTGTAGTAAAAAGTTTTGCATGTGTGTGCCTGTGTACACATGTAAATATTTTTTAATATATATATATATAATCTGATGGTTTAACCCAGAGATGGGACGAAAAGGGGCTTCATACCTTTCCCAAGTGTATTTGCCCGAAAGTGAACATAATAGCGCGACAGGAGTTTGAACTCGCTTACAACGATTTCACCGTCCATCGCTTTAACCATTACACCATGAAGACACCCCCATATAATCAGAGGAAAGTAGTCTCAGGATTAAACTATTAAGTAATAATCCAAGGGGAATAGGAATCTCCGATTGAGAGCTCAATGTCAACGGATATTGAGTATATAATTAATTTCAAATTAAAATGCATCAAAAATCATGTGTAGAGCGAAAACAAATTAGAAATTAGAAATAAACCTTTGGTCAAACTAATATTGATTTACATTTGGTTAAACTAATATTAATATTAATTTATATTTTTAGACTACATGTAATATATTATTTAATCTTTATGATATACAATAATTTTCAAGTCACTGTTAATATCTTTTAGTATTCACCGTTTTTTAATTCAGTAATATTCTAATTTATAGATAACGATTTTTTGAAAAGAAAAATGCATGAACATTATTTTTATTAATATATAATAATATTTCCACCGATAAAAAAAAGTTGTTTTTTTTTTATCTAAAAGATTTAAAAAATTTCTTTTAATTCTCTTCTCACCGGAAGCAATGTAAACCTCTCTATGTTATATTCAAATATATAACAACATTTATTCCATCTGAAGAGGGACATTTTTTATGGCTGAAATAAATTTATAATAGAATTACTAAAGTGAATTTTTTCGTTTAATTTTATAATATATATATATATATATATATATATATATATATGTATGTATGTATTAAATCCCAGATTTGTGTCTGTGAATGTCCTATTAGAGTTAATTGTCCATTAAGACCTTTTTTATACGTATGCATTCTATGCATGTCCATGTGTGCACATATACATACATGTATGTTTGCCCATGTACACAGATATGTACACACCTACTTTTAGGGAATTTGTGTTGATTTTTGTCCTAATTTGTTCTTTCCTTGTTTTCTCTCTCTCTCTGGGCATACACACATACAAAGGAATGTACACCTATGCATACATACACATTTGTTTTTTCAAGGCTATTGGGTGGGTTTAATATATTTGAGAATGCATTTACCCCCACTGGACGTATTTTAAACTATCCTGTGTGTATATGTTTGCGCGTGCGCGTGTGTGGTTAGGCTCTATTTAATGTTGGTTTAAATCTATTCATGAAGTTTTTCTTTTATTTGAAATAATGAATAGCCATTAGTCTGGTATGTAGGCATTATTTTTAAGTTCCCGTTGCAGCGTTCATAAAGATGTGTGATACCTAAAAGTAAATAAAAGGTAAAGTAGGCGACCGTCGTCGAGTGTGACTCGAAGGCTCTCTTTTCAATATCTACTACACCGAGGTGTGGGGGAGGGCGCTACTCCTTTCTCTGAATTGCTCTACTTTTCTCTTGATGCGTACCTTATAATGTTCAGTGTTAAGCAAGGGGGTATCGAGTATTTGGTATGAGTCGACCTTTGATTGAACCTTGGTCTCCCGGGCCATTGTTGAAACTCTCTTGTTCAGTAATTGATTACTGTAATATTACGGACAGGCGCTGTCGTCAATCAGTGAAGGTGTCACGAGACTAGCGCGTGCGGGCAGAATGAGCTGCAAAGTTAGACGGGATTTTAAAATAATCACAGATGAATTATCACGTGTTTCACGACAGTTTCACTGGTGACATCGAACATTCGGGGATCTTCGATTTGTTCCCCAAAATCTCTATATAAGAAAACAAGTCAGGTGATTTTGTGAGAGTTGAAGGCAGCTTTCAAAACAGGCGAGTCAAAGGTTCCGAGGCCCCGACCCATCCTACCCAGTCTGCTAGGACAGGCGTGTGTCACACCGCCAACATCACCAAGAGGAAGGGAGAAGAAGAACGTAACTAAAATGAACTTTTCGAGTTGCAGCAATCATAGCCCAAAGTGAATAATAAACGACTGATATATTTTCTTCCCTTATCTTCGTGTTTGAGTATTTCTTTTTCTGCGGACTTCTTTCTTTACAGCACAACACGCTGGTCCTATGTTACATTGCAACCAGTGTATATTGCGTTGCAATTTGCGCATTTGATTATGCTAAGTTTTTTTTTTAATTGCAGCTTAAATTAAAATTCATTATGAGTGTCGTTTGTGGGTTTTCCAAGCTATTAGAATTTTCTTCTACAATTATATTACATACATCAAAACTTTTATTTTTACATTTTGAGAATCCATACGTTCTGTGTTTCCCAAATTTAGTCAAGTTAGTGTGTGTTTTGAGGTTTTGTGGGTATATATATATATATATATATATATATATATTGAAATAGGTAGGTCCAAGAAGAGATTTGTATTTTTTAAATTTAATTGTTTATTTATTTTGTTCTTACATACTTGTATGTTTCCAGCTTGTTGCTTTCGTCAGAGAACATATATAGCGCAAGGTCTTGTTAACGGGGTACTCAGAGACTTGAACTCACTGGTGTTTGCAGTGTGAATGATTTTCAGTTGGTGATGGGTTTATATAAAGGTCTTCCTCTTTTTTTCTTAATGTGTGATTACCTTAGTCCGCTTTACTCCTCTTTGGTATTTGAGATGTTATATTTTGTTGTTGTTGTTGTTATTGTGTGTGTGTGTTGGAGTGAATTACAACTTAAACATTCTGACTGATGAATAATTTAACTTGAGAAAAATATACAAGTTGCGTAAGATGATAAGGTAGTAAGGTGTCTGTGATACAATATATTGTCACCATGAGAAGGAAGAGAAAATTATTGCTTAATTTTTGGCTAGCAGAAAAATTACAAAAGCCTTGAAATTGATTTTCTCTAACCCGGAAACAAAGATAGAGTGGAGACCTGGAGTAGGAGAGATCACAAGTCAAAACAAAGGATAAGCAGGGAATAAAGGTTACAGAGACGTCAACCCAGGTGCGATCGGCAAGCCTGAGAAAAAAGATCAGCCTGGGAGAAATGGAAGATTTTGTCCTAATTTTGGAAGTGGTGACGTATGAATCACATGAGGAGAAAAGGGCCGTCCCCTCGCGGGAGAGAGGACGAGGACGAGGACGAAGCCTTATGGTAGCAGTCGCACCAGAAGTTATATAGAGGAAACCACCCCATCCTCCTAGTAGCAGGCACAGAGATTCACTGTTGGGGTGACAAAAAGCAACAGTGAATGGAATTAATTGTTGAAGATTTAATTAAAGGCCATTGTTGATATACGCCCACTAATTGCTGAATAAACAATTATATAAACCTGATTTTTGCCGACAATTGCCGATAGAGTGCGACAGAGTGCGGCGAGAAACATTACGGACTTGACTTGAGGCTCCTATCAAAAGGGCCTTGCACCAGACTTGGAGATAACCGGAATCTTTCACATCTCTGTGGTTTCAACAAGCTGAGATAAGATTAACGTAATGCACTGAGAATACTTAGTGAGTCTAAGTGAGACTGATCGCAGCAAGATAGGGGCAAGATTCCGAGACATTCTGCTTCGTATTTACGGGGAAAGGAACATCGAAATAATGTAATATATTAACGTGACCTGCAGGTGTGAATACGGTGGATGTTGTTGACAGATAGATTGATAAGACCGGTGTGATCACCGAAATGTCATCATGTTCACAGGTGCTGTGTATCAGATGATGTTGAAATAGCTACATTCGCTCAAGGATAATGTCAACAAGGTGATTACCGAAATGTCACCATGCCCATAGTTGCTGTGAATACGGTGGATGTTGAAAACAGGTGCATCCGGTCGAAGATATCGGAAAATCACCTGAACGGTGGGCGAGGTTGAATTCGGTGATAATGGCAGATGCGTACGCCCACAGAACCGGGCTTGGGCAAGTAGCCAATGAGAAGCAGACAACATTACCAATGGAAAGCAAAGAAGTGAGATGTGGGTGTAACCATGGTTAACGAAAAAGAGGAATTTCTGCAGGTCACGTGAGAGCTGTAGACTATGTAAGTTCCGGAATTTCAGCTAAAGTCAGTTGTTCACTGGCTCTTCCGTCTCCCGACAGCTCCTCCGTGTGCGCGAACTCTCTGCGATTGCTTTTCTGCTCCACACAAGTATCATCGCCGAAAATAAAAATATAATCTTATATTTTTATATACATAGGTGTTCCTCGTTGTTAATAACGACACAGTATACTATACAACAATAACAATCATTTTAAGATTGTTACTTGTTCTTTTTTTGACAAAAACATTATTTTATTATTCAACCCCGTGTTTGTTCGTTTACTGGACTTCATCTTTTATTTTTATTTTTTATTATTGGACGATCAGCCGGTCCGGTTATTTCAGCTTTCAGCGAGAACACTGAAACTAAATGCTTTGATTTAAAATTCACAACGTGGGCAGACGGCTGAGATTTGATCTCCCACTAGGAAAGGTCAGACGTCAAGTTTGTCGAGTGAACTCCATGGCAGACATTTTCATATTTAACTGCCGTGACCAGGTTGACTCTGAGTGAGCCGGTCGTGTGAACCGTTCATAAAGCTTCAGCATTACAGGAGCCTCTCAATTAGATTGTTTAGTGTCATATCTAGGACACTCATTGGCGGAGTCTTACCTCTCTGCAGAGATGCAGTCGGTCTATTCTGCCCCCCTCGCCGACTGGGCTAAAGATTGCATGGAAGATCAGCAGTCGCAAATGCAGAAATTTTACTCTCTCTTCACACCAAAGATATTGTCCGAAGGAAAGAGCTGAGGTGTTAATGCACCTGATCCCCACCCAATAGCTAAAAAGGAGTAAAGTTATTTGTCGCTGCCCCCACCAGACAGGACTTGACACAAGGTCAATGAACCAAAAGTCGATTATAGTGGGGGGTGAAGGAGAGGGAAGGTCGGGCAAGAACCGCGGTTTGAACCCAGCTGGTCATCTGCCCACTTAGTGCAATGTGGGCTTGATGAGCCTAGCTGGTCTAGAGTTTTCTTAAAATTATCCTTAAAAATGCACTCTGGATTAAAAAAAAAAAGCCACGTGCAGTTTGGTGAAAAATAGATTGTAAGCATGTGAATTTAAATTCGTGTCCGGTAAATTCATCGGTTGGTAAATGTATCGCTCGCTTTTAAGAATTTGATAAAAAGAGCTAAAGGATTAGGATTAGTGAATCCCTAGATTATAAAAGCAATTAATCTGATACGATCAATTTACTAGCGATTTATTATCGACGATGAAAAATCATTTGAATTATTGACCAAGAATCGTTTTAATGATATACCTCCAATGATGAGTTCGATGTTCTGATGGTGACTATCAATCAGTGTGAAGCAGGAGTATTCCCCTTTATCGGTTTCTTCAACGGGATCAATTAAAAGTTTCAATCGTTTACTCGCCGGGAAAAACGCCTGGTTAGATCTAGACAAATTAGAAAAAAAAGAAAAAAAAAGAAAATGAAACAGAGAAGCAATCACCATTATTCATCACAAAAATGTAGTAGTAATAGTAGTAGTAGTTGTTAGAGAGAGAGAGAGAGAGAGAGAGAGAGAGAAAGAGAGAGAGAGAGAGAGAGAGAGAGAGAGATGGTAAAACGTACCCCAGGGCAGAGGTTAATTCAGCTTAGGGATTCTAGTTCCATTTTGAATTTGTGGTAATATTTGTTCTTTTTTTTTAATGAAGCCTTAGAGATAATCTTAAAATCTAACCTTTATTCGGAACAATTTTATCAACAAATGACTGGGTTCTAAATGTCCAGTGTATTTCAGACTTCATTGGATTGGTCCTGCTAGCTACATATATATATATATATATGCGTATATATGAATATATATATATATATATATATAGTAAAGTTGGCGACCATAGCCGAGGGCGGCCAGAAGGCTTCCTTTTCAATAGCTACTACACTGAGGAGTAGAGGAGGGCGCTACTCCTTTCCCTGGATTGCTCCACTTTGCCCTTGATACATACCTTATATTGCTGAGTGTTAAGCAAGGAGGTATCAAATACCATTTTTAAAGTTTTTGGTATGACACGACCTGGGATTGAAACCCGGTCTTATATATATATATATATATTGTCACTTGGTCTACCACTGAGAGGAGAGAAATAAGAAATTTCCCCTACCCCTCCGTGTTTGAATTAGCAGGCCACCAAAGACTGACCGCTAAAAGAGGAATAAGGAATGTAGCTCAATTCCTCGTGCCCGAAGTAACAAATCCGGGTCAGAATGAAAGCCAACAGATGTTTGCATTCTGTGACCGGATGGATAAAGAAGGGGAACATTGAGGATAGATATAGTAGTCCGAGTGAATCGCCCGACAGGGTGAAGGAAGAAGAAATAGGCTAAATGATTGCCCTGAATCCTAAAGCGGAAGTAGCACCCTTTTTGTCAGTGGAAATTGGGATAAAGAATTTAGTTTAGTGGACGGAGGTCGCCATGAACGGACGGGCGAATTTCATGCCAGACTCCGGGCGAAGAAGCAAAGCCGGAGTTTTGGGACAGCAGTTGGTGTGACAAGATGTGTTGACACTGTGGCCAAAACTCCGGGTGAAGAAGCGAAATAGAATCTTGGACAAGAAGATGACAGACGCCTTCAAGTCAAGCTGTATAAAATCCTGCTAGCCCGTAAAAGAGAACATACTCTCAGAAGGAACCCGTCGAAAAGCTAAGTAAACCTTAAAGCCGTTTTCTCTCTCCACCCTTCCTAAGTATTGCAATTACATACTCTCTCTCCCAATTTAAAGAAGGAACGAAAAAAAGAATAAGGAAGAAGGACATTTGTATTTTGATATTATCCGCTGATAATATAGCCGACACGTTAAATATGTGTGTCCTCATGTATTAAAAACCTTGCTATATTTTAATGTCCTCACGTGTTGAAATTTATTCATTGAGTTGTCTGCCTATCAAGTTGTCTTTTGCATGTTCCTTTTCAGCTTCATTCGCCTCAATTTATTCTCACTAAATGTCCTATTCGCCTTTAAAAATATTACACGGAAAATTGGAATTGTCAACTACGATAAATAATAACATTATATCTAAACCTAGAGCCCCATATCTTCATTTATCCTAGGGGTAGGAAGAGGTAGTGGCCTGGTGGGTGAGTGTACGTGAAAAATGGAAACCCCTCGCCTGCGGCGGTCAGTCTAGCCCAAATTAATCCCCACATTATCTACCAGTTCCCATGTGCCCGAAGAAAGAAACTTAACTGGAACTTATTTTGCGAGGGATCAAGTGCCAGACTGCCCTGACTTCACACGTGCGAAAAATAACCCCCGTCCAGGGATAAATATTTAATGCCGCGTCACAATATATATATATATATATATATATATGTGTGTGTGTGTGTGTGTGTGTGTGTTGTTTAAAATGAAAATTAAGACAATTATTTGAAAATTTTATTTTCATTTGTGGCAATATTGTGGCTTTGATACAGTCAGACTGTCTATGGATCAGTGGGTAGCATGTATCATACCATTTTGTATGGATAGTTAAATGGTTGATTTATTTGATTGCATTTATTGAATAAGCGAAGAAAGACCTTCAGGAGCCTTATTGAAGAAGTGGAAAGAGAGTGACCTGGAGAAAGGATCGATAATTAATAATATAGATCATAAAATTTAATAGGAATATCGGTCAAAAGAATCGAACCCAAATTATATTTTTTCAAATCTGATAAAATTCAGAAAGGAATGGTTCATCTTTTTTTATGAAGAATAAGTTT
Organism: Sepioteuthis lessoniana; assembly: GCA_963585895.1. Taxonomy (NCBI): domain Eukaryota; kingdom Metazoa; phylum Mollusca; class Cephalopoda; order Myopsida; family Loliginidae; genus Sepioteuthis; species Sepioteuthis lessoniana. The sequence continues at coordinate 47,037,740 of OY757945.1, read as the reverse complement.
TAGTTTGGGTGTAATAAACCTTTCAAACTTTAAAATAAACAGTGATAAAAAAAAAATCAGCCAAAGATCTTTTAATCTTCCGTTGAGATGTATATGTAATAATGGGGAAGTAATTTACTAAACTTTTTACTTAGATGTGGCATAAAGCCGTATCAAAGGGGCACCTTAGGAGAGTAAACATTACACAACCGAAGTGCCCTATGTCATCGGGGAGAAACTTTCAATGGAGTTCATTGACATTCTGTATAAAACAATAAGCGTGAAAGATTTGCAGAGTGAAGAGAGTTTTCACTCGGTTTTCGAAGAGACCTGTCTCTTTATGTTTGCTTTAAGATATCATACACATCGCTTTCGCCTTAGTCGGCTCCGAGAGACATCACACACACACGCACCCGCACGCACATAAACTGCGGGAGAAAGGCGGTTTTTTTCTATTGTCGCCAACCCGAAAGCAATTACCGCTAAGTTGACAGACGCATACATAATATAGAGCGAGGAAGGAAGACCTCAAAATAATTGCACGAGACATCCACAACAACTGGAAGATAGATGGGAAGGTTATAAGTACTTCCCCCTCTCTATTGTCACTAAACTAAAAAGCAGTTACCGCTAAGTTTACAAACGCATATGTAATATAAAGTGAAGAAAGGAGACCAGTCACCGTTTGAGAAAGTGAACTTAGATTATTTTTTCATTGAATAAACGTTCTCATATTTGTAGACGGAGTTTGCCTTTTTTTTTTTTTTTTTTTTTTATCTCAGAGATTAAATGAATTGCTTCTGATAGAAATACAAAGATTCATCGTGATACTAATACTGTGACCAAGATATCGAAAAATATTTTATTCCTATATTTCATCAATGTTAAAAGTGAAGCTTAAAGATCAATTTTAAAGTTTAATTTTCCTCTGTGGTCACATTATAACACTACACTTCCCACACCTCACCTGTGGTTGCAACTGCGTCGCTGCTGTAGTCTCACTATCAACCATCATCATCATCATCATCATGTCGTGCCGCTAGCACGGATATCCCTGACCCTCTCTCGCCACTTCTCCCTATCACTCATCGCCTCTGGCAGGTCTTCCGGGCTACATCCCGTATCCTCACATAGCTGCTGTATGTAGGTTCGAGCTGGTCGTCCTGCTTTTGCTCGGCCTTATGCGGGGGTCCATAGGAGTACATCACTTATGAGCTCGTCCCTGCTTCTCCAGCGGTGTCCTGCATGTCTGGTTCGTCTAACTTCAATAGTTTTCTTGATGGGAGGCAGGTGGCCGTATAGTTGGAGCCTTGTGGGGTGTTGCCGCCAGGACTTATTCAATATTGCTCGCAACATTCTTGTGTAATTGGCGTCTAGCTTCTTCTCCAGCCGTTTTGTTAGCGTCCAAGTAGTGCATCCATATAGTAGTATCGATGCAGCCGCGGCCTGGAAGAAACTGCGTTTCATTTTATCGGTCAGGTCTGATTTCCATATGATCGAAAGCCTATCGATAGCTGTCTATGCCTTCGTAAGCCGTGTGTCGATGTCTTTTTCGATTGATGAGACGCTGCTTCCTAGGTAGGTGAATTTGTCTACTAGTTTCAGAGGGGTTCCGTCTAGTGTGGAGATGTCGCCCGTTTGATTATAGCACATATATTCCATTTTATGTGCATTGACATGGAGGCCAATACCTGCTGCAGCTCGTTCCAAACGATGCAGTAGTGTTTCGGCAGAAGGCCTTTTTCTGGTCAAACTCAGGTGGTATCACTTTGGGCCAACGTGAACTTGGGAATGATGCTAATGAAGGCTTACTAAGCATTCCGCAAGACTCCAACATCCATGGAGCCTCACCCTCAGATAGTTTAGGCAGCAAACTCGTAAGATGAGGGGGTCTTACCCCTCTGCAGAGATGCAGTTGGTGTATTTTATTGCCCCTGCTGACTGGGCTGTAATCATCTTAATGTCACGCTATCAGCACGGATATCCCTGACCCTCTCTCGCCACCCTTCCCAATCGTTCATTGCTTGCGCCAGGTCCTCAGGGCAACATCCCGTATGGGCACAGAGCTGCTGAATGTAGGTTCGAGCTGGTTGTCCTGCCTTTGCTCGTCCATGTGAAGGGGTCCACAAGAGTATATCACTTTTGAGCTCGTCTCTACTTCTCCAGCAGTGTCTCACATATCTGGTACGTCTAATTTTGATAGTTTTCTTGATAGGTGGTTGGTGGCCGGACAGTTGCTGCTTTGTGGGGTGCTGTCTCCAGGACTAGTTCAATATTGCCTGCAGCATTCTTGTGTGATTGCCGTCAATCTTTTTTCTCCATACGTTTAGTCAGCGTCCATGTAGTGCATCCATATAGCAGTATCGACACGTCATTTTATCGGTCAGGTCTGACTTCTATATGACCGATAGCTATCGTTAGCTGTCCATGCCTTTGTTAGTCGCGTGTCGATGTCTGTCTCAGTTGATGAGACACTGCTCCCTAGGTAAGTGAACTTATCAACTAGTTTTAAAGAGCTACCGTTTAGTGTGGAGATGTCGTCTGTTTGATTAAAACACCTATATTCCGTCTTGTGTGCATTGATATGGAAGCCGATGCCTGCAGTGGCTCGTTCCATACTATAAAGCAGGGTTTCGGCTCGGGCAGGTGCATTTGCCAGAAGCGCTATATCATCGGTTTAGTCGGCGTTGGTAATTGTTTTTGCGGGGTACCTTCTGCTCTTTCTTTTGTTCGCTTGAAACCGTTTTCTCTAATTTTATCGATTGATGTTCTAAGCACCTTGTCTAGACAGATGATAAAGAGGTATGGGGTTAAAGTGTCTCTTTGCAGTAAACCTGCTACAATGTTGAAGTTGTCTGTGTCTCCAACCAGAGAACGGACTATGTGACACCTTAAAATTTTCACCGTGCCAGGAATAGAGGAAGCCCTGGGTATGATAAAAAAAGGGACAGATAAACATTAATAAGATACCTGGCAATCCTAATCGATGTGAAATGCAAAGAGAAATGCACTTTTCGGAACTGCTTATCTCCTTACGAGAATACAATCAATGTAAGTGGAAAAGTAACTCCTCAAAGTGGCAGCAAAAAACATAAGACATGGAATACATGTAATGATTACCTTCCTCATCTAGGTGTTGGTTAAAGACCCGACGAAGAACTCTAAGAAATCAAATAGAAAGCTGAAAATAATAACAATAATAATAAACCCAATCAAGGCGGAAGAAAGATAAAAGCCCACACAACTTTCTTAGAAGCCTAGTGAAAAGTCAAAGGGATGGAAAGCTGTTTACTATCATGCTGTAATCTCAACGAGACGATCTGAGAAGGTGACTAAATTATCGTTGAAATCTTGGTATTAATAAGCATGTTTTCTTGCTATATAATTGCGGAGGGATTTTTTTTTATTATCATTTTTCGTTTCATATATCTTAACTTTGGTTTTAGTTAGGATGAGAATCTTTCGGCTTAGTGCATGGGTTAGTTAGGTGCACACATTGAGCGCAGGTGTTCACGCGCGCGCGGGGACGATGTGTCATTCACAGATGTCACAAAAAAAACCCAGAGAGGAAATAGGACTGGGGGATGTGAATGACGTCATGGCCGGAAGCGTGGGCTGAGGATTTTGGGATTTGAAAAAAGACAGTTAGTTGAGATTCAGACCTGGGCAAGGCCAGACGAATTTGTGCGCTACGGGCGCCGCGCGTTGGTTGGGTGAGTGAGTTGAGATTTGGACTTAGACGAAGCGAGTCGATTTTCGGTGCTCGCCGAGGCCAGACCAGTAGTTTGCGGTGGGGTGCCGCTCGTGGTGGGGTCAGATGGAAAAGTAAGCATAGAAAAGAAATTGTGCCTCTATCTCCTTACGTCGAAAAACCTTAAACTCAAAAAAGGTAATAAAATATTTCGTACTTGAACTAAGACAGTCGTCAAGTATTTCGTGTTTTTCGGATTCCTATATGCGTATGAACATTGTATAAACATTATGAACGTTTTATGCATGTGAATATCTTGGTCGTATTTTTGGACCTATACTACATTCTGTCTTTGTTACAAACATAATTTCTCTTGCAGTTATTATTATTATTATTATTATTATTATTATTATTTACTCCTTTAGAGTTTTTCACATCAGTGTTAGCTGATGGTTTTTAACTGGAGTTTGAGTGACAGCAAGTCTCCTCAAGTCTCCAGGACTCGTCTCAGGATTCTAGCCGTTCTCAGCAATGCTGTCAGTTGGATAGTCTCTACCCGTCCGCCAACTTCAAAGTCTTCCAGGCCTTTTAATAATCCTTTAGTCATTGTGCCAAAAGCACCAATCACAATTGGCACAATCGTTACTTTCATGTTCCACAGCTTTTTCAATTCTCTAGCAAGGTCGAGGTATTTTATTATTATTATTATTATTATTATTATTGCCTGTGTGAGGATAATACTGGTTTAATGAAAATCTTTGGTTTCTTGTAAATTATACTCAGAGTAGAGAGGGGGGCTGGAGAAGGCAAAAAGAACAACAAAAAAAAAAACAACAAAAAAACCCCAACCAAGGCAGAAGAAAGATAAAAGCCCACACAATTTTCTTAGAAGCCTAATGAAAAATCAAAGAAATGGAAAGCTATTCACTATCATGCTTAATCCCAATGAAACGACCCGAGAAGGTAACTAAATTAATGGCAGAATGTTAGTATCAGTCACTGGTTTTAATGTAATCACTAGTGTTATTAGTCGGTCTAAGAATATCCAGATTGAAATAATCCTTACATAGCTTAATTCTACAATAACTGGTCCCCACTAGTCAATCGTGCGGGACCTAAAATGCACCTGAATTTAAAAAGTAGCATAAATGTGGACTTTTATTTAGTTAAAATTTAAGTTTAAGTTAAAATTCAAATCTTGTCATTCTTCCCGTATATTCTATAAGAGGGGAAAAAGAAAGCAGAGGAAAAATATTTATTGTCAACCGCCTAAAAGCTTTCCATGAGAAAACCAGGTCACTGCTATTTTTGGAGCAACCCTACACAAAGAGGATATAGGAAAAGAATGATAGATATCTGGCAAGAATGCTCTAGTTTTCAGACAACAAGCCAAAGACTTGATGACCAAGTTTAGACAATAATAAAGAAAATTTGGTTTTCTGACCTTGAAATACTAGAAATACACCAGAAAATAAATAATGGACAAGATAGTAATACGATATCAGACACACCAAGTATCAACAAACAAAAACAGTCTAACCGAAATGAACCGCCAACTCCGGAGAACAGAAACGCCACACAACCAAACAACACACAACCAAACACACAACCAAACACATAGAGCAAAAACTAACAAAAGAAAAAAAAGTAAATCAAGAAAATTTAAAGAGAATTATGAACGGAAAAAAATCTACCTTTACATCATTAAGAAACAGAAATGAGAACAGTCAAGGTGGAAACGGAAAAATAAATCAAGTTATAACTTATATACCAACAAATAATACAACCGAATTAAATGAACTAATCTATGCAGGGGCGAAATTAATATGTGAGAAAATTGGGATCCCCTCAAAAAGCACGAAGAAAAAATCAAAACCAGGATGGGAAACTCGACTGGAAACGTAAATAAAAAAATCTACGATAAAGGGTAAAACAATACAGACAAAACGGGACATTCCAAAACAATGAAAGGAAATTCTACCAAAAGGTGGGGGCAGATGACACGAAATATACCAACAACCAGATGCAAGAGAAACCGAACTATTTTGGACTAAAATATGGCAACAAAGAGAACATAACAAAAAGCCGAGTGGATAAGCAATATGAATAAAGAATTAGAAGGGCTCGAAGAAGGCCCGAAAGCTGAAATACACATCGATTTACTCAAAACAAAGCTAAAAAATATCAAATTGGAAAATGCCAGGCCATGATGGGATACGTGGATTTTGGTTCAAGAAATTCACCTCCATTCACGACAGACTACCACTAGAAATGAACAGATGCTTACCAGGAGCACACATACTCGAATGGATGACCAAAGGAAAAACCATATTGATCCGGAAGGACCCCTGCTATGATTAAGATAATATAATTTTTTGATTCACTTACCTGTAATTCCTGACCCGCTCGCCGTTTCTTTTCCAAATTGGTGTCTCAAATGAGGAGTCACAATTTATTAGAGTACAATTAACTTCAAACCTTTTACCAACTTGGGCCCAGTATTTGACTTGGTCGACGTGCGGTAAACAGCTTTCGGTCTGGACGGAGATTACTATTTTTGCAACAAATATCACTGTCAAAAGAAATATAAAATTACATATGAATCATGATAAATGTTTATATATATATATATATATATATATATCATAAAAATAAGTGAAAAAGGGGATAAACCAAACCCAAGTGGTTTAGTTGTGATATTTTCGTTTAATCAAGTTCTTCCTTATTTTTATCACCTTGTCAGATTTACCAAAATCTACTATTTCCCTCTCTCTCTTTATGAGTGTATGTGTCCGAAAAAGGGTTAAAATAATTGAATAAAAATCTGATTTACAAATTTATCAATTTTTATTTCTTTAAACTTAGTGTAAATTTTGCTGAAAAACAGAAGTTACATAATCTTTTATCGTAAGGTGATATTAATCAAAGTGTATATATTTTCAGTAGAGATTGTTAAGATTCGTGATTGAAGTGTAGCAGTAATTGTTAACTTAAGATAAAGGAAAATACTTTTTGTGTGCAAAAAAAAAAAAAAAATCTTTGTATGAGAGTATCATTCTGATCTATCTATGTATGTATCTAAGTCAGTTTATATTAATCAATCCAAAATTTCACACTTCAAAATACGAAGAATTAAACTGGATAAAACAAAATCCTGATTTTCTTGCATTTGGCTGGTTTCTATTTGTTTTACGCTTTAAACGAAAGTGTCATGAGAGAGAGAGAGAGAGAGAGAGAGAGAGAGAGAGAGAGAGAGAGAGAGAGAGAGAGAGAGAGAGAGAGGTGTATTTATGCCTTAATATATATGTGGTTGCTGCTGCAATTTTCATCAATAAGGGACAGTTGAATATTTTTAACGTAGAAAAAAATATAAACAAACATTTGTTCAATTTAAGAAAAATTAAACGAAGTTGAATTTACATGTATTCTTGAAAGAAAAGAATGTCGATCTTTATTCAAAAGAAATAAATCGAAAAGTTGTATAAGTTAAATATGATAATACAAGTTAATGTAATTCCTTCTTACAGAAGAAATATTTATTTCTCTTATTCATACAGTTTTGGTAGTTGATGACTTATATATAAATCTAATTGGTAAAAAATGTAATTTTAAACAATCTAGCGGGGGAATTTCTTAAATTATTTTGAGTTTAGATCTTTCAATTTTTTGGCAGTAAGTCGAATATTGTTGTCTACGAAGATTCTTGAAATTTGAGAACTAGCGCGAATGCGCCGATTGGTCTCTGAATGCAAAAATACAGAGAGAAAAATTACAACTTTTGGAGCCTAATTTTCTTTTTTTTACACAAAAATTAACTCTTGTTTTTAGTATGTGTTGTAATAAAATATCCTACACTCGTTCTTTTCTATGTGGACTTACTAATACTGAGAGCTTTATATCGTGAGCACCACATTCACCGGTTTCTTGCTTCGGAGATTAGTAATGTCTTACTAATCTCTGTTTATCCACTTACTGTACTCTCTGTTGCCATAACATTTTCTTTCTTTCATCTACTATCGTTTTGGTTATTCCTTCCACTCGAGTAACAACCTTGTACATTGTAACCCTTTTCAAGGATACAACAGTATGGAAATCAGTCAAATTTATATATATATATATATATATATATATATATATATATATATATATATATATATATATATATATATATTGTCATCCACAGAAAGACTGTTTTGTTGTTTGACAACTCTTCAGTGTGGCTAGATACGTAGAACGCTTGAAGCTGGGATCGAAACCCGCCCAACTTTACGTTTGACTTTGTATCAGACCGCTCGGGCAACAAGCGTACCACGTCAGCTAGGGAATTATTAGGTATTAAGTAGTAGCGTTCGTTTGATTACATCTTATACCTTACCGGATACCAGAGTACTCAATTGGTTCGAAGTGCTTTGCATTATATATATGGGAACTCAATGGAGTCAGAATTCTCCTGGTGATCCAGTTAGGTAAAACCATGGTAGATTACTTTTGACTCTGTAGGTATTCGCATTTCGCTCTACTTATTTTAATGAGCACTCTTACATTTTAGAGTAAGGTATTCTGTCGATGTTTTTTCTTTTGACTAGGCATTAAGTTAGTGGTTAATTATTTTTAAGTGGTAGTATTTTCTAATTATTTTCAAGCTTTTAGTCTTTTCTTTTTTTATGGAATTTTTTTCTCTAGATATCAGTTTATGTAATATTTTTTATTTTAAAATTGTATCATCTGTTTTTTTTTTATTCCGTCAAAATTACAGAATAGGTATAAAAATAAACCCCCCCAAAAATGTATATATACGTAAATTTAATGTCCATTCTTTAAAACACATTTTCCCCATCTAAAAACAATTCTCCAGATCAAAACCCAATCTCAGCACTTTTGATAAATTCCACAATATCCATCAACATAACCCTAATCACTTCTTCATCTTTACAGATGACTCCAAGGGCAACGATAAAACAGCATGCGCGGCCATTTTAATCAAGAAAATTAAGAGAAAAGCTCTTCGAAAAGAAAGCTCCATCTTTTCAGCAGAAGCTCGCTCAACAGATCAAACGCGAGACATAATCTCTGAAAGCAACCACAAAAAGACTTTACTTTATCCGCAGACTCGCTCTCTGCCTTAATATCGCTAAAAAATAAAAAAAATAAAACCTCGAATACCTCTTAATCATTAAACTACTGAGTAGATTAGACTCCTTATCCAACTTTATTAGGCTGAATTCCAAGCCACATTAGAGCGAAAGGAAATGAAAGAGTTAACTCAACAGCCAAATCTACTTTAGATTCGGCACTTGACAAATTCAACATTTCATATATTGACTTCCAATCAGAAATTAATTGATTTGTTCATACAAAATGTCAAAATCATAAGAATAACAACATTCACAATAAGCTCTTCTTAATCAAACCCACTTTGGACTCTGGAGCCTTCAGAAAATCCAAATAGGAACAGGTCAGTATATCCCAATTACGTATTGGTCAAACAAGATGTATTTACACCTTTTATACTCAAACAAGAACAACAACATCGATGTATGACATATTAAACTCTTTGTATTATTAAACACTTTCACATAGAATCTAAAGCTTTTACTCACATCAGAAAAACACCTTTTCAATGCAACTTATATGAAAGATCTATTTGAAAATATTAACATAGATGAAATTCTATTCTTTTAGAGAAAAACAAAATTATACCAAAAAATGTAAACATAATCCAAATTAATACGTAAAAAAAGAACCCTGCAACACGATTTCTGATGATGTTAATATATCGTCAAAACCATTAACAATAAAACTCTAATTGGAAACATACAACATACCTTATTTCCTTAACTCTCGGCATAAAATAACCTCCGACGGGGTGACATGCCATTAAAATTCATTAAACCACACTAAAATTAAGCGAAAAAGAAGCTTCTCTATTCCTTTGGCATGGAAATCTTTCGAATGAGTTTTTAACCATTTTCTAAACGCCATCTAATGTTAGCACCACCCGAAACACCCATTAGCAAACATATTTTAGTGAACCACAACACACCCAACAAATATTCAAAAAATTCCCTTTGATTATTCGAAAATATAATTTAGCATAAATTGCTGAAAACAAACAAACAAACAAACAAAAAAACAAAACAAAACAAAAACAAAAGAAAGAAAGAAAAAGACTTCCATTGTTAGAAGCCATATCTATAAAGACTTGACTTACCACACTAAACAAAATTCTGTTTTAGCTTAGGACCTTGACTACTAAAACGCATTTTCCAGTCTCAGTGGATTCAAAGTCACATGACCATTAGTTGCACGTGATGAAAATGACCACTCCGGGTGCAGAGAATAAATCTGGCACCTCAGGACACAGAATTAAATACAACCACGATAATGACCAAAGATGGTCGAAAGGACTCACACAGAGATTACATTAACAGAGATTTTGGACAGTTATAAAAACTACTTTCAACAACATTTGAAACACCTTCTTCGTCCAGAAGAAAAGCTGAATATAAAAAAACCCAACTAAACGCCAAATTATTGTCTGTTTCTTGAAACAAAATATGTCTATAAGAATTTTAACAAGGTTGATTTTTCTTATGGCCACTCTGTTCAGTCAATCAATCTATATCAATATATATACATTGGTTAAAAATATCTTTATATATGCCTTGGCTAAAAATATCTATATAAATACATTGGTTAAAAATATCTTTATATATACATTGGTTAAGAATATCTATATAAATACATTGATTAAAATATCTTTATATATACATTGGTTTAAAATATCTATTTATATACATTGGTTAAAAATATCTATATAAATACATTGGTTAAAAATATCTATATATATATGCATTGGTTAAAAATATCTATATAAATACATTGGTTAAAAATATCTTTATATATATATTGGTTAAAAATATCTATATAAATATATTGGTTAAAAATATCTTTATATATACATTGGTTAAAAATATCTCTATATCTATATATTGGTTAAAAATATCTATATAAATACATTGGTTAAAAATATCTATTTAAATACATTGGTTAAAAATATCTATATATATACACTGGTTAAAAAACAAGAAAATAAGGAATTGTATTCCATAATAAATTAATTTTGCTTATTCAAGCTCATCTGATGGATTTCAAAATTATGGGCATGCGCAACCATTTTAATCAAGAAAATTAAGAGAAAAGCTCTTCGAAAAGCAAAATAAAATCGAAAAGCAAAATAAAATCGGAATACAATTTCTAATTTTCCTGTTTTTTAAACCAAAATATATTTTGCTCCCCGGGTATACTTTGTATTAAATAGCTGTGCATTGAGCACTCATTTTTTGGATATTCACAGTCCTCATTTCCTTGATGTATATATATATATATATATATACTTTAAGAAAAAACAACGAAACCAATCACAAAGGATTATAAATTTATTTCCATCCTGTTACGCATATTTGAAATTTCCAAAAACACGAAAAAAAATCAACAGGACTTCTTCCGATCTTTTTGATAAAAAAACTAGAATAGACACATAAGAGTGGGAGGGGATAGAAGAGTGGGAGGGGATAGAAGAGGGGTGAAGAGTTACCTCTTCATTAAGCCCACTTCCGTTTTAAATTTAAATTTCGGTTAGCAATGTAGTAAATTTATTTTTAAAAATTTTTTAAAAATTAATAATTTTTAAAATTTACATTTAGACCTAAATTACAGATATTTTAATTATATTTAAACTTTAATTAATAATCTCACGTAAAGATGCAGTAATAGATATATTAAGATAAAAACAAAAACAAATATTTAATTTAATATATTTTAAAATTTCAAAACTATTTAGAAAGCATTAATCAGTTACACTTTTTATGCGTAGTACATATGTATTATATGCTTTTTCACAGTTTTTTTTATCTAGCAATTTATTTTATTTATTCTCAAAATTAACTATAATTCTCAAAAATAACTTTATTCTTTTTTTTAAAAGAAACTTTTTTTTTGGTTAATTATTTATAGTTTAAATTTGGCCCTATGTCTACACCTAGCTATTAGTTCATTTCTCTTATTTAATAATTTTTTTGGCTCAAGAAAAAGCAAAATGTGGATTTTTTCTTCAAGACACAGATTGCACCTACTATCGAAAGATTTTGGGGTACTAGATCTTTTCAATATGGACCATTGAATGTCAGGGGTTAACCCTTTATTTTTTAATCCCCAATAATGTTTTGATAGAGCAGTTTGATTTTTTTTTATGCTCATGAGAGAAGGAAAATTTATGATTTCCATACCTAATTTTAAAATTAGTAGATGAAACGCCAATATAATATTTCTTATCACTTATGTTCTCTTTTGGATAGATAATTGCTTGATATACTACGGTATCTAAATTACCCAAACCATTCATTGGACAATCACTTCGAGATTTACAATTACATTCTATTTTTTTACTATTAATATTATTATTATTTACTCGGTTATGAAATTTATTGATTAATTCATTATTATGATTATTTATTATTTGAGAAATATTTTTAGTGCAAGAATAACTTATTTTCAAGGTTTTCCTATTAAATATTTTATGTAATATATTATCTTGTTTAAAATATTTATCTATCAGTCTCAAAAAATATTTACCTACATCTATATTTGCTAGTTTACAAAAAGGGGGGTTAAACCATATAATTTTCCTTTTTCTATTTTTATTTTTTTGATCGTAATTATTATTTTCTTTAGTAATTTAATTTGTTATATTTTCTTTTAAATACCTAAAATCCTCCTTAAAGCCACTATTTTTAAGGGCATCTATATATCTTTTACTACTCTCTTTGAAAATCTTTTCATTTGCAGATAGCTTACCTATTCTTAAATTTACTGCTTTTGGGATTTGCTTAATTATGTTTTTAGGGTGATTTGAATTAACATCAATGTACGATGGGTTCTGATTGGATTTTATGAAAGGTTTATAAGAATTATTTGATAGATCTAAAGTCACATCCAAGAAATTGATTATTTTAATATTTGATGAGATTTCTATCTTAAATCCCAAAAACTTAAAGGCCCTTATAATCCTCTTTTGTATGCTAGAGCTAAGAGGGCCATTACTATTTGGGATATATAATAACCCACCATCATCGGTACAGAACTAATTGTTGAGGACTAATGATTCTAGTAAGCATATTTAATACATATAAACCTACAAGGTCTGCTATTTGGGAGGAATCATACCCCCCCATTGGAACGTCAAAGTTATCTAATCCATTTTTACCCAAGTTGAATCGTTATTTTTTTAAAACAGTTTTCCTACAAGCTAATATTATTTCGTATTGTTCATTAGTTATATCTATATATTTACGGGCATAGTTAATACTATATATATATATATATATATATATATATATATATATATATATATATATATATATATTGGTCTGATGATCACATAGGCATGAAATTGATAGTCACACACACACACACACACACACACACACACACACACACACACACACACACACACATATATATATATAAATTATCAAGGACAGTAGGTGTGGATTATTCTTTACATAGAATATATGAGGGTAATCATATAAATCTATGAGAGTGCTCAATGTATGGCTATTGTTAGTTCCCTATTTATTTTTTAGGGTATAACAAAATTCACATTCAGAGCGTATATAGTACAATTTAATGGAGACTCAAACTCGGTTAAGCCGTCATAATAAATTTATTTCGGCGGAGTCATCTGACGAGACGAAGAATATACCAACAATATTCTCCGCAGAAATAAATTTATTATGACGGCTTAACCGAGTTTGAGTCTCCATTTAATTGTACTATATATATATATAAAGTTAGCCGATCGTAGTCAAGGGCCTCCCGAAGGTTCCCTTTTCAATTGCTATTACACCGAGGTGTAGGGTGGGGCATTACTGCTTTTCCTGGATAGCTCTATTTACTCAGAATCCGTAAGTTATAATCCTGAGTGTTAAGCAAAGTTGCTCCATGTACCATTTTTTTTGGTTTTTGGTATAATTCGACCAGAGATTGAACCCTATATATATATATATATATATATAAAGTATAGACGTCTTTTGTCTACATATTTTTTTATGTTTGGGTTTCGCTGTGCGCTTCAGCTTTTTTTTGAAAGGTCCTGGAGAAGGAAAGCACTAAATTCAAACTAGCTATACTTCGCTTTTTTGTCACTCTTCTTTGTATGCCTTTCAATCTCCATACTGGGTGTTTGAGTGTCAATCCTTGCATAGTACAGAAGATTCGAAAAGATTTGGATAAATCCACTGGTGATTATCAAGTTACCGCCATAAATATATGCCATAAAATACAATCAACTTCTAATCTTCCCCCCAGAGGGATTTTGTTTGAGTGTGTGTGTGTGTGTGTGTCTATGTGTGTGTGATTAGGGTCTGTCTAATGTAGGTTTAAATTTATGAATTTTTTCTTTTATTTTGGAGAAATGTGCAGTTATTAGTTTGGTATATTGGTATTATTTTAAACATTCCATTACTGCATTCATAGAGGTGTTTTGTAACAGAGTATTCTGTTTTCTAGTAATTCAATGTAAGGTATTTTATTGTTTAGAGCTTGAGTTGATCCTATGTATACTTTTTTTACAGTTGCTACATTCGATTTCATTGACCACATTTTTTGAATTGCAACTTAGATTTTTATTTATTGTGAATGTTGTTTTGAGGTTTTCGAATGTGTTGTTTAGTGGCTGGAACTTCTCCTCCCCATAGGATCGGAAGACTATTTAGAGCGGTGCTCGCTCTCGACTGTCTGACAACAAATACAACTCGGGTTATTTACATTAGTCTCTGGAATAAAATATCTCTTATTTTATAGAGGGTGTCCTCGTGGGGAAGTGGTTAAAGCGATGGACTGCGGAATCGTAGTAAGCGAGTTTGAGCTTCAGTCGCGCAATTACGTTCTCTTTCGAACAAATTACCCTTGGGAAAGGTATGAACCTCCTTATCCTCCCAGCTATGGGTTAAATTGTACCACTATTGTCCTTCTAGGGGGATGGATTTGGCATTAAATAACCTACAAAGGTTGATATGCCATTAAACAACAAAACCAAACCAAGCCTTATTTTACATATGTGTCGACCTTATTCATTCCCGACAGGATTTTCCTTCTATGATTATATTACATAATTTCATTCTTGCATTTTGAGATCCCACGCCTAAATACAATAGATTGAATTTCTGATGATCCCTTTGTTTAATTTGATAAATACAGTCGTTATCTCTTCAGTTCATTTTTGATGTAGTACAAAGATTTGTTAGTTTTCTGCTCAACCGCGCTCCACTCTTGACAATCAAGGAGATAGCAATCTGGGGAGTTAAACACCCAGATGTTATTGGTCATGTGGTTGCAGATATTTTATCACTGCTAATACTGGGTTCTCCTGTTTGTGTGACAAGGTATAGAGTCTTCCAGCAGCCAGTCTCTCAATACAGAATAACACTCCCTCCTCCCAATTGATGTGGGCTTCCATGTTGAGTGAGACCACGTGGGAAGATGAATAGCTTGTGACCAACCCTCACGATCATGCTTTTAAGGATATCGTTTCTCGGCCTTGTGGCTCGGCCTTTTGGCTGGGCCGTCTGGCATTCGTGCCGGATGGGCAACCTTCGGGTAGGTGAGCTGCTTTTCAGACCCCTATGCACCCCTTGTATAGCACTAGACCTCACGGTCTAGTTCAAGCTATATTCTGGCATACGTGCCCGGACCTAGATACTGCTTGATTCATTAGACCCAGATTGCACTTAGTGGGTCAATGACTAGCAGGGTTCGAGTCTCGACACGTTCCCGACCTTCCCCTCCCCTTTATCCCCACTTTAATCGGCCTTCGGGCTTTTGACCTTGTGTCAAGTCCTGTCTGGTGGGAGGCAGCGACAAATATCCTATTAACCCAACCCCTCCGCTCGGGCAGGATATGACACAAGGTCAATTTTTAAGCGGAGTTTAACAGGTTCGAATTCAGAGTTTTCCTTCTCCTAGACTAGTTTCCTTACCAAAGCTGAAGAACCCAGTCTGTCCTACTATTTACCCATAGCTGGAGGGAGAATAATTGGATTCATACTTTTCCCAAGGGTATTAGTGCTATGTGAAATGCAATCATTCTCGTCCAGGATTTGAACTCGCGTCGCCGTGTCCAATTTCTAGGACGATAACCATTACACCACAGGCACCTCCGCTATCAGCGACAAATATAATCGCTTGTGACCAACCCAAACACCAGAATGTGGACTGGGTATTTAGCTTTCATCAATATGAGTATAAATCTGTCTTCAGATTGACACCCAAACTCTCTTAAATCTTCGTGTGGGAGCTCCCGCTGTGAATGCGAAGCAGTTCGGCATGCCGTTTCAAAACTTGAAACAACTAAAGTACATATGCGAAATTAATAATTTAAAGTGGCGACAATTTACCTTTCGCACCCTTTACATATAGATATATAACGAATAAGTATATATTAGTTTTTATATATATCTAACATCATGGATGCTTATCTGTGACCAGTGGTTTCATGCCGTCTTTATACGACAATCATCAGGCAGAAAAAAACTAATATGTATTTATTTATTAAATATATACGATAATCATCAGTCTGAAAAAACTAATAAATATTTATTCTTATATTATATATATATTATATCTTATATTATATTTTAGCTCTATCGCAGATATTTAGCACTCTCCAAATTATACCGCATTTGGTCTGTCACAAGCCCACTAAGTGAGGTAGTGACGACTATTCTACGGACCCCCACACATGCACGTGCCAGGGTTGGTCGATCAGCAAGAAATTATTTATATCAGTTCTGAGGGACACAGTATGTAATTTGGAAGATCTGCAATGAACGATGGATGGAGAAGAGAAAGAGAGCCAGGGAAGTCTGTGCTGTCAGCGGGACTTAATGATATATATATATATATATGTGTGTGTGTGTGAGAGAGAGAGAGAGAAAGAGAGAGAGAGAGAGAGAGAGAGAGAGAGAGAGAGAGAGCCAGGGAAATCTGTGTTGTCAGTGCCACTTGATGATATATATATGTGTGTGTGTGTGTATGAGAGAGAGAGAGAGAGAGAGCCAGGGAAATCTGTGTTGTCAGTGCCACTTGATGATATATATATATGTGTGTGTGTGTGTATGAGAGAGAGAGAGAGAGAGAGAGAGAGAGAGAGAGAGAGAGAGAGAGAGAGAGAGAGACTTCTTTTCATATCGAGATAAATTTCGAAACTGAAATAATGTTTTCATTGTTATTCTTAACTTGTCCACACCCAAAGCCCCTTTTCATTAAAATATTTTTTCAAGTTCCATTTTGGAAACGTTTACTTAATGTTCATTGATTTACGACCCTTATCATTCTTTAGACTGGCAGTTCTTGTTCTGATGAGCTAAAAATATTTTTCAATATATAAACGAAAAATAAAAAGTAAAAGAGATATTCATCTTATCTACTGAAAACGATATCAACATACGCTTACGACTACGATTTCACTGCCCAACACGTTAGCCACAGCGATCCCATCACATGCATAGGTAAAGAATGGACTGTTATTGATAATTTAACGACTACATGAAAATTTGATCTCTCAAATAAAAATAAAAAGGGAATTCGTCAAAGTTGACACCGTGTCAATACTACTATACTATTGCACCATTTGGACTTGAAATGCATGCAAAAAAGGCTAGATAGGAACTACACAAGTTTCTGTTTTGAGCGAATCCTGAAAACAGTATCCCACACGTCTTGTTCGTCTTATTTGGATGGTTGTAGAGATGGGAGGTAAGTGTCCATATAGCTGCTGTTTTGTGGAATGTTGCTTCAATAGAGCTCGTGGCATTCCTGTGCAGTTACCGTCTAGCTTTTTCTCTGTACACTTTGTCAGCGTCTACGTGGTGCATCCCTATAGTAGAATTGACACAATCGCTGCTTGGAAAAAATTGTATTTTATTTTATTGGATAAGTCTGATTTTCATTTGATCAATGACCAATCGATAGCAGTCCATGCTTTCGTTAGTTGCATACTGATGTCGTTTTCAGTCGATGAGATGCTGCTTCCAAGGTACCCGAACTTGTCCACTGATTTAAGAGAAACACCATTTTTTTTTTATTAAAACACATGTACACAGTTTTGTCTGTAATCACATGGATGCCAATGCGACCTGCTGCCTGCTCCAGACTTTGCGGCAGGGATTCGGTTTGGGTAGGTGTATTTGCCAGAAGCGCTAGGTCATCTGCGTAGTCTGTATCCGTATTATTTTCTGCGGGGTATCGTCTGCATCTTGCCTTTTTTAGTGAAAAGCTATATATATATATATATATATGCAAAATTCCATGAGAGGATCTTGGTGAGTCTGTGAATTATATATATATATATATATATATGGGTCGATTGAAAAGTTTATAGGCTCACCAAGATCCTCTCATGAACTTTTCAATTAACCCTTATATGTATATCAGGGCCAGTTGAAAAGTAAAACTTTCCAAGATAGTCTCACGAAATGTTGCCAAATGCAGTTTTTTTCCAAATAGTTCCACTCAAGGTCTCATACTTCTTCCATCAGTATTGCTGTGCTTGGATCCCACTGGTCAAAAATGTCATCAACAGCAAATATGAAATTTTCAACAAATAAACGTTTCATTCCGCCCTTGTAATGAGTAGAGTGTTCGCCAATGATCCTGGTCGAGTTATACCAAAGACTCAAAAAATGGTACTTGATGCCGCCTTGCTTAACACTCAACATTATAAGGTTCGGATCATGGGTAAAGTTGAACAATCCAGGGAATTGAGTAGCACCTCTCTGACACCTCGGTGTGGTACTATTTACCAACCCCTCCGCTCGGGCAGGATATGACACAAGGTCAATTTTTAAGCGGAGTTTAACAGGTTTGAATTCAGAGTTTTCCTTCTCCTAGACTAGTTGCCTCACCAAGGCTGAAGAACCTAGTCCGTCCTACTATTTACCCATAGCTGGAGGGAGAATAAGGGGGTTCATACCTTTCCCAAGGGTATTTGCCCGAAAGTGAACGTAATAGCGCGACTGGAGTACGAACTCGCGTACTACGATTCCGCAGTTCATCGCTTTAACCATTACACCACGAGGACACCCCATTACACCACGAGGACACTTCGGTGTGGTAGCTATTGAGAAGGGGGTCTTTGGGTCAACTTCGAATAAGGTCATCAACTTATATATATATATATATATATATATGCGTGTGTGTGTGTGTGCGCGTGCGTTCACACGTGTGAGAGCAAGATATAGACGAGGTCGACGCAAAAATTTGACAACGGCTTGATGAAATGCATTTGAAGACAGACGAAGAAAACATGTGTGTCGCAAATGATTAAAAAGCTTCTTTTGTTTGTGTCTTTAGGCGCAGTTTCAGTTGGGAATGGAGCAAGGAATAGTTTCTTAAGATTCCTGATAGCTGTTCCTGGGACGAGCGCGGTCGACCAGGTCGAATAGTGAGGAACAAAAGACGTTATTGTTGATAGTGAGAATCGAGTGGTTAAAACATTGGGGTTAGAAGACGAAAATATATTTCGGTTTGAATTACACTCGAGGAGTTTGGTTGTTGACATTTTTCTTATTGCTTGAGGGACTTTGGTCGAAGAAACTGAGAAAGCCTTTCTTTTTGTGTGAGATGACATACTGTGCATCTAAGTACGTAAAACTTAACATTGAGATGGATTGTCTGTTTAGGAGAGAAGAAAAAGTCGCTTGAAGCTGGGTTTGATGGGTATGCACTTTCACATTCCTGGGTTTTGCAAATAAATGCTTTTCAAAATGTATCGAGACTACTAGTTTCATTGTAATGAAAATTAACTTTGATTCTTCAAGGTGAAACCTTGAAAACAAATTCTCTCTCTCTCTCTCTTTCTCTCACTCTCGCTGTCGATCTATCTTGTGTCTGTTCATATCTATCTATCTATCTATCTATCTATCTTAGTCTTTTATCAATAAGGGTTTTCGGACTATTGTCTTCGTCGTTAATGTTATTTCCAGAACGTTTCGGTCGATATGTCCTCCTGCCTTTTTCAGTTGTTTTTCGAACTCGAGAACCTACACGGAACTTCGAACTACGTCCTTTATTGAATTGAATCAAGTGGGGTTGCCTTTTCTGATTCCGTTAGCCATAACCAGGTACAAGTGTTAAGTATTCCTGTATTGTTACTCGCTTGCAGTCAGGATTACAGGTTCAATCGTAACTGGAAATAACAATAAAGATGAAGATAACAGTCTGAAAACCCTTAATGATAAAAATCACCAAGCTTCATCTCTGAAATTTAGACAAATATCCCAGTCTGTTCATATCTATCCATCTATCTATCTATCTATCTTGCGAGCTATTAAAAAATTAGGATATCTATCTATCTATATATCTATCTACCTATCTTTTCGATTTTTTACCTT
>OY757945.1:46817619-47015119 GCA_963585895.1 Sepioteuthis lessoniana | reverse complement strand
TATTTTCCATAGCTTTTTTTTTTTTTTTTTAGATCTCTGGCAATGTCTAGGTACTAATATCTCTTTTCACTTTCTTTTATTTTTATTCTGTTGGTACGGTAAAGTCCACTATTCGGCAGATTCTCATTTTTTTTAAAACTATCACTAAGTCTGGTCGTCTGGGTGAGATTAGGTGATCTATTTGTATCTCAAAGTCTCAGAGAATTTTGCGCCTTCAATTCTCCCGGATGGATTCTGGGTTTTGCATATTCCATTCATTCGCATTGTGAAAATTCAAATTCTTGCACAGTTCCAAGTGGATCACCTTTCCCACCCAGTCATATCTTGCCATAAACTCTTTTTGCGCTAGTTTGTTGCATTCGTCACGACGTTGGTTTGTTGGTGGTTTGGTTTTATGGCATATCAACTTTTGTAGGTTATTTAATGTCAAATCCATTTTTATACAAGTAGTCAGTTCTATTTCAAACAATTCAGTTCAGCATGAGTACACAGTTTGTCAAAAACATTTCTATTTCAAGCTATTCAGTTTAGTCAAACAGTTCTGATTCAAACAATTCAGTTTAGTATCAGTATAGTTTTTGCCATAAGACAGTTAAACATCAAAACAGTTTTATTTCAAACAATTTAGTTTAGCATAAGTACGAAGTTTAGTTCTGTTTAACCTAGGTTGCTACTACCACTCCGGGTTGCTACCACTCCGGGTTATAGTGGACCACTCCGAGTTATAGTGGACCATTCCGGGTTATAGCGGACCCGGGAGCGATGGTGATGAAAGGGTATTCCTCATTCCCCAAAGCACCAGCATTACTGGAACCTCACCATCAGATTGTTTAGTGTCATATCCAGGACACACGTTGTGAGAGTCTTACCCCTCTGCAGAGAAGTAGTCGGTGTATTCTAAAGCCCCAGCCAACTGGGTCACGAGGACACTCGCTGGGGAAGTCTTACTCCTCAGCAGATGTGCAGTTGGTCTAGTCTACAGCTCCAGCCGACTGTGCCACCAGGACATCGTTGGGGGAGTTTTACTCCTCTGCAGAGGTGAAGTCGGTCTATTCTACTGGGCAATCGTCATTACGTGATTTATAGTTTCGTCTCCTTCACTACGTAACCTACACTTGTTATTCTGTTGCATATTATCAATTTTTTTATTTTTTTATTTTTATTATTATTTGTCCTGACGGCGTTGTTTTGAGAAAAGATTTAGTTTCTCTCTTAAAGTTTCTCTTTATTATCATGGCCAGATCTTGTGTGAGGTTTCGGTAGTTTGTTGCTTGATATATCCAATCAGTTGTTTTTCTTCCCATTCCTATTTCCTTGTTATTGTTGTTCTGTTGGTCTTTTTGTTGTCAGTGCTGTTTCTGGTCGCTGTAATAGTTACATTGTCAGTATTGACAAATGGATTTTTTTGTTAACAGGACAGACATAGATAGATAGGATAGATTACCTTTTTTTATTAATGATCCTTGTAGATAGATAGATAGATAGATAGATTACCTTTTTTAATGAGTGACCCTCGCAGATAGAGAGCGAGAGATAGATTACCCTTTTTTTATTGAATGACCATCGTAGATAGATAGAAAGAATGATGGATAGATTGAGGGATGGATTACCCTTTTTATTGAATCACCCTCATAGATAGATATATCGATAGATTCTCTTTTTTATATTGAATGACCTTCGCATATTAAATCTGAATAAATTTGACACAGACTAGCTGTATGTATAAGGGCACAAAACAGAAAGACTAATTCCATGAGGATGAGAAAAAGTCACGTGCGTCCCAACTGTTTCTTAACCCTATCAGACCTGATCTCATGAGCCTAGATCTACCCTATAATGCTGGAGCGTGACCCCCGCACCGGTAAACCAGTGCTACGTTTTTTTTAGTTATGATGCTAGAGAATGAGCTGGTGAATCTAATGTCGTTCTTTGAGTCGTTGACAAAAAGTTCTGACATGATTTTAGTTCCATCAACGACTCAGCAGTTCAAGTATTTAATGATTAATCTTAGAAGTATTAGTAACGACGTTTCAAGTATTCCGATCTAATTCAAATAATTTGTATGCAGTGATATGGTTTCAAGTATCTAATCCTAATAATTAATACATGGATATTATGATTCAAAGTAATTATTCCCTCTTAATAATACCAATGATTGCCCAGTCGGCTGGGGCTGTAGAATACACTGACTGCACCTCTGCAGAGGGGTAAGCCCCCCCCAACGAGTATCCTGGATATGACACTAAACAATCTGATGGTGAGGTTCCACCAGTGCTGGAGCTTTGGGGAATGCGGAGTACCCCTTCATTGCCATCACTCCCAGGTTTACTCTGGCCCGGTGCGGTAGCACCTGATAGGGCCCAATCTATGGGTTAAATAGAACTAACAGCATACTTATGCTAAAATGAATTGGGTAAACTGAATTGCTTGAAATGGAAACGTTTTTGACAATAAAACCGTACTTACATTTAAACTGCGTGCTTATGCTTAACTGAATTATTTGAAATAGAACTGTTTTTCGACATTAAAAGTGTATTTACACTTAACTGAATTATTACATATAACTGCTTGAATAGTTTGAAATGGAAATGCTTTTGACAATTAAACTGTGTACTTATGCTAAACTGAACTGTTTTCAGTAGAACAGATTATTTACATAAAAATGGATTTGGCATTAAATAACCTACAAAGGTTGATATGATATAAAACCAACCAAACAAAACCTAATACCAATGATAATCACTTGTTTGTTTAAAGTGATATGGTTTCAAGTATTCCTTCTATTTGTTGGAGTATCTAGGAGTATCTATCATAATTTTTCTCCTTATCCACCTTCATATCACAGCATATTTCTTTTTGGCCAATTGGCTGGGGCTGGAGAATACACTGACTGCATCTCTGCAGAGAGGTAAAACTTTCCCTCCGAGTGTCCTGTATCTGACACTAAACAATTTGATGGTGAGGCTTCAGTAATGTTGGAGTTTTGGGGAATGCGGACCCCCTTCGTTGCCATCGCTCTAAGGTTCACGTTGCCCCGGAGTGGTAGCACCTGATAGGGTCCTATCTATGAGTTAAATAGAATTAAACTATGTCCTTGTGCTAAACTGAATTGTTTGAAATAGAACTGTTTATATGAATAAAAAAGGACTTGTCATTTAATAACCTACAATGGTTGATGTGTCAAAAAACCAAACCAAACCAAACCAAACTAGACCAATATATATCTCTTTTTCCTACTCTTTATCTCTTTTCCTCACTCTCTCTCTCTCTCTCTCTCTCTCTCCCTTTTAGTCTGCTTATTTTTCTCTCTTCACTTTTCTCTCTCTCTCTCCCTCTCTCTCTCTATCTCAGTCTGCTTATTTTTCTCTCTTCACTTCTCTCTCTCTCTCTCTCTCTCTCTCTCTCTCTCCCTTTTAGTCTGCTTATTTTTCTCTCTTCGCTTTCCTCTCTCTCTCTCCCCCTCTCTCTCTATCTCAGTCTGCTTATTTTTCTCTCTTCACTTTTCTCTCTCTCTCTCTCTCTCTATCTTTGTCAATCTCTCTCTCTATCTATCTCATTCTATTTACTATCTATTACTAAAATTATATTTGTAAAGTTAAAATTTAATTAATTAGAATAGCATAGATTAATTAAAACAAGTAATTAAACTTCGCTCAATCCGTGAAATAATTAAAATCAATATCCTTCGTAATTGTTAATTCTCCCTTGAGGACAGTACGGAAACTGTGGTGAAGCACTATATATATATATATATGTATATATAGTAAAGTGTGGGTTCCTCATATGCTTCTTATGAATTTGTTGAAAATTACTTGGCCGATATGTGGAAATAATGCTTATGACTAAAGAAAACGGTGGAAAAAAATGATGTACACACACCTAAAACCATTAGAATAGAAGAATAAAATATAGCTATGTGTTTTTGCAATATTTCGAAAAAAAAACTTTCCTCTTCCTCTGGCGATAAAACAACAACAACACATACACACACACACACACGCACACACACACACACACACACACATGCTCGCACACATAGATAGATAGATAGATAGATTCCTCTAAAATGTAAAAAAGAACCAAAGATTACAGAACTCTATTGTTACTACAGGAATATTGTACCATAAAAACGGATGTTATTAGGTATTATTTATTTGCTAACTATACAACGTTTGGTTTGGTTTGGTTTGATTTGGCTCAGCTTTATGGTATATCAACCATTGTAGGTTATCAAATGCCAAATCCATTTTTATACATATAAATAATTGTATCTCAAACAATTCACTTTAACATAACTACACAGTTTATACGTAAAAAACGGTTCTATTTCAATCAATTTAGTTTAGCATAAGTACAGTTTTTTTTTGTTTACACACAGTTAAATGTAAAAACGGTTCTATTTCAATCAATTTAGTTTAGCATAAGTACAGTTTTTTGTTTACACAGAGTTAAATATAAAAACAGTTCTATTTCAAACAATTCAGCTTAGCATGAGTACAGTTTTTGTTTACACACAGTTTAATGTAAAACCAGTTGGTTCTATTTCAAACAATTTAGTTCAGTATAAGTACACTGTCTAGTTTTATTTGACCCATGGGTAGGAATCTGTAAGGTGCTACAACTCCCGGCAAGAGTGGGCATGGGGGCGATGGCAATGAGGGGTACTCTACGTTCACCAGAGCTCCAGCATTATTAGAGCCTCACCATCAGCTTCTTAAGTATCTTATGGCATCAAGAGATTGGTTTCGTTTGGTTTGATTTTATGGCATATCAACTATTGCAGGTCATTTAATGCAAAATCATTTTTAAACATAGATGTTAAATATATGATTAATATTTTTTAAACGAACCTGAGCTCATTTTATTTAAAAATTTCAATAGTTTCACTTATTTCTCTCTAATATGAATACACAATCAAATGTCAAAAACAGTTCTCTTTCAAACAATTCAGTTGAGCATGAGTACAATTTTTTTTTTAACACTCAGCTAAATGATCAGTTTTATTTCAAACAGACTCAATTTAGCACAAGTCAACAAAGTTGTAGTTGTAAGTATTGCTATGTATCACTAACAATTTAATTAAACACCAATATTTTGGTTACACACAGTTCAATGTAAAAACTGTTCTATTTCAAACAATTCAGTTTTGCAAAAGTACAGTCTTTTGTTTACATACTGTTAAACGTAAAAACAGTTCTATTCCAAACAGTTTAGTATAAGCGCACAGTTTGAGTGTAAAATAGTTCTATTTGACCCTTATTTAGAACCCTGTCAGCTGCTACGATGTCGTTTCAGAGTGGACCTGAGAGCTATGGCAATGAAGGGGTACTCTGCATTTCCAAAAGCTTCAGCATTACTAGAGCCTCACCATGAGCTTATTTAGTGTCAGATCAGGAGATTCGTTGAAGGAGTTGGACACCTATGCAGAGATGCAATTGGTGTATTCTACCGCCCCAGTCAACTGGGCCAGTTATCAAGAGAGCCGTAACGATGGGGGGAGCGTAAAGGGCATCCCAGAATAATCCTTCCAGCAGTGCATAGAAGCGTAGCAGATAAGGAACTACATTACTTTGAAGGAGAAATCATCTAGTTTTTTTTATTATTTAGAATTGAAACAAAGTGTGACACCAGTCCTGTTACTTTTCAGGCAAACCTCAAATTTTGTAGTAGATTTTCTGAAAGAGAAGATGCAATCCCCTCAAATAGTCATCCATAAGCTTTTGGCGCCCTTATATAAATCAATCAAGATACAGAATTATAAAACAAAAAATAACTATAATGAAAGTTTATTAAATAATGTTCATTTCAAGAAGTTACTGTACATTGTTAATATTTTCTTAGCGGTAATGAATGTTTTCATGTGTCTGCGAAAGGATGCGTACAAATCCTTGGCTTTATCTTCACAGGTTTGAGATGCCATTTTCGGTGGCTGAGCTCTTGTAATTCTTCTAGATTGCAAGGAATCTTCCGACGAGTTCTTCATTTTAGTTCTGTTCACATTTGTTCGAAGATATTTAAGTCCGGGGTCTGAGCTGGCCAATCTTTCTATACAATAAAACCTTCATCAGTTAAACGCTGTGGTGTTGTACCCGATCTGTGCTGCAGAACGCTGTCATGCTGAAAAATATCACTTTCATCTACGTCTGGTACTAAATCGTCTTTCAGCAACTGGATGTACTTGGTACGATTCAAGTTACCATCAACTTTAACCAACTTTCTTGAACAATCACTTTTTATGTGTCCCCAAAGCATCAGATGTTTACCCACAAACTTTACAGTTTTCGTCGTTTAATGTGGGTTGTTTTGATATCCTGAAGGCCTTCTGAAAGATTTATACTTATTCAAATGCTGCTCCATCCAAGCTTCATCGCTGAATATAATCTTATTCCAAATATCTACATCTCATAGTGCACACCTATTTGACCAACTTAATCTTATCTTCAAATGGTCTTTGGTTAATGCTGGTGTCTTGGTAGCGAGGCTTCGGTTCATTTTGGCTGTTGTTTAATGGCATATCAACCTTCTTGGGTTAGTTAATGCCAAATCTATCCTTCTAGAAGGAGAGTAGAGGTATTATTTAACCCACAGCTGGGAGGATAAGGTGGTTCATACCTTTCCCAAGGATATTTGTCCGAACGGGAAGGTAATAGCATGACTCGCTTACTACGATTCTGCAGTCCAGCGCTTTAACCTTTATACCACGAGGACACCTCCAGTAAGAAAGGGTATGTATATGAGAGGGGTGTAGACATAGTGAGTGAGAAAGGGTATGTATATAAGAGAGGGGTGTAGACATAGTGAGTGAGAAAGGGTATATATATAAGAGAGGGGTGTAGATATAGTGAGAGATAATGTGTGAGTGAGTGAGAAAGGTTTAGTGTCTTTGTTTAATGGTATATCAACCTTCGTGGGTTATTTAATGCCAGATCTATCCCTCAAGAAGAATAGTATAGGTACTATTTAACCCATAGCTGGGAGAATTAGGAGATTCATACCATTTCCAAGGGTATTTATCCGAACGTCAACGTAATAGTGCGACTGGAGTTCGAACTCGCTTACTAAGATCCCGCAGTCCAGCAATTTAACTATTACTCAACGAGGACACCCTCTCTTCAGTTCATGTTTTCGAACTTAGTGGTATCTAAGTAAGTAAAGTTGGCGATCGTAGTCGAGGGCGACCTGAAGGCTTCCTTTTCAATAGCTACTACACCGAGGTGTCGGGGAGGGCGCAATTCTTTTCCCTGGGTTGCTCTACTTTACCCTTGATACGTACCTTATATTGCTGAGTGTTAAACAAGGAGGCATCAAGTACCATTTTTAAAGTCTTTGGTATGACGCGACCTGAGATTGAACCCTGGTCTCTCGGACCACTGGCGAAAACTATACCCACCAAGCCAATGAGTGGTATCTAGTGACACTAAACGAGACGAGTCGCATTCACTAATGACTTGTCTTGAAGTTTTCTTTGGCTGAGATATTGTTGTCCTGATCAGTTTCTGTATTATCCTGTGACACAGCTTTCCAGGGTGACCACACCTTGGTCAATTGAAATAATTTCAGTGTCTTAAAACTCTGAATTTCTGAGATGCTATTTCTTGAGATTCCGTGTTCACTGACTCGTATTTTTTTCATTTACTTCATCCTCATTTTTTTGGAAATTTTTGCTATGATGGCTATTTAACTGACTTCTCACCAAGACGATAAGAGGCACAAGGCCATTTTATAGTGGGGTACTATATGGATGCACTACGTGGACGCTAACTAATCGGCTGGAGAAAAAGCTAGACGGCAACTTCACAAGAATACTGCGATCAATTTTGAACAAGTCCTGGAGGCAACATTCTACAAAGCATCAACTGTGCGGCCACCTACCTTCCATCACGAAAACTATCAAAGACGAACCAGACACGCAGGACACTGCTGGAGAAGCAGGGACGAGCTCATAAGTGATGTACTCCTATGGATCCCCTCATATGACCGAGCAAAAGCAGGACAACCAGCTCGAACCTACATACAGCAGTTCTGTAGGGATACGGGACCAGCCAGAAGTAATGAACGATAGGGAGATGTGGCGAAAGAGAGTCAGGGATATCCGTGGTGGCGGCATGATATGATGATGATGATGATGATGCATAAATCGAGGGTCCTTTCAACATTCCAAATACTGAGGCTCCTCAGACGCAAAGCCACGAACTCAGTCCCGCAAATAAGATATTGCCTAGGAGGAAGGATCCCAGGAACTAGATTATTCAGCCACCTAGCACAAACGCCAAGCATACTCCAGAAAACCAGTGTTGGACAAGCCTGTGCTATCAAAGCAAAATTTTCGCTAAAATGGTATTTAACTGATTTCCCTCTATGTCAGGAAGTGACACAAGGTCATTTTATAGTGGGGGACTATGCACGAATGAAGAATCATGCAGCATTTCCGATACGGAAGTGCCTCAGGTACCAAGCCATGAACTCAGCCCCGCAAATAAAGTTTGCTTCGGAATAAGGCTTCCTGGAACTAGGTGATTCAGCCACCTGGCATAAACGCCAAGCAGACCCCAGAAAACCAGGGTTTGGGCAAGCTCGTGTTATCAAAGTAAAATTTTTGCTAAAATGGTAGTAATTTACTAAGCTTTTTGCTTAGATATAGCACATAGCCATATGAATGGGGCACTGAACGAGACTCGAACTCACTTGCGAAGGTTTGCTAGTCTAACTTGCTAATCATTTCACCAACCGAGGTGTCCTTTTTTTCGCTAAAATGGTATTTAACTGATTTTTCTCTACATTAGGGTGTAACACAGGGTGTTTATGCACGAACTGAGACTTATACATGGCCGTCACCAAGAAAACTGGTCTCTTCGGCATTCTCTAAATTGGGGCATCTCAGGCGTCAAGCGATGGACTCCGCCCTGCAAAGAAGGTATTGCCTGGAAGAACGGACCAATGGTACCAAGCCATTTTAACTCAACGCCAGGCAGACCCCGAGAAGAGCAGAAGCGGGAAAAGCTCGTGTTATAAAAGCAAAACTTTCTGAAAAATTTTTGATGGAAATTTTTTTCCATGTTGCGGAAAAATATTTGTGGTTGAACATTTTTCTGTTTTAAAGCATTTTGGATTGGTTTATGTGAAGCGACCGAAAACTTTTTCACAGCCATTTTTTGAGGGGCGGATATTTTCCTTATCTTACTGAGAACTTCTGTTACCAAATTATTTGATCTGTAATGGAAATGATTCCAATAGTGCCAATGTTTTATCAGTAAAAACGTAATACGAAACATCCAAATTTGAAAATTAGTAGAAATTTACAATAGTTACAGTTTACTAAGACTTTTGCTCAATTCTGTATATATATATATATATATATAGATATATCATCATCATCATCATGTCGTGCTGGTAGCACGGATATCCCTGACCCTCTTTCGCCACTTTTCCCTATCGTTCATCGCCTCAGGCAGGTCTTCCGGACAACATCCCGTATCCTCACATAGTTGCTGAATGTATGTTCGTGCTGGCCGTCCTGCTTTTGCCCGGCCATGTGTGGGGGTCCACAAGAGTACATCTCTTATGAGCTCGTCCCTGCTTCTCCAGCAGTGTCCTGCATGTCTGATTCGTCTAACTTGAATAGTTTTCGTGATAGGAGGCAGGTGACCGTACAGTTGGTGTCTTGTGGGGTGTTGCCGCCAGGACTTGTTCAAGATTGCTCGCAGCATTCTTGTGTAATTGCCGTCTAGCTTCTTCTCCAGCCGTTTTGTTAGAGTCCATGTAGTGCATCCATATAGCAGTATCGATGCGACCGCTGCCTGGAAGAAACTGCGTTTCATTTTATCGGTCAGGTCTGACTTCCATATAATCGATAGCCTATTGATAGCTGTCCATGCTTTCGTTAACCTCGTGTCGATGTCCTTTTCGGTTGATGCGACGCTGCTTCCTAGGTAAGTGAATTTGTCTACTACTTTAAGAGGGGTTCCGTCTAGAGTGGAGATGTCCCCTGTTTGATTATAGCACATATATTCCGTTTTGTGTGCATTGACATAGAGGCCTATGCCTGCGGCTGCTCGTTCCAAACTATGCAGTAGTGTTTCGGCTTGGTCGGTTGTATTTGCCAGTATCTCTATGACATTGGCGTAGTCGGCGTCGGTAATTGTTTTTGCAGGGTACCTTCTGCTTCTTTTCTTTGTCAGCTCGAAGCCATTCTCTCTGATTTTGTCAATCGATGTTCTAAGTGCGTAGTCTAGACAAATGATAAAGAGGTATGGAGCTAGCGGGTCCCCTTGTAGTACTCATGCTACAATGTCAAAGTATTCTGTGTCTCCATCTGGTGAACGTACTTTCACTTTGGTGTTTCTATCGAGAATCGTTATTGCTGCTACGGTTTCTTTAGGTATGCCGTATGCTAGTTGGATTTGTTCCATCTTTCCTCTGTGAATGGAATCGAAGGCCTTGGTAAAGTCAACAAATATTAATGTCGCTTGTAGGTTTTTTGCCCGTACGCCATCAAGGATTCTACGGATGGTTATAATATATATATGAAATTTTCTGTATATATATATATATATATATATATGAATGTATAAAATCTTCATATATATATATAATATATATGTATGAAATCTTCGTATATATATAATATATATATATTTATGAAATCTTATATATATATATATATATATATATATATATATATGTATATATATATATTTGTACCAAAGAATATGTATGAAATCTTTTTGGAAATACTTTTGGTTGGTTGAGTTTTAAGCTTTATCAACACTCGTAGTTCATTTAATGCCCAATCCCGTTTACACACACACACACACACACACACACACACACACACACACACACACACATATATATATATATATATATATCTGTGTGTGGGTGGGTGTGTGTATTTGTAACGGACTAGTTTATTGGTATCATTTTTAAATAAGACCGAGCTTATTTGTTTGCACACAGTTAAATGGTTCCGTGAATTATTATGCAATACAAATCATTCAATTTAACGTCAGTAATTTGTTTGCACACAGTTAAATGGATTCAAGTTATAGAAAATGACTACATATTTCTATTTGACTCACACACACACACACACACACACACATACATATATATATATATATATATATATATATATATATATATATATATATATAAAATATTGTTCAATCCAGTAAATGTGGAGGAGGGAATAATTCCAATCAGGACCAATAAAATATTCAAAAATAAAATATTAAATTTTGATATTCCTGGTAAAGAGCTCAATGTAAATAAAATCCACAGAGCAAATAATCGCCTCCACCAAAAAAAAAAAAAAAAAAAACAACAGTCGGTCACATTAGGATAATAA
Organism: Sepioteuthis lessoniana; assembly: GCA_963585895.1. Lineage (NCBI taxonomy): Eukaryota > Metazoa > Mollusca > Cephalopoda > Myopsida > Loliginidae > Sepioteuthis > Sepioteuthis lessoniana. The sequence goes on along the minus strand of OY757945.1, from coordinate 47,003,772 downwards.
ATTTATTTCCATCCTGTTAAAAGCATTGACATAAATCAATGCTCTAAAAAAATTAACCGACTTCATTAGATTCAATACAAAATTTTACACATTTCTAAACAGAGAGACAATATATATATATATATATATATATATATATATATATATACCTTCCTCTCCGCACGAGTAGGATGTGGCACAAGGTCCCTTTTTAAGCGGAGTTTAACATTAGAGTTTTCCTTCTCCTAGACAAGTTGCCTCACCAAGGCTGAAAAGCCGAGTCTGTCCTACTTTTTACCCATACCTGGAGGGAGAATACTTGGATTCATATCTTTCCCAAAGGTATGAGCGCAATGTGAAATGCAAACAGCCTCGTTCAGGTTTGAACTCGTATCGCCGTGTCCATTTCCAACGACAATAACCATTGCACCACAAACATGTATGTATGTATGTATGTATGTATGTATACTTACCAAGAATAGATCTGTTTAAAGATTACTCGTATTAGATAGTTATATATTAAATTTCATAACTAAGCAAATCATTTTAATCAATACTTAATTTTTGGTGTTATATAAGAATACTTGAAACCAAATAAATGCTAGTAAGTTATTGGTGATTGATAGGAATACTTGAAACCATACAACTGTACAAAATGATTATTATTAAATCGGAAGAACTACTTTAAAGCATATAATTGTACCTTAATTAATAATATTAAATAGGTTTGGTTTTATGGTATATTAACCAATTAATGCCAAATTCTTTTTATACATATATATATTAAATATATAACTTCTAAAAACATTTGGTAGATAACATTTTTAAACGAGCCTGTGTTCATTTTTTCGCACAGTTAAGTGGTTTCACTTATTTTTATCAAATACGAACAATTCTATTTACAATTGATAATTTGTTTGCGCACAGTTAAGAATTCAGATTTTTATTTACACAGTTAAATGTAAAAACAGTTCTATATCAAACCATTTAATTTAGCACAAGTACACAGTTTAAATGTCAAACAAGTTATATTTGACTCATCAATAAGACCCTATCAGGTGCTACCACTCCAGCCCAGAGTAAAACTTGGAGCAATGGGAATGAAGAGGTACTCCGCTTTCCCCAAAGCTCCAGCATTTCTGAAGCGTCAGATTGTTTAGTGTTATATGCTGGACACTCGTTGTTGGGTCGGGCGGCTTATTCCTCTGCAGAGACGCAATCGTGGTATTGTACAGATAGGAATACTTAATGCAATATAAGTCAGTGTATTCTAAACCCTGGACGAGCCTTCAAAATAGGTCATCTAATATTTGGCCCAGTCGTCTGGGGCTGCAGAATACCACGATTGCGTCTCTGCAAAACAACGAAAAAGTTTTTAACTGACATTATCTTCTCTTAGTTTGTCATGACCTGTTCCCAAATAGTGTCTCCGTCGGAAGATTTTGATTTTTAGGAACAAGAAAATAGTCACAATAACTAAGATCTGAGGAGTAAGGGTGATTTTTTGAGTGATACTGTATATATCCACGTTGTAACCGCACGAGAATCCCTTTTGTTTGAGGATTTTTAGAGCGTTGGCAAATCGTACCATAACGAAAAAATAAATAAATTAATAAATAAATAAATAAAAAAAGATTTCTGCGTACACTCATTATAAAATTTATATTTGCATATGTGAGTATCTTTTAAATGGATACTATTGTTTGAACTCTCAGTAAGTGATTATATCAAATTGGTATCCCTAGCCAAGAAGACTTTGCCCCAATCTATTCTCAAGAGAATGCGTTTTGGTATGAAACTTGAATCATGATGGAATGTTGTTTTAAACATCAAAACTAATCTGGGTAAGTTTTTGAGTTCAACAACTGGGTCACAATAGAAGTAATAATTTTTCTCCGCCCCGAGTTCCTTCTACCCTAAAGCGTCGTTCAACTTTTTAAGCAAAAATCGGTATTCAGGAAACTTTTTTTTTTAACTCTTAAAATCCATTACACAGCACGTATACCGGTGGGAATTTTTTCTTCACACCGGAATACTGGTGCAGGGATCAAGCTCAAACTGTGTGTCCAAATGGTATAATGGCAAACAGGCTGGACTGCGATATCGTTACAAGCATGTTCCAACTTCAGTCGCGTTCTAACGCTTATTTTCTGACTAACGTCTCACGGTCACTCACTTGGTTGGGGCTGTAGAATACATATCTGCATATCTGCAGACGAGTAAGACAACAGTCCTGGAATTTGACTCTGAACCATCTGAAGGTGAGGCTCCAGTTCTGAAGCATTGGGGAAACGTTGAGCATCAATTCATTGTCATTACTCCCAGGTCCACTCTGGCTGGAGTAGTAGTACCTATTAGAGTATTATCAATGGGTCAAAAGAACTATTATATCATTCATAATGCTTGAACTATTTAAATGCGCGCAAAGAAATGATCGATATTAAATTAGATAGAAAAAGTTGATCAATAGAATTACTAACGTAATTTTGAAGCCATTTAACTGTGTGCAAACAAATGATTAATTGCCCAGTCTGTTGGGGCAGTAAAATACACCGACTGCATCTCTGCAGAGGGGTAAGACCCCACCAACGAGTGTCCTGGAAATGACACTAAACAATCTGATGGTGAGGATCCTCTAATGCTGGAGCTTTGGGGAATGCAGAGTATCCCTTTATTGCCATCGCTCCCAGGTCCACTCTGGACCGGTGTGGTAGCACCTGATAAGGCCCTATCTATGGGCAAAATAGAACTTTGACGAAACTGAATAGTTCGAAATAGAAATGTTTTTCACAATTAAACTGTACTTACATTTAAACTGCGTGCTTATGCTAAACTGAATTATTTGAAATGGAACTGTTTTTTTAACATTTAAACTGTACATACACTAAACTGAATTGTTTAATATAGAACTGTTTTGACATTTAACTGTGTGTAAGCAAAATCTGTACTTATACTGAACTGAATTAGCTGAATTAGAACTGTTTGACTAAAATTGAAATAGAAATGTTTTTCACAATTAAACTGTACTTACATTTAAACTGTGTACTCATGCTAAACTAAATTGTTTGAAATAGAACAATTTTAATGAAAATGCATTTAGCGTTAAATAACCTACAAAGGTTGATAAGCCATTAAACTTAAACAACCAACAAATGATTAGTATTAAATTTGATTGCAACGATTGATAATTTGAATTTCGAATCCCATTTTGAAACCATTTGATGGTGTACAAACAAATGCTAAATATCAAATTAGATAGGAAAATATTTTGTATGTTATTTTTCGGACGGTTGTCTTCATCTTTCCTAGTGTTATTAACATAACATTTCGGCCGCTGTATCCTCCGTCCTTCTTTAGATATAGCTTGTTTATCTGAGTATGGAAATTATTTAACCTGCAAACCATTTTGAAAGTTTGACAAGACGTTCAAGAAATATGAAGATGTTATTCAAATAATGACGTCAAGAAGAAGGCCGGAGGATACAGCAGCAGAAACGTTGTGTTACAAATAACAATAAAGATGAGGATAACAGTAAAAAACACACACACAAAATATTACTCATCAACCCTCATCTAAAAAATTTGATAAATTTGATAAATATAATCACTAATTCAATTATCAATACTATAAGTCATTTAACTATCTACCAACAAATGGTGAATATTAGATTAGATAGGAATACTTGATAATTAGGATTATTTATGTAATTAACAATACTTGAAACCATCTAACTGTGTACAAAAAATGAGCTCAGTCTGGTTTTAAAATAACGTCACCCTCTAACTATACGCTTACAAATCATATATATATATATATATATATATATATATATATATATATATATAAAGTGGATTTGGCATCAAGGGTTCATTCTAACCCTTGATGCCAAATCCACTTTATATATATATATATATATATATATATAATTTGTAAGCGTATAGTTAGAGGGTGACGTTATTAGACCAAATAGATTAACCTATGTCATTGGGAAAGGCATGAACCTCTTATCTTCCACAGTTATGGGTTAAACAGTATTACTATCGTTCTTCAACAAGGATGGCTTTGGCATATCAAATAACCCGCGAAGGTTGCTATGCCATTAAACCAAGACATCAAGTCAAGCTAAAATGGTAAATTGTCTCTGGTGTTGAAAGGTTCAAAGAGAAGGAACACAGCTGCAATGGTTCAGGGAAGGGTGCCCAGTCGAGCAGTTTTCACATAAGAATTGAAATCGGCGACCCAATTTCAAATCCTGGATAAAGCTGTTTGCATTTTACTCGCACTAATGTCAACGAAAAAAGCATTAATCAATCTGTTCTCATCCCAGTTATGTAGAAATAATTGCGCAGATTGATTTCTTTAGCCTTGTTTAGGCAACCAGTCCAGGAGAAGGAAAACGTGGAATTCAAATCTGCGGTGATTTACTTAAAAATTGACCTTGTATCACATCCTGATTATCGTGGAGGGTTTGGTTAAAAACAAGGGCAGTTCAATATGTTTACAGATCAAAGCAATTAGCAGCTGAATTTGATCAGAAATCGTTGGCTTGCAGAAAAATTATCACTACTGATGAGGTTCTCCGGTTGGGTTAGCTGAGGTTATTTGGTTTAATGGCATATCAACCATTATGGGTCACTTAATGTCAAATCTTATATATATGTATATATATATATATATATATATATATGAGGTGCATATGATAAGTTTCCAGACGTTTTTCGTATAATTTTAAAATTATCTTGAAAATTCAGTATGTTATTGCTATACATCTTATGAGATGACTGACCAATTTTTGTGATTTCAGGTTCAAATGAACAGCTACAACAGCAATTGGAATACACCCTACTAAAGCCTGATTGTCACAGCTGATGAATTTCAAAAATGCAATCTGACACTTTAGAAGAACGATATGCAATAAAAATTCTGTTTTAAACTTGGAAAAAATGCCACAGAAACGGATGGAATGATTCAGACTGCTTTTGGAATATCTTGCATGAATCGAGTTTTTGAGTGGCATAAGAGATTCAAAGAAGGCAGGGAGTCTGTGAAGGATGATGAGAGGTGTGGGAGGAGTAAGGAAGTCAATACACCACAGGGTTAGGGTTAGGGTTACTATGTTGAGGTTTTAAGGGAGTTCAGGAAGAGATTCCAAGGGAAGAGGCCAGAACTCTTCAATTCGGGTCAGTGGCATTTCCAGCAGGACAATACACCAGTCCACAACTCCATCCTTGTCACAGACTATTTGACCAAGATAGGCATCAACACAGTTGTTCACCCTCCCTATAGTCGTGACCTTGTTCCTTGTGAATTTTGGTTATTCCCTAAGCTCAGAGGCTGTCGTTATGAGACAATTGAGATGAAAGAGGCTGTGACGAAGGTCATTGACACGCTCACACAAGAGTACATCGATGGGGCCTTCCAGAAGTTGTTGGAACGGCACAACAAGTGCATTGCAGCCGGATGATATTACTTCGAAGGGGACTAGAGTTTCATGTGTGTACTATCAATAAAAGTGCCCATACGAAAAAAGTCTGGAAACTTGTCGTATGCGCCTCGTATATATATGATTTGTAAAGGAATAATTAGCCGGTAACAAGCTAGAGGTCATTTCTTTGCACACAGCTAAATGGTTTCAAGTTTTGGCATTTAACGCGAATAATCCTTTTTAATATTAATCATTTATTTGATCCTAGTTAAATAGTTTCAAGTATTATTATATAATCCGAGCAATTCGATTTAGCATCATTCATTTGTTTGCACTCAGTTCAATGCTCAAATAATTCTATTTGACCCATTGCTGGGACCCTAATTAATACTACCACCTCGGATCAGAGTGGACCTGGGAGTAATGACAATAAAGAGATACTCCCCACACTCCTCTGCTCCGGAACTGAAGCCTCATTATCAGATGCACTTTAATGTCTCATCAATGAACGCAGTCGGCTAATTCTAAATTCCAACTGACTTGGCTGAAAACCGCCGAGAAATTTTATGAACAGTAGTCAGTTTATGGGCAATTGGCAATTTGATGGATTTGGCTGTCACCATGAACGCCCTATTGGAAATATGGAGACTTCTAATACGTTGTTATTGAGAACGCAATGGAGCTAAGTTTTTTTTAATTTTTTTTTAAATCAGCCTGTTAAAATTTGACGGTAGGAGTGCAAAGTGTGTTGTAAGTCTTTATGCGTGACATTTCTCATTAATTGATACTCTATGCACATGGTGGGGAAATTCTCGTGGCGAAATGGCTAACGTGCCGGACTGTGAGCTCAAAGTAATCAAGTTCGAACTCCTGTTACGCTATTACATTCACTTTCGGACTAATACCCAAGGGAAAGGCATGAACCTACTCAGTTCCATAGCTAGAGGCTAAATTGTACCACTACTGTTCTTCTACAAGAAAGGCTTTGGTATCAAATATCCCTCGAAGGTTGATATGCCATTAAACAAAGAAACTAAGCCAAACCTATTCTTAGTTAGATCTGTTAAATTAGATTGTGGTCAATTCAAAACATTACGTGAAAATCGTTATCTAGACATGTTGTGGGCGATTGCCAACATATGTAAAGGAAGCATTGAAAATAATTCAAATTTGGCTAAAGAGTGGATACACATAAGTAAACACAAAACCTTTTGGATTTGATTTGCAAAAAGCAAACATATGCGCCCTCCGCCAGGCGTAAATATCTAAGTTTAAATATGATAAAATATTTTAAATTAGAAAGACTAACGAAACTAAATAAAAATACATATAAAACGATTACTCTTCTTTCTACTTGATTTTATGGCACTTCAACCATTGTAGGTTATTTAATGCTAAATCCTCTTTAGACATATACATTAAATATATTGGATTTGGTTTGGTTGGGTTTTATGGCATATCAACCATTGTTGGTTATTTTATGCCAAATTCTCTTTATGCATATATATTAAATATATATGATTTTGTTGGATTTGGTTTTTTGGCACATCAACCGTTGTAGGTTATTTAAGGCCAAATCCTATTTATACATATATATTAAATGTATAGGAATTGGTTCGGTTGAGGTTTATTGCACATCAACCATTGTAGGTTATTTGATGCCAAATCCTCTTTATACATATATATTAGATATATAGGATTTGGTTGTGTTGGGTTTATGGAATATAAAGTATTGAAGGTTATTTAATGCCAAATCTATATATATATATATATATATATATATATATATATATATATATATATATATAAACAGTTCTATTTCAAACAACTCAGGTGTCCGGTGGCATGCTTGGTAGCGTCAGGAGTGGCAGTAGCACCTTCAGCTACCGAAACTGTGTTATCACCCTGGTTGGCGGCTGATGAGGGCAGGTTATCGCACGCGCTTTCACACGTTGTATGATGATATATATATACACATATATATATATATATATATATATATATATATATATATATATATATATTTAAACAGTTCTTTTTCAAACAATTCAGTTTAGCATAAGTATACACTTTAGTTCTATTTGACCCATCGGTAGGACCCTACCATGTGCGACCACTTCGGACCAGAGTGGACCTGAGAGCGATGGCAGTAAAGGGCTACTTTCTATTTTCCAAATCTCCTGCATTATTGAAGCCTTATCATCGGATTGTTTAGTGTTATATCCAGGACACTCATTGGGGAAGCCTTACCCCTCTGCAGATATGCAGTTGGTGTATTCTGCAACCCAGCCGAACAGGCCATATCTTAACTGATTTCAGTGTAAGAAATCAAAAGCGTCTAGTAATTTTTAATCCAACCCAGTTTTATTGTAACCAAGATGAAAAAATATCTATACTATATACGATGTTAAACTTTATTTCTTAATAATATATAACACTCATACAGGGATTTTTGGCGCATTAATAACATGGGCAGTTTTGAGGCAAATTAAACGCAACTAAATAGTCCAGTCAGCTGCGGCTGTTGAATATTCCAACTGCATCTCTGCATAGGGTAAGACCTAGATATGACACTAAACTGGAACGTATGGTGACGCTCCAGTCCCGAATGAGGAATGAGGAGTAATCCTTCATTACTTTTGCTCCCAGGTCAATTCTGACCCGGAGTGGTACCTACTTGTGTAGGTCCCTATTATGGATCAAATAGAACTATTTAAAAAAATTCTGTACTTAAAACTATTTAAACGCGTACAAACAAATGAGCTTTGACTCGTTTTTAACTTAGAAACTAGTTTCAAATCATATGATATATATGAATAAACAGAATTTAGCATAAAATAAACCAGAAGTGTTGATATGCCATAAAGCACAAACAAACCTAGATTTTAATAGAGATATCACTGATAAATATGATGCAAATTTAGTAATTTCAATAAGATGCAGATAATGACTATTAGACAATCCTTAAGGAACGAGAATATGACATAAATATCTAAGGGAATAATGACGTCGATGGTAATGTAGTTTTTGTTATAAGCAGACACGTTATAAGATGTAACAAAATTCCAATTTGAAAACTCAGTGTGAAGAATGATAAAAATGAATACTTAATAGTAATATGGAATGCAAGATATTATGAGGCAAATAAAACCGAATTGGGCTAATGGATAGAGTGTTTGCCAATAGCCCGGAAGACCGGGGTTCAAACCCAGGTCGAGTCATACCAAAGACTCAAAAAATGGTACTTGATGCCTCCTCGTTTAACACTCAGCATTTTAAGGTACTGATCAAGGTTAAAGTGGAGAAATCCAGGGAAAGAAGTTGTGCTCTCCCTTACACCTCGATGTTATGGTTACTGAAAAAGGGAGCCTTCGGGTTGCCCTCGACTACGGTCGCCAACTTTACTTTACTTAAAACCGAATTAAAAACAAGTTTCATCTAAAGCATGTCGATGGCATATCTACAGTAAGATTGGAAGGTAGGCAGAACTCCTTCCAAAAAACCAAATGATTAACTTGAACAAGTACTGCTCTCAGTAAAACAAACAGAAGATGGCAGGTAATAAAGAAACTTTCAGGTATCAGTTATGAGAAAAAGGGGGCATTTTTTCTCTGTAAGATGTTAAATTGAATGTTTCTCTGCTGATTGGGTAATTTTTTTTCTGTTCAGTTTTCACTTATCTGCTGTATTCTTCAGCGTTTACATAATTCTGCTGTTGTTTAAGTCAGTATTTACAAAAGAAAGGAAAAAAATAATCCTAGAAGATTACAAAAGTCGTGAATTATAGTTTTTTGTATAATCATTTTGAAAAAATACACCTCTCTATAGACACACAAATTGTTTTGCCACGGCTTGAATGAAAACAAAAACATAAACGCCCACCCATATAGACCAAAATATATGGCAACGGTTTTCATCCATCAAGTCCTATTCAAAAGTCTGAAACAGAAATCAGTTTGGGTCAAGTTTGTTTTTGGTTTGGTTTCTTTGTTTAATGGCATATCAAACCTTTGTAGGTTATTCAATGCCAAAGCTATTCTCGTAGAAGAACAGTAGTGGTACTATTTAACCCATAGCTGGGAGGACAAGGGGCTTATACCTTTCCCAAGGGTATTTGCCCGAAGGTGAACGTAATAGCGCGACTGGAGTACGAACTCGCTTACTACGATTCAGCAATCCATCGCTTTAACCATTACACTACGAGGACACTCCCTTGGAGTTAGGGTGGTATGAAAAGTTCATACGATAATGTCATATCTGCTGTTGACTTTTTGTTAAACCAATGGAATCCAAGCACTGCAACACCGATGGAAGATGCGTGTGGATAGTGTGAATAGCAAGGGAGATTATGTTAAAAATGAACCTCATTTGGTCACATTCCATGTGAGTATCGGGGTAAGCCAATGGACTTTTCAGACGATTGTAATAGACCGACTTTTCGTATCTATCTATCTATCTATTTTTCACTCTGTTCCTCTCTATCTTGGGAGATTAGCATGGAACCTGCATCGAATTAATCAGTTCTTCCATTGGTTCCTCTGCTTGACTAATCTAATCTTAATCATCTTAATCGATATATTTGCTTTAAACGCTTTTCTGATTGTTTCATCTGGGCCAGTGTCAGGAGAGGGGTAAGACACCCGAACGAGTGTCCTGGATATGACATTAAATATTCTCATGGTGAGGCTCCAGTAACGCCTCTATGTGTTAAAAAGAACTAAACAGGTACTTATATTAAGCTGAATTGTTGGAAATAGAACCAAACAAAAAAATCTGATTGTTTCATCATTTTTTTATTGATAAAAACAATTTTCTCGTATAAAATGTTTCACAAATACGGGTTCATTTTTTCCATTCCTTTCTTTTTAGGAAAATCAATCATTTTTGATTCACAGTCCTGACTGAGAAATGTATTACTAATTACTTTAGTTTGGTTTGGTTTTATGGTATACCAACCATTGTATGTTATTTAATTCCAAATTCATTTTTAGACATATAAACAGTTCTATTTCAAACTCTTCAGTTTAGCATAAGTACATTGTTTAAATGCCAAAAACAGTTCTATGTCAAACAATTCAGTTTAGCATGTCCACAAAGTTAAATGGTTCCAAGTATTGATATGTATCCCAAATAATTCAATTAAACATTAGTCATTTGCTTACACGCAGTAAAATGATCAAACAGTTCTATCTATTTCTAACAATTCAAGTTAGCGTGTGTACACAGTTTTTGTTAAGATACAGTTAAATGTAAAAACAGTTAATTTCAAATAATTCAGTATTGCGTAAATACACAGTTTAGTTCTTGATAGGACCCTATCAGGTTCTACCACTCCGGGCCAGAGTGGACCTGGCGGTGATGGCAATTAAGAAATTCTCTTCTAGATTTTAAGGGAACATTTCCCCAACAAGACAATACCTACTTGGGAGGGCTAAGTTCATCGCTTGAGGAATAATTCTATTTACTATTGATTATTTGTTTGAACACAGTTAACAATTCAGTTTTGCATAAGTATACAGGGTATTTTTTACACACGGTTAAATGATTAAACAGTTCCATTTAAAATAATTCAATTAAGCATAAGTACACAGTTTAAATATAAAAAAGTTCTCTTTGATCCATAGATAGGATCTTATCAGGTGCCGCCACTCCTGGCCCGAGTGGACCTGAGAGTGATGCCAATGAAGGTGTACTCTGCATTCCACAAAGCTCCAGCATTACTGGAGACTTAGGATCAGGTTGTTTTATGTCATATCCAAGACATTTGTTGGGAGGTGTCTTACCCTTCTGAAGAAATACAGTCAGTGTATTCTACGGCCCCAGCTGACTGGGGAGATTGTTTAGTGTCATAACTAGGACACTCGTTGGGAGGGGTTCTTATCCCCTCTAAAGAGATGCAGTCAGTGTATTCTGCACCCCCAACTGACTCGGTCATATAACCAATGGTAACAAAGATAACTTTCTGAAACAACCACCCATTTTCAAGGCTATCCTGCTCGAAAAACACGAGTAGTACTATCTAACCCTAACCCATATCTGGGAGTGCACATTGATACTGCTATATGGATGCACCACATGGACGCTAACTAAGCGGCTGGAGAGGAAACTAGACGGAAATTACACAAGAATGTTGAGAGCAATATTGAACAAGTCCTGGCGACAACACCCCACGAGACACCAACTATACGGACACTTGCCCCCCATCACGAAAACTATACAAGTTCGACGAACCAGACACGTGGGACACTGCTGGAGAAGCAAGGACGAGCTCATAAGCGATGTACTCCTGTGGACCCCCACATATGGATGTGCAAAAGCAGGACGACCAGCACGAACTTACATACAGCAACTATGTGAGGACACGGGATGTAACCCTGAAGACCTGCCGGAGGCGATGAATGATAGGGAGAAGTGGCGAGAGAGGGTCAGAGATATCCGTGCTAGCGGCGCGACATGATGATGATGATGATTAGTCCAAAAGTAAATAGAATAGCGCGCCTAGAGTTTGAACTCCAGAGGGGGGGGTTGTGTTAAGAATAAAATTCGTAAACTAGGATAACGTAGCCCATACTTTATTCGCCTGGCAATGTTCGATTTAAAGGCCGATGGAATTGGCAAGATTCTTCATAAAATGATTCCTTTTATTTATATTTCAGTATAAAATTGTTTTTGTCTATTTACTACGTATATATCACCTCCGTTTACGAATGCTTCTTCTCCCACGCCTCTGAGAAGAAAGCCCTATCACAAAAATACATTGACTGTATCCCCTGCTGAGAGATAAGAAACGCCTCGCCAATGTCCAGGGTATTAACCTAAAAAGCATCAGATATTGAGGCTCTAGTTCTGGATATCAAGGGAATATGCAGTAACCCTGTCAATGCAGTAACCTCGTCCTAGTCCTCTCGGATCTGGAGTTGTAGTACCTGTTGGGGCTCCCTCTATGGGTCAAATAGATCAGTTTAAAGATCATTCAAATTGTACTGGACTGTGTGCAAAAAAAAAAAAGAAAAAGAAAAAGAAAAAATATTCTTTAGAAACAGCAACAAGAATACTGTAAATATGAACGTACAATGAACGTGATTCCCTAACTGTTCGGTATAAAATAACCCTAGATAAGTTGATATGCCATTCAAATCAATCTTTTTCACTACTGTCCTGTCTTTGGTAACAGCGTGTTTTTTTATATATGAAAAAGTTCGGTCTTCGGTGGATAATTGGTGAATAAGTTGTTTGCCAATAAATTCATTTATGATTACATATAAATCCAGTTGATTACATATAAATTAATTTATGATTACATATCAATCCAGTTGATTACATATAATCATCTATTAGTCGATACTTGATTTCGAGTCACGAAATTACAAAAACTTTATTATTTTTTCAGCCAATCATCCTCATTATGACTGAATTTTAAGTTTATATACATAGGTAGACGACTATTTTTTATCTATAAAATCACTGAATATATTTCTGTAAAGTAGAAGTGGGTTGGTGAAGATCTAGGCCTTCATACAAGAAGAGGTATGAAGTCCTTAATTCTTATTATCATACATTCATTCCACATAACAATAGTTGGCTGGTTGTTTTGTTTTACGGTATATCAACCCTTTTCGGGACATTTAAAGCCAAATCAAGTTATTTTGATAAAAATGTTGTTTTAGTTTGGTTCTATGGCATATCAACCATTGTAGGTTATTCAATGCCAAATCCATTTTTATACATATAAACAGTTCTATTTTAAACAATTCAATTTAGCATAAGTACAGTTTTTTGTTTACACACTGCTACATGTAAAAACCGTCCTATTTCAAAAAATTTAATTTAGCATAATTACACTGTTTAAATGTCAAAAACAGTTCTATTTCAAACTATTCAGTTCAACGTTTAATGGTTCCAAGTATTGCCATGTATCATGAACAATACAATTAAACATCAGCCATTTACACACAGTTATATGTAAAAACGTTTCTTTTTCAATCAATTCAGTTTAGCATAAGTACTTTGTTTAAACCTCAAGACAGTTCTATTTCAAACAATTCAGTTTATCATAAGCACACAGTTTTTGTTTACACACATTTAAATGTAAAAAAGGTTCTATTTCAAGCAATTCAGTTTAGCGTAATTAGCGTAGTTTAGTTCTATTTGACCCATAAATAGAACCCTATCAGGTGCTACCTCTCCGGGCCCGAGTGAACCTCGGAGCAATGGCATTGAAGGGATACTCCGCATTCCCCAAAGCTCCAGCATTACGAAAGCCTTACCATCAGATTGTTTAATGTTATATCCAGGACATTCGTTGGAGGAGTCTCACCCTTTTGCTGAGATGCAGTTGGTGTCCTCTACCCACGACTGGGCTAAGGATCGTATCAGATGCTACCACTGCGGGGTAGAGTGGACATGGGAGCGATGGCTATAAAGAGGGACATCGCATTCTCCTAAATCTCTTGCATTATTGGAGCCTCACTATCAGATTGTTTAGTATCATATCCAGGACACTTGTTGCAGGGGAGGGGGGTCTTACGTCTCTGCAGAGATAAAGTCGGTGTATTCTACAGCCCCAGCCGACTGGGCCACATATGACTATATGTGACCTTAATTAGATATTTATTTTGAAATGTCCATATCTTGAGAAATCTTTTAGAGGAGGAGATCTGTATTGAACTTTCCACCGAGTCAGATTTGATATCTTATTGTGGGTGGAGGCACGGATGGATCAAGGCATGCATGATCGTCACAAAAATGCTTGATTCCTTTGCGCATTCTTTATTTTTGGTCCCTTCCGTCGTCAAGCGATAAACTTAGTCCTCCCATTGCTTAGTGGGGATGAGGTCCCTTACACCGACGCGATCAGCTTAATAACACCAACCTGGAATCCCCTCCCCAGAAAGCCGGGGGAGATCAAGCCCATTGGTGAGAAATCACTTGGGGTGCTTATTTTCAGTATCACGAATATATCCATCGCTCTGTATGTACAGAACAAGTGGGATTCGTTAATTAAAACATTTTAGCTACAAACATATTGAGACCACTTGTAAAATGGGCCTCATGCTACTACGATCCCTCGGGAATTTGGGCCCGTGGGCAATACCCAATTGCTTGACCGAACGTTCCATTGTTGGTATATCCAGTAAGGAATGATAAAGAACTTGTGGGATTCATCCTGTCTTTCGTAAGACTATATTTTTATTTCATCAATTTATTTATTTATTTATTTAACCTAAAATTATAATTAAGATTCTAAATTTTACCTGAAATTATTATTAATTATAACTGGAAATCACCGGCTCATTGGCCAAGTGGGTAGAGTGCTCGCCACTGATCCAGGAGACCTGGGTTCAATCCCAGGTCGAGTCATACCAAAAACTTAAAAAAATGGTACTTGGTATTTCCTTGCTTAATACTCAGCATTATAAGGTACGTACCAAGGTTAAAGTGGAGCAATCCAGGGAAAGGAGTAGCGCCCTCCCTTACACCTCGGTGTAGTAGCTATTGAAAAGGGAGCCTTCGGGTCGCCCTCGGGTCGCCTTCGACTACAGTCGTCAACATTACTTAATTACTTATAATTGGAAATTATAATTAATTATAATTGATATTTAGTTCCTGTTAAAATCGTTTTATTTTTATATTTTGATTTTTAATTTAATCTTTTTTTATTATGAGTCCAAGATGTCACTCTTCAAAGCTAACGAAAAATGTAACTTTTCTGAGGCCTTTACTCATGTTAATGTCCAGAGTATGACACAAGACTGCATCTGATGCTGAGGCTCACGTCCTGGAGCACTGGAGAGAGTAAAGTACCCTTTCTTTACCATTATTCCCTGGTCAACTCTGATCTAGGGTAATCGAAGCTAATAGAGTCTCAACTATAGGACAAATAGAACTATTTGAAATTGTATGAGACATGAACTAACACCCCCTGCAAAAAAACCGCACAAAAACAAAAGCAAAAACAAAAAAACTCTTAAGAAACTACACACAAAAACTGTAAATATTGACTGACAAGAAATGTAATTCCCTAAACTGTAGGCATAAAATAACTCCAGGGGAGTTGACATGCCATTAAAATTAATAAATCTGTAATATATTTGAGGAAGAAAATAAATCCTTGCCACTGAACGACGGAGATGCATTTTGATGTAAAAGTTGAAACTACAGAAACTAAACAAGAGACTTTGGTCGAAATAAATATAAGAAGTAATCTTTTAGATATTCAGATATTTCCGTGATTTTTTTCATCGTAAATATTCACACACGCCTCTCCGTATCTATCTATCTATCTATCTATCTATCTATGTGAGTGCTTATATGTTTATTGATATGTTTGTGTGCGCGTGTTGGATGCAGGCGCATGTGCGTGTTATGAATGAAAGAACAGACACGTAAACGTTAGTAGAAAAAAATTACACACACACACACACACAGATATATATATATATATATATATATATATATATATATATATATATATATATATGAAACATTTTGATTTGTTTTTGTGAGAACAATCAGACACATATATGTATTTACGTATGTATGTGTATAAATGTGTGAGTGTTTGTATATATATATATATATATATATATATTTGTGCATGTAAATATATTCATATATATATATATATATATGTGTGTGTGTGTGTGTGTGTGTGAAAGCACGAGAACCAAGAAATAAATTCGAAAGTTGGACTTACCAATTAGAAAAAGGAAATCTACAGCAAAAACTTTCGATATGAGCAACGAGGCCATGTTGTTCACTTCAAATTTTGTTGTGCTAATGCAGCTTTATTCCCCACTTCTTTGCCTGACCTTCATTCTTTGTTTCCGTCTGTCTGTGTGTCCGCGTAAATCCGCCACTTGTGTGAGTGAGTGTGTGTGTGTGTATGTGTGTCACAGGGTTCGTCAGTCAATGATCGGTAGATACACTTACCATAAGACTCGTTTCACCATCCTTCATCCTTCAAGCCGCATTTGTCTCGCTACGGGCGTGCCTACTACCCCCCCAATTCTTCTTCTTCTTCTTCTTCTTCTTCTTCTTCTTCTTCTTCTTCTTCTTCTTGTAACACATCAGTTCTTTCTTTCTTTCTTTCTTCTTCTTCTTCTTCTTCTTCTTCTTCTTCTTCTTCTTCTTCTTCTTCTTCTTCTTCTTCTTCTTCTTCTTCTTCTTCTTCTTCTTCTTCTTCTTCTTTCGAGCGTCGGTCTTTTAAAAATAGATTGTTTCCTCGTTATTCGCATCTGGTAAAACGTGAGAATTCCTTCATATTTTTTTTAAATCTAAAAGTAACTCCGAAAATAATATTTATAATATAATTAAATGTATTTAATATAACTGATGACCTCAACTCTGGGTGCTTATTCTTTATATATATCAAAAAATGAATCTATAAATAAAAAAAATCCGATCTTTTTTGGAAATTGTAATATTTATATAACATTGCATAGGATTTTTTTTTCTTAACTTTTTTTTTTCGTTTCTCTTAATCTTTTCCTGATATGGTAAACATATTACATAATTTTTTAGCTTAAATTTAAACAGCACCGTTCTTTCCTTTGTCTATTCTGAATTATTTTATCCATAAGATCTGAAGAAGTCCTGTTATTTTTTTTCTCGTGTTTTTGATTTATATCAAAACCCATAACAGGATGGAAATAAATTTATAATCCTAATGTGACCGGTTTTTGTTTTTTCTTAAAGAATGTGTAATATCGCTCCGCTGTTTTCTTTGAAGCGTCAGGAAATATTTTCTTTTATCATCACTCAAACTGCTTGCAAATTTTGGTCATTCAAGAAGAAACTAATTGTAGATTCTTTAAAAATAGCAATATAATACATGTTAAGTAAAAGAAAAACCGACAAAATTTGACAGTAATATCAATTATATTGCAAAATTATCATCAGTAACATCTTGCCCAGTCGACTGCGGCTGTAAAATACACCAACTGCATCTCTGCAGAAGGGTAAGACCCTCCCAGCAACCCAACGATTGTCCAAGATATGACACTAAACAATCTGATGGTGAAGTTCCAGTTATGCTGGATCTTTGGGGAATGCAGAGTACCCCTTCATTACCATCGCTCCCAAATCTACTCTGGCCTGGAGTGGTAGCACCTGATAGGGTCCTATCTATGAATTAAATAGAAGTAAACTGCATACTTATTCTGAACTGAATCGCTCGAAATAGAACTGTTTTGACATCTAAACTGCGTACTTATGCTAAACTGGATTGTTTGAAATAGAACTGATTTTGTGTGCTAAACTGAATTGTTTGAAAAAGAACACTTTTTGACATTTAACTATATGTAAACAAAAACTATACTTATACTAAACTGAATTGTCTGAAATAACCTGTTTGACTTAACTGAATAGCTTGAAATAGACATGTTATTGACAATTGAATCGTTTACTTATGCTAAACTGAATTGTTTGAAATAGAACTGTTTATTTGTATAAAAATGGTTTTGGCGTTAAATAACATATAAAGGTTGATATGCCACAAAAACCAGACAAACAAACATCATCATCGGCATTATTATTATCATCATCAACATCATCATTACTACTGTTAGCACTGCCATCATCAACATCAACATCATTAGCATCATTATCATCTGAAAACATGGATTCTTTTGACAGAGTGTATCGTGTTCTCACTATAACGCATTATGTCCAGTATTCACCTTACAATTTCTGTACTTCAGTAGTCGCTAAAATAAAAGGCTGTGTACCTTGTTTGGTTTGATTGTGTTTTATGTCATACCAACCATTGTAGGTCATTAAATGCCAAATCCTCTTTACACACACACACACACACACACACACACACACACACACACACACACAGATATATATATATATATGGTTTGAGTGTGGGTCATGGTTATCTTTCGATGGCTGTTTTATTCTCTTCTATAGAAGCCACTTTTATAGAGGTGTAGCAGTAGTTCCCCGATCGAACTAATGATCCTGAGCGTTGGGATATCCGTGCTACCAGCACGGCATGATGATGATGATATATATATATATATATATATATATATGTGTGTGTGTGTGTGTGTGTGTGTGTGTGTTTACTGTAGAAAGTGAGTTGGAACATACGTCTAGTTATTTTATTGTGATTCCGACCGGTAACAAAAGAAAAACCCGAAGTGGGCGATATGGGGAGGAAACTCTTCACCCTTCTTCAACACCTCCCACCCTTCCCTCCTATGTCCATTCTGGCTGTATTAATTATATCCATTGAAGCTGAAGAAGTCCTGTTATTTTTTAGGTTACTGATTCATAACAGGATGGAAATAAATTCGTAATCCTAATGTGACCGGTTTTTGTTTTTCTCAAAGGAATTATTGCTCTGTGATGTCAGTTACATTGAGCTCTTTACCAGGAAAATTTAAATGTTCCAAGTTGAATGATTTTATTGTCCGGACGGAATTATTCCTGACTCCGGTTTAACTGAACTGAATAATACACACACACATATATATATATATATATATATATATATGATTTGGAAACATATTTTGTTGATAACGTTTTCAAAGGAACATATGCCCATTCGTTAACAAGTTAAAAGTATTGCTATGTGTTGTATCGTGGTAAGGAAGAGATACACAGAGAAACAGAGTTAATTATTCCTTAACTGAAGTGTTACAGTCCAACAAATATTATAAGTCTCGCACTGTGGGTGTTACGTCCGAAGTTGGTCTTACTACTGACCGAGATCTTTCAATACCCACCGTGCTTAAGAAACACGATGTCTTTTGTACCTCCGAGATACCGGAAGTCGCATGGTACCAGCCACTATACAACACTATGTATCACTAATTATTCAATTAAACGTCAGTCATTTGTTTACACACAGTTGAATGATCAAACAGTTCTATTTCAAACAATTCAATTTAGCTTAAGTCATCTAAGTTAAATGGTTCCAAGTATTGCTATGTATGATTAACAATTCAATCAAACATCAGTCATTTGTTTACACACGGTTAAATGATCAAACAGTTCAATTTCAGACCACTCGATTCAACATAAGTCAGCTAAGTTAAATGGTTCCAAGTATTGCTATGTATAATTAACAATTCAATCAAACACCAGTCATTTGTCTACACACGGTTAGATGATCAAACAGTTCTATTCCAAACAATCCAATTTAGCATAAGCCATTTGTTTTCACAGTGTTTAAAGCAGTTCTATTGACTCATAGAAAGGACTCTATCAGGTGCTACCACTCCGGGTTAGAGTGGACCTGGGAGCGGTGGTATTCCAGATTCCTCAACACTCTTACGTTACTTGAGCCTTATCATCAGATTGTTCTGTGTTATATCCAGGACCCTAACGGGGGGCATCTTACTCCTCTCCAGAGATGCAGTTGGTGTATTCTACAGCCCCCGCCGACTGTGCTTGCCATAGCTAGGGGGAGAATTGTTGTGCTCTTATCTTTCCCAAGGCTATGTGAAGAGCAAACAAACTCAACCAAGATTTGAACCTGGGTAGCAGAGTTCAATACCTTTGACATTACGCCTTGCTATTCGCCTATCGGTTATATATATATATATATATATATGTGTGTGTGTGTGTGTGTGAGTGTACAATCTAATGGTTAGGTTCCAGTGATTTGGGGCTTTGGGGAATGCGGAGTACCCCTTCACTGCCATTGTTCCCTGGTCCATTCTGGTCCGGAATGGCAGCACGTGAAAGGGTCCTATCTATGGGTTAAATAGAGCTAAACTGCATACTTATGCTAAACTGGATTGTTTGAATTGGAACTGTTTCACTAAACTGAATGTTTTGAAATAGTAAATGTTTTTGACAATTAAACTGTATACTTATATTTAAACTGCGTACTTATGCTAAACTGAATTGTTTGAAATAGAACTGTTTTTTCATTGAAACTGTACTTACACTAAATCGATTTTTTAAATATAGAACTGTTTGACATTTAACTGCTTTTAAACAAAATCTATACTTATACTAAACTGAATTGGCTGAATTAGAACTGTTTGAATAAACTGAATAGCTTGAAGTAGAAATATTTTTGAAAATTAAACTGTGTACTCATGCTAAACTGAATTTTTAAAAATAGAACTGATTATTTATATAAAAATGGATTTGGCATTAAACTACCTACAAAGGTTGATATGTCATACGAACCAACCAACCAACATGAGGTATATGCTATAAAACCACTCTAGGATGGTTAGAACTTACATTAATATAACATGGATATTAGTTGTTTTTCCGAAATTAGGAAACGGTACCGTTATAAAAGTAAAGTGTAACGTTTAAATAATCCGAAATTTAAAAAATTAGTTTGGATGTCCAACTTGAATCCAAACTTATTGAAAAACCGATGCAATTTTTTTTATAATCGTATCCCCTTTTCTAGGCTTACAGTAATCCACAATAATCAATCCATCATCTCAATAAAGACCAAAGTTGCAGGGGTCAATAAGACTATTGATGTTTTATAACAATAAGCACCCAATAATTTTGGAAAACGTAGCCCGTCGAATGAACTCATGGGATTATCGAAGTTATCACTAACACCCTTTTTAATCCACAATTCCTCATTATGGTACAGTATCAATTTACGACAATGCTTAATATTAATCTTATCTTCTGATATCACTATATACTCCTTAGCCTTGCATATGACCTTTTCCATCTTTTCTCCTCTTTATGCTATTCATTCAACATTAGGTTAATGTACTTTCTGTTTTATAACAGTGAAGAAAGTAATTTTTACAAAACCTTATTCTACTGAAATACATACCGCTCTGTCCCAATATTAATAATTTGTTTGCACGCAGTTAAACGATTACAAGTTTAGCACTAATTCTATCAAATATAAATCATTTATAGGAAACTCAGTTTAAATAGTTTCTGGTAATGCTGTTTAACACTAATCATTCTGTAGAATACACCGACTACATTTCTGCAAAGGGGTAACGCCTTCATAAACTTGGCCGTGATTTGACGAGATCCTGATTGCCGAGCAGTCCGTAATCTAGAAACTGTACAAGTCATGCAATGTGCAACACTCCACTTTGCCACTAACTCGGAGAGAGAGATGGTCACAGAGGCCCGATCCGCTCAATCGTCTCGTAATATCAAGCCCTAGCATCTATATGATTATTCTGGCCGTATTCTTCATATCGCTCTTGTGCTAAATGAACAGCCAACTCTTTATTTTAAAGGTGTCAGAAAATGGTGACTGCATTCAGAGAGTAATACTTGAAACCATTTAAACAGTGTGCGATCAAATGAGTAATATTGAATCGAATAATTACTTTGATTGGTTTGGTTTTATGGCATATCAACCATTGTAGGTTATTTAATGCCAAATTCTCCTTATACATGTATATTAAATATATAGGATTTGATTGGTTTGGTTTGGTTTGGTTTTATGGCATATCAACCATTGTAGGTTATTTAATGCCAAATTCTCCTTATACATGTATATTAAATATATAGGATTTGATTGGTTTGGTTTGGTTTGGTTTGGTTTTATGGCATATCAACCATTGTAGGTTATTTAATGCCAAATTCTCCTTATACATGTATATTAAATATATAGGATTTGATTGGGTTGGGTTTGGTTTTATGGCATGTCAACCATTGTAGGTTATTTAATGCCAAATCCTCTTTATACATGTATATTAAATATATAGGATTTGATTGGGTTGGGTTTGGTTTTATGGCATATCAACCATTGTAGTTTATTTAATGCCAAATCCTCTTTATACATGTATATTAAATATATAGGATTTGATTGGGTTGGGTTGGGTTTGGTTTTATGGCATATCAACCATTGTAGGTTATTTAATGCCAAATCCTCTTTATACATATATACTAAAATATATAGGATTTGATTGGGTTGGGTTGGGTTGGATTTTATGGCATATCAATCATTGTAGGTTATTTAATGCCAAATCCTCTTTATACATATATACTAAAATATATACGATTTGGTTTGGTTAGGTTTTATGGCATATCAACCATTGTTGGTTATTTAATGCGAAATCCTCTTTATACATGTATATTAAATATATAGGATTTGATTGGGTTGGGTTTGGTTTTATGGCATATCAACCATTGTAGGTTATTTAATGCCAAATCCTCTTTATACATGTACATTAAATATATAGGATTTGGTTTGGTTAGGTTTTATGGCATATCAACCATTGTAGGTTATTTAATGCCAAATTCTCCTTATACATGTATATTAAATATATAGGATTTGATTGGGTTGGGTTTGGTTTTATGGCATATCAACCATTGTAGGTTATTTAATGCCAAATCCTCTTTATACATGTATATTAAATATATAGGATTTGATTGGGTTGGGTTGGGTTGGGTTTTATGGCATATCAATCATTGTAGGTTATTTAATGCCAAATCCTCTTTATACATGTATATTAAATATATAGGATTTGATTGGGTTGGGTTTGGTTTTATGGCATATCAACCATTGTAGGTTATTTAATGCCAAATCCTCTTTATACATGTATATTAAATATATAGGATTTGATTGGGTTGGGTTGGGTTGGGTTTTATGGCATATCAACCATTGTAGGTTATTTAATGCCAAATCCTCTTTATACATATATACTAAAATATATACGATTGGGTTTGGTTAGGTTTTATGGCATATCAACCATTGTTGGTTATTTAATGCCAAATCCTCTTTATACATGTATATTAAATATATAGGATTTGATTGGGTTGGGTTGGGTTGGGTTTTATGGCATATCAACCATTGTAGGTTATTTAATGCCAAATCCTCTTTATACATATATACTAAAATATATACGATTTGATTTGGTTAGGTTTTATGGCATAGCAACCATTGTTGGTTATTTAATGCGAAATCCTCTTTATACATGTATATTAAATATATAGGATTTGATTGGGTTGGGTTTGGTTTTATGGCATATCAACCATTGTAGTTTATTTAATGCCAAATCCTCTTTATACATGTATATTAAATATATAGGATTTGATTGGGTTGGGTTTGGTTTTATGGCATATCAACCATTGTAGGTTATTTAATGCCAAATCCTCTTTATACATGTATATTAAATATATAGGATTTGATTGGGTTGGGTTTGGTTTTATGGCATATCAACCATTGTAGGTTATTTAATGCCAAATCCTCTTTATACATGTATATTAAATATATAGGATTTGATTGGGTTGGGTTGGGTTGGGTTTTATGGCATATCAATCATTGTAGGTTATTTAATGCCAAATCCTCTTTATACATATATACTAAAATATATACGATTTGGTTTGGTTAGGTTTTATGGCATATCAACCATTGTTGGTTATTTAATGCGAAATCCTCTTTATACATATATATTAATTATATAGGATTTGGTTTGGTTTGGTCTTATGACATATCAACCATTGTTGGTTATTTAATGCCAAATCATGATTTTACTCATATACTTAATATATGATTTGTAAACACATTTTGTAGATACACACAGTTAAATGAAAAAAGTTCTATTTCTAACAATTCAATTTAATATTAGTAATTCGTGTGAACTCAGTTTAAATGTCAAACAGTTCTATTTGGCCCATAGATAGGACCCTATCAGGTGTTACCACTCTAGACCTGAGTGGACCTGGGAGTGTTGGGAGAGAGGGGAGTACTCCTCATTCCCGAAAGCCCCAGCATTACTGAAGCCTCGTCGTCAGATTGTTTAGTGTCATATCAGGACACTCGTTGTTGGAGGTTTTATCCCTTTGCAGAGATGCAGTCGGTGTATTTTATAGAATAATTTGTGTTAAACAGAATTACCTGAAATTATTTAAACTGCGAGCAAACAAATGATTAATACTGAGTTGATTTACTTGTGTTAAACAGCAATACTTGAAACTATTTAAACTGAGTGCAAGCAAATAATTAATATTAAACAGAATTATTAGGTTTGCTTTCTTTGTTTAATGGCATATCAGTCTTTGTAGGTTATTTAATACCAAAGCCATTCTCCTAGAAGAACAGTAGTGGTACTATTTAACCCATAGCTGGGAGGATAAGGGGGTTCTTACCTTTCCCAAGGGTATTTGTTTGAAAGTGAACGTAATAGCGCGACCTGGGAGCGATGGCAATGTGGGGGTACTCTATATTCTCCAAAGTTCCAGCCTTGTAATCAGATTGTTTGGTGTCATATCTTTTCTTCATTCTATCTCCCAATCTTTTTTCTCTCTTCCTTTTTCTTTCTCTTATTTTCTATCTCTTTCTATGTATTTAAATCTAAATAGAAAAAAAATTGATTGACTTGATTCGTAATACATGCATGCATGCATATATATATATATATATATATAAATTTTTACGAATCAAGATACAAAAACAAACAAAAAACAAAAACACGTGAAGAAGGCCTGTGGGAGAATATAGCAGTCGAAATAACTTTAAAAATCAAGATTGAGGCAAAAAGGAAAAAATATATCAAGGTTCGATCACTGTAACCTCCAACCGTCATCACGTGTCATTTTTTATTCATAATTTGATCCGTAAAAAGATAAAAGATTTTTTTTTTATTTTGCGAATTAAGTTACTGGTTGTCATTCTCCTAGACTGGCTACTCTACTAAGATAAAAGAGCCCAGTCTGCACTAGCTTTTCACAAGGCTATTCATGCGAATATCTTCAGCTCAAGGGCTTTCGACCATACTTTTGGTCGTTTAAACAATGGGACAATTTCTTTACCATCTAGATCCCGACGCAAGAAGAATAACAAGAAAACTTGAGAATTTATAATTAAAAATAATAGTCAAACAATGTTCCATTGTCTTTAATAAAACTTTCCTTTGGGGGTTGAGCACTCTGGCGAAGGAATTTTCGTCTGCTGCTCGCATAATGCAAAGCTCTTCGAACGAATTGAGCACTTTAGTATCCGATGAGGTATAAAATGTAAACAAACGAAGGCTGTTGTTGCTGTTACTATATAATATCTGATAATTCCTTAGCCAATGTGGTACGCTTGTTGGCCGAGCGGTCTGATACTAAGTCTTACGTATAGTTGGGCGGGTTTCGATCCCAGCTTCAAACGTCCTACGTGTGCAGCTACACTGAAGAGTTGTGATACAACGAAACAGTCTGTGGATAACAATATATATATATATATATATATAGTGTCTTAATATACATGTGACTATTAATAATAATGTTGTATTTTTTTTGGTTTCAGATTTGAAAATAGAATATTATAACAACTGTTATTCCTCCATCACAATCCCTTGGACAAGAGAGGAAAAAAGATTTTGCATCACTTCTTATTTTGCATCACTTCAAAATCATTCAAAATTGCCACAAAATAGATGCAACCCATTAATATGATCATGATTTATTACCAGAAACTCAAAAAAAGATTGCATGTCCTGGAAGCTGATCTTATAACAATTAAAAAAAAACTATTAATTTGATGTGTTTAGCTCAAAGGATGCATTTTTACAGGACATATTCCGAATGACCGCCATTGTGCTTGTCACAGAAATAGATCATTATCATATTAATGGGTGGCATCTATTTTGAGAATCCTCTATATACATTTGAACAAACTGATATATATATATATATATATATATATATATATATATCCTAATGCATCATATACTAACGCAAAATAATTTAAATGGAAAACATTACCTGCTGATTAAATGTTGTTCTCTGTCAGGGTTAATTCAAGCATGTACAATTCCTTCACAGCAGCTACAGTTTTCCGTACCCTGATGAATATTGGAATACCTGGTGCTGCTGAAAGCCTTGAAAATAAACTTCAAATCTTTCTCTACACTGTGTATCATGATACATAGTATTTTAAAGTTTATTTATAATTTTTTAGAAAATGTTTATTTCTTTTGTAGGTGGCATACACACACACACACTAGCGTGCGCACACACACACACGCACGCACGCACACACACACACACACACACAGAGGGTGTGATTGGTAAACAGTCGTCCAAATTACACGAAAATGAGAATAAAATAGATTTTTCATTTTATCAGATATAAAGTAAAAAGGTAAAGTTGGCGACCGTAGTCGAGGGCGACTGTACTTGAGGGCGAACTGAAGGCTCCATTTTTAATAGCTACTGCACTGAGGAATAGGAAGGACACAAGTCCTTTCCCTGTATTGCTCCAGTTTACCCTTGATCTGTTGCTTATAAAGCTGTGTTTTAAGTAAAGCGACATCAAGTACTATTTTTTGAGTCTTTGGTTTGACTCGATCTGGGATTGAACCCCTGTCTTCCTGGCCACTGGCGAACACTCTGCCCAATGGATGGTCGATTAAATTTATTCAAAGAAATCGCTATTAGCTTCAACCACGGCCTCGAGTCAAGTTCGCAATCTTCTGGAAGGCTATCCAACACTCTCCTTGTTTAAACTGATAAATGTTGTCGTTATCTCTGCCATTAGTTCCTCTTTGGTGTTAAATGGAATTTTTGTTCTCTCTCTCTCTCTCTCTCAACCGCACTTCACCTATAATTATCAAGGGTATTGCAATCTGGGGTGTTACACTGTCAGATGTTAACGTTAATGTGGCCACAGAAATTTTCTCTCGGCCAAGACGGGATTCTACTGCTTTTGAGGTATGGTGCCGAGTCCTGTTGGCAGACGTAGGGTCTCCCAGCACCCACCCACACTAACTACTAACTCCTCCAGACACGAGATGTTAGCCTTCGTATTCAATCTGGGTCTCTTTAAAGATGTATGGAAGCATAACGTAATCATCGCTTGTGACCGCCACTAATGATGAGGATTGGATGTTTAGCTTTTATTAATATCGCTACATCTTGTAGGGATAGAGCAAGCCAACACTTATTTTGTGTATTCACCATCTGATTGTGGCAGAAGTTTTTCTTCTTTGAAGAAAACCAGAACATGTTTGTTTGGTGGAGTTGCTTGTGTTTTCTCAAAAGCTTTGGAGTATGGTATTTCTTTTTGTTCATTGCTTGTGATAAAAATTGGTTCTTTAACTTTTATGAGAAATACCGGTTGTCTTTATGCACTAGTTGCCTGATACGAAACTAAGACACTCATATATCTCTGACAATGGATTTGGTAGATGTGCTGGGATCTTTGGTAATCATGGCCTGAATCTCAGCCACAAATTCGGGGTTTCTTTTCTTTTCAGAACGACCACAGAAGCTTCAGAACAGCCATACCTTCGTATTCCCTATTGGATTCATGGAAATCTTTTCGAATCTTCTGTACTGTCTTCAGATTGATTTACCAACACTCAGAAATCAATTGTATTTTAGCTTCCGTTCTGAATACCAAGGTTTGGTTTGGTTTGTTGGGTTTGATGGCATATCAACCTTTGTAGGTAATTTAACGCCAAATCCATTTTTTTAATTGTCAAAAAACAGTTCTATTTCAAACTATTCAAGGAGTTATATATGACAATACAGTTTAGTGTAAGTACAGTTTCAATTTCAAAAACAGTTCAATTTCAAATAATTAAGTTTAGCATAAGCATGTAGTTTAAATGTATGTTCGGTTTAGTTGTGAAAAACAGTTCTATTTTAAACAATTCACTTCAGCATAAATACGAAGTTTAAATGCATAAAAACAGTAAATGCCAACGACCGTTTAGTTCAATTTAACCCATAGATAGGACCCTTATCAGGTGCTACCACTCCGGGCCAGAGTGGACCTGGGAGCGATGGCAATAAAGGGGTACTCCGCATTCTCCAAAGCTCCAGCATTACTGGAACCTAAATATCAGATTGTTTAGTGTCATATCTTGGACACTCGTTGCATTGGGGGGGGGGTCTTCTCCTATTTACCAAACCCTCCGCTCGGGCAGGATATGACACAAGGTCAATTTTTAAGCGGAGTTTAACAGGTTGAATTCAGAGTTTTCCTTCTCATAGACTAGTTGCTTCACCAAGGCTGAAGAACCCAGTCTGTCCTACTATTTACCCATAGCTGGAGGGAGAATAATTGGATTCATACCTTTCCCAAGGGAAAGTGCAATGTGAAATGTGCACATTAGTGCAATGTGAAATGCAATCAGTCTCGTCCAGGATTTGAACTCGAGTCGCCGGGTCTGTTTCCTACGACGATAACCATTACACCACGGGCACTTCGGTGTATTCTACGGCCCCAGCCCACTGGGCAAATGAATACCATGAAGTATTGTCTTTCGTTTCAAAATTTCTCCAGGAGTAAATTGCCTCAGAGTGTTGCTTTCCAATATACAGTGCCAAATAAATCGAGTTTGCTGTACAGTAGACAAAACCTAAAAAAAAAAAAAAATTAATGTGGGCAAAGTTTATTTTTCAACACAGTTCTACTTACGGTCCGACTAATTCTTTCATCGGTATTGCAATCCTTGGATCTCACTAATGAAAAAGACGTCAACAGCAGATATGACGTCATGTGGCTTTTTCAGCCTACCATTTTTCATCCTCCCCTCGTATATTTCTGTGGGGTTGTCGGTGTCAAGAAATCTTACCCTAATTCTGAAATATTAGAAGGGTCTCTGGAATTCAGGACAAATATTTTTTTCTTTTATCTCTTCTCTCTCACTGTATTTCTTTTTCTTTCTTCCCGACTCTCTTTCACTCTATCTCTCTCTCTTTCACTCACAAATTCACTCTTATTGTCTCTTTCTTCTCTCTCTCTTTCTTTCTTTGTTCTCTCTCTTTTTCTCACTCCCTCTCAGCAGTTGACACTTTCCCCCTCTCTAATCCTTGCCACTTTATTTTCCTTTTTCTTCTCGAATCTCCTTCGTTTCTTCTGTTTCATTTAATACACCCTTCCCACTTTTCTTTCTTTTTATTTTGTTTTGTTTTGTTTCGTTTTGCTTCCTGCTAGACTCCTTGCCTTCTTTTTCTCCCCGAAAAGCCTTACCCAGCTATCCCTCACCTACAGCGAAGAAAATTCTTTACCCAACGATGAGTTTGTTCACAGCCTAAACGGGAGTGGTTAACAGTAGTTCTTATAACCACGATCTTCACTTGATAAAATCTGAATTTTAAGGATTTCTATTGAAGCATTTCCTCCTAAATCTGCCTGCTCCCTCCCGCTCAACTCCAACATTATTATTTGTTCGTTTGTGTTGTTTCGCATTTCTCGAAGTTTTGTCCCCATAATAATTGTTACATTTAGGGTATGAAATATATATTTGTATGCAGGAAGTAATATGAGATGATTTATTTCAATTTTTTATAACCTAACGAGCCGCCGCATGCATTGGCCTCCATTTCAATTCACACAAAACGGAATATATGTGCTTTAATCAAACAGACGACATTTCAATACAAGACGGTCATCATCATCATCATATCGTGCTGGCAGCACGGATATCCCTGACCCTCTTTCGCCACTCCTCCCTATCGTTCATCGCCCTAGGTAGGTCTTCAGGACAACAACCTGTATCCTCACATAGCTGCTGAATGTACGTTCGTGCTGGTCGTCCTGCTTTTGCGCGGCCGTGTGTGGGGATCCATAAGAGTACATCTCTTATGAGTTCATCTCTGCTTCTCCAGCAATGTCCTGCATGTCTGGTTCGCCTAACTTGAATAGTTTTCGTGATAGGGGGCAGGTGGCCGTACAGTTGGTGTCTTGTTGGGTGTTGCCGCCAGGACTTGTTGAGGATTGCACGCAGCATTCTTGTGTAATTGCCATCTAGTTTCTTCTCCAGCCGTTTTGTTAGCGTCCATGTAGTGCATCCATATAGCAGTATCGATGTGACCGCTGCCTGGAAGAAACTGCGTTTCATTTTATCGGTTAGGTCTGATTTCCATATAGTCGATAGCCTATTGATAGCTGTCCATGCTTTCGTTAACCTCGTTTCGATGTCCTTTTCTGTTGATTCGACGCTGCTTCCTAGGTACGTGAATTTGTCTACTAGTTTAAGAGGGGTTCCTTCTAGAGTGGAGATGTCCCCCGTTTGGTTATAGCACATATATTCCGTTTTATGTGCATTAACATGGAGGCCTATGCTTGCTGCTGCTCGTTCCAAACTATGCAGAAGTGTTTCGGCTTGGTCAGGTGTATTTGCTAGTATCGCTATGTCATCGGCGTAGTCGGCGTCGGTAATTGTTGTTGCGGGGTATCTTCTGCTTCTTTTCTTCGTCAGTTCGAAGCCATTCTCTTTGATTTTGTCAATCGATGTTCTAAGTACGTAGTCTAGACAAATGATAAAGAGATACGGAGCCAGCGTGTCTCCTTGTAGTACTCCTGCTACTATGTCGAAGTATTCTGTGTCTCCATCTGGTGATCGTACTTTTACTTTAGTGTTTCTATAGAGAATCGTTATTGCCGCTACGGTTTCTTTAGGTATGCCGTACGCTAGTAGGATTTGTTCCATCTTTCCTCTGTGAATGGAGTCGAAAGCCTTGGTAAAGTCGACAAATATTA
The DNA here is from genome assembly GCA_963585895.1 of Sepioteuthis lessoniana. Taxonomy (NCBI): domain Eukaryota; kingdom Metazoa; phylum Mollusca; class Cephalopoda; order Myopsida; family Loliginidae; genus Sepioteuthis; species Sepioteuthis lessoniana. The sequence goes on along the minus strand of OY757945.1, from coordinate 46,972,977 downwards.
ATGTCGCTTGTAGGTTCTTTGCCCGTACACCCTCAAGGATTCTGCGGATGGTTAATATTTGTGAGGTCGTAGATCTATTTCTTCGGAAGCCATTTTGGTTTTTTCTAAGTATGTTGTCGATTTTGGGTTCTATTCTGTTTCGTAGTAGGGCATTGTAGATTTTGGCAGCTATGGATGTAAGTGTTATGCCTCGGTAGTTTTTGGCTAATCCGAGGTCCCCCTTTTTAGGGAAGGGGAGTATGCATCCCTTCGTCCATCTATCTATCGGATTTTGATTGTATACTGCGTTGCAGTGTCGGAGCAGTATGTCGTCGAATTGTCTGGTCTTCCATACTTCCGGGGGAATTTCGTCCAGTCCTGCAGCTTTTCTATTTTTAATTTTTCTGAGAACCGAGTCGAGTTCTTCTTGTGTGAACGGTCCAAGTTTAATGTCTAATTGTTTGCTAATTATTCTGGTGATTGGTTCAGGCGTTATTTTTGGTGGGTTTCCAAGTAAGTTTTCGAAGTGCTGTTTCCACAGTTTTATTCTTTCTTGTTGGTTTGCTGCTTTAAGTTTTGCTTTGGCCGTGTTCTTTCTTCTGCTCACTTCGTTTATTGTTTGCCAGGCAATTCTAGATTGTCTATCTTCCACCGAGTCTCTAATCTTATCTATCTGATTTTGAATGTATTCTGTCTGTTCCTTTATATATATGCCTGCTAATTGATATTGTGCCGTTTTTAGTTTTAAGGCATTTGTGTTTGTTGGGTTTTTTCGATAGTTTTTGGAGGCTGTTTTCACTAGTGCACGTTTTTCTCTCACCGCTAAAGTTTCCCATGGGACTCTATATTTAGTTTTAATTTTTGTTGGAATGTATTTTGCTGCTGCCTCAAGGTGTGCATTGACGAAATTTTCGTATTCGTCGTTTGGTGTACTTTTTTCCGTCTTTTCTTGTAGTGTTTCGAATCTGTTTCTTAATTCTAATACGTATTTATCTCTTACATCTTTGTTGTTTAATAGGGCCCAGTCATAGTGTTTGGTGGTCGCTGTTCGTTTGTCGTTTTTTCGTAGGCTTAACCGTATTTTCGCCGTGACTATTCGGTGATCGGTGGACACACCCTCAAAAGAGGAGTATGCCTCGCAATTCAATGCACTATTCTTCCATTTCTTGTTTATAAGGACGTAGTCTATCTGAGCTTTAGTATTGTTTGCGTACGTGTATGTCCATAGTTTGCCCTCTCTTTTTTGGTAGTTTGTATTGAGGCATGCTAATCTATTTTCTATCATGAAATCTGTTAGATGTTGCCCATTTCTATTTGACGTGTTGTGGAGGCTGTATTTGTTGTTTCCGTTTTTCCCGATTTGTGCATTCATGTCTCCGCCAATGACTAACATGTTGTGTTTCGGGATGCTACGCACTAATGAGGATAACTCATCGTAGAAGGTGACTATTTCATTTTCTTCACTAACATTGGTGGGGCTGTAGCATGAGACGATTGTTGCTCTGGGGTTTCCGTTAAATGTAGCTACTATCATTCTAGGTACCTCTCTGAAACTGGTAGACAAATTCACTTACCTAGGAAGCAGTGTCTCATCAACCGAAAAAGACATCGACACACGGCTAACGAGGGCATGGACGCCTATCGATAAGTTATCGATCATATGGAAATCAGACCTGACCGATAAAATGAAACGAAGTTTCTTCCAGGCAACGGTCGTGTCGATACTGCTGTATGGATGCACCACTTGGACGCTAACAAAACGGCTGGAGAAGCTAGACGGCAATTACACAAGAATGTTGAGAGCAATATTGAACAAGTCCTGGCGGCAACACCCCACAAGGCACCAACTATACGGCCACCTGCCTCCCATCACGAAAACTATCCAAGTTAGACGAACCAGACACGCAGGACACTGCTAGAGAAGCAGAAACGAGCTCATAAGTGATGAACTCCTATGGACCCCCACATATGGCCGAGTAAAAGCAGGACGTCCAGCTCGAACATACATACAGAAGCTATGTGAGGATACGGGATGTAGCCCTGAAGACCTGCCTGAGGCGATAAACGATTGGGAAAAGTGGCGAGAGAGGGACAGGGATATACGTGCTAGCGGCACGACGTGATGATGATGATGATGATGATGATGATAAGCTAAAGGCTGACAGTTCTCCTCTTTAGATAGTCGATTGGGACGCATGGCATGTGTGTGTGAGTATGTGTGTGTGTGTGTGTGTGTGTGTGTGTGAGAGAGAGAGAGAGAGAGAGAGATGGAAAGGAATCTGTCCGGCTTTGATAATGATGATGATGATGATGATCTCAGAAAAGTCATTATTTTTACTATTTTTATTGCATAATGTTTTCCTTATTGTTGTGATGTGCAAGGTTAGCGCAAGTAAGTGGCAAATCAAGCTTATATTTGTGCCTCCCATCAGACAGGACTTGACATAAGGTCAAATTATAGCGGGGGTTAAGGGGAGGTGAAGGCCAAGCACGAGTCGTAGCCCAGCTTAAGTCGGAGCTTTTCGGCCTCAAGTCTGCCATTGAGCATTGATCGTCCGGTACAGATGCCAGACAGCGGAAAAGCCGTTTTTTGTCTCTGCGTCCCACCAGACATGAGTTGACATAAGGTCAATGACGTGATGGATGGATGGATTAAAGTGAGGATTAGAAGAGGGGAAGGTCTGGCTCGAGCCTCGGCTCGAGCCCTGCATTACTTTGCTGGTCGTCGGCCAACTTAGGGCACGATAAGCCAAACATGGTCCTTGCACGTAATTAGCCTAATTATAGCTTAAACTGGACAGTGAGATATAGACCCAAACCTGGGCCCAGGCACGAATTCCTGGTTATAGTATAAACTGGACAGCAACGTCCACTTGTATAGAAAGGTGACAAAAGTGTCAAGGATGCAGCTCGCCCACCCGAAGGTGACCCAACCGAAGCCTGGTTTTTTCGTCCTCATGTCTGCCATTGAACATTTACCGTCCGGCAAGGATGACAGACAGTCCGCTGAAAAGCCTCTGCTTCCCACCAGACAGGACTTGACACAAGGTTAATGACCCAAAAATTGATTATAGTAGGGATTAGGTGAGGGGAAGGTCGGGGACGATCCGAAGGTCGAGCCCTGCTTGAATATGCCGGTCATCGGCCCACTTAGTGTAATATGGGCCTGATGAGACCAGCTGTACGTTCACCCAAATCTGGGTCCAGGCACGTATGCCTTATTATAGCTTAAACTGAACAGCAAGGTCGTGCTATACAAGAGTGACTAATGTGTCAGTGATACAGCCCGCTAACCCCACTTCTTTTTTTTTAGATTGTATGCATCCACAGATGACTTTTCAAGCCTGCCAAATTGCGGCAAATTTTACAACAGACTGGGCATTATCGTTCGCTTTGGCTTACACGAATGTCATGAACAGCAAGTTGGACGTTTGCTCATATGTCTTTTAAGACCAGCAAATGAGAGACAGAGTTTTCCACTTATTTCACAGTTGACGATGAGACTTTGTGGCCCTGGTGCTGATTCTTGCTCGCCCTTATGAACTGATCCTTTGTAAGTGGCATACTGAACACGGCTGTTCTCAAAGGATTCTATGCCCATATTAATCAGTTTGTGTCACTGACTTCTATTCAGAGCCTTTTTTTCTCATTAGTCAAAATAATTCAGTTTTGGCGCCCTGTTAAAGGGTTTCAAGTATTGCTATTCAACACAAATAATCCGATTCAACACGATTCATTCCTTAGTGTACAGTTAAATGGTTTAAAGTATTGCTATATATCACTAAAAATTTAACATTAGTCATTTGTTTTCTCAGTTAAATAGGCAAACAGTTGGCCATAGATCGGATCCAATCGGGCACTACTACTGTGGATGAGAGTGGACCTGGGAGTAATGGAAATAAAGGAATACTCCATATTTTCCTAATTTCCATGACTGGAGTCTCGCCAACAGATGGTTTAGTGTCATATCAGGATAATAGTTGGGGAGGGGATCTTACTATTCTGCTGGGATGCAATCGGTGTATTCTAAAGTTCCAGCCGAAAAGGCCGTTTACAATTTGGTAATGTATACTATGTAATAATATTTGTCTTGATTGTATACCATTAGAAATAACAGAATTTTGATATATATACATAGTTTAGAGCAGTGGTTCTCAATCGATTTTGGGCCATGCCTCACTTTGGTATTTCTAAAATTTTGTTGTCCCCCTGTAACATTTAATTCTTACACATTAAAAATTTTACTGCAATTCACGTAAAGGAAACTTAATAAGCCATCAATCTGGTCCCTAAACAAGCCCCATCGGTAGGGCGTGTGTTCTACCTTGAGAATTACTGGTTTAAAACAAGCACGGGAAACCTTTTTTGAGAAGTGGGCTGCCCGCCCTATCGTCTGGGGCTATGGAATACGCCGACTGCTCTTTTGCCGTTAGTTCAGACTCACCAGAAGGCCACCAGTGGGTAGAGACCCGTAATGCTTCAGGATGGGATCCAGATGGCTGAGCAGTTCTTGCTCGGCAACCTGTGACGCTACGGGACGATGAATAAATTTTATGTTGCGTTACCGGTTATGCCGAAATTTGTCACGCACGCAGAACAAAATACAAAACGACTCTGTTGTTTCATGATACGAAAGATCCTATTTACCCAACCCCTCCGCTCGGGCAGGATATGACACAAGGTCAGCTTTTAAGCGGAGTTTAACAGGTTTGAATTCAGAGTTTTCCTTCTCCTAGACTAGTTACGATAGACTGATACGAAAGATAAGTGCTACTAACTTTTTTTCATAGTAGCTACGAAACGAGAGAGACAGGCACTAAAAATTACTTGAGTCCCTTTAGATTAACGGATAGAGCAATGAGTGGGTGGCGAAAAGACAAAGGCAGTTATTAAGCGAGTCGAAACGGACAACCACTGACATTTTTTCTTTACGCTTTTTCGCTGTCAGTCCTGGCTCTATCTCTGACGACAACCAACCCCCAACTATTGATTCTAATTCCAACTGACTCTGTGTTTTAGAAATATTCTTATATATTTTCTTCTAATTATTCTCCCTAACTAATTTTTTAATGACGCGTAATTACTAAACCTTTCCAGAGACAGGTCATAGATTGTATGAGCTGACATCCACCCAAATGTTTATGTTTAATATTTCGTTTACATATGATTTCAAAACAAACCTATCACGGCTTTATTTTGACAGGGCTGACGCACGAATGCAAAATAAGGTCAACGCAATTCCTGACCTTTAAAATTCCAAAACTAGCAACTACAAAGCCAAAATTTTTAGTTAGCACACAATTTATCACTAAAAATAATTAATTAAAATAATTACTTATAATTCCTAATTATATTACAAACCGAACTGATCGAATAACTTGCAACACGCCACTTTGACAATTACTACTGGTCTGAGAGAAAACCCAATCCGATCAATATGCTCACCATGTCAAGCCCTTAAACCTATATCCACGTCTCGACCGTATTTTTTAAATTTCTACCGTGGCAAAAATTACGAAATCTATTTTGATCATAAAGGTGCTCTACGGCGGCAGATAGGGGCAAGTGGTGATAAGATACTTGAAACCATTTTACTGCAGGCAAACAAATAACTAATATACAATGCAATTATTACAATGAGATAGCAATATTTGAAAACATTTAAATCTGTTCAAAGAAATCATTGATGTTAAATAGAACTGATTTTGTTAGTTAGAAGTAATTGTTACAATTGAATCTGTGTTAAAAAATGATTAATATTCACCGGAACAAATGAGTGATATTAAATAGAATTATTAGTGTTAGATAGGAATACTTGAAACCATTTAAATGCGTGCAAACAAATGATTAACATCAAAGAGAATAATTAGTGTTAGATAGGAATACATTTGTAGCAGAAATAATTTCGCATTTTTATTTGGCGCGTAATTTAATTCGACTGTTAGGGTCGACGCATAATTTCCCCCAATCTGGATGACTTATCCTATTTATCGCGGATCATCTTTCCGGGCAGCACAAACTGGGGAAATCTGCCAAACACCTTCTTTTCTCAGAACTTCTTCGTTCAGTACAGACGTCTTACTGTCTGCTCGTCAATAGCAGCAGCAGCAGCATCACACTACCATGAGGGAAGCAGTCTAATTTATGGACCCCTTGCGTCTATTTCTCTTAGACTAAGGGTTCTCAGTTGAATATGAATTATATGAATTTCCTACGCCACACACAGGAACAAATTTACGTCACCCCCAAAATTGGCTATGTCGACTGCGATGCAAAATTACGCACCGACACCTAGCTACTTCTTCACTGGGCAACATTTTCTGGAGACATTCACGTTTCTCCCCGAAACAACCAGAACCACAAACTCACGGTGACTTCAACGTTTCTCTCCTCAACCAGCAAACACGCCTTAACCTAACAATGCACTTTTTGCTCAGGCATTTAGCTGCCAAAATGCTTTCTCAGCTCTATCATAACATCATTTCGATTCCTAACTTCTTTCCTTCCTACGAGACTTGCAGCATAAACGTAAACCCTTTATTCCATGCTGCCATTAAAAACCTTCATATAAAACATTTCGACATCTTGGAACTTCTCTCCTTTATATACCTTACACTTAGCGAGGGAATTACGCACACACGCACGTAATAACATTACAACGCTAAAAGTAATAACAATACATCCTCCCGCTAAACCTTAAACTTTTAAAGAGTATGCAAATTAATGATTATAATTGAGTGGAATTATAAGTGTTAGATTAGAATTCTAGAAACTATTTTACTGTGTGTAAACAAATGATTAATATTAAATAGAATTATTTGTGTTAAATGGTTGTAAGTATTCCTATCTAACTGTTGGTAAAAAATCATTGATATTGAATAGAATTAATAGTTTTAGATAAGGATATTTGAAACCATTTAACTGTGTGCAAACAAATGATTGATATTAAATAGAATTATTAGTGTTAGATAGCAATACTTGAAAGCGTTTAACTGTATGCAAACAAATGATTAATATTAAATAAAGTTATTAGTGTTAGGTAGGAATGCTTGATACCATTTAACTGTGTGAAAACAAATGATTAATATTTGATAGAATTATTAGAGTTAGATAGGAATACTTGAAACCATTTAACTGTGTGGAAACTAATCCCTGATATCAAGTAGAATTATCAATGTTAGATAGGAAAACTTATTCATAAGCTGCCCAGGTTGTACAAAAGATATGATGCCTCTTGTAAACACACCGGCACAAGCCGAATGTTTACTATATTGCATGGAGCAGGCAGCAAGAAGCATTGGTCTCTTCGTTAACTGATCAAACAGTTCACTTGTTTTTAACAACAGGTTCCACTTCTGCATTAACCCTTAAAATGGTGCGACAATCTTGAAATGTGATTGGCAATTAATTCTTCAGTTATTAGTTGCTGATAAGACATATAATTTGAGAGAAATGGCTGACAAACAAAAGAACACGTTTCCTTTTTTCAGATGATCTGATTGCTTTTAACAATCAGGCCTTAAAGGAGGCATTCGTGATGAATTTGTTACCGTTATAGAAAACGGATACAGATACTCGAGTTCAAATCCTATTCGAGGCTGTTTGCATTTCATACTGTGTTAATACCATTGGGAAAGGTATAAATCCAGCTGTTCTTCCTCTAGCTAAGGGCATAAAATAGTAGTTCAAAATGATTTCTCTAACTATTTTGTGGCAACTGTTCTAGGAGAGGGAAAACTTTGAATTCGAACCTGTATAAATCCAGCTGTTCTTCCTCTAGCTAAGGGCATAAAATAGTAGTTCAAAATGATTTCTCTAACTATTGTGTGGCAACTGTTCTAGGAGAGGGAAAACTTTGAATTCGAACCTGTATAAATCCAGCTGTTCTTCCTCTAGCTAAAGGCATAAAATAGTAGTTCAAAATGATTTCTCTAACTATTGTGTGGCAACTGTTCTAGGAGAGGGAAAACTTTGAATTCGAACCTGTATAAATCCAGCTGTTCTTCCTCTAGCTAAAGGCATAAAATAGTAGTTCAAAATGATTTCTCTAACTATTGTGTGGCAACTGTTCTAGGAGAGGGAAAACTTTGAATTCGAACCTGTATAAATCCAGCTGTTCTTCCTCTAGCTAAAGGCATAAAATAGTAGTTCAAAATGATTTCTCTAACTATTGTGTGGCAACTGTTCTAGGAGAGGGAAAACTTTGAATTCGAACCTGTATAAATCCAGCTGTTCTTCCTCTAGCTAAGGGCATAAAATAGTAGTTCAAAATGATTTCTCTAACTATTGTGTGGCAACTGTTCTAGGAGAGGGAAAACTTTGAATTCGAACCTGTATAAATCCAGCTGTTCTTCCTCTAGCTAAGGGCATAAAATAGTAGTTCAAAATGATTTCTCTAACTATTGTGTGACAACTGTTCTAGGAGAGGGAAAACTTTGAATTCGAACCTGTATAAATCCAGCTGTTCTTCCTCTAGCTAAAGGCATAAAATAGTAGTTCAAAATGATTTCTCTAACTATTGTGTGGCAACTGTTCTAGGAGAGGGAAAACTTTGAATTCGAACCTGTATAAATCCAGCTGTTCTTCCTCTAGCTAAGGGCATAAAATAGTAGTTCAAAATGATTTCTCTAACTATTGTGTGGCAACTGTTCTAGGAGAGGGAAAACTTTGAATTCGAACCTGTATAAATCCAGCTGTTCTTCCTCTAGCTAAAGGCATAAAATAGTAGTTCAAAATGATTTCTCTAACTATTGTGAGGCAACTGTTCTAGGAGAGCGAAAACTTTGAATTCGAACCTGTTAATCACCGCTTAAAAATTGATCTTACGTCACATCCTGGTACATATATATAAACCAATGGCCACACCAGGTATTTTTTGGTTTGGTTGTATTATATAGCATATCAACCCTTGTGGGTTAATTGATTCTAAATTATATATATATATATATATGATTTGTAATTGAAAGATTATTGGTAACATTACTTTTAAACGGGGGATACCCCTCGTTAGGTGATGGCTAAATGTTGAACCGCAGTCTCGAAGCAAGTTTGAACCCTAGTCACATTATTATGTCTACACTTAGACTTTTACCCGAGGGAAAAGCATAAACACCTCTTATAGACCTAGCTGTAATATACTAGCTTAGCTGGTGACAGAGTGCCGTGGATAAACTTAGCAGTTTCAATACAGTCGCAAGATAACATCAACAAAGTAGTTTCAAAGGAAAGAGAAAGATAAAGGATGATGGTGAAAATGTAATTTATTGCCTGTGGATAGAATGACTGATATTTCTGTTCGCAGATAGAATCCACAAATTACCGAAAAAAAACCCAGAAGTATGTAAGTTCTGATAACCAGCCATAAACAGAAAATACGTGGGACTTGAAAGACAATATCAGGTCTGTAATTTTGGACTGAAGGCAGAGATCCGCTGGTCACTCGAGCGAAGGGGAGAGATCCGCTGGTCACTCAAGCGAAAGAGAGAGATCCGCTGGTCTCTTAAACGAAGGGGGAGATCCGCTAGCCACTCAAGCAAACCTGTCGACGCCACCGTGTGTGTTCTCCGGCTGTCGCACTACTTCACAAAAAGAGTCCCCGCCACAGAAGAAAGATATGTGCAAACTCTTCTACTCCACACAAAAGTCGCTGTCGAAGAATAAAAATATGAATTTTATTTTTAAATATTTTCTAATCCTTCGTTGTTTGTCCAGTGGTGAAATATACGGCACCAGCTATGGGTAAAATACTATCACTGATCTTCCTCTACAAAATTGGTAGTTGTCCATCGAATCCAATGACGACGTTTACATTTTACAACTCATCTATGAACACGGAACATTAGCAATTCTATTTATCAAGTATTTCTATCTAATACAAACAATTTGCACACAGCTGCGTCGCTTCAAATAAGTAATAATAAGTATTATGGTATTGAAGGGGTACTCCACGTTCCATAAACCCCGGAACAAAAGCCTTTCCATCAGATACCGTTTTGAGTGATGGTAAAATAATTAGGGATTTTAGTTAACTATTTTTAGAAATAAATTGTTTCTGGGATTTGTAGCAGTAAGAGAGAGAGAGAGAGAGAGAGAGAGAGAGAGAGAGAGAGAGAGAGGGTCTATAGGAACTTTAATGGAGAAACGAACATAAATGTGACGGAAAGTAACACCAAAATCCGGCCACGTCAGAGTGCCCGAGCTTAAAATAGAATGTATCAGCAGCAGTCGGCCAGCAGGCGATAATTGGCTGAAACCAAATCTAAAGGAGAGTCATTAAACTGGGTGCGAAATACAAAACGGAAAAATGGTGTGAAGACGGAACCCAGAGCAGCAACACATGAAGACGACGATTGAAAGTGACCGGGGCAAGAAACATAAGAACAAGGTTTGTGTCTGTCTCTCTCGTCTCGCGAAGTTTTATTCGTTCTATCTAAACGGTTGGCATATTTCATACTCTATCTAATGTTTTTTCAGCGATTGCTGTGTAAAGATAGTATCAAATAAACTTTTGTATCAAGCGAACCAGCAGACGGTGTTTTGTGTTCTTGCAAATTATGTTCTTAAGACTTTTTATCACGGCGAGGTTACCTGGAATTCCGACTGAAATCTAAAGATTGGTAATACACCCATCACCGTATTCGTAACCGTGTTGTTATATCATAACCAAAAACACGGTTACCGTATCAATAGTATTTGATAACAAACGTTCATTTACGAGGCTCATTAAATAAGTTTCAAGACTTTTTCGTATGGGCACTTTTATTGATAGTACACATATGAAACTATAGTCCCCTTCGACGTAATCTCCTCCGGCTGCAATGCACTTGTTGTACCGTTCCAACAACTTCTGCAAGGCCCCATGGAAGTCTTCTTGTGTGAGCGTGTAAATGACCTTCGTCACAGCCTCTTTCATCTCCTCAGTTGTCTCATAACGACAGCCTCTGAGCTTAGGAAATAAGCAAAATTCCCATGGAGCAAGGTCTGGACTATAGGAACGGTAAGGAACTATTTTGATGCCCATCTTGGTCAAATAGTCTGTGACAAGGATGGAGTTATGGACTGGTGCATTGTCCAGGTGGAAATGCCACTTACCCGATTTGAAGAGTGCTGGCCTCTTTCGATAGAATCTCTTCCTGAACTCCCTTAAAACCTCAACATACCAACCCTAACCCTAACCCTTTGGCCAATCAACTCTGGTGTATTGACTTTCTTACTCCTCCCACACGTCTCATCATTCCTCACTGACGCCCTGGCTTCTTTGAATCTCTTATGCCACTCAAAAACTGATGCTCGATTCATGCAAGATGGTCCAAAAGCAGTCTGAAGCATTCCATACGTTTCTGTGGCATTTTTTCCAAGTTTAAAACAGAATTTTATTGCATATCGTTCTTCTAAAGTGTCAGATTGCATTTTTGAAATTCACTAGCAGAGACAATCAGGCTTTAGTAGGATGTATTCCAATTCCTGCTGTAGCTGTTCATTTGGACCTGGAATCATAAAAGCTGGTCAGTAATCTTATAAGATGTATAGCAATGAGATACTGAATTTTCAAGAGTCTATGACAATTTTAAATGCCTGTAAAAGAAAGTTCTGGAAACTTATTGAAGGTACCACCTACCTCACGTATTAGGTAAAAAATTTAGGATAGTAGCAAATAAGAAATCAGTGATTTAAAAAAAAACGTAACCAAATACTTTAAGTTTTGTTTGCTTTGGTTTGGTTTTAGGGCATATTAACCATTGTTGGTTATTTAATTCAAAATCTGGATTATAAATATGTATTAGATATACATGTTTTTTTAAGTCAAAGTTAAGTAGTTCCAAGTATTGGTATGTATCACTAACAATTTAATTAAACACCAGTCAATTTTTGCACACAGTTGAATGATCAAGCAGTTCTATTTCTAACAATTCAATTTAACATGAGTTATTTGTTTGTAAACAGTTAAGATGTCAAAAAATTCTATTTGGCCCATTGATAGGACCCTATCAGGTGCTACCACTCCGGGACAGACAGCGATGGCATTGAAGGGTACTCTACATTCCCCAAAGCCCCAAGACAGGAGCTTCACCATCAGATTGTTTAACATCTTACCAACTGCACTCGGTCTTACTTCAAGGTCTGGTTTTTGACTGACATTGAAACTTTGGGTTCATTTTTCTATTGTAGTTGCATTATAAACTAGAAACGAAGTTTTCATTCATTTAACTCATTAAAATTGTCATTTCTTTAATCATGCACTTATATCAGGTTAGAACGAACATAATGTCCGATTTTAGACTATGTATTATAAAGGAAAGAAAACCTTATGTGTATAGAAATATTTAATCATAAACATAATCTTCATTGCTTCCTATAACCTCATTCCATATCTTAACCAGCTTATAGATGCCACTTAAGTAAAATTTCTTATGATGCAAGATATAAAACCAACTCTCGTCCAACATCTTCTCTTGATGTCAACCTAAGACCATCCAAATGATTCTGCAATCCTCTAAACAACTGATAATCAAAAGGAAGAAGGTCAGAGTATATGAAAGATGAAGCAATTTTTACCTACCAAGCTCCTCGAACAGATTTTTAGTGAATTTAGCTGAGTGAGGTCTGACATTATTGGATGACTCTTTTTCTATTGACTAAAGACAAGGATGTTTTTTTTTCATCGAAAGCTGCTTTTAAATGACCAAGTTGATTGCTAGAGAGATTAAAAGGTGATTGATTACTTTGATTGAGAGTGACTTTTTTTTATTGACTAAAGAGAGGGATGTTTTCTTTTTGAAAGCTCCTTTTTGCAGAATCTTTGTAGACATAGCTAGCTAGAAGATGAAATTCTTCGCTTGTCGAAGTGCTGATGCCGAGATGGCCTGCACGTGCCTACTGCTTCATTTCAGAATCCTTAGAAATGGATAATAACAATCATTTAGTCTTACACAATCAGTTCGTTTTGGGCTGTGAATTCATCTCTTTTGTCAAAGAAAAGTTTCAAGGAGTCTTGCAATAAGTTTCTGTCATCTGTACCAAATAAGAGAAAACGAATGCCAACGGGTTCTAAATAAATGGACCTTAAAAGACAGAAGTATATCGTCTAGGGGACATAAATTTTTCAAAGGGAAGATCTTTTAGAGTAGCTAGAACCCCTTCAGCACTCGAGCAGATGATCTGGCTCTTAGCATTAAATAGCCTACGATTAAGGGCTTCAACAGTGGATGAATAAATTAATTGTCTTTATTTGGTTATCCTTTTGAGATGAGTCTTCTTAATCTGAGAATTAATTTTTATTTTATTTTTATTGTAACCGTATCCCCAGTAATAACTGCCTTCCATAGTTGTTGTCTATCGCACCACGTTTTTGACCAAGTAAACCTCTGGCCGGCTTGGGTAGGAATTGAAACCGCTATCTTCTGAAAATGCTCACCTGGAGGCAGTAATTACAGGGGATAGGGTTATAAGACTAAGCATTCTTATCCGAGGTCGCGGTTAATCACCTGAAGAAGGCCAGAGGTGAAATTTGGCCGAAACGTAGAGAAGAAGAAACAAAAAAAAAAACAAACAAACAAAAAAAACAACCAAGATGAGGACAAAAAGTCCGCAATAAATAAAAAATTAATACTCAAATAGATTAATGCATTTTGACTCTCCTCAATTCCTAGTAAGATGTCCCTATTAATAGTCGGTAACTTATTGTTCTGTGTTTTTTGTATGTATCCGTTAGCATCGGATACTGGTGCTGAATAAATATATTAAGCAACCATTCTTCTCTGTGTATTATTCATTAGAACGATGCAACACAAATCATATATACTTATGTATAAATAAGATTTGGTATTGAATAACCTACAATGGTTGATATGCCATTAACCCTACCAAACGATATCATATATACTTAATATATATGTATAAAGAGAACTTGCCATTAAATAACTTACAATAGTAGATATACCATAAACCCAACCCAACCAAATCATATATATCTGATATATATATATATATATATATAAAGAAAATTTGGCATTAGATAACTAAGAAAGTTTGGTATGCTATAAAACTCAACCACACTAAATCATACATATTTAATATATGTGCATAAAAAGGATTTGGCATTAAATAACCCACAATGGTTGATATGCCATCAAACCCAACCAACCAACCAACTTTCCGGCATTTTTTTCCTCGTCGTGGAAAATGATTATTGTTTCTTAGTGACATCCTGATGTTCACACATACTTGGGGAGGAGATGGGTGCCGCTAGGTAACCTTCCCATTACTTACTCTAACCCCAACGACCTGTTATGATTGCCATGCGCATTGTCCAGGCAATCATTTGAGTCGATTCTATACAGAATAATTGGTGCATCCTGTTCGCCGTTTTTGCGGTAAAAAAATATTTCACGGTCTGAGTCAGAAGAAAAACAACGATTAGCATTCATTCTTTTTAGATTAAATGAAACAAAAATAAACTGAGTGTGGGCCTCTTCTCATCCATCGCCTCACAGTTAATCAGATAACACTTATAAAACAGTCAGGGATTGTATATTTTACGAGAGAAACAGATATATATATATATACACAATTCCTCCTTTTTGTTTTTTATTCCCCTTTCTGTCATCTTCACCTTCACTTTCTCTCTTCCTTCTCACCTAATCTTCTTCTCTCATATTCCCTCTCGCTATATATATATATATATATATATATAGAGAGAGAGAGAGAGAGAGGGAGAGGATTAGAGGGAGGAAGATTAGGACAGAAGAAAGAAATAAGGAAAAGATTACAGAGGTGGGGGAAACGAAAAGAGGGAATAAGGAGAAAGAGTAGAAGAAAAGAAAAATATTAAGGAGAGAGAGAGAGAGAGAAAGAGAGGAGAGAGAGAGAGAGAGAGAGAGACTACAAGTGGGAAAGCGACGGAAATTATAAGCATAATTATTACAGTCTTTCAAAAATCTATCTATCTATGATCTGCCTTCAATAAGTTTTCAGAATCTCTTTTTGTACAGGCATTTAAAATTGTCGTACACTCTTGAAAATTCAGTATCTTATTGCTATGCATCTTATGAGATGACAGACCAATTTTTAGGATTTCAGCTTCAAATGAACAGCTACAGCAGCAATTGGAATACACCCTACTAAAGCCTGATTGTTATAGCTGGTGAATTTCAAAAGTGCAATCTGGACGTGAGGACACTTTAGAAGAACGATATGCAATAAAATTCTGTTTTAAACTTGGAAAAAATGCCACAGAAATGCTTCAGACTGCTTTTGGAGCATCTTGCATAAATCGAGCATCAGTTTTTGAGTGACATAAGAGATTCAAGGAAGACAGGGAGTCTGTGAGGGATGATGAAAGGTTTGGGAGGAGTAAGTAAGCCAGAACACCAGAGTTGATTGGCTAAATAAAGAATTTCTTGGATAAGGACCGTCGTGTGTATATAGAGACAATAAGTGCAGAGTTTGATGTCAGTGTGGGAACTGTACACACAATTATTCGCGAGAAACTGAAGATGCGGAAGATTTTCCCAAAGTTTGTCCCAAGGGTGCTCAGAAGATCAGAAAGAAAGACGTTGTCATGACAGCAGAGGGATGGTCGAGCTGATCAATTCAAATCCTGCAGTTCTTGATGCTCTGGTGACCTGCAATGAAAGCTGAATCTACTGCTATGATCCAGAGAACAGGAGACAAAGTTCCCAGTGGAAGCATGCTGGCTCTCCCTGACCCAGGAAGGCCTGTCAGACCAAATCCACCCACAAACCTTTGATGATCCCTTTTTTTGACTGCACAGGCATGATCTACATGCACTGGGTTCCCATTGGACAGACAGTCAATAAGGAATACTATGTTGAGGTTTTAAGGGAGTTCAGGAAGAGATTCCGTTGGAAGAGGCCAGTACTCTTCAAATCGGGTCAGTAGCATTTCCACCAGAACAATGCACCAGTCCATAACTCCATCCTTGTCACAGACTATTTGATCAAGATGGGCATCAAGTCTGTTCTTCACCGTCCCTACAGTCTAGACCTTGCTCCCTGTGACTTTTGGTTATTCCCTAAGCTCAGAGGCTGTCGTTATGAGACAACTGAGGAGATGAAAGAGGCCATGACGAAGGTCATTGACACGCTCACAGAAGAGGACTTCCAAGGGGTCTTGCAGAAGTTGTTGGGACGGTAGAACAAGTGCATTGCAACCGGAGGAGATTACGTCGAAGGGGACTATAGTTTCATATGTGTACTATCAATAAAAGTGCCCATGCGAAAAAAAGTCTGGAATCTTATTTAATGATCCTTGTATCTATCTCAATCAGTTCCTTATCTACATATCTATCTATGTTTGTTGACCGTCTCTCTTTGTTTACGCACACACACACACACACACACACACACACACACACACACACATATATATATATATATATATATATATATATATATCACGGCACAGAAAATGGAAAATAAGTCTGATTCTATGTGAATATACAAATATGAAAAAAGGAAAATAAGTCTGATTCTATGTAAAATACAAATATGAAAAAGAAAGCATAAAGTTGATTTTATATATAGTTGAAATTATTTCCCAATGTTATATATATATATATATATATATATATATATATATATTATTATTATTATTATTATTTCCCAATGTTATATATATATATGTTATTGGTGTGGATTTTGAGGGCTTTAGATTTAGCAAAACCTATAAAGGATTTGGGGTACTGAAGGTTAAAGGAGTTTTCTATGTGAATTCTAGTTGTTGATATTCCTAATAAGTAAAATGTCCACAAAAGGTAGGGTGTAGTTGTATTCAAGTTCATATGTGAAATTTCTTCTATTTTTTTTTTTGTATTTCACTTTCCTAAATATCCATCGTTAACTCAAAATTGTTAATATCACCCCCACCTGGTCCTGATGATGGTTCAGCAGAACCGAAACGCTAGAGTGTTGACCTTTCAATAAATCATTCCTTCCACTTGGATCGTTGTTATCAGTTTTTCTACGTATATATATATACATATATATATATATGTGTGTGTGTGTGTGTGTTTGTGTGTGTGTGTGTGTGTGTTGAAATGATAGATTGTGGGAATTCTGACAGTATGATAGAAATATGTGGAAAGGTTGGAAAAATCGAACACTAAACTCATATTTAGATGCGTAATATTTGGAATAAAAAGAACAAAATATCTCACATCTAAATCGGAGTTTAAGTGTTTGATTTATCCAAATGTCCACACACACACACACACACACACACACACACACACACACACACACACACTTATATATATATATATATGCATATGCTAAACCATCATTGGGGTGATGTTAACATGTGGTATTGTATCTTCTGAATTATAATCAATTAAAAAAATGAAATGGGACAAAAAAAAATGAGAAAAGACTTAACATTCAATTTCCATTCGAGGCGTTCTATTTCAAAACCATATGATGTAATCAGAGTTTCGCTTTAAAATAGATTTGCTAAAATTAAATAAACAAACAGTTGTGTCATTGTTATTCTTCTTTTCATTCTATTTCATTTTATTTTATTTTATTTTCGAAAATGTAGCAAAAAGAATCACGATTAAAAGTGAGTACGAATTAAAAAAATAATACTTAATAATTTGAATAAAGATTCTTGTAACTTTTTCTGAATAATTTCACTAAATAAGGAAATGAGTGAAAAATAACGGATATTTGTTTAACAGTTTTATAATTAGAAAAAATTCTTGATTCAACCCTCTAATTGTTTTATTTATTATGTATATTAACTAACAATTTGGAATTTTTGATGTAAACGTTGTGATTAGTTACTAAATTATGTTTGGCTCACTCGTTCTTTTAAATACTCTGTCCGGTAGCAGAAGCTGCTTGGTAGCGACAGGAGTGGTAATACCACCTTGAGCTACCGAAACTGTGTTATCACCCCTGGTTGGCGGCTGATAAGGGCAGGGTATCGCACGTACTTTCACACGTTGTACGATGAAAACAAAAATCATTGTTGATTTTTGTCAATTTCATTTTCATAAATTCGTTTTTGAATTGGTTTGGTTGGTTTGGTTAGGTTTTTTGTAGCATATCAACCATTGTAGCTTACTTAATGTCAAATCCTATGTATATATATATATAAAATATATAGGATTTGATTAGGTTAGGTTTTATAGCATATTAACCTTTGTAGGTTATTTAATGCCAAATCCTTTGTATACATATATGATTAATATACAGGATTTGATTCAGTTAGGTCTTATGGCATGTCAACAATTGTTATTTATTTAATGCCAAATCCTTTTTATACATATATGTTAAATGTAATTATATGGTTTGGTTTGGTTTTATGGCATATCGACCATTGTGGGTTATTTAATGCCAAATCCATTTTATATGTATAAACAGTTCTATTCCAAACAATATAGTTTAGCATACAAAAGCAGTTCTATTTCAAACAATTCAATTTAGCATAAGTCCTCAGTTTAGTTCTATTTGGCCCATAGATAGGACCCTATTAGGTGCTATCACTCTGGGCTAGAGTGGAACTGGGAGTGATGGTAATGAAGTGGTACTCCACAATCCCCCGAACTCCAATATTACTAGAACCTCACTATCAGATTGTTGGGTGCCATATCTAGGGCACTTATTGGTGGTGGCAATTCTTACTCCTCTGCAGTGAAACAGTCGGTGTATTCTAAAGACAAAGCCGACTGGGTAAGTTTTTGCACTGAGCGTCAAGTTTCACCCATATTTTTTTTTATTGATTCCTTAGCAATGGATAGAGTAAACGCCTGCACCAGATTTAATGGGGTCATTGTTGTTTTTGTTATTGATTATATTCTTAGATATTTTTGAGGAGTTCGTAACTACTTTGATTCCAAGATTGTTTAAGTCATTTTTCTATGATATCAGAGGTAGAATTTTTGGGATAAAAGCATATATCTGTGTAATAATTTGTTATTGGGAAAACTATTGTCCGAGGTTTTCAGAAAATATTAACATTCATGAATTTTGAGAGGACGTTGTAAAAAGATTTTAGGATTTTGTAGTTGTGCAATGGAATTTTCGATAAAGTCAAATCTATCATTGAAAAATCTGGCAATTCAAAGAGCTCAAAGGTAAAATCTTAGAATCATTCTTTATTCTTTTCATATTATGACAAGCGTTTATGATGAACTTTAATTGGCATAATGGTTAGAGTGTTTACTAATGGCTCAGGAGTCTAGTGTTCAATCCCAGGTTGAGTCAAAAACTCAAACAGTGATACTTGATGCCTCCTTTCTAATTACTCAGCATTTCAAGATACGGATCAAGAGTAAGTGGAGCAATCTAGGGAAAGGAGTATTATTACTCCACAATCTCCCTAGCTCCATCATTACTGGAGCCTCACCAACAGATAGTTTTATGACATATTCAGCATACTCGTTTGGGGAGGTCTAACTATTTCGTAGAGATGTAGTCGGTGTATTCTACAGCCCCAGGCGACTGGACTGGTTTTGTTTCTTTGTCTATCTCTCTATCTACTGAGGAGAATATTGATTACTATATATATATGTATATATACAGTCTATCACAAAAGTTAGTACACCCCTCACATTTCTGCAGATATCTAAGTATATCTCTTCATGGGACCACACTGACAAAATGACACTTTGACACAATGAAAAGTAGTCTGTGTGCAGCTTATATAACAGAGTTAATTATTTTCCTCTCAAAATAACTCAAAATATAACCATTAAAAGCTAAACCCCTGCCAACAAAAGTAAGTACACCTCTTAGGGAAAGTTGTCAATGATAATATACACCATGTCAACTGTCAATATTTTGTTTGGCCACCATTATTATCCAGAACTGCCTTTACTCTCCTGGGCATGGAGTTTACCAGAGCCTCACAGGTAGCCACTGGAATGCTCTTCCACTGTTCCATGACGGCGTCGCGGAGTTGGTGGATATTTGAAACTTTGTGCATCTTCACCTTCCGCTTGAGGATCCCCCAAAGATGTTCTATTGGGTTCAAGTCTGGAGACATGCTTGGCCAGTCCATCACCTTTACCCTCAGCCTCTTTAGTAAAGCAGCAGTCGTTTTGGAGGTGTGTTTGGGGTCATTGTCATGCTGGAACACTGCCCTGCGACCCAGTTTCTGGAGGGAGAGGATCATGCTCTGCTGCAGTATTTCGCAGTACATGTTGGAGTTCATGTTTCCCTCAATGAACTGTAACTCTCCAACACCTGCAGCACTCATGCAGCCTAAGACCATGACATTCCCACCACCATACTTGATTGAAGGTATGGCACACTCATCTTTGTACCCTCGGGGGCTTCATAACTTTCCCAATGGTATTAGTCCGAAAGCCAAAGTAGAAGAGCGATTGGAGTTCGAACTCATTTACTTTGAGACCGTAATTCAGCACGTTAACCACTATGCTACAGGGTCACTCCCATACTATGCTACAGGGTCACTCCCATTTACTGGAATAATGGTGGTTCACGATTTTATATCGAGACTAGCTGAAGATATGTTTTCCATGTTTATATTATCTATTTTGTTTAATAGATTATTAGTGTTCTTTGTGTGCGAATCGTTTTTGCGATGTTACGAGGCTCATTAAATAAGTTTCCAGTCTTTTTTGTGTATAGGCACTTTTATTGATAGTACACATATGAAACTCTAGTGCCCTTCGATGTAATCTCCTCCGGCTGCAATGCACTTGTTCTACCGTTCCAAAAACTTCTGCAAGGCCCCATCGAAGTCCTCTTGTGTGAGCGTGTAAATGACCTTTATCACAGCCTCTTTCATCTCAATTGTCTCATAACGACAGCTTCTGAGCTTAGCGAATAACCAAAAGTCACAGGGACCAAGGTCTGGACTGTAGGGACGGTGAGCAACAGTCTTGATGCCCATCTTGATCAAATAGTCTGTTACAAGGATGGAGTTGTGGACTGGTTCATTGTCCAGGTGGAAATGCCACTGACCCGATTTGAAAAGTGCTGGCCTCTTCCGACAGAATCTCTTGCTGAACCTCCTTAAAACCTCAACATAGTAACCCTAACCCTTTGGCCAATCAACGCTGGTGTATTGACTTCCTTACTCCTCCCACACCTCTCATCATCCCTCACTTCCTTGAATCTCTTATGCCACTCAAAAACTGATGCTCGATTCATGCAAAAGGGTCGAAAAGCAGTCTGAATCATTCCATACGTTTCTGTGGCATTTTTTCCAAGTTTAAAACAGAATCTTATAGCATATCGTTCTTCAAAAGTGTCCTCCCATCCAGATTGCATTTTTGAAGCTGTGACAATTAGGCTTTAGTAGGGTGTATTCCCATTCCTGCTGTAGCTGTTCATTGGAAGCTGAAATCCTAAAAATTGGTCAGTCGTCTCATAGAATGTATAGCAATAAGATACTGAATTTTCAAGAGTGTACGACAATTTTAAATGCCTGTACAAAAAGTCTGGAAACTTATTGAAAGCGCCACGTAGTAGGGATATTGTTCCAATCTCAGAAATAACAAGTCGTTGAGGAATTCCTGGTTTGGGAGTTTTTGGCATTTCATAAATTTTATGAATTGTTGTTGATATTTCAAAGTTCAATATTTGGTTGAGAGTCTATTATAAGTCGAATAGAAATTGATAATAAAAAAAGAAAACTTTTGGAAGTTCATAATTTTTTTGAATTTTAGGTATAGTCAATTAATCAAGACAAAAATTCATCTTTTTTGTGACTAATATTTCATATGAATAATTGAAAGCGTCGATATATTTAGGTTTGTAGAAGAATTTGTTCATATATGTTTTTGTCGTCTCAGATTCTCTTGTTGTATTGTGCACAAGGCCGTTTTTATGGTGGGTCCGGACCCAGGGCCGTAGCCCACACGCGTCCGGCAGAGCCCAAAATATCTTCGGTCCCGTCGGCATTCTCCTTATTAGGGGCACCTCAGGCACCAGGCAATAAACCCACCCGAAGTGGGTAAAAGCCTGGGGGCAGCCTCCTGAGGCCGGAGGAAATCTCCAGTGCCGAGGCACAACCGGCCGTATCCGTACCGTTGCGAACACGGTCGACGGAAGCGATCCGACAACTGGAGAGAAGAAATGTGAAACGCAACTCTCTGGCTGATTAAAGTAATGATACGTACGGGCCGGATATTTGTCGCTGCCTCCCACAAGACACGACATGACACAAGGCCGATTAAAGTGGGGATAAAGGGGAGGGGAGGTCGGGAACGAGCCGAGACTCGAACCCTACTGGTCTGTGCTGATGATCGGCCCACTTAGTGCAATGTGAGCCTGATGAGGCAAGCAGTTTCACGAACCCAAATGTGGGTCCGGGCACGTATGCCAGTTTACGGCTTAAACTAGACGCTCGGTCTAGTGCCATACATGGGTAACAAAGGAGACAAAAGTGGAGCTCGCCCACCCGGGGGTAGCCTAGTCGAAACTAGGTATCTAAGAAGGCCCCAAGTCTGCCATTGTTCCTTTTGCAGAGCCACGCTCCGTTTATTTGTCGCTGCCTCCCACCAGACACGACTTGACACAAGGTCAAAAGCCCGAAGGCCGATTAAAGTGGGGATAAAGGGGAGGGGAAGGTCGGGAACGAGCCGAGACTTGAACCCTGCTGGTCTGTGCTGCTCATCGGCTCACTTAGTGCAATGTGAGCCTGATGAGGTAAGCAGTTTCACGAACCCAAATGTGGGTCCGGGCACGTATGCCAGTTAACGGCTTAAACTAGACGCATGGTCCAGTGCCGTACAAGGGGGGACAAAGATGCAGCTCGCCCATCCGAAGGTAGCCTAGTCGAAACTAGGTGCCTAATTAAAGGCCCCAAGTCTGCCATTGTTCCTTTTCCAGGGCCACACTCCGGACCGAAGTCCAGAACAGACTCCGGGGTGTCCGCAAAGGACTGGCCGACATCTGTTCTACGGCGGGTTAAATATTTTTATATGTATGCCGCGTGAGAATATTTGCATAGAACTTGTGAGTGTATGCAAACATGCATTTTAATGAGCTGGCGGTGATACCCTGTTAAAGCGTTCCTTAGAAATGTTCTTCCATCTACATGCCCCTCCTCTCATGGGACCACAAAGCATTCAAGTTGTGGTCGCGTACCGGGGCGCTTTGACAGTATGTGTGTCGTACCCAGCATCTGTGGGGTATTTTGGTGTTATTTGTTCTATTTTTGACTGTTTTTTTCTTCAAATTTTATCTTCATTTGCAACAATTCTTTTGTAATTGGTCAAGTTGTTTTGTTAATTTATTAGTTTTATCCTGTCGTATTTGGTTTGTTTGTTTGTTTGGCTTTTATGGCATATCAACCTTTGTAGGTTATTTAATGCTCCATCCATTTTCATACAAATGAACAGTTCTATTTCAAATAATTCAGTTTCGCATAAGTACACAGCTTAATTGACCAAATTGAATAGCTTTAATTAGAAATTTCGTTGACAAACAGAACTATTTCAAACTATTCAGTTTAGTATAAGAATAGTTTTTAGTTTACAAAAAGTTGAATGTCAAAACAGTTCTATATCAAACGATTCAGTTTAGCATAAGTACACAGTTTCAATTCCAAAAGCAGTTGTATTTCAAACAATTCAGGTTAACGTACAAAAACAGTTCCATTTCAAGAAGTTCATTTTAGCATAAATACGAAGTTTAAATGTCAAAACAGTTCTATTTCAAACAGTTCAGTTTAGGATAAGTACACAGTTTCAATGTCAAAAACTGTTCTAATAGTTCAGTTTAGCATAAGTATGCAGTTTAGATCTATTTGACCCATAGATTGAACCCTATCAGGTGCTACCACTCCAGGCCAGACTGTACATAGGAGCGATGTCAGTGAAGGGTAATCCACATTCCCCAAAGCCCCAGCATCACTAGAACCTCACCATCAAATTGTTTAGAGTCATATCTAGGACACTCACTAGAGGAGGGGTCTTAACCCTCTGCAGAGAAGCAGTCGGTGTAATTTACGGCCTCAGCCGACTGGCTAAACTGATTTGGAAGCTGAGTAATGTCTTTTCTTCACTACACGGGTTGGTGGGGAGGGTCTTCTTCCTTTGCAGCCAAAACAGCTTGGTATTCTACAGCTCTTCTAACTGGACTTGCTTCGAAGGAAATTAAAAAAAAAAATTAGTTGTAAAAAAGTTTGCCGTATATGCCGTCAAATACGGTAGTTATTTGACGATAAAATTTTTTGAATATTCATTGACAATGTAACAACGCCATACGGTTTCTCATATATAATAGCGCGTAATGCAGTTTTCAAATAATTACATTTTAACTCATTTTAGGAGGTTGCAACATACACATGTTCGAAACTAGGGTTAGCCTCGACCAATTATTTACGGACATACTAAAAGGTGGACAAATTCACCAACGTCGGAAGCAGCGTCTCATCTACGGAAAATAACATCAAAACACGACTTGCGAAAGCATTGACAGCTTTTGATTGGTTATCGGTCATATAGAAGTCAGACCTATCCGATTAAAGGAAGCACAATTTTTTTCCACGCAGCGGTCGTGTTCGTACTACTGTATGGATGCACCACATGGATGATGACTAAGCGCATACAGAAAAAGCTTGACGGCAATTACACGATAATGCTACGCGCTATATTGAACACATCCTGGAAGCAACATTCCACAAAACACCAGCTGTACGGCCAACTACTTCTCATCTCTAAAGACGAACGGGACACTGCTGGAGGCGTAAGGACGAACTCATAAGTGACGTTCTCCTGTGGATCCCATCCCATAGACGAGGGGGGGGGTTGGACGACGGGCTAGAACTTATTTACAACAGCTCTGCATGGACACAAGATGCACTCTAGAGGACCTGCCGGATGCGATTGATGATTGGTTGGTTGGTTGGTTTTGTTTTACGGCGTATCAATCATTTTCGGGTCATTTAACGCCGAATTAGATTAGCAAAATGATTTAGAATAAGTACAGTTTTTGTTTACAAAAGTTAAAAGTCAAAACAGTTTAGTTAAATGTCAAAATAGTTCTATTTCAAACAGTTCAGTTTAGCATAAGTACACAGTTTCAATGTCAATATCAGGTCTATTTCAATCAACTCAGTTTAGCGTACAAAATCAGTTCCATTTCAAACAATTCAATTAAGCATAAGTAAGAAGTTTAATTGTCAAAGCAGTCCTATTTTACGCAATTCAGTTTAGCACAAGTACCCAATTTAGTACCATTTGACCCATAGATAGGATCCTGTCAGGTGCTACCACTCCAGACCAGAGTTGACCCGGGAGAGATAGCAATAAAGGAGTACTCCATATTCTCCAATGGTCCAGGAGACAGTGGTTCAATTCCAGGTTGAGTCATACCAAAGACTTAAAAACTGGTGCTTGATACCGCCTTGCTTAACACTTAGGTAAGGATCAAGGGTAAAGTGGAGCAATCTAGGGAAAGGAATAGCGTTCCCCACACCTCGGTGTAATAGCTGTTGAAGGGAGAGCCTTCAGGTCACCCTCGACTAAGGTCGCCAACTTTACTTACCATATTCTCCAAAGCTATTGCATGACTGGAACCTCACCATCATTTTAGTGGTCAAGAATGTGATGGACGATAAAGACGACTGGCAAGAGACAGTTTGGGAAATCTGCACGCGACACGAGATGACGATGATGATGATATACGAAATATAACTAGACACTATACCAAATGGTCATGGCAGACAACACAGCAACCATTTTGTTTGTGGTATTTATTTGAACGTATCCGGCCAGAGAGACAAATGTCAAAACAAAAAAGAACCACACCTCACGTTAGGTCAATTTAACTATTATGCAAGCGGTGATAAAGAGGATGTGCGATTTCCCCTAATAATTTTTTTTTTTGAAATACGAACCAGTCACTTATTGTTATGAAACTAGTCATAAATTATCCCTATGGCTTTCATAATTATAGCTTAATTTCCTCTGGGAACAATTTAAAGCTTCTTTTTTCTTTATTTGTGCTGAAATCCCCTCCCTTCAAATACACTAATTTTGTTAATAATGCCATAGAAGAGGAGAGGAAAGAAAGGAATTATTTTTGGGTTAGAAATTTACCGCTTGCTTCGAGGTGATACATAAATACATACATACATACAGATAGATAGATAGATAGATATGAGTAAGCTGCTGTCTCAATATTCTATGATAAATAAATAGATATGAAGGAGATAGATAGATAGATAGATAGATATAAATAGGGTCAGATAGATAGATAGATAGATAGAT
Source organism: Sepioteuthis lessoniana (assembly GCA_963585895.1). Lineage (NCBI taxonomy): Eukaryota > Metazoa > Mollusca > Cephalopoda > Myopsida > Loliginidae > Sepioteuthis > Sepioteuthis lessoniana. The sequence continues at coordinate 46,946,789 of OY757945.1, read as the reverse complement.
ATGAGTAAACTGCTATCTCAATCTTCTAAGATAAATAGATAGATAGATATGGTTAATGGTTTCTTTGTTTAATGGCATATCAACTCTTTTTAGGTTATTTAATGCCAAAGTCATTCCCCTAGAAGAACAGTCGTGGTACTATTTAACCCATAGCTGGGAGGATAAGGGGGTTCATATCTTTCCCAAGGGTATTTGCCCGAAAGTGAACGTAATTGCTCGACTTGAGTACGAACTCGCGTACTACGACTCCGTAGTCCATCGCTTTAACTATTACACCACAAGGACACCCCCAGATAGATATGAAGGAGATAGATAGATAGATAGATAGATATGAATAGGGTGAGATAGATAGATAGATAGATATAAATAGGGTGATATAGATAGATATATATGAATAGGGTGTATTGTTATCAGCTGAATGAATGTCTGAAATATGGTCACCGATGACTGTAATGTCAGTGATCACAATTCGTCGGCAGAGGTAGCAAACATACAAAACCTCAATTCGATTTAGTTTCTGAAACCATGGAAACTGGAAGAAATGGACAACGTGGTTAGATTCTCTGTGATTTTAGGTATAGGACTCTTCCAGTATTTTTTATTAATTCCTCGTTCTCCGTTCACATCGCAACCACAAAGAAAAAGTTAGGTAATCACAAAATCAATAATCTCTGTCTGGCTATCTGTCTGTCTCTCTCTCTGTCTCTCTAAATATATATATATATATATATATATATATATGAAAGTAAATACGGATCTAAATCCGACAGTATGAAGAAAAACAAATACCAAATGCATTCTTACACGCCATGTAACATGGATGACTTCAAAACGATCAGTATATATGAAAACTTACCTATCTCTGCGTATTTCTTTAAAAGACGGGAAAATTTTCCTTGTCTCTTAAAAATCCAACATTTTCAAATATCATTCCATGTGCCAAACATATACTTAATACCTTTGAATTAAGAACGCTATATGCACGTTTTTTATCTTCGTTGTATACATTTTATTTGCTCCAGTTATCTTGAGAAGCATCCATCGCTTTGAGAACAATTCTCCTAATATTAAAGTCCTGATGAAGGTTATTGAAACCGAAACGTTCAACGTCGACTTTACATCACAATAATTTCACCTATTTGGATTATTCTGTTTTTCTGCTTTCTTCATATATGTATATATATATATATATATATATATATATATATATTATTTATAATATATTGATACGCAAATGATTTCAAATTTAGTATTTCGGTTTTTTATTATTTTATATACTTGTGCGCTACATGTTAACGTTACCTTCAAGCGACGCTTTCAGCAGTTAATTCAATCGACGAGACGTTTTCTTTCAGCTCTTCGTACAATTTCATTAAAATAGGCAATAAATAAATCTAATTGAAAGAAAAATTTAAGATTGAACATGTCCACACACACACACACACAGAGAGAGAGAGAGAGAGAGAGAGAGAGAGAGAGAGAGAGAGAGAGAGAGAGAGAGAGAGAGAGAGAGAACAATAACCATTCTTTTACAGAGGAAAAATTTGGTGTAATTCTGTTGGTCTTCTTGAAACTAGAGCAGCAGGAAAATAACGAAACGACAGATAAACAACATCCTACTCCATCCAACTCGTCTAGTTGAATAAATCGCATGGAATAACCACACCAAAATGACGCCATCTTTTTATTTGTTTAACTGCTGATCAGCGAGTGACCTTTATGACAGCTTTAAAACAATTTACCTATTTATTTATTCATTTATTTATCACCTAATTCTGTCTATAGCTCCATTTGTGTAACAATAAAATCTCTCTGTCTGTCTGTCTGTATATATATATATATATATATATATATATATGATAAAAATAAGTGTAAAGATGGATAAATCAGATACAAAGGGTTTTGTTTCTTAAATAAAGAATGATATATTACTTCTAAACCCGTTGTAAGTGTCTCGTTTATCCATCTTTACACTTATTTTTATAATCTTGCCAGATTCACCAAAGTCTACTATATATACACTGATAGACTGTTTCGTTTTATCAGAACTCTTTAGTGCGGCTAGACGCGTAGGATGCTTGAAGCCGGAATCGAAACCCATCCAACTTTACGTTAGACTAAGTATCAGACAGCTCGGCCAACAAGCGCACTACGTTGGCTAAGGGAATTATAAGGTCTTTATGTAGTAACAGCAGCAGCGGCGTCCATTTGTTAACATTTTTATAACCTATCGGCTACCAGAGAGCTCAATTCTTGCATATATATATATATATATATATACGAGAGTTAGGGTAATCTTTCGATAGCTGTATTTTATATACAGGAATTTCACAAGAATGCTAAGAGCTATATTGAACAAATCCTGGAAGCAACATCCCACAAAACAGCAACTGTATGGCCACATGCCTCCTATCTCTAAAACCATCCAAAAAGACGAATAAGACATATAGGACACTAGTAGAGAAGTAAAGACGAACTCATAAGGTACGTTCTCCTACCTATTCACACGGACGAGCAGGTGTTGAAAGCCCAGCTAGAACTTATCTACAGCAGCTCTGTAAATACACACGATGTTGTCTAGAAGACTTGCCGGAAGCGATGAACAATTCTATAAGCTCTTTTTTTGTTGATTATTATATGGTCTGGTCTTCTGGCCGAGATTTGGTGATCCGTTTGTATCTCTAAATCCCAGAGGAGTTTGTGCTTCTCATTCTCCGGGAGAGATTCTGAGTTGTGCGCATACCCTTTGTTTTTATAGTCAACTTTAAACTTTTTGCACAGTTTCTCGTGGATTATCTTGCCCACCCAGTCATGTCTACTCTTATAGTCTTTCTGTGCTAATTTGTTCCATTCACTTATTATGGGATTGATCGTTTCGTCTCTATCACCACATAATCTACATCTGCTGTTTTGTTGTGTCTTATCTATTCTTGCTTTGATATAATTGATTCTTATGGCGTTGTTTTGTGCTGCTATTAGGAGATATTCAATCGTCTCTTAAGGTTTTTCTTTCTTAGCCACGTCCACGTTTTCTCGTGTGAGATGTGGCTTATTAGTCGTTTAAAACGTCATTAAAGTTGTTTTTCTTCCCATTTTTCTGGTTATTGTCGTTCCGTTGATCCTTGTATTGTTAATATTGTTTCTGGTGGTTGTAATCAGTCTTTCTCCGCGTTTTTTTATACAATTTTCAATTCATTGTATTGATGCGTCAACGCTTGTCTTCAATGCTGTCAAGTCCTCTTCCTCCTCTTTTTCTTGACACGTATAATCTGTCAATGTCATCTCTGGGATGTATGGTCATCAGTTTTCTTGTTCTCTGGTCCATTTGTTTAAGTTCTTCTCTGGTCCACTTCAAAAATGGTCCCGAAAATCTGGCAACAAACATTGATTCCCTAATTAAACGGCCAAATTTTTCTTGTTAAATAAATGTTCCCCAAGTTTTTTTGTATTTTGTATTTTTAAACATCCATCGTTGATTGAACATCACTAATATCCTCCCTTTCAGTCCTGATGATGGTTCATTAGAACCGAAACGTTATAGTGTCGACTTTGCTTCCCAATAAATCTCTCTTTCTACTTGGATTACCTTGTTATCTATTTTTCTTTATATATTGTCGGATTACACTTCATTATTCACTTAAATCATGATGTAGCATGTAATTTGAATATAAAGAAAAATATATTAAAAAGGCAGAATGCCCGTGGTGTAATGGTTATCGTCGTTGGAAATGGACACGGCGACACGAGTTCAAATCCTGGACGAGACTGATTGCATTTCACATAGCACTAATACCCTAGGGAAAGGTATGAATCCAATTATTCTCCTTCCAGCTATGGGTAAATAGTAGGGCACACTAGGTTCTTCAGCCTTGGTGAGGCAACAAGTCTAGGAGAAAGAAAACTCTGAATTCAAACCTGTTAAACTTCGCTTAAAAATTGACCTTGAGTCATATCCTGCTCGAGCAGAGGTGTTGGTAAATATGATTAAAAAGGCAGAATTATTTTTTATTTTTCAGTTTTGATTCAATAAAATTTACTCAACTTAAAAAGCAAACATGTCCACATAAAGTAAAAATTAAAGTAAAGTTTGTGCTGTCCAAACTTGAAGAAAGTTACACCTTATTACTTACACACATACATAATATTTTCATAACCATATAGATGCAGTTAGAGATGGTGGAATGCAGTGACAATCCGTAAATATCAGAACTTATCAAAACTTTCTATTGTTAAAATTATTTAAAAAAATTGTTCATAAATTAGGAACAGTAAAAAAAAAAGAATAATTTATAAAAGAAAGAGAAAGATGGAAAAACCCTAAGATGAAAAAAACTTCGCTTAAAAATTGACCTTTTGTCATATCCTGTCCGAGTGGAGGGGTTGGTAAATATATATAGTCATTGATATAGAAATCTAGACACCACCAATTTATATAACTTGTTCCACTGTGTGCACATCTACGCATCATAACTTTATTGTATAAGTTCCCCAGTTATGCATATATCTTTGTTTAAATTTTCAATTTCAAAATTATATATATATATATATATATATATATATATATATAATTATCTCATCAAATAATAAGATTGTTAATTTCCTGGATTTGACCCTAGACCTTTCGAATAACACTTATAAACCGTTTATAAAAACTGATCAGTACCCTTCATATATTAATGTTAACTCGAAACACCCTTAGACCATAATTAAACAGGTCCCAAAAGCAGTAAATTTGAGAATAAGAAATTTATCAGCAAACGAGAAATTATTTTAAGAGAGTAATAAGATATATAGGGATGCCCTCAAAAATAGCGGTTTTCGGGAAGAGTTTACCTATCAAGTAGAAAATATACCTAAGGATACTTTAAACATAAGATACTAAATAAAATATTTAATAGAAAAACGTTAAAAATTAGTAACTCCGGCACGAAAAATATTTTTCAAATAATCAATAATCAAAATAAAGAGATAAGGAATTTCAGGACCGAACGAATAACAATAAATATGATAGTAAACACAACGAATGTAATTGTAAAACTCGAAATAATTGTCCTATGAATGGATTATGTAACTTAAATAATGTAGTATTCCAAGGAATTATTTACCCAAAAGAGAATATTAAGGATAAAAAAAACTTATTTCGGAATTTCCTCCATGAAATGGAAAATTACATACGCGAATCATAAATTTTCTTTCTCCCATGAACATCTGAAAAACCAAACAGCCCTATCTAAGCATTTTTGGAGTTCAAAAAATAAAGTTTTAACCCCTGAGATCCAATGGTCCATATTGAAAATGTCAAATACTCCAAAAAGTTTTTTGTGCTTTGTGCTCGTGCTGGAATAGTTGTCCTAGGAAATGGACACGATGACATGAGTTCAAATCCAATTATTCACCCTCTAACGATGGGTAAATAGTAGGGCAGACTGGTTTCGGTAGCCTTGTTAAGGCAATCTATCCAGGGGAAAGAAAACCCTGAATTCAAACCTGTTAAACTATGATTAAGAATGTTTCATATCTATGTATCTATTTGTTCTGTTTCATCATATCTATCCATCTATCTAGTTTCTTTCTTTCTTTCTTTCTTTCTTTCTTTCTAGTGGCTAACCGATCTTCTAAGGAAAAATAGCGTGTAAATATATTTAAAAACCTGGCAAAAATAGATGTAAGTGAAATTTAGTCACCAAAATTGTTTTTCACAATTCTTTTTCAGGCAATCTTTTGTTTGACTTGATTACCAAAAATGAGTGTAGCCCCCAACGACCTTTGAAGTAAATATTTTTACCATTGTCTTTGAGAGTTTTAACACGGTCAGTGGGGCAGGTCATATAGATTTCCGTCATTGCTGCTAACATAGCTCTGAAATTTATTTCTAGGCTTTTTGCACTTTGTATTTACAACCTTTTTTCACTTATCACATCGTTTGCTGGAGAAAATAAAATGAAAGAATACATAGCCCAATCGGCAGGGGTGGGGCTGTAGAATACACCGACTAACACATACCTAGAAAAACAATTAGATTATAAGACAAAATTAATAAAATCTGAAATTCGCTAGAAGATGAACAATACCAATGATCATGGCTGATAATAAATGAAGTTGGCAAAAGGAAAATCACATTGAGATCAAATATAACAGTTGGCATTCAAAAAGGAAGAGTTCAGAGTTTGAAAGAATATTTTAAAATCTTCTTGGAAAACCCTCCTGAAATCATTGATAAAAACTGTTAAAGAAATAATTGATGGCCAACTAGATATCAGACTTGGACACTTTACGAAGGATGAATTTGACACACACACAAAAAAACCCAATCAAGTTTCTAGTTTCAGGCCTAAACGAAATACTTCCTGAAGTATGGAAGACAAGTAAATTTCACATTGTACTTCTCTGCAATGCCGTTTATAAACAAAACACAAGAAATGGATAAAAGGTTGCATCCCCGCAGAGGGGTGAGACACCCCAACCCAACAATCAGGTGGTTAGGCTTCAGTAATGATGGAGCTTTGGGAAATGCGGAGTACCCCTTCATTGTCATCGCTCACAGGTCCCACTCTGACCCGGAGTGGATTCAATCTATTGATCAAATTGAACTTTTTTGACATTCAAACTGTGAGCCAATAAATGACTTATGCGAAACTGAATTGCTTGAAATGGAACTGTTTAATCGTTTAACTATGTATAAACAAGTGACTGATATGTAATCGAATTGTTCGGGATACATAGCAATACTTGAAAAAATTTAACTGTGTGTAAACAAAAGATTAATTTTAAATAGAATTATTCGTATTGAATAAACATAAATAAAACCATTCAAATGAGAAAAAATAAGCTCAAGGTTGTTTGAAAATGTTATCAACATGCTTACAAATCATATATATATAATATATGTACAAAAAGCATTTAGCATTAAATAACGCACAGTGGTTAATATGCCATAAAACCCAACCAAACCAAATCATATATATTCAATATATATGTATATAGAGGATTTGGCATCAAATAACCTACAACTGTTGATATGCCATAAAACCCAACCAAACCAAACCATATATATTTGATATATATGTATAAAGAAGGTATGGCATTAAATAACCTACAATGATGGATGTGCCATAAAACCCAACTCAACCAAATCCTATTTATTTGATATATATGTACTAACAGGATTTGGCATTAAATAACCTACAATGGTCGATATGCATAAAATCCAACCAAACCATATATATTTAATATATATGTATAAAGAAGATTTGGCATTAAATAACCTACAATGGTTGATATGCCATAAAACCCAACCAAACTAAATCCGATATATTTTAGTATATATGTATAAAGAAGATTTGGCATTAGATAACCCACAATGGTTGATATGCCATAAAACACTGTAAAATCAAATAATATATAATGAGTATATATGAATAAAGAAGATTTGGTGTTAAATAACGTACAATGGTTGATATGAACTAAAACCCAACCAAACCAAATCCTATATATTTAATATATTTGCATAAACAGGATTTGGCATTAAATAACCTACAATAATTGATATGCCATAAAACACAACCAATTCAAATTCGATATTTTTAATATATATGTATAAAGAGGATTTAGCATTAAATAATCCACAATGGTTGATATGCAATGAAATCAAAAAATCTACAAGAACAAAATGAAAATTGTTGTCTTTTACGTTTCGTATAAGTACGTATTGATAAGCTCCTATCTTCTCCGGTAAGTGGTACCAAAAGTGGCTCTTGCTAAAGCATCTGTCATGAAGTAACCCTGACATTCCATTTTTAAGTGTAATGAGCAAAGTAGTGCCCCTGGAGGCATTCGTGTATTAACTTTAGTAGGAAATGAACTGAGTTCAGATTCTGGACTAGGCTGTTTGTATTTCTCACAGTACTAATATATTCAAAGGGGTAAGACTCCCTCAGCGAGTGTCCTGATATATGACACTAAACAATCTGACGGTAAGGTTCCAGTAATGCTGGAGATTTGGAGAACGCGGAGTACTCCTTTTTTGCCATCGCTCACAAGTCTTCTTCCTATCTATGAGTTAAATAGGACTAAACTGAGTGCTTAGGCTAAACCAAATAGCTTGAAATAGAACGCCTTTGACATTTAAACTGTGTACATATGCTAAACTGAATTGTTTGAAACAGAATGGTTTTGACATTCAAACTGTGTACTTATGCTAAACTGAATTGCTTGAAAAAAAACTATTTTAACATTTAACTGTTTGTAAATAAATGACTGATGTTTAATTGAATTCTTAGTAATACATAGCAATATTTGGAACCATTTAACATTGTTGACTAACACAAATAGTTAGTAATCGAACTGTTTTTGACATTTAAACTGTGTAGTCATGCTTAACTGAGTTGTTTGATGTAGAACTGTTTATTTGGTATTAAATAATCTAACCAAACTAAAAAAGACTAAAACTAAACTAATTTAGCGGTTAAGAACACTTTCTAACTGGCCCTTGTAGCGTGGAGCGTATCGCAATCTTTTATTAGTAGTTATCATAACATTCAATGGTGAATATTATAAGTTTTTCACAGACAGCACATCTCTCTGCAAGTTGACATCCAGTAGCAAACTCGCCCACCATATCTATCACTAGTGATTACATCTGGGGATGCACGAAGACTCAATTCTTTAAATCTAGGCGACAGAAAACCGACGAATTGAAATATTTTATCCGTCATGAAATTGCAACAATATTAGAGGCTTCAAAAGTTCAAGCAACTTACAGAAGTTTCAGCACCATCGTCTTGGCCGACGCAGAGTCTTGATAATCATTGAATATCACTTACATCCAAATGTCCACATGTTATGATAGTTTCTCTATAGCCCCTTTTAACCAAATTTTCTTCTGTTTTATATTTTGGTCTTTTCTGCAAATTATTACCTTTGAGTTGCATTTTCAATTTGGAAAACAAGATAAAATCGTGAAGAGCAAGTTATTGTGATTATAGAAGGTGCTACACTTCCAAAAACTTGTGCTTTGCTTAAAATTGCTGATTAAAAAGTACTGAGAATTGGCACTGACTCGTCGAGACATTACCACTTTATCATATAAGATGCACATAGCTTATTCTGCAGTACAGACATCTAGACATCATCATTTTATTAATATAAGTTACATATATTACATTAATATAAGTTACATATATTAGACATTGTTACTTTATTACATAAGTTGCTTAGTTGTGCATACATATAGGGATTGATATATTTGGAGGTGCCCTTGGTGTAATGGTTATCGTCGTTGGAAATGGACACGGCGACACGAGTTCAAATCCTGTTGATGCCCATCTACACTGCCCATCACTGGCATGATATACATGCACTGTGTTTCCACTGGAAAGACAGTCAACAAGGAATATTTTGTTGAGGTTTTAAGGGAGTTCAGCAAGAGATTCCGTCGGAAGAGGCCAGTACTCTTCAAATCGGGTCAGTGGCATTTCCAGCATGACAATGCACCAGTCCACAACTCTATCCTTGTCACAGACTATTTGACCAAGATGGGCATCAAGACAGTTGCTCACCCTCCCAATAGTCCAGACCTTGCTCACCGTGACTTTTGGTTATTTCCTAAGCTGAGAGGCTGTCGTTATAAGACAATTGAGGAGATGAAAGAGGCTGTGACGAAGGTCATTGACACGCTCACACAAGAGGACTTCCATGGGGCCGTCCAGAAGTTGTTGGAACCATACAACAAGTTCATTGCAGCTGGTGGAGGAGATTACTTCGAAGGGGACTAGAGTTTCATGTGTGTACTATCAATAAGTGCCCATATGAAAAAGTCTGGAAACTCTTTGAACAACCCTCGTATATGGTTTCAAGTTACAAATAATGATCCTTGGTGAACAACTACAGCTTAAGTAAGTATTTTTCTTACAAATATTTTGTACACAATTACATCGTATCAAGTATTCCTATCAAATACAAATGATTATTAAGCAGACCTATTTTAGTTATAGATGAGGCATTAACAAGTGCTTAGACTGCTTGGAGAAAATTGATTTTTTTTATTGAACTCTGTTTCCAATGATTTTTACTCTAGAAAAACACTTGCCCAGTTGGATAGGGCTGTAGAATACACCGACTGCTTCTCTGCAAAAGGGGTAAGACCCCCCCCCACCAACAAGTGTCCTGGATCTGATACAAAACAATCTGATGGTGAGCTTCCATTAATGCTAGAGCTTTGGGGAATGTCGAGTACCCCTTTATTGCCACCGGTCCCAAGTCCACTCAGGCCCGGAGTGGTAGCACCTGATAAGGGTCCTCTCTATGGGTAAAATAGATCTAAATCGTGGTTTTGCGTGTTTACCCTTTTTGGTGAGGTTCCAGTGATGATGGAGCTTTGGGGAATGCGGAGTACCCTTTTTACTTTCAGCAGTCACAGGTCCACTCTGGCCTGGAGTGGTAGCACCTGATAAGGGTCCTATCTATGGCTTAAATAGAACTAAACCGTGGTTTGAGTTTACAGTTTTTTGTATTTAAACTGCGTATTTATGTTAAACTGAATTGTTTAAAATAGAACTGTTTTGAAATTTAAACTGTGTACTTATGCTAAACTGAATCATCTGAAATAGAACTGTTTTGACATCAACTTTGTGTATTGCCCAGTTGGTTGGGGCCGTAGAATACATCGACTGCACCTCTGCTGAGGAGTAAGACCCCTCAATGTATGTCCTTGATATGGCACTAAACAATCTGATGGTGAGGTTCCAGTGATGCTAGAACTTTTGGGAATGCGGAGCACTCCTTCATTGCCATTGCTCCCTGGTCAAATCTGGCTAGGAATGGTAGCACCTGATAGAGCCCTATCTAAAGGTTAAATAGAACTAAATTGCATACTTATGCTAAACTGAATTATTTGAATTAGAACTGTTTGACTAAACTAAATAGTTTGAAATAGAAATATTTTTGACAATTAAACTGTAGTTACATTTAAACTGAGTGCTTATACTAAATTGAATTGTTTGAAATGGAACTGTTTTTGACATTAAAACTCTTCTTACATTAAACTTAATTGTTTAATATAGAACTGCTTGGACATTTAGCTGTGTATTTAGAAAATATGTACTTATACTAAACTGGATAAGCAGAATTAGAACTGTTTGAATAAACTGAATAGTTTTAAATAGAAGCGATCTTGACAATTACACTGTGTACTCATGCTAAACTGAATTATTTGAAATCGAACTGTTTGCATAAAAATGGATTTGGTGTTAAATAACCCACAAAGGTTGATATGCCATAAAATCCAACCAACCAACAATCTAGAAAAACACTGGCAAAATAGAGAGTAATGTAAAAAAACGGGGGTTCCATACTCTACTTAACCCCAGAACTGGAGTCTCACTACCGGAGGCATTTTACGAACAAACTCAGATTGTCCTCTTTGCGGGTAGGGATCTTATCCTTCTACAAAGGATGTAGTCGGCATGTTTTAAGCCCACCGAAAGGGTCTGACAGCTGCTGAAGGGGCAGTGACTGTAACTGAAGTCCTCAAGTATCCCAATTTGAGGGATTGAGGATAATAATGGTTCAGACAACATTAGAGATGGAAAGAGGAGAGCTGAGGAGAGAGAGAGAGAGAGAGAGAGAGAGAGAGAGAGAGAGAGAGAGAGAGAGAGAGAGTAACGCATTGTACTGGGTGGAAGAACCGACTTACAACAGATGGTAGTACTATAAAATTTCCGCAGAAATTATTCGCCCTATATGATAAAGACAAAGTTAGTTTAATTGCTTCGAAGTATGGTCCAATGCAGTCGTCCATACTGAAAATAGGTTAGAGGCGACTCCAGTTTCCTGGGGTCAGTTACATAGCATTTAGCATACGGAAAATGAAAGGAAAAACTAATATCAAGATCAGAAACAGTAAAGAGGGCGAAAAAGGCATTGCAAAAATATATCAAATATAAAAACAAAAATTTTGCGATTTCAGCATTCGGTTAACGCAAGAACAAAAAGAAACTGTAAAAGATCTTTATTCTAGAAATGCATTAATGTTTGTTTTTACTATAGAAAAGCATTGCTAAAATATATCAAATATAAAAACGAAAATCTTGCTATTTCAGCATTCGGTTTATGTGAGATCAATAAGAAACTGTTCTTTACTGTAGAAATGCATCAATGATTGTTTTTACTATAGAAAAGCATTTAAAAAAATTATCATAGGAATGTATTGGGAAATTATTATTATATTAGAAATGGTTTGGAAAATGATTTTTACTCTATAAATGCAGTGGAAAATAATTTTTCACTATAGAAATGCATTGGCAAATAGTTTTTACAAAAGAAATACATTGGGAAATGATTATTACTCTAGAAATGCAATTAAAAATGAGATTTACAATAGGATTGCATGAGTAAAAGATTTTTTAGGATAGGAAAGAATTAGAAAACAATTTTTTTGATAGAAAGGAATAAGAAATTCATTTTTTGAAAGGCCAACGTACAATATGCAAAAAAAAAGCAATGAAATGAAACTGCAGGAAATAGAAGAGTTGACTAAATTGTCTGTCTCATGGATATTTCGGCTGAATTGCACAAATTTGTCAATATATGCAACTAACCATTCAATGAGCACATGTTTATGGCCCAGAGCTTTACCAGGAATCCATTGATGACCTTTAAAAAATGATAGTACTATAAAATTCCAGCACAAATTTTTCGCCCTATAGGACAAAGACAAAGTTAGTTTAACTGCTACGAAGTATGGTCGAATGAAATGCAATCGTCCATACTGAAAATAGGTTAGAGGCGACTCTAGTTTCCTGGGGTCAGTTACATAGCATTTAGCATACGGAAAATGAAAGGAAAAACTAATATCAAGATTAGAAACAGTAAAGAGTACGAAATGTTGGAAATAATTCAATATTTACAAAATATTTAGATACGCACATAAAAGCGCCATATTGTAAGCTAGAAGAGGTTGAAGGAGGAATTGAAATGAATTAGAGCTTGTGAAAAGGTTAGGGTTGCTCTTTTTTTTAAAACTTAATCTATTCATAAACCAAACAGGTGAAATTACAAAGCAAGTGAAAGGATCCATCTGGATTGTCTTTGAAATTATCAGAGATGAGCGGAATTGTTTGCATCGGAAAATGTCCGGAGTGGACAATCGTTGTAGAGTCATGATACAACTATACAAATATACAGGTATGTAAAACGTTCATATGCATAGGAATCCCGAAATACCGACGACTTTCTTTAGTTCAGGTACGAAACGTTTATTGACATCTTGAGTTTAGTCTTTCGACACGAGGAGTGAGAGACACAATTTTTACTATGCTGACTGTTCCATCTGACCCAACAAACGCGCGGTGCATCCCGTAGGCCCCAACTGGACTGGTCTCGCCCAGGCTCAAAAATCAACAAGCCTCCCCCAGGTTCAAATCTCAACTAGCCTCGTCCAGCGTCAAATCGCAACTACCTGTTTTTTTTTTTTTCAAAATCACCCAAATTCCCAGCCCCTCGCTTCCAGGCATGACGTCATTCACACCCCAGTCCTATTTCTCATCTGGAGTTTTTATTATGACATTTGTGATTGTCATCCTCTGCGCACGAGCGTGAACTGCACTCAATGTGTGCACCTGCACGTGCACTAAGCCGAATAGTTCTAAGTCTAACCAAACTGAATGATAAGATATAACCAACGAAAAATGATAATATAAAAAAATCCTTCTGCAATTATATAACACAATCTCATAAGAAAATATTAGATGCTTGATATTTTTAAACCTTTTCTTTGATTACGCCTTTTGAAAATCAGATTCATCACGAAAGACAGTTGTATTTGTCCAGAAGAATGCGGGCCAGGTTTAATATATTGAAAGTGGGAGGAATTAGGAATTTCTAAGACCTTGCTGGAACCATGTATGGGTGAAAGTTTCAAAGTAAAGGAACTCGGAGTTTAGAGGGTGGATCCAGCTTTCTCACCACTAAAAAGGAGTTTGACATTTCCCTCAAAAGGGAAAATCTGTTTTAAAATAAACCTGAAAGGATGAGGCTGGGGTGAAAAATTGATAGTAAGGATGAAGAGATAACTAAATATAAGCAAGAGATTTCGACATCTCAGCAAGTAATTCACAGCTGTAGTTGGAATCCACATCACATTGTGAGACCTCTTGAACCTAAGACCTTGTGCTAGCCTCTGAATACTAAAAACTTAACTCACTACTTTACTGTTTACGACTGTGTTGCCGATACTAAAGTCACTCGATTAAAACAGAAATGGAAAGCGTTGAAACCGCTGTAACAAATGATATAAACAAAAATTTTGTTACATTCGTGTGGACTTTGTTGGAGAATTATTTGGATGAAACTATTGGCCATCGACCTGTTCATCACTTCAGAGATTTCATCAAGCAACCAACTCACCGTCAAGGATAAAAAAACAAACAAAACAAAACGTGTACCGAATGGGGAATGATCGTGAAGAACACCGACGCAATGAACTCAAGTAGATCCGTGCTTAAGCACACGATGCCAGCAAAACACTAAAGACACGTCTGCAAGTGAGGACACAGCTAGATGGTAACCATCGAGGCCTGAAGAATCTAAGGACCGTTACAGTCCAGAATTGGTAAGTGGGGTTCACTATACATCCTTCCTTTTCAACATTCAACGTACTAATAAAGTAAAGTTAGCGACCATAGTCAAGGATGACCAGAATGCTCCCTTTTCTATAGCTACAACACCGAGGTGTAGGTGAGGGCACTACTCCTTTCCCTTTTTATGATACAGAAAATATTTCTTTATGTTTTACCCTCAAAATAAGCATTTTTAAGAGAAGTTTTCTTAAAATCCAGTAGCAAAAAGTAATATTTTACCGAAATAGTCATAAGAATATATTGTTATAGTTTTCAGTCCAATAAATCTTAACTTTTCTGGTAACCGTAGGGATATTTAATCTTATACATAAGTTAGAGAGCCATTTTAAAGATGAAGATTTTGATAAAACTATCCACTTCAAAACACCTTAACTTTTAAAAACGTTTGTTTGCCTCAAAATTCAAAATTCAAAATATGCTCATTTAAACTAACAATTTCGAAAAAATTGCCAATGTCAAGTACAAGGACCCCTGTAAATAGATTTTTGTTAAGCTTGTGACTCTACCACAATCATCATCATCATTTCACGCCATCAGCACAGATGTCCCTGACCCTCCTCGCCAACCATCGTCCATTGTTTCCGGCTGGTCTTCAGGACTACATTCCATGTCAGCTCATATCTGCTGTATGTAGGTTCTAGCTGGTCGTCCTGCCTTTGCTCGTCCATCAGAAGGGGTCCACAGGAGCGCGTCACATATGAGTTCGTTCTTACTTCTCCAGCAGTGTCCCGCATGTCTGGTTCGTCTAGCTTTGATAGTTTTCGTGATGGGTGGTAAGTGGCCGTACAGCAGCTGCTTTGTGGGGTGCGGTCTTCTTGTGTAGTTGCCGTCAAGCTTTTTCTCCATACGTTTAGTTTGCGTCCATGTTGTGCATCCATACGGTAGTATCGACATGACTGCTGCTTGGAAGAAACTGCGTTTTATTTTATCGGTCAGGTCTGACTTCCATATGACCGATAGCTTATTGATAGCTGTCCATGCCTTTGCTAGTCGCGTGTTGATGTCTGTCTCGGTTGAGGAGACACTGGTTTCTGGGTAGGTGAACTTGTCAACTAGTTTCAGAGAGCTATTGTTTAGTGTGGAGATATCGCCTCTTTGATTAAAGCACATATATTCCGTTTTATGTGCATTGATATGGAGACCTATGCCTGCAGCTGCTCGTTCCAGACTATGCAGCCGACTTTCGGCTTGGGCGGTTGCATTTGCCAGAAGCGCTATAGCCATGTATAAAAAGATAAATTTCTTTGTTAAATGTAAATGCTCATTCCATATAGGCTATCGTCATATAAAGTGGATTCGGCTCTTCAAATTTAGATACAGAACGAAGCTGTTTGCATTCCACATAGAGCTAATACCCTTCGGAAAGGTATGAATCCTACTATTCTTGTTCTAGCTAAGGACAAATAGTAGGACAGACAAGGCTTTTTAACCGTGACCGGTCTAGGAGAAGGAAAATACTTAATTCAAACCAGATCTACGAAGCATGGGCTCCAATCAAGACACACGACATGACTATGTATTTGTTTAAACCTTCTATCATTCGCAGCATGTAACTCAAATAAAGCTGTTTTAAATTCAGAGTGGTCCTTCTCTAAGATTGGTTGCCAATTAAGACTAAATACTCCAATCAACTCCGCATAGTGAGGGAGAAAAAGAGATGAAATTGTTAAGTCTATTTTTCTATAGACTTCTGGGATTTCTTCGTATATGTCTGTCTGTTGAGGATCTGTACTCCAGATGAAATAATTTTGGGCATTCTCTTGAGGTGACTATTTTCATTGTCATATAACCTTGTTTTGCTGTATTTTTTAAAAAAGGTTTATAATTTCTGTCACAAAATTAGATTGAAGAATAAATCATTATGTATGAAAATTGTTATATACGGAGTGCTTAAAAAAATTGGGTGGGTTTTGTGTCATATCAACCATTGTAGATTATTTAATGCCAAATCCTGTCTATACATATATATTGAATATATATGATTTGGTTTGGTTTGGTTTAATGGCATATCAACCATTGTAGGTTATTTAATGCCAAATCCTGTCTATACATATATATTGAATATATATGATTTGGTTTGGTTTGGTTTAATGGCATATCAACCATTGTAGGTTATTTAATGCCAAATCCTGTCTATACATATATATTGAATATATATGATTTGGTTTGGTTTGGTTTAATGGCATATCAACCATTGTAGGTTATTTAATGCCAAATCCTGTCTATACATATATATTGAATATATATGATTTGGTTTGGTTTGGTTTAATGGCATATCAACCATTGTAGGTTATTTAATGCCAAATCCTGTCTATACATATATATTGAATATATATGATTTGGTTTGGTTTGGTTTAATGGCATATCAAACATTGTAGGTTATTTAATGCCAAATCCTGTCTATACATATATACTGAATATATATGATTTGGTTTGGTTTGGTTTAATGGCATATCAACCATTGTAGGTTATTTAATGCCAAATCCTGTCTATACATATATATTGAATATATATGATTTGGTTTGGTTTGGTTTAATGGCATATCAACCATTGTAGGTTATTGAATGCCAAATCTTCTTTATAGATATAAACAGTTCTATTTTTAACAAATCAGTTTAGAATAAGTACACATATAATTATCAAAAACATTTCTATTTCAAGCTATTTAGTCAAACAGTTTTAATTCAAACAATTCAGTTTAGTATAAGAATAATTTTTGTTTACACATACTTAAATGTCAAAACAGTTATATTTCAAGCAATTTAGTATAGCATACAAAAACAGTTCTATTTCAAACAATTCAGTAGCATAAATATGTCGTTTAAATGTCAAAACTGTCCTATTTCTAGCAGTTCAGTTTAGCGTAAGCTCACAGTTTAGTTCTATTTCACCTATAAATAGGACCTTTTCAGGTGCTACCACTCCGGGTCAGAGTGGACTTGGGAGCAATGGTAATAAAACTAAACAGGCATAATGTTGTCGAAAATAAGATTTATTTATCAAAATGTAAATTAGAATTTCAAAGAAAAATTTTCGACCATCTTTTTTGATATTGACCGTTGTGCGGATTCTTTTGCCCTGCACAATATTTCTCTTTGAACTTTAAGTTTCATGCCTAATTTACATTGCAGTTTGTGTTTTTTTAGCAAATTTCCTCACAAATGTACACAGTCTTGTTTACCCCTGCTTTCCCCTGGATAGCATTTCTTCACCCGAAAAAGAGAAAAGAAGTAAAAGAAAACATCAAACATCAATTTCTGAACTGTTACCTCACACTCTGTTAAAATTTATGATCATCTTATATACCGTACCTATGAACATTTAGGGGTATGTCACATTTCTCAAAAATACGTTAGAAATTATAGTGAGAGGGGCAAAACATGCTGACTAAGTAGTCACCACAAACAATTGTTTACCTTCTTCACGCCGCTGGCAAGTATCGTATTTTGTTAACGTTATAAAGATTTCCATTTCATTTCTAACCTCCATTTTTGTGTTATTTCTCATTCAGTAACATTTTGTCAGGTTACAACATCTATTTTTCTGAAACATCGTGTATATCCATCTCTGAACAATTTTCAAAGAAATCATTCATAGAATATATATATATATATAGGTAGGTAGGTCCAATAAAATAAAATAAATAAATAAATTCAAAAAAATTCCCCCCCCAAAATAAAAATCTCTTCGTGGACCTACCTATTCAAAAATATATGTTATTCTTTCTTTGGACCTACAACAAACATTTTACATATACGAGGCGCATACGATAAGTTTCCAGACTTTTTTTCGTATGGGCATTTAAAATTATCGTAGACTCTTGAAAATTCAGCATGTTATTGCAATTCATCTTATGAGATGATTGACCAATTTTTCTGATTTCAGGTTCAAATGAACAGCTACAGCAGCAATTGGAATACACCCTATTAAACCTGATTGTCACAGCTGGTGAATTTCAAAAATGCAATCTGACACTTTAGAAGAACGATATGCAATAAAATTCCACAGAATCGTATGGAATGCTTTAAACTGCTTTTCGACCATCTTGCATGTATCGAGCATCAGTTTTTGAATGGCATAAGAGATTCAAGGAAGGCAGGGAGTCTGTGAGGGATGATGAGAGGTGTGGGAAGAGTAAGGAAGTCAATAGACCAGAGATGATTGGCCAAAGGGTTTGGGTGAGGGTTATTATGTTGAGGTTTTATGGGAGTTCAGCAAGAGATTCCGTTGGAAGAGGCCAGCACTCTTCAAATCGGGTCAGTGGCATTTCCAGCAGGACAATGCACCAGTCCACAAATCCATCCTTGTCACAGACTATTTGACCAAGATGGGCATCAAGACAGTTCCTCAGCTTCCCAATAGTCCAGACCTTACTCCCTATGACTTTTGGTTATTCCCTCAGCTCACAGGCTGTTGTTATGAGACAATTGAGGAGATGAAAGAGGCTGTGACGAAGGTCATTGACACGCTCACACAAGAGGACTTCCATGGGACCGTCCAGAAGTTGTTGGAACCATACAACAAGTGCATTGCAGCCAGTGGAGTAGATTACTTCGAAGGGGACTAGAGTTTCATGTGTGTACTATCAATAAAAGTGCCCATACGAAAAAAGTCTGGAAACATCGTATGCACCTCGTACATATATATATATATATATATATATATATATATATATATATATATATATATAAAATGTATCATTTATACTTTATCTATATATGATTCTATTCCCGTGGAGCAGTTTGAATTGCAAACAGATGGCCACTCTAAATTAAATGAAATTAGATCACTTGTTTTGAAGCATATTCAATAAACAGTTTAAAAAATGGTTTACATAACATTCCCAGGAATATAAGATTACCAGTGAATTTTATTCAGAATGATTTCATCATCATCATCATTATTAAGGCGTGTCGATATAACAGATTCCCAAGACTCTCTATCGTTATCCGTCCCTATAGGTTATCGGTTTTAGTAAATCCTCTTGGTGGTATCTAGTGTCCACACAGAACTTATAAATGTAAGTCTTTGCGGATCGGCCGTCACTGGTGCATCCATGTGTACGAGTCCATTGAAGAATATCACTAATAAGTTCGTTCTAACTTCACCAGCAGTGTTCCGCATGGCTTGCTCGTCTTACTTGGATGGTTTTTGCGATGGGAGGTAAGTGGCTGTACGGTAGCTGTTTTGTGGAGTGCTGCTTCCAGAATTTGTCCAAAAAAGCATACAGACTTTTTATGTAGTCCCCATTTAGGTTTTTGGACATGCATTTCATCAAAATCTGACTGGTGCTGCCATTCAGTAGTACTGATATGGCCACAGCTTGGAAGAATTCCCGTTTTGTTTTATCAGAGCAATTAGATTTCCACATGACCCTGTCAATAAAGGTCCATGCCTCTCCCGTGCGAATGTTGACATCACTCTCAGTAGAGGAGATATTGCTACCGATTTGGTTTGGCTTGGCTTGATTTTGTGGCATATCGATCATTGTGGGTTATTTAATACCAAATCCTATCTCTTTCTCTCTCTCTATATCGAATATATAAAATTTGGTTGAGTTGGGTTTATGGCATATCAACCATTGTAGGGTATTTTATACCAAATCTTCTTTATAAATATATATTGAATACATATGATTTGGGTTTTATGGCATATCAACCACCATAGGTTATTTAATGCCAAATCCATTTTTATACATATAAACAATTCTATTTCAAACAAGTCCGTTTAGCATAAGTACAGTTTTTTGATTACACACTGTTAAATCTATAAATAATTCTATTTAAGACGATTCAGTTTAGCATAAGTACACAGTTTAGTTCTATTTGACACATAGATAGCCGAGGTATATGAAGTGGTCTACTAATTTCAGAGGTTTCTATTTAACGAGATGACTGCATCTTACTTAAAACATGAACTTAGTGTAATGTGAGTTCCTCAAGAGATCAGTGAATCTTGCTACATGCTCCAGGCTATGTGTCAGAGATTCGGCTTAAGCAGGTGCATTCTTTATGAAGCGCTGCATCTTATGTGTAGCAAAGATCTGCAAAAATT
Organism: Sepioteuthis lessoniana; assembly: GCA_963585895.1. Taxonomy (NCBI): domain Eukaryota; kingdom Metazoa; phylum Mollusca; class Cephalopoda; order Myopsida; family Loliginidae; genus Sepioteuthis; species Sepioteuthis lessoniana. The sequence goes on along the minus strand of OY757945.1, from coordinate 46,926,099 downwards.
TCTTCTGGATATTATCGAATCTTCAGTTTTTTCATTTACAGTTTTATTTGTTTAATTAGTTTAGTTTTTTTTTACGTTTCTCACTTTCAGATATTTGAGGATCGCAAGAAAAATAATATTTATTTCATTTTGAATGTTATATTTAAGAATTATGCCTTCTAAACGGTATAACGTAGGCATTATACTTAAAAAAGATGTTTCTTGAATAAAATCTTCAAGAAATATACACACAATCTTTCGTGGAAGACGGAAGAATATATTTATCAGTTCGTTATTTAAAGAAAGTTATTGCCTCTTAATTTATAACACAAGCAGAATTCTATACGAAAAATATCGTTCAATACTGTTTTATGTTATATTATATGATATCATACATTATCCGTATAATGTACGTAATATTAAAAGTAGAACAAATCTTCAAATTTTCCATTCATGTTTTTGTTTATTCGTAAAATAAAAATATGAGAAACTAACCGAACACCCAGAATTATCTTGAGATGTACAAAAAACAGACACCCATTTTTGGGAGTGGAAACATCGACTGTCTAAATTAAAAACAGAATGAAAATGTAAAAAAATTTTCTTTTTTTTGGAAGGGAGTCTATTTTCACTTTTGGGAAAAAAAAAGAAAACATTCAAATTTTCTGTCCTAGAAAAATCAAATACGTAGAATAACATAAGATGAAGACGAGAAAGAAAAGCATTAAAAAAAATCAAACTGGCTTGCTAATTGGTTAGTTTCTGTGTTTTATTTATGTTACATACGGATACTCTGTTTATTAGTTTTTCACTATTAGACGGATGGAGGTCACAAGACTAATAATATTTATTGTGTTTTCAGTGTTATGTTTAACAATCATGCATCCCAGATTTATTGCTCAGTTGGCTGGGGGCTGTAGAATACACCGAGTGCACCTCTACAGAGGGGTAAACACCCCCACATCGAGTGTCCAGTGGCCAACTTGGCTGGGGCTGTAGAATACACCGATTGCACCTCTGCAGAGGGGTAAACACCCCCACATCGAGTGTCCAGTGGCCAACTCGGCTGGGGCTGTAGAATACACCGATTGCACTTCTGCCGTGGGGTAACACCCCCACAACGAGTGTCCAGTGGCCAACTCGGCTGGGGATGTAGGATACACCGATTGCACCTCTGCAGTGGGGTAACACCCCCACAACGAGTGTCCAGTGACCCGCTCGGTTGGGGATGTAGAATACACTGATTGCACCTCTACAGAGGGGTAAACACTCCCATATCGTGTGTCCAGTGGCCAACTCGGCTGGGGCTGCAGAATACACCGATTGCACCTCTGCAGAGGGGTAAACACCCCCACATCGAGTGTCCAGTGGCCAACTCGGCTGGGGCTGCAGAATACACCGATTGCACCTCTGCTGAGGGGTAAACACCCCCACATCGAGTGTCCAGTGGCCAACTCGGCTGGGGCAGTAGAATACACCGATTGCACCTCTGCAGAGGGGTAAACACCCCCACGAGTGTCCAGTGGCCAACTCGGCTGGGGCTGTAGAATACACCGATTGCACCTCTGCAGAGGGGTAACACCCCCACAACGAGTGTCCAGTGGCCAACTCGGCTGGGGATGTAGGATACACCGATTGCACTTCTGCCGTGGGGTAACACCCCCACAACGAGTGTCCAGTGGCCAACTCGGCTGGGGATGTAGGATACACCGATTGCACCTCTGCAGTGGGGTAACACCCCCACAACGAGTGTCCAGTGACCCACTCGGCTGGGGATGTAGAATACACCGATTGTACCTCTGCAGAGGGGTAAGATCCCCCATCAACGATCATCATGCATATGGTTGCAGTAATGCACGATGTTTGGGAATGTGGAGTACTCCCTTCGTTACCATCCCTCCCTGGTCTGCGCTCGGTGGAATGGTAGCACCTGATAGGGTCCTATCTATGGGTCAAATTGAAATAAAATGCATACTTATATATTGAATTGTTCGAAATAGGACCGTTTTGATATTTAAACTGTCTACTTATACTAAACTGAATTGCTTGAAATAGAACTGCTTTGACATGTAAACTGTGTTCTTATGCTAAACTGAGTTTGTTTGAAATAGAATTGTTTTGACATTTAACTGGGTGCAAACAAAAAACTATACTTATACTAAACTGATTTGGATGAATAAGAACTGTTTGACTAAACTGAATAACTTGAAATAGTAATGTTTTTGAAAATGAAACTGTGTACCCATGCTAAACTTGAGTTGTTGGAAATTGAACTGGTTATTTGTATTAAAATGGATTTGACATTAAATAACCTACAATAGTTGATATGCCATAAAACCCAAGCAAACAACTAACAACCTATAATTATATGGCATCAAGTAGTCATATCGGATAAAAATAATTCTTAAATAGATCAACTTTTGGCACAAGACCATCACTGTCTTAAAAACGTTTTTAGATAGAAAGGCTGGGTAGATTCTGTACCTCAATGAGAACTGGGTCGGTATCTATACCAATGGAAGAAAAACGACAAAAGACAATTATTAAAAAGCCTTTCCCACAGAAAATTGCGACTGATGAATTTGCATATAAAGACAGCTTTTTTATGATTTTTATTTAGATGTGTACTATATATTACTGTTATGATAATGAAAAAAACGTAAGAATGTTTGGTTTGGCTTGGTTTGTTGGCATTTAATGCCAAATTTTGTTTTTTCATTAATATATCTAATATATAATTTGTAAACACATTTTGTAGATAGAGGCAGTTGAATGATCAAACAGTTCTATTTCTAACAATTCAATTGAGCATATATCAACAACGTTAAATTAATCCAGTCGGCTGGGGCTGTAGAATACACCGACTACATCTCTTCTGAGGGGTAAGACTCTCGCCCAACGAGTGTTCTGGATATAATACGAAACAATCTGATGATGAGCTTCCAGTAAAACTAGAGCTTAGGGGAATGCAGAGTACCACTTCATTGTCAGCGCTCCCAGGTCCACTCTGGCCCGGAGTGGTAGCACCTGATAGAGTCTTATCTATGGGTCAAATAGAACTAAACTGTGTATTCATGCTAAACTGAATTGATTGAAATAGAACTGTTCTGATACTTAACTATGTGTAAACAAAAAAACTATACTTATGTTATACTGAATTATTTGAAATAGAAATATATTTTGAGATTGAAACTGCGTACTAATGCAAAACCCGAATTGTTTGATATAGAACTATTTATATGTATAAAAATTGATTTGACATTAATAACCTACGATAGTCGATGTGCCAAACCAAACCAAACCAAAGTTAAATGATTCCAAGTATTGTTATGTATCACAAACAATTCAATTAAACATCAGTCATTTGTTTGCACACAGTTTAATGACAAACAGTTCTCTTTCAAACAACTCAATTTAATGCAAATCATTTGTTTGCACTCAGTTTAAATGTCAAACAGTTCTATTTGACACCACTCCGGGACAGAGCGTACTCGAGAGCGATAGCAAAACAGGGATACTCTGCATTCTCCAAAGGTTCAGAATTACTGGAGCCTCACCATCAGATTTTTTAATCTCATATCCAGAGATGCAGTCTGTGTATTCTACAGCCCCGACTAACTGGGCTGAAGTAAGTCAGAACAAAAATTTATTATCATTTTCATGTTTTATTTACATCACATTAAGAGATTAACTTTCTCACTTTCTGAAGGTTGTAAAATTATAAATTTTTACTGCGTTTTCAATGTTCTTTTTAAGAATTATAGAGCTCCGATTTATATATTCAAGATCGGACATATAGAAATTACTGAAATTTGGGCCTAGAACCGACCCCATAGATACACCGTCTCTTTGTATGTAAATATTACCCAGATAGTCGCAAAATGGAACTTCAGTAGTACATGATAGAAGAATTTTACGAAGTATATTTAAGTTGATTTTAAGAGGAGGGAGGGATGGGTTTTTATAGATATTATTTATAATAATATCAATGGTTTCATTGAATGGTACATTCGTGAACAAATTTTTAAGATCGAGTGAAATTAATATAACATTATTGGGTTTAAGTCTATGTAATACTTATATTAATTCATGTTATATTTATTGGGTAGGTCTGGTGTAATTAGTTGTTCTATCATTTTTGTGATTTCATAAATCGGTGTAGGTATTTGTGATATAATTGGGCACAGGGGATGATTAGGTTTATATATTCCTAACAGATCAGGATAATTCTTAAACAGGTCAATTTGATCCATAGATGTGACCCTAAAAGGTACTTCTACACTGGTTCATAGTGGAACGGGGAGTAAGGACAAAAAAGAGTTACTACACACTTCCCAGAACTCAAAAACTAGATCCTCACAACCGGAAGCACTCTAGTGTCATATCCCGAACGTCCCTTATTTTTTTAGGGGGGTGGTCTCAATCTTTTGCTGTGGATAGAGAAAACTTATTTTAAGTTCTGGTGATAGAGTGTAGCAGGGAAAGATGAAACATTTCGCAGCCGTGTACAACTAGAGTCTCAAGAGAGAAACCTAGTAAATGTAAGATATAGATTAGTTTGGTTTGGTTTGGTTTTATGGCATATCAACTATTGTAGGTTATTTAATGCCAAATCCTCTTTATACATATATATCAAATATATACGATTTGGTTTGGTTTAGTTTTATGGCATATCAACCACTGTAGGTTATTTAATGCCAAATCCTTTTTATACATATATATCAAATATATAAGATTTGATTAGGTTGTGTTTTATGGCATATCAACTATTGTTGGTTATTTAATGCCAATTCTTTTTATACATATATATCAAATATATACGATTTGGTTTGGTTTAGTTTTATGGCATATCAACCATTGTAGGTTGTTTAATGCCAAATCCTTTTTATACATATATATCAAATATATACGATTTGGTTTGGTTTGGTTTTATGGTATATCAACCATTGTAGGTTATTTAATACCAAATCCATTTTTATACATATAAACAGATCTATTTCAAAGAATTCAATTTAGCAAAAGTACACAGTTTAAATGTCAAAAACAGTTCTATTTCAAACAATTCAGTTTAATCAACAAAGTTAATTGGTTCAAAGTATTGTTATGTATCCGTAACAATTCAATTAAACATCAGTCATATTATTTACACACAGTTAAATGTAAAAGCAGTTCTATTTCAAACAATTTAGTTAAGCATAAGTACGCAGTTTGAAGGCCAAAACACTTTTATTTAAAAAAATCATATTGGCAAAAGCATACTGCTTAACTCTATTTCATCCACAGATAGGTGCTCATCAGGTGCTGCCACTCCAGGTCAGAGTAGACCTGGGAGCGATGGTAATGAAGGGGTACACAGCGTTCACCAAACCTCCAGCATTTCTGGAGCCACACCATTAGATTGTTTAGGGTCAAATTCAGGACACTCGTCGAGGGGGTCTTACCCCTCTGCAGAGAAGCAATCATTGTATTCTGCAGATCCAGCCGAGTGGACCAGTAAGATATGGAGTAATTCCCCTTAAGTACCCCCCTTTATTAATAACTGATATCGAATCATTTAGAATTTAATTCCATTTCATTAGAACTAAAACAACTATTCAAGTACAAGTTCCACTCTACAAGTCTCACTGAACTGATGTTGAGCCACACAAGGGCGACAAGGATTGAATTAAAACTATCAGTATATAGATGTGCTTGGCCTCAGGAGGTGGCTCAACACATAGGCAATAGGAAGCCATTTGTCTGCAAGAGGTGGGCTCAAGTTCATTTCTAGCATTAGGGGCACTACAAGAAATGGAGGAGAATGCCGACGGAGCTAAGCTTGTTTTTTGGTACTGCATGCCGTCATGTGGTCAGGTATGCAAGAGCATCTCTGCCTTAAAAAAAGATTTTCGATACAAGAACTGGATAGATTCAGTATTCGTACCTCTGAGGAAACTGGGTCAGTATCAATAGTAATGGAAGAAAAAAGATGGAGGACAAGAATTAAAAAAAAATTGTCACAAAAGATTATTACTGATAAATTTACATTTATTATTAGTGATTTCTGTTTTAGATGTCTTCTATATCTCACTATTATAAAAGTGGAAAAATAATTAAGTAGGGATAAAAAAAATTCAAAATAACACGAGTCAAAATTATTAATAATACTAGTTAAAACAAATTTAGATGAAAGAGAATAATTGTCAAATTAATCAAAAATGCTGGTTAAAAAATTTAAATGAAAGAGAATACTTGTACAAAATAATTACTGTTAAAAGAAATTTAGATGTAAGAGAATACTTGTAAAAATAGCTAAAAATACTAGCTAAAAGTCATTTAAATATAAGAAAATACTAATGAAACTAAACAATGCTCGTTAAATCAGATTATTTAAAAGTTGATATTGGCAAAATTATTTTGCAACATAGATAAAAATAAATTGAGATGGGAGAGAATATTGTCAGGATTATTAATAATTATGATCAAAAATGAAGAATATTGTCAGGATTATTGATAATTATGATCAAAAATGAAATTAAATTGTGGAAAAACGAAATGTTGAGGAAATATAATGGAATGACCAGATGTTGAGGAAATATGGAATAACCAGATGTTGAGGTGTGGTCCGATGCAAGTTACGGTGCCCAACGTAGCATGATTACTTGTCACAGTACTCGCTGTGGCTGCTGTGTTTGTGACTACCACATTTACTGCAGACTGCTTGCTTTCTCAAGCCCTTCTGTGTCCACGCTGTGTTAGAAAGACCCACCAAGTGGGGTTGAAACATTTCAGCCAGATCTTCGGGCGGCCAGGTGATACGAGTGGCTAGATTGTCTCGCAACTCAAGGAATAGAGAAAACCAGTTGTTAACAACAAAAAAAAAAAAGATGGTTTTTATTGAAACACGTTTGAGAGACAATAAATAACAAGCAAACAATGTTTGCTTTCCTGAAAAGAAGAAAGAATATCGAGAGAGGAAGAGTGATGATGAGGTGCGGTTAGTATGACACTAATGTCTCTGAAGTCTGGGACTTTGAATTTTTATAAAGTCTGCAGGTTGTTCGGAGTGGCTTGGGTCAAGAATGAAAAGAATGCCTCTATGGCAATGTTGAGTTTCCTCTTTGCCTCTTTCCTCATCCTCTCTGATGATTCGTTTTACCATCCTGTTTTTAAAGACCAAAATCTGGACTAAAATGGTTTCTGATTGGTTATCCAATAAGAGACAATTAGGAGTCATAATCCCATTAGTCAGCCAATCCTACATCAGGATTATATATTACAGGAATAGGGAAAACCCTTTTTAGATTCTTTGGCCAATGGGAACAGGTTTAGAGGAATGGGACCGAACTGAAAAATTTCAACTCCACCTGACTGGATGACTCATCCCCAACTTACCTTTATTTAAGGTGAAGCAAAATTAAATCTTCCCGCCGACATTTGCCTTTAACGTAAAGAACTGAAAAATATTTTTTACGAAATGACCCGTCTCATCATTATTAACGATAGAGTTAGATGACAATCGAAAAATTAAATAAATTCGTTGACCTTTAAAATCAAAAACAATTGTCTCGCACTTAACTGACCTTTAGAAATAACCAACCAGCTTTTTAGGTCAATGTAAGACTTGAACAAAAAGATACTTATTTTAAGGATCTTTTTATTTCATATATATAGGGAGCAGTGTCTCATCAACCGAGACAGACATCGACACGCCACTAGCAGAGGCATGGACAGCTATTAATGGACTTTCAGTCATATGGAAGTCAGACCAGACTGATAAAATGAAGCACAGTTTCTTACAAGCAGCAATCGTATCAATACTGCTATATGAATGCACTACATGGACGCTAACTAAACGGATGGAGAAAAAGCTTGACGGCAATTACACAAGAATGCTGCAAGCAATTGGGAACAAGTCTTGGAGACAGCACCCCACAAAGCAGCAGTTATACGGCCACCTACCACCCATCACGAAAACTATCAAAGTTAGACGAACCAGACATGCGGGGAACGGCTGGAGAAGTAGGGACGAGCTCAGAAGTGATGTACTTCTGTGGACCCCTTCACATGGACGAGCAAAGGTAGGACGCCCAACCCGAACCTACATACAGCAGCTCTGTGCCAATACGGCATGTAACACTGAGGATCTGCTGAAAGCAATGGACAATTGGGAGGTGTGGCGAGAGAGGGTCAAGAATATCCCTGCTGATAGCGTGATATATATATATATATATATATATATATATACTTATTTTCAGATATTTCATAAATTTTAATTTTTACATATTAATTATTTAATCGCACATCGTTTTACAGGAAAGTTTACGGAATGACCAAATTTTGAGAAAATTTGATGGAATAATTAAATGTTGAGGAAATATGGAATAACCGGCTCATTGGGCTTTTGGGTAGCGTGTTCGCCAATGGTCCGGGAGACCTGGGTTCAATCCCAGGTCGAGTCATACAATAGACTTACAAAATGGTACTTGATACCTCCTTGCTTAACTCCTAGCTTTATAAGGTAAGTATCAATGTTAAAGTGGAGCAATCCAGGGAAAGGAGTAGCGCCCTCTCCTACACCTTGGTGTAGTAGCTGTTGAAAAGGGAGCCTCGATTAAGGTCGCTAATGGAATAACCAAAGTTTAGAAAGCATTATGGAATAACCAAATGTTTAGGAAATATTATGGAATAACCAATGTCAGAGAAATAGTATGGAATAACGAAAAACTGAAAAAAAAAAAAAAAACGACTTAATACACGTTAGCAAAAATTTATTGACCGAAACTTGGAGAAAATTGATAGATATATATTTACTACGCTTAGGAAACCTAGAGAGACAGAAATAGAAAGAAAAAAAAACAGCACGTTAGTCGGTGACCAGTTATCCACTAAATCTCTTGTACCTGACTGCCTTGAATATAGAAAGTGAAGAAACCTGGCTATATATAATACAACGCTTCAAAAAAAAAAAAAAAAAAAAAAAAAAAGCAAAGAAGCTTAACGCAATATGCACTTGTGAAATAGTACCAAGGATGGAAGAAAGCAAACATAACCTCCATTTAAGATTGCTTTGCGCCAGGCTATTAACAGCGGGAACAGAAAAGACTAAAACTTATACAAGGATGGACTGTTATTTCGTGAACTGGTCACTGACTAAAACTTACCGCCTCCGGGACAGGTAAATATGTATCATTTTCGAAAGACATTCGTTTCGTACTGAATATTGTTATTTTCGCAGGCCGTGTTTTGTTGTCTGTGTCATTTGGTGTCGATCTTTACTTTTTTGCTTCATCCGTTTACTCATCAACGGACGATATCGACTAGCGATCGATAGGGATCTAAAAACAATCCAACGTGGGCGGATCAGTCGTATCATCCGAAGACTAAACTGACAAACGGAATGATCAGTGGACTGGAAGCGGAATCACTCCGACATTTCATGAAGACTGCTGTACCTTCACAATGGAATGACCAAATGTTGAGGCAATTTTATTTAATAAAAAAATCTTGATGAAATACGAAATAACCAAATATTGAGGAAATATTATGGAATCACTTAATGTTGAAGAAAAGGATAAAAATGTTATGGAGTAACAATATAAGCCAGATACATGCATAAATACAAATATCTATTTGATAAATCTAAATCTATATACATATATACAATCAATCAATCAATCTATATATATATATATATATATTACAATAGTATATGGTTGTCACTGTCTTATTTGGAGGGTTTTTGTCGCAAACCAAATCCAGCATAATTTGGATAGTGCTCAATATCTGTGAGAAACCTATTACATAATAATAAGTATATATATATATATATATATATATATATATATATATATATATATATTAGCTTTTAAATATATTTAAGATCATGGTGCTTATCTGTGACCGCTAGTTTCATCTTTTTATACAACAATCATCCGACAGAAACAAAGCCTTTTCAGCATGATAATTTTCCGTGTAAAGACGGCATGAAACCAATGGTTTCAGATAAGCATCCATGATATCAAATTTACATAAAGACTAATATATATATATATAAGCAAAGGATTGAAGGAATCATCACTAGAGAGGGAGAAAACAATTCTAAGAAATAAAATTGCGTGAGTCCTTTCGTCCGGATCTATTCATACAAAAAGCCGGAAAGTAGTAAATACAGGTAATTAATATAATATTGGAAGACTGAGTGACTGTAAAGAAAAAAATAATTATGTCACACCAATACCTTATACATCCCCCAATATGTTTAAAATATGACTGCTTCTCTGTCTACACAGAGAGGGTCGATCTAAAGCAATATAAATCGTCTCAAGGATGTGTAATTGGACTCTATCCCTAGCTCTAAGTAGAACAGAAAAACAGTCACAGTCATCTTGATAATTGGTCCTGCACCTATTTATGGCTAACAAATATTTGCCAAAAGCCGAGTCCATAGCCTGATATTGCCCGGATGTCAATCGGCTTTTATTTAAAATACCTCTGGGTACATCCTGTCTTATTCGAACCTCCATACGTTGGCAAGTACGACCTATATATGCCGAATTACATCGACAATTAAATATATACATCTGTGATGCAAAGTAATAAAACTAGGTGTACAATTATGTTGAGTTTTATTCCTTTCTGTTTCATACATATTCTGAGAGTTGTCTGAGAGTTGTCTTTTATATATTCTGATAGATCAATATACTAATAACCTTAGTGTTGAATCATTTGAAATTTCTCATATTTTAAATATTCCGAACTGATAGTCTTTGAACACCAACTGGATATAAAGGATTCATGTATATATATATATATATATATATATATATATATATGTGGGGGGGGGAGTGTGTGTGTGTGTTTCAAAATATGTAGGTCCACGAAGAGATTTATATTTTTTTGAATAAAACAATAAATAAATTAAAAAAAATACGAATCTCTTCGTGTACCTAACTATTATAAAACATTTTTTCTTTCTTTGGACCTACAACACACACACACACACACACACACACACACACACACACACACACACACATATATATATATATATATATATAAATATATGAGAGTACGTATTCTGCGCCTGACATTAAAAGATATTCGATGCAAAAACTCTTATGACCTAAAAATGTATATATATATATATATATATATATATATATATATATACACAACATACTCACACACACATATATATATATATACTAAAAAATGATAAAATACAGTAAAAACAGTTATATATATATATATATATATATATATTTGCACACACGCAACACAAACATATATATATATATATATATATATATATATATATATATAAGTAAAGTTGGCGACCAAGGTCAAGGGTGACCCGAAGGCGCGTATTTCAATAGCTACTACACTGAAGTGTAAGTTGAGGGCGCAATTCCATTCCCTGGATTGGTCCTTATTACTCTTGTTCCTTACCTTATAGTGCTGATTGCTAAGCAAGGCGGCATCAAGAACCGTTTTTAAGTCTTTGGTATGACGACATGGGATTGAACCCCGGTCTCCTGGACCATTGGTGAATACTCTACTCATTAGGCTAATATATATAATTATACTAAAAGAGGATAAAATACAATAATGAACAGTTTTGAATATATATATATATATATATATATATATACTCACACACACACTGATACACACATACACACACATACACACACACATACATATATATAAATATATATATATATATTAAAAGAGTACACCCCTCATAGAGTATATAGTACACCCCTCATATTTCTGCAGATATTTAAGTATATCTTTTCATGTGACAACACTGACAAAATGACACTTTGACACAATGAAAAGTAGTCTGTATGCAGCTTATATAACAGAGTTTTGTGATACACTGTATATATATATATATATATATATATATGCAAAGACACACACACACACACACACACATACACATATATATATATATCTATATATATATACGCTAAAAGAGGATAAAATGTATAAAAGGACAGTTATATATATATATATATATATGCTAAAAGAGGATAAAATACAGTAAAGAACACATATTTATATGTATATATAGAGAGATAGATTGATAGAAAGAGGTCCGTACTTGCTTTGTATAAATAAAACAGTACAAATAAACATTTTTTGCACTAAATCGAATAAAGTTAAGTATATTTGAGAAACTTGTTCTAAATTTCGTCTACAATTAAATAACAGATTTATGACTTTTATGTCCAACTTTTGTAACGAGGGCCAGATTCGTGGCTGAGCATCCAGGTTCGAGAAAAGTTCTTGGATATCTTAAGCTCATTTTACAAGTTTCCATTTCTGATTTATTGATAATGACTATTTTTGCATCTGCGTAAAATGGAACCATTATCTTCAGAGTGTAGTACCGTTGTCAACATAATAAGGCTTGTATTTGTTGGGTATAACCTACCTTTTCGGCATAATGAGCCAGTCCATCTGCCATATATGGCAGTGGCTTCTAATACTAGAGAGCCGAGTCAGAAGGTGAACATCCGCTCCTTATAACGGAAGTCAATACTATTGTGAACTATGTTCTTATTCTATCCACTAATCCTATGTTGTTGTTACTAACAGTCTCTCTCTTGTAAATACTTGTTCCTGTAAATATAACTCTATTTTCCTCGCATATTGTGGTTTGTCTTTTTATTACTACTACCTGCGTTCACTAACCAGAACGCAACAGTATTAAAGCAAAAAACAAAAGTAAAACGAACGACAAAAAACAAAACAAACCAAAACAAATAAATATTTTGTCCTTGTTCAAATACTTATAAACGAAACTTTTTATTGGGTAATGGCCCCAAGAGCTATCAAAAGCACAATGTATATATATATATATATATATATATATATATATATATATATATATATATATTTTATATATATATAATGCATATATATATATATATATATATGTATGTATGTATATATAAGACTACTTAATAATGAAAGTGTCCTGATACTAAACTATCAAATGGTGATGCTCCAGTCCTTGAGATAGATGAATGTGAAGTACTCCTTCATTTTCATTAATCTCCGGTCCTTTCTGATTTGGAGTGGAAGTCCCTGATAGGGTCTCATCTAGGGGTCAAACAGAACCCTTCAATCATTTACTATACTTTGAAATCATTTGATTAAGTGCAAAAATGATTAATATTGAATAGAATGATTAATATTAGATAAGTATGTATGATGCTGTTTTACTGTTTTAATGATTCACATTTTGTAGAATTACAGTGGGGGGGGGGACGATAAAATTGTCACCCTAGAAAAGACGACATGATTCCATTTCCGTTTAATGAAAACCGGTTTTCTTTTTTTGTTGCTGACTATCTACTAATTGGCCAGTTGTGTACAAATCCCAAAAGCGAGAGGAGCCTTCTATCATGTCTGAAAGTGACACAATGTTCAAAGAGCGAGATCTGAGATGCGCCGCTGTACAACTCATGCTCTCTATCGATCCAAGTTATGACAACAGGACCATTGCCAGCACCCTCGAAATGCAAATCTGGATTGCCACGAATAACAGGGACGTGTCCAGGTTGATGAAAACAAAGTTTCCGGCTACAGTTATGGTCTTTGGTGTGGTTTCAAGTGAGGGCCACATCATGCCCCCTCACATCTTCGAAGTCGGCTTGAAAGTCAACACCAAAGTATACCTGGATGTGCTGAAGAGTGTGGTGATCCCCTGGTGTAATCAGGTGACCGGTGGTAGACCGTGGGTGTGGCAGCAGGACTCGGCGCTGGCCCACAAGTCCAAAGAGACCCAGGCTTGGCTTCAGAAGGAGTGCTTCGACTTTTTACCCTTCTCTCACTGGCCCCCCTCCTCCCCCGACCTGAACCTGCTGGACTACTTCGTTTGCTTATATGTCGAGAACATCACCAACATGACTTCCCACAACACCAAAGCCAGCCTGATCGCCCCCATCCGCCGAGTATTCGCCGAGCTCCCGCCGGCGCTTGTGGAAAAGACATGCTTCCAGTTCCGGATCCGTATCGAGGCGGTGATTGAGGCTGAAGGCGGCTACATTGAATAGATGTCAGCTCTACTACATAATCAAGTTACCTGAATTGATTTTGTTCAATAAAAGTTTTAAAATAAAGCTGTAGTGTTGTTTTCTTTAGGACGATAATTTTATCCTTTCACCCTGTATTACTATCAGATAGTTATACTTGAAACGATTTAATTATTAGTATTAGATAGCAATACTTCAAACCATTTAACTGTGAGTAAACTTATGATTACTATCAAATTGAATCATTAGTTCTCCATTGGAAGTCTTGAGACCGTTTAACTCTGTGTAAACAAATAAGCATTTTAAGCTTAAAAAATAATGGTACTTACATATTATTTGCTTACAAATCATACTGAAATCATTTAGTTATGTACAAACAAAGGATTAATATTAAAGAGAATTAATAGACAATCTAAGATAGCATGACAGACAGTAAACGAAGTGAGTAGAAGGAAGAGTACTGCGAGAGCTCATACTGAAAGCTGCCAGGCAAGAAGAACCAATATACCTGCGGAAACAACATTTCAAGAATTTACTTGGAAAACCTCCGAAAGTTACTGATGAACCTATCACGAAAATTATTTGTAATCCACTAGATATCAAACTTGGACTGTTTGCACGAGAAGAACTCGACTCAGTACTTGAAAAAAATTAAAATAGGAAAGCAGCAGGCCTTGATGAAATACCCCCAGAAGTATGAATAACAAGGAAATTCGACGACTAACATCTCCTCTGATACTACATAGCCGTATATAAACAGAACACAATAGATAGATGGACGAAAGGATGCATCCTCCCTTTCCCGAAGAAAGGTGACCTTGGAATAGCTAAGAACTTCCGAGGTATAATCCTTACTTCCATCGCAGTCAAGATCTACAATGCTCTGCTACCCAACCGCATAGAACCTAAAATTGTGAAAATACTTCGGAAGAACCAAAATAGCTTTCGAAGAAAATGATTCACATCATCACAAATTTTGTCTATTAGCCGAATTTTAGAATGTGTTCGTGCAAACTTCTCCAAGGCATTTGACTCCATACACAGAGGAAAGATGGAGCAAATACTTCTCACCTACTGTCTCCTCAAAGAAACCGTCGCAGCCATAATGATGCCTAATTAAAACATAAAAGTGAAAGTTCGACAACCGGATGGAGACACAGACTACTTTAAAATTGTAGCAGGCATGCTGCAAGGAAACACATTAGCCCCATACCTGTTTATTGTCTGCCTACACCACGTGCTTCGGACGTCAATAGACTTAATGAAAGGAAACGGCTTTACGCTGGCAAAGAAAAGAAGCAGAATATACCCCGCACAAACTATTACGGACGCGGACGACGTTGATGACATAGCGCTTCTGGCAAATACACTCACCCAGGGCCGAATCCCTGATACCAAGGCTAGAACGGGCTGCAGGTGGCATAGACCTCTTTGTGAACGCAAACAAAAAAGAATGCATGTGCTTTAATCAAAGAGGCGACATCTCCACACTAAATTACGGATCTCTGAAACTCGTGGACAAGTTCACCTACCTAGGAAGTAGCGTATCATTAACCGAGAAAAACATCAACACGCTACTTGCAAAGGCATGTACAGCTACCGATTAGTTATCAGTCATATAGAAGTCAGACCAATCTTATAAATTAAAACGCAGTTTTTTTCCAAGCAGAGATCATGTCAATACTGCTATATGGATAAACCTCATAGACGCTGACTAAGCGTATGGCGAAAAAGATTATATGCAATTACACAAGAATGCTGCGAGCTATATTGAACAAGTCTTGAAACCAACACCCTCGAAAACAGCAGCTGTACAGCCACCTGCAACCCATCACGAAAACCATCCAAATTAGACGAACCAGACATGTGGGACACTGCTGGAGAAGTAAGAAGGTACTTATAAGTGATGTACTCCTATGCATCCCTTCATATGGACGAGCAAAAGTTGGACGACCAGAGGAAGGTTTTTGGTGGTCTTTCCAGTCGACATGTCTCGCTCTGGTCAGCCGCGTTTGAATTGGGCGCGGATCTGGCCGGGTGTTACTTGTCGATTGGTGATTTCCTCCGGCCCAGGCTTTTAACCCCTTCAGGGGAGGTGATTATTGCCTGGCGCCTGTGGCGCCCTTAATAATACGAGGCCGTAGGTATTTTTAGAAAATGCCGGGCGCGTGTGGGCTCCGGCTCTGCGCCCGGACCTACCTAAAAAAGGGCTTGTGCCGCACTGGCACGTTCGGTGGGGCGAGCAACAAATCGCATCTACTGTGGTTCTGCGCCTATACGGGATGTAGCCTGGAAGACCTGCCGAGAGCGATGGACGATGGGGTCGAGTGGTGAGAGAGTGTCAGGGAGTTCCATGCAGGGAGACCGACATGGTGATGATGATATCTGAAAACTCGAAACTGTATTCTCACAAATCAGCTCTGGGTCTTTTAAAAATGATATTAATAACAAACTATTCAAACAAAAATTATATATATATATATATATATATATATATGCATGTGTCTATGTGTGTATTTTGCTGACGTCGAAGTGAACGGATGTCCTTTTCGTCGCTCCTCAAAAATGGTACATTTAAAGTAAGTAAGGGAAGGAGTGATTTTTATTTATTTACTTTTCAATCTATATATTTATACTTTGTGTCGTATACTTTATTCAAGTAAAATTAGATATAAACAAATATATATATTAATTACGTACAAATATTTTATTACTTTTTGATTATTCAAGATATAAAGCTGATACATCCTCTAGTTTAAAAACTGACAAACTGGTAATATTTCCCAGTAAAACCCAGCAATTGAAAACGAATAATATCATATTTAAGTTAATTATAAAATTGGTGCAATTTACTGAGATTGAGTTGTTTTTATTATTTATTTATTTATTTATTTATTTTTTATTTATCTATCTATCTATTTATTTATACATCTATGAAGAAAAGAGAAAAAAATCTCAAAGTAATGAATTATACTTTTATTCATCTATTTATTTTTTTATGCTTGTAGTAGACCAGCAATAACTGTATCAAATTAATTTTTATTATATTATTAACCACAGTATTTAAATATATTTTAACTGTAGTAAAGTTGGTGACGGTGAACCGAAGGCTTCCATTTCAATTGCTATTACACCGAGGTGTTGGGGAGGGCGCTACTCCTTTCCCTGGATTGTTCCGCTTTACCCTTGATACATACCTTATATTGCTGAGTGTTAAGCAAGGAGGTATCAAGTACCGTTTTTAAAGTCTTTGGTATGACGCGACCTGAGATTGAACCCAGGTCTCCCGGACCATTGAATTGTATGCCGACGTCTGGAATTCTGATGATCATTATAATTTTTTTCGCATTAGCATATCAATAGTATTGGTGGGATATTTCAAAATACAAAAAGGCATTTTTAATTAATAATTATAATAATCAATCCTATTTACCCAACCACTCCCCTCGGGCAGGATATGACACAAGGTCAATTTTTAAGCGGAGTTTAACAGGTTTGAATTCAGAGTTTTCCTTCTCCTAGACTAGTTGCCTCACCAAGGCTGAAGAACCTAGTCTGCCCTACCCACAGCTGGAAGGAGAGTAATTGGATTCATACCTTTCCCAAGGGTATTAGTGCTATGTGAAATGCAATAAGTCTCGTCCAGGATTTGAACTCGTGTCGCCGTGTTCACTTCCTACGACGATAACCATTACACCACGGGCACCTCCATTAATAATAATTAATAGACTTCGATTTGTCTACTTCCACTTAAATGATAAACTTCGAACCGTTTACTTCGACGGCTAGTGTTCCGTAATATGAATGTGTATGTATATATAAACAAGTCATGTCATCAAATCCAGGAGGTGTATGTCAGAAGTTGGCAACCCTAGGTGTAAGGGAGTAAACCCCGACAGAAAATCAGGAGTGGAGCCCCGCAGGCGGCTGGCTGGAGTATTCGTCACCTTCCGGCAGCCCCTGCATCACATCTAGTTTTCAGCCGTCTTGACCATGTCTTGCCGCTAGATCAGGCCCACCGGGACGAGAGATTGAGGCTGGCTCCGTGCAAACCTACTTCATTTTAAACAGAGTCAAGCGCAATTCATAAATCAACCTTCATTCCATCCTATTATCTAAAGTCCTGTGGCGACGGGTGAGTGACAAAGCGACAGATGTGGGTACACTAAAAGTCGTAGCTGCTGCCTTGCACCCAGACGACTCAGGCTGTATGGTCGATCCTTACTGACAGGAGCAGAAGTAATGTTCAGCAGCCGTCTGAGTGTCTGAGCAAGCTTCTATAGGACAGCCCTGCTCAACCTTGCAGCATGGGGAACGGTTTAGAAAAGTGCCGTAAACATTGCCTTCTATACTCTACCCTAGCCGGTTCACCGCAGTCGGCGGGGACCTCTCTCAAACAAGAAAGCAAAAGAAAATACCTCTGAATATCGCCACGTGGAACGTCAGAACGCTTATTGACCAGGACGACACAGATAGACCTCATAGACGAACCGCTCATCGATTTTGAACTTGCCAAGTACAAAATCAACATTGCCACCTTCAGTAAGACCAGGCTGGCAAGCAAAGGAGAGCTGACTGAAAAGAGCTCAGGCGTGTCTTTTTTTTTCTGGAGCGGACGTGCACTCGATGATAAACGCAAAGCCGGAGTGGGCTATGCCATCAAGACTTCACTTGCAGGCAAGTTGGCCTGCTCTCTGAAAGGGGTGAATGACCACCTCGTGACTATGAGTCTTCCACTTCATTATGGGAATAAGTTCTCTACCATCATTAGCGACAATGCACCCACCATGACCAATATGGATGAGACAAAAGACGAATTCTATAATGACTTTGAATCGGTTATCTCCGCTGTTCCCGCTGAAGACAAGCTCATTATTCTTGGTGACTTTAATTCAAGAGTTGGACAAGACAGCGCCCCCACAATATGAACATGTAAAATATACAGATGCAGGGAAATCCGCAAAACGCTGACGACTCTCCATAGTTCAGGTACGAAACGTTTATTAACTTCTTGAGTTTAGTTTTTCGACATGAGGAGAGAGAGAGAGACACACACACAATTTTTACTATGCTGACTGTTCCTACATCGCCCACAGCCAACTGCCAGTTGGACTGCTCGGCCCAGAGGCAAAATCTCAACTAACTGACCCAACAAACGCGCTGCACATCCCGTAGTCCCCAGCTGGGCTGCCCGGCCCAGAGTCAAAATCTCAACTAACTGCTTTTTTAAAAAATCACCAAAATTCCCAGCCCATGGCTTTCAGGCATGACATCATTCACACCCCAGTCCTATTTCCTATCTGGGGTTTTCATTATGACATTTGTGATTGTCATATCCTCTGCGCACGAGCGTGAACACCTGCACTAATAGCCGAATAGTTCAAAGCCCAACTGAATGATAAAATATAATTAACGAAAAATGATTAATATAAAAAAAAAAATCATTCCGCAATCATATAATAGGAGTACTGGGTAAACACGGGACCGGAAAAAGCAAAAGCTACGGCCTACTATTTCTTCAGACCGGCGCCAAGCATAAACTTCTAACTACCGACACCGTATTCCGCCCCCCTACTCGCAACAAGACATCCTGTATGCACCCCCACTCTAAGCACTGACATCTGATCGACTATGTCATTGTGAGATGGGGACATGTGTGGGATGTGAGAGTCACGAGGGCCGTGTGTGGTGCAGAATGCTGGACAGATCATCGCCTAATCATTTGAAAACTAAGAGTCCAGGTTTAAACAAGACCACTGGACAAAAAAGCACGAAGCTAAAAGACGCACCAAACAAGCCATAATTTGTTGAGTCCTTAAACAAGTGGCTTGATACCATCCTTTTGGACGAGCGAGATGTGGAAGCAGCTTTGATCACTCTCTGGGACACTGTATACAACACAGCTACAGAGTGTTTTGGACCATCTACCAGAAGACACAGAGACTGGTTTGATGAGAACCATGCGAAGATCATGGACCTCATAGAGAAAAAGCGCGCTACCTACCTGGTCCACCTCCATCATCCTCGGTGTATTACCAAGAAAGCTGCTGTAAAAAGCATACGCAGCACCGTTCAGCGGCTCTCTGCGAGATCCCTGGTTGAGCGTTAGAGCTGATGAAATCCAAGGTTACGCAGACAAGAATGACATGAAAAACTTTTACAGCAGTCTGAAGGAGGCCTATGGTCTCACCAGTATCGGTTCATTTCCGTATCTGAGTGCAGTTCCTAAGCCTTCCTATAGTCCAGACCTTGCTCCCAGTGACTTTTGGTTATTCCCTTAGCCCAGAGGCTGTCGTTATGAGACAATTGAGGAGATGAAAGAGGCTGTGACGAAGGTCATTGACACGCTCACACAAGAGGACTTCCATAGGGCCTTCCAGAAGTTGTTGGAACGGTACAAGTGCATTGCAGTTGAAGGAGATTTCTTCGAATTAGACTAGAGTTTCAAGTGTGTACTGTCAATAAAAGTGCCCATACGAAAAAGTCTGGAAACTTATCATATGCCCCTCGTATATATATTTATGTATATATGTAGATCTGTTCAGATATCGTCATATATCTTACGAAAGGATTTTTTGATTTTGGCATCACAGACGTCATCATAGAAAATGGAGATGGCGAAGTGAGTTCAAACCAAGGGAAAGGCTTGACTCTATCTAGTTTCTTTCTAGATATTGGTAGATATTAGAGCTGCCTGGGTTCTTTACCCTTGGCACAGAAAGTAGTCTAGAAAACTGGAGGCTCTACATTCAAACCAACTGTACTCTGCTTAAAAAATTGACTGTGTTGCATTCTACGTATGATAGGAGAGTCAGGTGAATACAAATAGTAACGTTGTCATAAGCTTTAATGATTCATTGCCTATTTTCCCTGGAAAATCATTCTTAGTATAATTACGAGGGATAAACAATATTGGGTTAGGGTTAGGTTGGGTTTATGGCCTACCAAACTTTGTTGGTTATTTAATGCGAAGTCCTGTTTTTATATATATATCAATTATATAATTTGTAAAAACATTTTATAGATACAAACAGTTAAGTGATCAAGCAGTTCTATTTCTGACAATTCAATTTAGCGTCAGTAATTTGTTTGCACTCAGTTTAAATGTCAATTACTTCTACAAGACCCATAGCCAGGACCCTATCAGGTGCTATCACTACTGTCCAGAGTGGACCTTGGAATAATGGCAATGAAGGGATACTCCATATTCCTCAGAGCTCTGGCATACTGGAGCTTCACTATATACAAGACACTCATTGGTGGGGTTCTTACCTCTCCTCAGAGATGCAGTCGGTGTATTCTACAGCAGCAGCAGCAGCAGCAGCAGCAGACTGGGTTAAGATAAAAGTTAGGAATTTGCTGCAAGTGAAGATTGAAAAGTACAATCGAAATAAAACATATAGACGTTAGGGCTTGACACGACCAGTCGATGGATCGAATTGGGCCTATTCACCCGCCCGTTTAGCCCAGTAAGAGACAAAGTGGTGTGTTGCAAGTGACTTGACCTCCCGGTTTACGGATCTCGTCCTTAATCATCACAGGTCCCTACCCACAGACAAAAAAGTGGCCTCGTTGGAGGGGGTCTTACCAGTAAGCGTATTATACAGCCCCACCCCCAGCCAACAGTGCGATAAACAGCTTTGATCAAAATAAATGGTGACCATGCAGAAGCAATAAAGAGCTGAAAAAACGTACAAGACACTTCTAAGATTTTCCCTAAATTGTTCAGAATATTGCAATGAAAACCTTTCGATATATCAATACACAGAAATGCAAATATTGAGAGTGTTAGATGAACACTATGTCAACTCTTGTTTTATTGATTGCCAAAGTCAGTCATTGTTTTTGCAAGTAAATATATGGTTTCAAGTGTCTAGTCTTCTGTTATATCCTAAGTATTTAGAAACAACCAAATATAACCCCCCCAAAACCCCCCAAAAAACAAAAACAGTTTAATATGTTTTAAACACAATGACATTCTTTTTATTTTCTCATAGATCGTTGTACAGTGCGATACTAATGGATTAGCGCTGTCTCTACACGTACCTGTAGTCAAGTAGCCTGTTAATTGTCTGCTTTTACCTTGTTTCCCTTATGCGTCAATCATTCGTTAGGGGAGATAACTTTCCCTTAACACCTCCCCTTTTGTGCCTTTTGATTGCATGACTTTTTAAAAAAATTTATTTGTTGTTGATTGAGTTTTCTCTGAAGTCTAAACGATTTTCTAAGAACGAGTTTTGGCGTGGTATTAGAATTATTCTTTGGTATATCCTGTGAACATTGTGCCCAATAGGATATCTAGCGGTAAGGTCAAATTTGATTTGGTCTCTGAAAGGTAGGAAGATCATAACTGGTTTGCAATATTGAGGATACAGGGTTCGATAGGTAAATTGTCATCTAAAGTTCTCATTTGAATTGGTAAATGCTGCTTTTATAGTTACCTTTAGTTCCTTTTTTGCGTTGCACATAGTTTTGTTGGTTTCTTTCTCAATCACACCTCTGACATAATAATCAAAGGGGTTACAGTCTAGTGAGTTAGGAGTTCAGATCTTTGGGAATATGTATTTGAAGAAATTTTCTGACTGCCAAGACTGAGTTTTCCTGCTTGTGTGACATGATACAGTACTGTTGCTAGACTTAGTCTTCCAGCAGCCACTCTCTTGATTCAGGGCCGCACTATCTCCTCTCGGCACTTGATGTAGGCCTCAGTGTGGAGAGTGAGGCTCTTAGGGAAGATGAATGGTGGCATAATGTCACCATCGCTAGTAAACGCTCCACTCACCATGATATGGAGTGGGTGTTTTTCTTCAATATCAGTACATCTTGGAGAGACAGGAAACTAATGACTGTTCTGTGAGTTCACTATCTAATCCTGGTAGAAATTTTTATATCTACGTCATATGTGACATTCCCAGAAAGACGTAGTGTTCGTCTTTGAATCCATTTTTCTTTGCCATTGGGATAGTCTTTAGCAAGTATGGATTGCCCTTGTGAAATCGCCATTTTCGTGAGTTCTTTGTTTAGATCCTCGTCGCCAAAGATTTGTCATATCTTAAGTATTTAAGTAAAGTTGTCTCCCTTTAGTCGAGGGTGACTTGAAAGCTCCCTTTTCAATAGCTACTACATCGAGGTGTAGGGGAGGACGCTACGCCTTTCCCTGGATTGCTCCACTTTACTCTTGCTCCTTACCTAATAAAGCTGAATGTTAAGCAAGGCGGCATCAAGTACCATTTTTGGAATCTTTGGTATGACTCGACTTGGGATTAAACCCCGGTCTGCCAGGCCACTGGCGAATACTCTACTCATTAGGTCTAATTATTAACAAAAAACAAAATATAACAAAAATCAGTTGAATATATTTTAAATTCGACAAATTTTAAAAAATTTTTCTCACCGACCGTTGTATAGATGGATTCGGGCGGTTTAGCGCTGACTTTCTCTACACGTGCTTGTAATCAAGCAGCCATCTTGTTGACTAATTTTACTTTGTTTCTCGGAAGAGTCAGTCATTCATTAGCGGAGATAACTTTCCCTTAACATCCTATTTAACAATAATAATAATATGGGACATGAAAGTGACGGAGATACCAATTGTAATTCGTGCACTTGGAACAATTCCCAAAGGATTGGTAACGAAACTGGAAGACTTAGAAATTAGAAGACAATCAGAGACCATATAGACTGCAGCGTTACTAAGATCGGAAAGAATATTGAGAAGAGTCTTAGAGACCCGAGTAAACTTCCTGTCACCCAAACTTCAGTGAAAAAACCGTCAAACAACGCAGGTCTAAAAAGACTCTAAAAGGAGCAGAAAAAAATGAAGTTAGTTGGATCCTAACTACGGATCTGCGAATAAAACGAAAAAGGGAATATCAAGGTCTGTGTCTGTCTTTATCCTCTTGCAACAGTTTATTTCTCTCTGCCAAAATAAAGAGTTTGACTCATTTCGTACTCTTTCTCTCTCTTCAGCGACTACTAAGAAGGATATTAGCAAATAAACTGTGTTCCGTGAGCGCATTACTTTTTCTCATGGTGAGGTTACAGTGAGGGTCCGACTGAAACTGAGGGGGTAGTGCTACAGACATAGACACTTTAGAACCGTGGTGGTAAAAAGTCTATGTGGTACCGTGGTATAATAAATGTCTACAAGGTGAAATAGTATTACAAAAAGAAAGTCTAAAGTTAGATAATATATTATTTTTCGATGAATATTTCAAATCTTACAGATTCAAGAAAAGGAAGAAGCTCTTGGTGTAAATATTATCATCGCAGGAAATGAAAACGTTGATCAAAGTTCAATTCCTGATGAGGCTGTTTGCATCTCATATTGAGATAATACCTTTCATATGGGTATGAATTCAACTACTGTCCTTTGCCCAGTTGGTTGGGGATGTAGACTACCCCAACTGCTCCTCTGCAAATGAGTAAGACCCGTTCCAATGAGTGTCCTGGATATGACACTAAACAATCTGATGGTAAGGTTCCAATGATGCTGGAGCTTTGGTAAATGCGAAGCACCCCTTCATTGCCATCGCCCCCAGGTCCATTCTGGCCCGAGTGGTAGCACCAGATAGGGTCCTATCTATGGGTCAAATAGAACTAAACTGCGTACTTAACCTAAGCTGAATTGTTTGAAATGGAACTGTTTTTGTCATTGAAATTATGCTTATGTTAAACTGAATTGTTTAAAAAAATAACTGTTTTGACATTTAACTGTGTGTAAACAAAATCTATACTTATACTAAACTGAACTGTTTGAATTAAAACAGTTTGGCTAAACCGAATAGCTTGAAGTAGAAATGTTTTTGACAATTAAACTGTGTACTCATGCTAAACTGAATTGTTTGAAAAAGAACACTTTTTCTTTTTATTTCTTTCTCAGTCTTGGAAAGGGTTAACTCTGATTTCAAACCCCAACCAAACGTGTCAGTGTAGCTGAGTTACTCTGGCTTAAGATCAGAGATCATTCAGAGATATTTTCTTTCTTCTTGTAGCGTGTAATCTAATACCAACTGTAACAACTTACTTGAAAAGGATGATGGGCATCGCCAAGCAACTCTGTTGACGCAAAGATAGCTACAATGCTGATCTGAAATTCTGAAAAAGCTTATAAGTATATCATTATTTTATCTTTTTTTTCAGCCAGCAGTGTAGATAAACAGTAAACACGTCAATCAAACTCGTCTCTACCCTTTTTTTCTAGATTAAATTTTAATTGAGCAAACATCATTACTGACGATGATACGTCATTCAGTAATGTCAACTATACCATATATGGGTTATTTAATTCCAAATCTTGTTTATATATATATATATATATATATATATATATTTACTAACCTACTATCTACCAGCATTCAAGGTTACCAGGAAAAAGAAAAAAAAAACCGCCAGGAGCAAGAGATAAAAATATCTCGAATCACCGCCCGGGGAAAAATGATAAAATATCATAGGACAAAAATAAGACAAGGCCAACTTCGTCACACCAGTTGAAAAAAATCAGA
This sequence comes from Sepioteuthis lessoniana, assembly GCA_963585895.1. Taxonomy (NCBI): domain Eukaryota; kingdom Metazoa; phylum Mollusca; class Cephalopoda; order Myopsida; family Loliginidae; genus Sepioteuthis; species Sepioteuthis lessoniana. Next base: position 46,900,586 of record OY757945.1, on the reverse strand, counting down.
GATATGCAGTCAGTTGGTCAAAAAAAAAAAAAAAAAAAAATAAAACCCACCGTAAAATGCCAAATGCTACAATTACAAGAGTGCTCAATACGAGGTGGAGCCAATTACAAAAACTAACTTAAATCGCGAGTCGGAATTCTCCTACTAAAGTTTCACCTCATCAGAGAGTTTAGTACCTGATGATCCGTTGAGGTAAAACTTTAGTAGGAGAATTCCGACTCGCGATTTAAGTTAATATATATATATATATATATATATATATATATATATATATATATATATATATATATGTGTGGCGGGTTGGGTAGGTAGGTGTATGTGTGTGTGATTTGTAATTTGCTGGCACCACCATTTTTAAACAAGCAAGCTGGAGTTCATATGTTTGCACAGTTAAATCGTTTCATTATTGTAATTTAACACTAATGAGACTAATTAATATTAATAATTTGTTTGCACACAGTTATTTAATTTAAGGCTAGGTTATTTAGTTCAATGGCACATCATCGCTTAATTGTAATTCAATATCAAAACCTCTCTCTATATATATATGTGTGTGTGTGTGTGTGTGTGTGATTTTTTATTTTTATATTTATTTCTATAACTCAGGCGGCGTGAAAAAAAAGACAGACGGTGCACTTTTTAATACAAAAAAATTACACAAACTGATATCTGGGGAAAAAAAAATTCAATAAAAAAGAAAGACTGAAAACATCCGTACTGCTGGAAAATAACCAGCCACACCACAATGTACAAGTGCCTCATAGACTGTGTTGAGCCAAACTAAAAATTCCTTGCGAGTCAGAAAATAACTAACAAGGTCTTACCTATCGGATCATCAGAAGATTCAAACTTATGAGGGTTGGCCCAAACGACATTGGGGGTGTCGTGGTGGTGTGATAGTTAAAGCGAGGACTGCGTAATCGCAGTAAGCGAGTTCGTACTCCAGTCGTTCTATTACGTTCACTTTCGGGCAAATACCATTGGGAAAGGTATGGACCATCTTATCCTTCCATCTATGGGTTAAATAGTATTACTACTGTTCTTCTAGGAGAATGGCTTTGGCATTAAATAACCTACAAGGTGAACATGCCATTAAACAAAGAAACCAAACCAAACGATATTTTATTAATAAAGCAGCCACCAGAAAGGATAGAAAATTAGATAGAAAAAACAAATTCTCATTTTATTTGCCAAGTAACCAAGCTGCTTTAATGCCTGTAAAGATAACGCATTTCTAATCTCTGGTTGAATTATTCATTGGGTTGGTTGGTTGGGTTTATGGCATATTAACCTTTGCAGGTTATTTAACGCCAAATCCATTTTTTGTGAATAATCAGTTCTATTTCAAATAATTCCGTTTAGCATGAGTACACAGTTTGTCAAACAGTTCTAATTCAGCTAATTCAGTTAAATATAAGTACAGATTTTATTTACTCACAGTTAAATCTCAAAACAGTTCTATGTTGAACCATTCAGTTTAGTGTAAATACAGTTTCAATATCAAAAAACAGTCCTATTTCAAATAATTCAGTTTAGTATAAGCACGCTGTTTAAATGTAAGTACGGTTTCAGTTAAGCATAAGCCCACAGTTTAAATGTTAGTTCGGTTTAATGTTCAAAAACATTCAATTTCAAGCTATTCAGTTTAGTCAAACAATTCAGTTTAGCATAAGTATGCCGTTAGTTCTATTTAACCCATAGATAGGGCCCTATCAGGTGCTACCACTCCGGTACAAAGTGGGTCTGAGAGCAATGCTAATGAAAGGGTACTCCACATTCCCAAAGCTCCAGTATCACTAGAACCTCACCATCAGTTTATTTAGTGTCATATCATCCAAGACATTCGTTGGGGGATCTTACCCCTCAGCAGAAGTGCAGTCGGGTGTATTCTACTGTCCCAACCGACTGGGCAATATTCATTGGGGTTATTGTAAGAATCTTTAGAATGTCCGGATGATCCGGTCGGTGAGCATAAGTAGTTAGTTTCTGGCTCTTTAGCTATCATCATCATCATCATCATGTCGTGCCGCTAGCACGGATATCCCTGACCCTCTCTCGCTACTTCTCCCTATCGTTCATCACCTCAGACAGGTCTTCAGGGCTTCATCCCGTATCCTTACATAGCTGCTGTATGTATATTCGAGCTGGTCGTTCTGCTTTTGGTCGGTCATATGTGGGGGTCCATAGGAGTACATCACTTATGAGCTCGTCCTTGCTTCTCCAGTAGTGTTCTGCAAGTTTGGTTCGTCTAGCTAGGATATTTTTCGTGATGGGAGGCAAGTGGCCGTATAGTTGGTGCCTTGTGGGGTGTTGTCACCAGGACTTGTTCAATATTGCTCGCAACATTCTTGCGTAATTGCCGTCTAGCTTCTTCTCCAGCCGTTTAGTTAGCGTCCAAGTAGTGCATCCATACAGCAGTATCGATACGACCGCTGCGTGGAAGAAACTGCGTTTCATTTTATCGGTCAGGTCTGATTTCCATATGATCGATATGCTATCGATAGCTGTCCATGCCTTCGTTAGCCGCGTGTCGATGTCTTTTTCAGTTGATGAGACACTGCTTCCTAGGTAGGTGAATTTGTCTACCAGTTTCAGAGAGGTTCCGTCTAGTGAGGAAATGTTGTCTGTTTGATTATAGCACATATATTCAGTTTTGTGGGCATTGACATGGAGGCCAATGCCTGCGGCGGCTCGTTCCAAGTTATGCTGTAGTGTTTCGGCCTGGTTGGGTGTATTCGCCAGTATCGCTATGTCATCGGCGTAGTTGGCGTCGGTAATTGTTTTTGCGGGGTACCCTCTGCTTCTTTTCTTTGTCAGCTCGAAGCCGTTTTCTCTGATTTTATCAATCGATGTTCTAAGCACGTAGTCTAGACGGACGATAAAGAGGTATGGGGCTAGCGTGTCCCCTTGTTGTACTCCTGCTACAATGTCGAAGTATTCTGTGTCTCCATCCGGTGAACGTACTTTCCCTTTGGTGTTTCTATAGAGAATCGTTATTGCTGCTATGGTTTCTTTTGGTAGGCCGTATGCTAGTAGGATTTGTTCCATCTTTCCTCTGTGAATGGAATCGAAGGCCTTGATAAAGTCGACAAATAGTAATGTCGCCTGTAGTTTTTTTTTTGCCCGTACGCCTTCAAGGATGTGTGTATGTGTGTGTGTGTGGGGGGTAACTTCATTTTTAAACGAGTTAGAGCTCATTCGTTTGCACAGTTAAATGGTTTCTAGTATAGTAAATTATTAATCAGTCCTTTTTTACTCTTAAATTGGACCCTAACGATATCAATACTAGTGTGTAAACAAATTTGTTGTAACTCATTTAAAAATGAAAATACCGACAAACTGTTGACTTATTTAAACTATTCACCGACATACTGCGCTTAAAAACTAACGTGTCGAATCCTTAACAAATCAGCGTTTAACATTATTCAAAATACAAAAAAAAAAAAAAAAGCATTTAAAATTAAATTATTCTTAAAGAATTAAGAGTTGATTTGTCAGCACCATGAAATGGTTTCAAGCATTGCTTATTTAACATTAGTAATTCTATTTATCAAGCATTCATACCTCATCCGAATAACTTGCACACAGTTGTATAGTTTCACATAACTAATTATAATAATCTCATGTAAAAGATTAAAAAGTTCTATTCAGCCTACAAATGAGACCATAACAGGTTCGATCACTCCGGTACAAAGTGGGTCTGAGAGCAATGCTAATGAAAGGGTACTCCACATTCCCCAAATTCCACAACTGGAGTCTCACCATCGGATGCAGTTTAATCCCATACCCAGGACACTAAATGGTTTCAATTTCGTTTGTTTGTTATTTAATGGCATATCAACTTCTTGGGTTATTTAATGCCAAATCCATCCTTTTTAGAAGGTACTATTTAACCCATAGCTTGAAAGGTTAAGAGGATTCATACCAAGGGTATTTGTCCGAAAGTGAACGTATTAGTACGACTGGAGTTCGAACTCGCATACTCCACAGTCCAGCACTTTAACCATTACACCACGAGGACAGCTCCGCTGAATGGTTTCAAGTATTGCTATCTAACATTAATAATTCTATTCAACGTTATTCCTTTGTTTGTATCCATTTAAATGGTTTTAGAGTATCTAATACTCATAATTCAATTTCGTATTAATCATTTGTTTGCACATAGTTAAATGGTTTCCAGTATAGTGAATGATTGAACAGTTCTATTTGACCCATTTGTAACAGGTGTTAGCACTCTGGATAATAGTGGACCTGAGAGTAATGGCAATGAATTGGTACTCCTCATTCCCCAAAGCTTCACAGTCTGATGAAGTTCTTGGCCATATACAGGACACTCGTAGGGGTGGTTATCTTACTCCCCAGCTGAGAGAGGCAGTCGATTTATTCTTCAGTCGACTGGGCGGAAAATGTATTTTTAGCGTTCTTTAAAGTTAAGCGATAGTTGTATTGTTTTGCTATTTATTTTCGCTAGCCATTACATCAAAAACCTTGCCCAACCGGCTGGGACTGTAGAATATATCGACTGTTTTTCTGTAGAGGAGTAAACCCCAACAAAAGAATGTTTTGTATATGACACTAAGCAATCTGTTAGCGAGGTTCCAGTACTGCTTGAGCTTTGGGGAATGCAGAGTACCTCTTAATTGCTATCGCTCCCAGGTCCATTTTGGCCCAGAGTGGTAGCCCCTGATAGGTTACTATTTATGGGTCAAATAGAACTAAACTGTGTACTTATGCTACACTGAATTGTTTGAAAAAGAACTGTTTTGACATTTAACTGTGTGTAAACAAAAAAACTGTACTTAGGCTAAACTGAATTGTTTGAAATAGAACTGTTTACGTAAATAAAAATGGATTTGGCATTACCTAATTTACAATGGTTGATATGCCATTAAACCAAACCAACCCTACATAAAAAATCGGACAACTTGACGGTATTTTTAAACCATTAAATAGCATGATTGTATGGCCCAGGAGAGCTATTTTTCTCAGGGCACAGTAAAGTGATTGATATGACTTAAATGAATAAAATCATTTCATTCTCAAACATTAAAAGTAGTCCTATGTATAATCTTTCATAGAAATGAATTAAAAAATAAAATAGAAGTCAGTTTTTTATGTATTCTTAATTAGTTCTGTTAGGTTTTTCTAATCTAATCTCGTATTTTATCACATAAAAACTTAAATATTTTTGATAGTATCTATAAGGATTGTAATTTATTAAGTTTTTTGTTTAAATGTGGCACAAGGCCGTATGAATAGGGCACCCAATGAGACTCGAAATCAATTGTGTAGGTTTGCTAACGTTTACACCACCTGAGGCGCCCATAGTAATTTACAAATTTGTTTTCCCTAAATGTGGCTCAAGGCCGTATGAATAGGGCATTCAATGACCTATTCATACGGCAAACTGCAAACATGTGTGAGCTTAAGTCTCATAGAGTATCTCATTAACAAGGCCTTGTGCCATATATGTTCTCTGATGAAAGCAACAAGCTGGAAACATACACGTATTTAAGAAAAAAATTGATTAAAAAATTCTAAAAAAATCAAATCTCTTCGTGGACCTACTCATTTAGAAAATATATATATATGTAATATATTAACGTGACCTGCGGGTGTGAATACGGTGGATGTTGTTGACAGATAGATTGATAAGACCGGTGTGATCACAGAAATGTCATCATGTCCACAGATGTTGTGCATCAGTGGATGTTGAGACAGCTGCATCCGCTCAAGGATAATATTAACAAGGTGATTGCCGAAATGTCACTATGACCACAGGTGCTGTGAATACGGTGGATGTCGAAACAGGTGCATCCAGTCGAAGATATCGGAATACCACCTTGACCTGTGGACGTGGTTGAATTCGGTGATGGTGGCAGATGCGTACGCCCACAGAACCAGGCTTAGGCAAGTAGCCAATGGGAAGCAGACAACATAACAAATGGAAAGCAAAGAAATGAGACGTGGGCGTAACCATAGTTAACGAAAAAGAGGAATTGCTGCAGGTCACGTGAGAGTTGTAGACTATGTAAGTTCCCGAATTTCGGCTAAAGTCAGTTGTTCACGCGACAACTCCTTCTTAACATTTCATATGAAAAAATTGTTTCATTCCGTCAGTTCTTAACACCCAAGGATGTATGGGTTACCCAAAATTCATAAAATTGATGTTCCACTTTTTGCTTAATGTTTGATCTGTCCAAATAAAATAATGATAATGAGTTTGTTTTTAAGATAAACGCAATGTCTGATTACAATTTCATTTTCTTTACTCTCACAAACAGATTCTGTGTTTTTCTTTGAATTCCATTTTTTTTAACAGTTCCAAACGAATTACCGTTTCCACTCAGTTATACTTTCACTGAGCTTATTTGATTTCTTCTACTATTTTACTCCTTGAGAGTTTGCTTTTCTCCAGTATTGGTTTTCACTAGAGTCTCAGTGACAAGTCTTTTCTAGTTTCCATCACTCTTTCTCAGTATCCTGGCTGATTTTAGCAGTGCAGTGATTTGGACCGCTTCAATTCATCCTCGAATCTCTAGTTCTCTCTAACATTTTCGCAGGTTTTCTGTGGGCTCCAATTTTCATGTTCCATTATTTGTTCCGTCCTCTGGCAAAATCCAGTTATTTGTACAGTTTTCCGCTTTTTTTTTTCAATCTGTAGTCTTCTGGATCGGCAAAATCCACAAGTTTACAAGTTCTTTTCTTCTTGTTAAATAGAATTATGTTTGGTCTTCTTGTCGGAATGGGGGATCCATTTGTATTTCAAAATATCACAGAATTTTTATACCAGTATGGTTTGGTTTGGTTTGTTGGGTTTTATGGCATATCAACCTTTGTAGGTTATTTAACGCCAAATCCATTTTTATGTAAATAATCTGTTCTATTTAAAACAATTCAGTTTAGCATAAGTACACAGTTTAATTGTCAAAAACATTTATTTCAAACTATTCAAGAAGTTATATGTAACAATTCAATTAAGTGTAAATACAATTTTAATGTCGAAAAACAGTTTTTTTTCAAATAATTCAGTTAAGCATAAGCACACAGTTTAAATGTAAGTACGGTTTAATTGTCAAAAACATTTCTATTTCAAGCTATTCAGTTTACTCAAACAATTCATTTTAGCATAAATATGCTGTTAGTTCAGGTGCTACCATTCCGGGCCAGAGTGGACCTGGGAGCAATGGCAATGAAGGGGTACTCCGCATTCCCCAAAGCTGCAGCACTGCTGGAACCTCACCATCAGATTGTTTAGTGTCATAACAGGACGCTCGTGGGGGGTCTTACCCCTATGCAGAGAAGCAGTCGGTGTATTCTACAGCCCCAGCCGACTGGGCAATATACCCGTATGTAACATTGTATTACCAATTTTTTCACAGACTAGTTTTGCTCCAGCATAAATTTGATCGTTCAGATCGGTGATATTGTTCGTTGGGGTATTTTTCAATTATTTCTTTATTTTTTCGGGACCTTCCTTGTCTTTCTCCTGTCCTGATTCCTTAGAGATGATAATGTAGCCTTCTTTTCGGTCATAACTTTGTTTATTAAGTCTACATTGTTTTTTTTTCTTCTGTTACCAGTGATGTTATGGTGCCCGTTCATTGGCTAAAAACAATACTTTTGCCATCCGAGACAAAAACATTTAAAAAAAGAAACACTTAAAAATTTAAATAAATGGTTTGAATAATAAAGAAGAAGAAGAAGAAGAAGAAGAAGAGGATCATGAATATTTTGTGTTTTAATTTATGAGTCTACAACAATGTTCATATGGTAATGATTACTAAGTGCTGTGACAATAAAACAAGTGCGCAGATGTTTCCTGCAAACGAAACGGATTTGCCATTCAACAATCTATCTATCTATCTATCTATCTCAATATGTACTTTTTATAAGCAAGCATGCATGCATGCATCTATCTATCTATCTATCTATCTCAGTCTGTTCATATCTATGTCTCTCTCTATAGACAAATCCAATCATCAAGTTGCGTAACCAACACCGATTTCTCTGACTCTCTCTCTCGCCATTCGTCCCTATCATCCATCGTTGCCAGCAGGTCTTCTAGACTGCATCCCGTTTCTGCACAGAGTTGTTGGTCTATAGGAGAACGTGGTGTAATTGTTATCGTCGTAGGAAATGAACACGGCGACACGAGTTCAAATACTGGACGAGACTAATTGCATTTCACATAGCACTAATACCCTTGGGAAAGGTATGAATCAAATTATTCTCCCTCCAGCTATGGGTAAATAGTAGGACAGACTAGGTTCTTCAGCCTTGGTTAGGCAATTAGTCTAGGAGAAGGAAAACTCTGAATTAAAACCTGTTAAACTCCGCTTAAAAATTGACCTTGTGTCATATCCTGCCCGAGCGGAGGGGTTGGTAAATAGGATAGGAGAACGTAACTGATGAGTTCCTCCTTGCTTCTCCCACAGTGTCTTTTGTTCGTCTTATATGGATTGTTTCAGAGATAGGAGGCAGATGGCCGTACAACTGTTGTTTCGTGGGATGTTGCTTTCAGGATTTGTTCCATATAGCACGTATCATTCTTGCGCACTTCACGCTCAGCTTTTTCTCCATACATTGTGTCAGCGTCCATGTGGTGCATCCATATAGTAGAACTTACACCAAACGCAGCTTGGAAGAAATTCCATTTTATTCTATCGGATAGATCAGACTTCTGTATGACCGATAGCTTTTCAATAGCAGTCCACGTCTTCGCTTGGCGCATAGTAGTGTCTCTTTAAGTAAATGAGATACTGCTACTGCGGTACGTGAACGTGTTCACTAATTTTAGAGAAACACCATTTAAACATATATGCTCCGTTTTGTCTGCATTCACATGGAAACCAATGCCACTTTCTGCCTGCTCCAGATTTTGCTGCAGGGATTTGGCTGGGGTAGGTGTATTGTCTGTGTCTGCAGTAGTTAGAGTGGGGTATCATCTGCTTCTTGCTTTTTTTAGCGTAAAGCCATTTTCTTTCATTAGATCTATCAACGTTTGGATAAAGTAGTCTTGGCAGATTATTGATAGGGGGCTAATGTATCCCCTTGCAGAACACCAGCAACAATGTCAAAGAAGTTTGTGTCTCCATCCAGTGAGCAAACTTTGGCTTTGGCGTTACTAGAGAGCATTATTATGACTGTGGCAGTTTCTTTGGGGAGACCACAGGCTAAAAGTATCAACCATATATAACCAAAACATTATAGAGAGATGGACAAAAGGTTGCGTCCTCCTCTTCCCAAAGAAAGGTGATCTTGGAATCGCCAAGAACTACTGAGGTATAACTCTTACTTCCGTTTTATGATGCTCTGATTCTCAATCGCATCGAACCAGAAATTGAGAAAATTGTTAAAAAGAATCAAAATGGTTTTCAGAGAAATCGATCCACAACATCTCAGGTCTTGACAATCTGTGGAATCATAGGAGATTGTGTAAAAAAGTTCGTGGCGACACTCTTGTTTGTAAATTTCTCCAAGGCATTGGGTTCCATTCATATCTAATAAAATAGATAAATATTGGTAAAAGTAAGAATATATATATATATATATATATATATACATATATATAGTATCCAGTCAGCGTCCGAAGACAATGGGTGTGGATTATTAGCGTATAGAATATACGAGGAATTTCATATAAAACTACTATGACCCCTTTCGTTGAGGAAATTAACATATATAAGAAATAAACGGAAAAATATATGAAGATAATCGTTTAGTTTACAAGCTTACATTATCCATAAAATTCCACTTTCTACGAAAAATCTAGCACATGTTCAAATTAGGATGAGTTAATTTACAGGAACAACTTTTTTCTGGCTCTTTAATTTTTCTAATACTTTATTGCTTTAACCCACTTTACTTTCGCCTGAGAATGTAAAATTATATAGCTTTTTTCTTCCTTTTTTTCATACATATATACATATATATATATATATATATATATATATATATATATATATATATATATATATATATATATATATACCGTCATCCATATTTGCTGTTTTTCAACCTCAATTTAAACGTGTGAAGTCATCTGATGAGATGTAGAGTATAATGATATTCTTAAATTTATAATAATAATTTAACCAGGTTTGAGTTTTCTTCCAATTGCATTATATATATATATATATATCGATCTATTCCCCTAGTAGGTAGAGTGTTCGCCAATGTCCAAGGAGATTTGGGTTCAATCCCAGGTCGAGTCATACCAAAAACTCAAAAATGGTACTTGATGCCTCTATGATAATCATTCAGAATCATAAGGTATGGATCAAGGGCAAAATGGGAAAGTAGCGCCCTCCTCTACACCTAACTGTTGTAGCTATTGAAAAGAGAGCCTTTTGGTTGCCTTCGACTACAGTCAGCAACTTATATATATATATATATATATCTACTAAAATGAATAGGTCAGCAAATAATTTAAGATTTGGTATTTAGTTTTTTTTTTTCTATTTCACTCATATTTTTTTCTATTTCACATCCATTTCAGAGCTCTTTAAGGGTTTAAATTTTGATTTTTTTTAACTTTCTTTTATAGCAAAGATCGTCTTGATAGGTAATTTTTTTAATTACATATTTTTGTCCCTGAATATTCCATTTGAGTTAATCATATTTACCAACCCCTCCGCTCGAGCACAAGGTCAATTTTTTTAAGCGGGGTTTAACAGGTTTGAATTCAGAGTTTTCCTTTTCCTAGACTAGTTGCCTAACCAAGGCTGAAGAACCCAGTCTGCCCTACTATTTACCCATAGCTGGAGGGAGAATAATTGGATTCATACCTTTCCCAAGGGTATTAGTGCTATGTGAAATGCAATCAGTCTCGTTCAGGATTTGAACTCATGTCACCGTGTCCATTTCCTACGACGATAACCATTACACCACAGGCACCTCCATTTGAGTTAATAGTCCGAAATTATTTTTAGTCGTTTAGTTAATGATCTTTTTTGTTTTTTATCTTCTGTTCATCTCTTGTCTGTATAAATGTTTGTGTGTGTGTGAGTGAGTGTATGTGTTCATGCATATGTACTCAGTGTGCCGATCCCATTGGATAAAAAATAGTCATCAATGAGAGATATTACGTCATCATATGAACTTCGCAGCCAATGAACCTTTCAGCCTACCTTCGTAGTCAAGAAAGAAAGAAGAGGAAATGAAAGAAGAGAGAGAGAGAGAGAGAAAGAGAGAGAGAGAGAGAGATGGTAAAGAATTTTTGTTTGAGGGACTGAGAAGAGAAATCGTTTTAAGCGAGATAAAGTGAGACACTATAAAAAGGATGCGCTTTAAGTGTTATGGTTATCGTCGCAGGATATTGAAAAATCGAACCGAGTTCAAATCCTGGACGTGTTTGTTTGCATTTCAAATTGGGCAAACACCTTTGAGAATGGTAGGAAACCAACTATTCAGCCAGCTTTAGGTAAATAGTAGGGCAGGCTGATCTTTTTAACCTTAGCATAATAACCGGTCTTGGAGAATGAAAAATATGAGTTTAGACCAGCTAAACTCATAAAAAACTGACCTTGAGTCACATTTTACTTGTGGGGAGGTCGGATAAGTACATGTACATGTAAAAAGGATAGAAAGAAATAGTGGCGTAAAGAAGTGGAAAGTTATAAATAAGAGGTGCCCGTGGGGTAATGGTTATCGTCGTAGGAAATGGACACGGTGATACGAGTTCAAATCCTGGACGAGACTGATTGCATTTCACATTGCACTAAGACACTTGGGAAAGGTATGAATCCAATTATTCTCCCTCCAGCTATGGGTAAATAGTAGGATAGACTGATTTCTTCAGCCTTGGTGAGGCGGCTAGTCTAAGAGAAGGAAAACTCTGAATTCAAACCTGTTAAACTCCGCTTAAAAATTGACCTGCCCGAGCGGAGGGGTTGGTTAATATATATATATATATATATATATATATATATATATATATATAAGGGGTTAGTAAAAAAAACAAAACAAAGAAAGGAAATGCATTAAGAAAAAATAAGAAAAAATGAATTTACAAGTTAGGTGGTTGGTTGGTTGGTTGTTGGGTTTTATGGCATATCAACCTTAGTAGGAAATTTAACTGCAAATCCATTTTTTATGGAACTAATCAGTTCTATTTCAAATAATTCATTTCGGCCGATTGACCTTAGGAGTAGAGTGTTCGCCAAGTGTCCGAGAGGCCAGGGTTCAATCCCAGGTCGAGTCATACCAAAGACTCAAAAATTGTTACTTGATGTCACCTTGCTTAATACTCAGCATTATAAGGTGGGGCAATCCAGGGAATGGAGTAGCGCCCTCCCCTACACCTCGGTGCCGTAGCTAGAGAAAAGGGAGCCTTTGGGTCACCCTCGAATAAGGTCGACAACTTTACAGTTTTTGTGAAAAACATTTCTATCTATTTCAAGCTATTCAGTTTAGTCTAGCAGTTCTAATTCAGCTAATTCAGTTTCGTATAAGTACTGATTTTATTTACACACAGTTAAATTTCAAAACAGTTCTATATTAAACAAATCAGTTTAGTGTAAATACAATTTCAATTTCAAAAAACAGTTTTATTTGAAATAATTCAGTGTTGCATAAGTACGCAGTTTAGATGTCAGTACGGTTTCCGTTTAGCACGCAGATTAAATGTAAGTACGGTTTAATCGTCAAAAATCATTTCTATTTCAAGCTATTCAGTTTAGCATAAGTATGCCGTTAGTTCTATTTAACCCATAGATAGGGTCCTATCAGGTGCTACCACGTCGGGCCAGAGTGGACCTGGGAGCAATGGTAATGAAGGGGTGCTCCACATTCTCCAGAGCCCCAGCATTACTGGAACCTCACCATCAGTTTATTTAGTGTCATATCCAGGACACTCATTGGGGGGGGTCTTACCCCTCTGCAGAGGTGCGGTCGGTGTATTCTACAGCCCCAGCCGACTGGGCAATAAAAATTAGGAGGCAAGAATTGCAGGGAAACAGAATACGAACGGGTTGCGAGGGGAGTGTGTGTTTGTGAGAGTGAAACGACTGGGAGCGACTGTTTCTTGTCGTTTCTAATTGTGACGATCCCGAATAAAGAGACATTGTTTGTCTCTGCTTTTCCTAGCAGCATTGTACAGTAGTAAGCGGAATTTAGACCCGGATTTAAAATTAACACCACGCAGTCAGTTGTAGCATTCACTGAGTGGGAGGTACAAGGCTCAACTGAAAAGTTCATAGGCTAACCAAGATAATCATATAGAATATCACCAAATTCGGTTGATTTTTCAACATAGACTTCCTAGCGGTCCACTTAATATTTCCATCGGTGTTGTAGTGTTTGAACCCTATTGGTTCAAAAAGTCATCTACGGCAGATATGACGTCATCATATGAACTGTTCTGTCCATGAACTTTTCTGCCTATCCTCGTTTGGTTTTTAGCAGCAGCAGCAATACCATTTCAGTTGCCATTACGATCAACAAGGTGGGATAAGTCTCTCTCTCTCTCTCTCTCTCTCTCTCTCTCTCTCTCTCTCTCTCTCCATCTCTATTGATCATCGCTCCCTGAAAGTCCTCTAGACGGCTCATAGTATCCGCACAGAAGAGATAAATATTAGTTTATGCTAGTTGACAAACATGTATAAGAGTCTATAGTGAACCTTGCTCATCTTTGGATGGTTTGGGAGATGAGAGGTAAATGGCTATACAGCTGCTGTTTTAAAAAGTGCTGCTTCTCGGATTTATTAAAACCAGCATTCAGAATTCTTTTGTAGTTCAAGTCTAGCTTTTTTTCCTTTGTGTATCATTAGAGTCCAATTGGTGCAACCATACGGTAGTACTGACACAGCTACAGCTTAGAAGAATTATCATTTAATTTTATTATATCAGAAAGATCAGATTCTCATATGGTGGTTAACCTATCAATAGCGATTCATGCTTTACTTCTGGGTATATCAATATCACTATCAGCAGATGGGATATTGCTACCGAGGTAAACAAACGGGTCTACTAATATCAGAATGGCTTGAAATTATGAGAAGCGAGTGTTTGTGATTTAAAAAACGGTGACCCCATCATTGCAGTGGGCCGAGGTTGTTTAGTTCTTCTGAGGATAGATAAGGATTTAAGGTTTTAAACATAGGACACAGAAAACTTTCAAACTGATGACACTGAATCAGTAGCAGTGGCAATGACAAGGCAAACGACACATATTGTCAAGGTGCGGTTTCAGGGTGAGGTTTTTGGCTGGGGCATCAGAAGTACATAGTTGGTAAGCACAAGCATTTTGACGGTAAAAGCTTTCAAATGAAATTAGAAAAATCAAGGAAAATAACAAATATAGTTCTTACTTAAGATTAAAGTAAATTTTGAATAGAATTTTTGTGTTATTTACATTCAAAGTCAAAGAGATAGATCAATCAGACCTCAGTAATTCTTTTTTAAACCTATTTTATTTCGTTTTCTTTTTTGTTTATTTTTGAAACATGATTAATTTTAACAGTAAGCACAATTTTGATTTTCATTTGTCCAGTCAGCTGGGACTGTAGAATACACCGACTGCTTCTCTTCAGAGGGGTAAGATCCCCCCACCAACGAGTGTTCTAGGTATGACACCAAACAATCAGATGGTGAGGTTCCAGGAATGCTAGAGCTTTGGGGAATGCTGATTACTCCTTCCTTGCCATCACTCCCAGGTCCACTCTGACCCGGAGTGGTAGCACCTGATAGGGTCCCATCTATGGGTCAAATAGAAATAATCTGTGTACTTATGCTAAACCAAATTGTTTGACATTTTAACTGCGTACTTATACTAAACTGAATTGTTTAAAATGGATCTGTTTTTGTATCCTAAACTAAATTGTTTGAAATGGAACTGTTTTTGTATGCTAAACTGAGTTGTTTGAAATTGAACTGTTTTTTGACATTGAAATTGTTATACCTCTGCTAAAGTGAATTGTTTGAAATAGAACTGTTTATATGTATAAAAATGGATTTGGAATTAAATGACCTACACTGGTTGATGTGCCATAAAACCAAACTAAAATTTTATTGGTTTGGTCTTTTTGTTTTAATGGCATATCAACCTTTGTAGGTTATTTAATGCCAGAATTATTCTCTTAGAAGAACAGTAGTGGTACTATTTAACCCAAAGTTGGGAGGATAAGGGGGTTCATACCTTTCCCAAGGGTATTTGCCCGAAAGTGAATGTAATAACGCGACTGGAGTACGATTCCGTAGTCCATCACTTTAACCATTACACCACGAGGACACCCCCCCTCTAAAAAAATTGAGACTCAAACTTTTTTTTGCATGCGTGGAATTGGAGGTCTTGAGCCGTAGACAATGTCGGATTTCTCGGCGAAAGAAATTCGCCCGTTCAAATGAGTATCCAGAAAAAAAAATCAATGGGCCAAGTAGAAATTGATTTGAAGTTGTGAAACTCAGTGGGTGAGATTGAGTTCGAAAATACTCTAATCAGATCGTGATGAAATCAGTATAAGTGAGATTAACTCTCACGTGTCTGCCATCCCTAGTCTTGATTCTGTATTCAATCTTTATCAGATGTCAGGAAAACATTATCACTTTCCACAAAATAGGTGGGAACCGGAAAAACTGAGAAAAGAGTAATGGAGAATCATTATTTGGGCTTTTTATGGAATATCAACCTTCTTAGGTTAATTAATGCTAAAGCAATCTTTGTTGAAGAATAGCCGTGATACTAACTGGTAGATTGTTTTGTAAAGAAAAAGAAAAGTGCATAAAAGACTGCTAATGAAATAAATAAACAATCAGAGGTTGCACCGAAATCGAAATATGAGAGCAATTCTCTGTTTTATAGACATGGAAGATTAAACGAAAATTTGTTGCAAAAGCAGAAGGTACGAACTGGCCCGAATTATTAGTTAGATTGATAGATATGAATTGAGATAGATAGATAGATACATAGATATAAATTGACAGATAGATAAATAGATAAGATCAGACTCATATAGATATTAGACTGATATATATATATATATATATATATATATATATATATATATATATATATATATATACACACACACAAACACACACACACACACAAACACACACACACACACACACACACACACACACATATATATATATATATACAGATAGATAAATAGATTGATATTAATTGACTGAGATAGATAAATAGATATCAGACTGATAGATAGATAGATAGATAGATATTTTCAGACTGAGATAGATAGATAGATAGATATGAATTGACTGAGAGAGATAGGTAGAATGTTTAATGGTATATCAACCTTTATGGTTTATTTAATGCCAAAGTCATCTCTGCTGAAGAACAGCAGAGATACCATGTAACCTTTCTGTGGAGAAATATGGATTTTCATACAAATTGTTTTGGTAAAAAGACTATCTTGACATGTTTGAAATAGGATTGATATTACAATGCGTATTTTCCATTCTCTGAGAAAATAGGGATGGAGAATAATTATTTGGTTTAAAAAATAGCGAAAAAAAAAGGACATTTAGGTATACTAGTGAGTTACACGGAGAGTCTACACTTAGCTGATCTGAGAATGTTTTTTTTTTTTTTTTTAATTTAATTTTAGGACGGCGGATCCTTGTTTGATTAAAAAGATAATTGCTTATAATTTCGTCAATTAAGGATAATAAATGAGAGGTAGTCCTAAGCGAAGGATTGAATGTAGTGGGGTTGTGACAGAACAGCTGAGACCAAATACATTATTTGGTTCCGTTGGACTTTATGGCTTATCAACCATTGTAGAGTATTTAATGCCAAATCCTCTTTATACATATCTATTAAATACATAGGATTTTATTAGGTTTGGTATTATGGTATATCAACCATTATTGTTTGTCTAATGCCAAATATTCATATATTAAATATATATGATTTGGTTTGGTTGGGTTTTATGGCATATCAACCATTGTAGGTTATTTGATGCCAAATCCTCTTTATACATATATATCAAATATGTATGATTTGGTTTGGTTGGGTTTTATAGCATATCAACTATTGTAGGTTATTTGATGCTAAATCCTCTTTATACATTTCTATTAAATACATAGGATTTTATTAGGTTTGGTATTATGGTATATCAACCATTATTGTTTGTCTAATGCCAAATATTCATATATTAAATATATATGATTTGGTTTGGTTGGGTTTTATAGCATATCAACTATTGTAGGTTATTTGATGCCAAATCCTCTTTATACATATATATCAAATATATATGATTTGGTTTGGTTGGGTTTTATAGCATATCAACTATTGTAGGTTATTTGATGCCAAATCCTCTTTATACATATATATCAAATATATATGATTTGGTTTGGTTGGGTTTTATAGCATATCATCCATTGTAGGTTATTTGATGCCAAATCCTCTTTATACATATATATCAAATATATATGATTTGGTTTGGTTTGGTTTTATAGCATATCAACTATTGTAGGTTATTTGATGCCAAATCCTCTTTATACATATATATCAAATATATATGATTTGGTTTGGTTGGGTTTTATAGCATATCAACTATTGTAGGTTATTTGATGCCAAATCCTCTTTATACATATATATTAAATATATATGATTTGGTTTGGTTAGGTTTTATGGGATATCAACCCTTGTAGATTATTTAATGTCAAATCCTCTTTATACATATATACTAAATATATAGGATTTGGCTTGATTAGGTTTTATGGCATATCAGCCCTTCTAGGTTATTCAATGTCAAATCCTCTTTATACATATATATTAAATATATATGAATTGTAAACAGATTTCCTTGATAACATTTTTAAACGAACCCTAGCTCATTTTTTTCACTCAGTAATATGGTTTTAAGTATTCTTATCTAACACAAAAAATTCTATTCAATATTAATCATTTATTGCACACAATTAAATAGTTTCAAGTATTTCCATCAAACACAAATAATTCTATTTACTATCAATCATTTGTTGGTACACAGTTAAATAATTTCAAGTATTGCTATGTAACAGTAACAATTTAACATCAGTCATTTGTTTGCACACATTTAAATAGATATTCATGATATATAAGAGATCAGTTTATCGATAATTTCATTTTAACAAATTAGAACTAATTTTCTGCATACTACTATTGTAATTGTTTCTACATAATTTTTTGCCCAGTCGGCTGGAACTGTAAAATACACCGACTGTACCTCGGCAGACTCAAACCCCAACTAGTGTCCTGAATATGATCCCAACTAGTGTCCTGGATATGATCTTAAACAATCTCAGGTTCCAGTGACGCTGGGGCTTTGGGGAATGCAGAGTACCCCTTCATTGCCATCGTTTCCTGGTCCACTCGGACCCGGGGTTGTAGCTCCTGATAGGGTCTTATCTATGGGTTAAATGGAACTGTTTGACATTCAAATTGTATGCAAATAAATGACATGCTAAACTGAATTGTTAGAGATAGAACTTTTTGTGGAGTTCCAGTGATGCTGGGGTTTGGGGAAATGTAGAGCACCCCTTCATTGCCATTGCTATCAGATCCACTCTAGCCCTGAATGGTAGCATCTGATAGGGTCCTATCTAAGGGTTAGAAAGAACTAAACTCCATACTTATGTTAAACTGAATTATTTGAATTAGAACTGTTTGACTAAACTGAATAGCTTGAAATAGAACTGTTTTTGACAATTAAACTGTGTACTTACTTTTGAATTAGACCATTGGCTTAATGAGTAGAGTGTTCGACAATGGTCCGGGAGACCGGTGTTCAATCCCAGGTCGAGTCATATTAAAGACTCAAAAAATAGTACTAGATGCCGCATCACTTAACACTCAGCAGTATAAGGTGAGGATCAAGGATAAAGCGGAGCAATCCTGGGAAGGGGCAGCGTTCTACCCTACACCTCGGTGTAGTAACAATTGAAAAGGGAGCCCTTGGTTCGCCCTCGACTAAGGTCACCAATTTTACTTACTTTACACTTAAACTGCGTACTTATGCTAAACTGAATTGTTTGAAATGGAACTGTTTTTGACATTGAAACTGTACTTACACCAAACTGAATTGTTTAATATAGAACTGCTTTGACATTTAGCTGTATGCAAACAAAATCTATACTTATACTAAACTGAATTGGTGAATTAGAACTGTTTGAATAAACTGAATATTTTGAAATAGAAATGTTTTTGACAATTAAATTATATCCTCATGCTAAATTGATTTGTTTGAAACAGAACTGATTATTTGTATAAAACGGATTTAAATAGAACTAAACTGCGTACTTATGCTGAACTGAATTGGTTGAAATAGAACTGTTTGACTAAACTGAATACCTCGAAATAGAAATATTTTTGATAATTAAACTTGACTGAACAATTATGCAAGACGGAACTGCTTGAAATAGAACTGTTTTGACATCGAAACTGCGTGCTTAAGCTGAACTAAATTGTTTGAAATAGAACTGTTTGACTAAAGTGAATATCTTGAAATAGAAATGTTTTTGACAATCAAATTGTATACCCATTTTAAACTGAATTGTTTTTAAATAGAACTGAATATTAGGATAAAAATGGCTTTGGCGTCAAATAACCTACAAAGGTTGATATGCCATAAAACCCAACTAACCAACTAACTAACCTACATAACTTTCTATTATTGCTAACATTTATAATTCTATTCAATGTTAATCATTTGTTTTCGCACATTGAAGTGGTTAGAAGTATTACTATTTAACAATAATTATTCAATTCAACATTACTCATTTATTTGCACACAGTTAAATAGTTCCAAATAGTTCATGTGGAGGTGCCCCTGGTGTAATGGTTATCGTCGTAGGAAATGGACATGGCGACACGAGTTCAAAACCTGGACGAGACTGAGTGCATTTCACATAGCACTAATACCCTTGGGAAAGGTATGAATTCAATTATTCTCCCTCCAGCTATGGGTAAATAGTAGGGCAGACTAGGTTCTTCAGCCTTGGTGAGGCAACTACTCTAGGAGAAGGAAAACTCTGAATTTAAACCTATTAAACTCCGCTTAAAAATTGACCTTGTGTCATATCCTGCCCGAGTGGAGGGGTTGGTAAATATGGTTAAATAGTTCCAAGTATTACTATGTATTACTAACATTTAAATTGAACATCGGTCATTTCTTTACACACTGTAAAATGATAAACAGTTCGATTCCTAACAATTCAATTTAGCATAAGTCAACAAAGTTAAATGGTTTCAAGTGTTGCTATGTATAACTAACAATTCAATCAAACATCAGTCCTTTATTTACACACAATTAAATGATCAAACAGTTCTATTTCAAACTATTTAATTTAGCATTGGTCATTTGTTTGCACTCAGTTTACATTTTATACAGTTTTGTTTTACCCTTACATAGAATCCTGTCAGGTGCTTCCACTCCAGGCAGTGTGGACCTGGGAGTAATGAAGAGCTAAGGGAGATATCCCTCTATTACAGGTTTGAATTCAGAGTTTTTCTTCTATAATTTCCAAATCAAAGTTAAGAAACCTCGACTGCCTTACTATTTAAGCCTAACTGGAGGCTGAATTGTTGTATTCATGCCTTACTTGCTCTTAGAAATGTAAGCAGCATCGCCTTGGACTTGAACTCAGGTCGTCGTGTCCATTTCCCATGATGATCACTATATATATATATATATTGCACTTGGTTCGACACAAACCCACTGTGATTTAGTGACAACCAACACTGTTATGATATATATATATATATATAGGTGTGTGTGTGTGTGTGTGTGTGTGTGTGTGTGTGTGTGTGGTTCTGTAATAAGATCTAATTCTTAGATTTCTCAGCTGCACTTCCGTCAGTTAAGACTCATACTGATGACATATTTCTCGTTTTTGGACGTTAGCATACATCGTTCTCCTCTTAATAACGGAAGGACAGACAAACTACAAAAATGCTGGATCACTCCTTGGCGGAAGAAAATGCTTAAAGGATATTTAAAAAAATATTTTTACAGAGTTTTTTGTTCATTTTTTAAGACAAAAAAATTATTATTATTATTTTCCACTTTTGAGAGTTTGTCCCACCAGCGTTAGCTGATAGTTTTTATACTGGAGTTTGAGTGAAAGCAAGTCTCCTCAAGTCTCCAGGACTCATCTCAGTATTCTGGCCGATCTTAAAAATTCTCAAGTATGGGTAGTCTCTACTTGTGCTCTTATTTCCAATTCCTCCAGTCCCTGTACTAATCCTCAGGACACTGTACCGAACGCATATTATCATCATTATTTTCCTCTTTTGAGAGTTTTTCACATCTGCGTTAGCTGATAGTTTTCCACTGGTGTATGAGTGACAGCAAGTCTCCCTAAGTGTCCAGGACTCTTCTCAGTATTCTGGCCAATTATCATGCAAGTTTTTCATACCAGCGTTTGCTGTTGGTCTTTCACTGGTGTATGAATGACAGCAAGTCTCCCTAAGCGTCCAGGACTCTTCTCAGTATTCTGGCCAATTATACTGCAAGTTTTTCATTCCAGCGTTTGCTGTTGGTCTTTCACAGGTGTATGAGTGACAGCAAGTCTCTAAATGTCCAGGACTCTTCTCAGTATTCTGGCCAATTATACTGCAAGTTTTTCATATCAGCATTTGCTGTTGGTCTTTCACTGGTGTATGAGTGACAGCAAGTCTCCTTAAGTGTCCAGGACTCTTCTCAGTTTTCTGGTCAATTATCATGCAAGTTTTTAATACCAGCGTTTGCTGTTGGTCTTTCACTTGTGTATGAGTGACAGCAAGTCTCCCCAAGTCTCCAGGACTCTTCTCAGTATCTTAGCCGACTTTAATAATGCATTAGTTTGGATGGTCTCCGCGCGTCCATTAATTTTTAAATCTTCCAGTTCCTTTACAAAGCTTTTGGTAATAGTTCTGAGAAAGCCCTGATGCGGAAACACACCTGGATTCACAATGCTCAAAAATGTACTCAATTGAAAAATGCCCGGCCTTGATCGTATGTATGGCTTCTGGTTTAAAAACTTCGCTTCCATCCACGACAGACTGCCCCGAAATGAATAGATGCTTAGAAGAAAAAGAGATATCCAAATGGATGTCTACAGGAAAGAAAACTTGATCAGAAAAGACCACTAAAAAGGAACTGTCCGCAATAACTATAGACCGATAACATGTCTACCTATGACGTAGAAAAGACTGACTGCACAGATTTGAGAGGAAATTTACTATTCATTAAGAAGCTGCTTACTGTTTCACGAAAAACAGAAACGATGCCCAAAGGAAACACAGGAAACAGAAAATCTACAATATATTATTCAACACATCTTCAGGGATAGCAAACTTGACGGAAAATATGTTGCTATGATATGGGTTGACTATAAAATAGAAAACGATCTGGTACCGCAAAGCTAGATAATAAACTGTCACAAAATATACAAGATATCCGACAAAGTCATCAATTTTATTATGGAATCAATAAAAAACTGGAGGGTGGAATTGACTATAAAATGGAAAACGATCTGGTACCGCAAACTTAGATAATAAACTGTCACAAAATATACAAGATATCCGACAAAGTCATCAATTTTATCACGGAATCAATAAAAAACTGGCAGGTGGAATTAAAAGCAGAAGGAAAAGTTTAATTGAAGCGAAAATTCAGAGAAGTATATTCCAGGAAGGTGTGCTTTCACTCTTACTATTAGTAATAGCGATGATGTCACCCAATCACATGCTCAGGAAATGAACAAGCGGATACCAACTTCATAAACGTCAAGGAAAATTTAACTACCTTATGTACATGGATGACATCAAACTGTTTTGTCATTTTGGTAAAACCTTTATCTCTTGCACAATTCTTAGTGGATCAACATTCCTACCCAGTCGTGGTAGTCCTATTTTATTTTTGCTTCAGTTTGCCGCAATTGCTTAGTATGCGATTGATTTACACCAGCCAGTTTATCCATGTTAAATCATTTGACAAAAAGTATTTCAGAGAAAATCGTTTGAACAGCATTTGTTGTATATTGACCTACGACATGGCCGGGCTGTCAAAACAGGAAATGCACCTGTGTAAATAACAGGTGCGCCCGGTCGAGGAATATCAGAATATAACCTTGGCCGTGGACGGGTTGAATGAGTGCGATTTGTGACGCCCACAAGAAGAAGGTGTACGTTGAACTATTATATAACCCAGTGCAAAGGAAATTCTATCAGTTGGGGATCAGACGAGTTGGAGATAAGATTGCGGTAGAGAAAACCAGCACCTAGAGAGGCTGGGCCCTCAGGCCCTCGGTTGAGCAGTCCAGGAGAACGGAAAAGAAACGCTGTTGTGGCCATAGGAGTGGGGGTCAATATGTTGCAGTTCTGTTCGGTCTCCAACTCCCTCTCACACACAACCCTTTCAATAAAGTGAGAGGTATATTTTTCTAGAGAACTGTTTCGCTCGTCTTTATTGTTGTGTTCAATATGTTTTTGCGTGCAGATCTACATGTATTATGTGGCTATACAACACATTTCCAAAGTATGAATCCAGGTAATCACTTTTAATTAAGTAAGAATAAAGAAGATGAAAATAAACAAAGAAATGCTCAACTGTTAAAAATTATTTAGATTTTCGTTATGCTTTGATTTTGCCTTATTGCCCAGTCGGCTGGGGCTGTAGAATATACCGACTGCATCTCAGCAGAGGGGTGAGACCTCCCCACAACTAGTGTCCTGTTTATGACACTAAACAATCCGATGGTAAGGTTCCAGTGATGCTGGAGCTTTGGGAAATGCGGAGTACCCGTTTACTGCTATTGCTCCCAGCTCTCACTCTGGGCCGGAGTGGTAGCACCTGATAGGGTCCTATCTATAGGTCAAATAGAACTAAACTGCGTACTTTTACTGAACTGAATTACTTAAAATCAATTGGTTTGACATTTAAACCACGTACTTATGCAATACTGAATTTTTTGAAATGGAACTGTTTTTGTATGCAAATCTGAATTGTTTACAATAGAACTGTTTGGACATTTAACTGTGTGTAAACAAAAACTATACTGGGGTTGTCCTCGTGGTGTTATGGTGAAAGCCATGGACTGTGGAATCGTGGGAAACGAGTTCGAACTCCAATCGTGCTATTACGTCCACTTTCGGACAAATATCCTTGAAAAAGGCATGAACCCCCTTATCCACCCAGCTGTTGGTTAAATAGTACCACTATTGTTCTTCTAAGAGAATGGCTTTGGCATTAAATAACCAACAAAATTTTTTATACCATAAAACAAAGAAACCAAACCAAATAATCTTATAATAAACTGAATTGTTTAAAATAGAACTGTTTGATTAAACAGAATTGCTTGAAAACGAAATATTTTTCACAATTAAACTGTGTACTAAAGCTAAACTGAATTCTTTGAAATAGAACTGTTTATTTGTATAAATATGGATTTGGCATTTAAATAACCTTCAAATGTTGATATGCTATTAAACCCAAACAATTTAGCTTTAAGATGTGGATATTTCATGGGAGATATTTTGTCATGACGTCTACATATATTTACAAACATAAAACTGCATAAAATAGTAAAGTGTTCGGGTTTTATTTTTAATAGAAATTTTCAATCTAATGATTTTATAAAGTGGGTGCAATCATAAAACATACGCCTATATCCGTTCTCACGCTCTGTTTCTTTCTCTCTTTGCTTTGACGTAACTGGTAATATTTTTTGATGCTATTAAAAAAAAGTTTTTATAATGAGATTTCTTCTTAGCTATGCCCAGGACATCTCGTATACAATTTCCTACTTTGTTGCTTGAAGTATCCGTTCAGTTGTTTTTCTTCCCATTATTTTTTAGGATTTTGTTGTTTTCCCGTTTGTCCTCAAGATATTGGTATAGATATTGATTGGTGTTACTTGCTTGTCACGTTAGGAAATAAAAAAATTGTAACGCTACCTGACCCTGAAAAACGTCTAACACAACAGGACCCGATTGGCTTCACGAAATTTATTTGTGCTGTATCGTTTCTTGTTGCAGTCGCCGAAAATAAAGATAGAAGTGTGTCAGCAAGAAGAAAGACCGACAGTTGTACAGGAGAGAGACGAGAAAGACTGAGACACAGACAGACAAACAGACAGACAAACTATTGTTAGTCTTTCTGCTCACCGGCTTCTTTGCGCTTTTGTGATTCCTGCCTCCGTTTCCCACTCTCCCTCGTCTCCCTCGTGTTTTCTTAGTCGAGACCCCTACATAGTCTGCAGTGTGTCTTCTGTGGATCTTCTGTAGGTCTCCACCGTATCTTCGAATCTGGTCCTATGTACACATCCCTAAACTTATGAATTACGTAATCCTTAAATGACGTCACTGCTAAGTCCTTAGGTGACACGCCACGGCAAAGTCCAAAATATCAGCTGATTCTACCCAATTATTCATCTTAGAATAATAGATATCAACTGACTCTTGAATAATTGTCCATCTTAGAATTCGCTAATCATTAAACGTTTAACACCCCCAAGTAAAACAAATGCCCACTCCAGCCTTGACTTAGATCAAAAATAAAATCCCGCAACTTAAAATTCTAAGTTTAACCAAAAAAAGAACTTAGAAATAGAATAATTAACAGAAATCCCTAATTATTTAATTGCTGTAATTAATCTTTATTTATACTTTTTTCATATCCTTAGAGTCCCTGAATAGTTACAGGGATGTGATATGTAGTACTGGAGTGTCTGCCTCCGCTTTCTTTTATTGATTCCTAAAGTCCTCTATGTCGTCTTTTGAATGCAAGACTTTGTGAATCGTCATCAATTTCCTTGTGGGAGGTGTCCGTGGTGTAATGGTTATCGTTGTAGGAAATGGACCCGGCGACACGAGTTCAAATCCTGGATGAGACGGATTGCGTTTCACATAGCACTAATACCCTTGGGAAAGGTATGAATCCAATTATTCTCCCTCCAGCAATGGGTAAATAGCAGGGCAGACTAGTTTCTTCAGCCTTGGAGAAGGAAAACTCTGAATTCAAACCTGTTAAACCCCGCTTAAAAAAATTGACCTTGTGTCATATCCTGCCTGAGCGGAGGGGTTGGGTAAATATGGTCATCAATTTTCTTGTTCCTCGATCAATCAATCTGACTTCTTCTATCGTGCATCTTAAGAAAGATCCAGAGTCTTTTATAAGGAGGACGACCCAGGTGTTTATTAATTCGATGGGATTTCTGCTGCTAAAGTTTTCTTGTTCTTCTAAGGTGTTTTTCTTTCTATTGTTTTATGTACGTTTTCTTGATGGTGTCCGCTGCTAATATTCATAGATATTGTAATTTTCTTCTTTTTTCTCTTTTTTTCCCGAGTATTTTAATTCTTTCCTCTTTGGTAATTTTACTTCTTCACTGTTTCCCCTTTTTCATTATTTCATTTCAAGTATGGTATGTTTGTGATCCCAAAGTCCATTCCGATAAACTGACTGTAGACTCTAATAAGGTATATAAGTAAAAGTTGGCGACCGTAATCGAGGGGGAGTCGAAGGATTCCTTTTCAATAGCTGCTACACCAAGGTGTTGGGAAAGGCACTAATCTTTTCCTGGGATTGCTCCACTTTACCCTTGATCCATACCTTATAATATTGAGTCTTAAGCAAGGAGGCATCAAGCACCATTTTTGAGTCTTTGGTATGACTCGACCTGGGATTGAACTCCGCTCGCCCGGACCTTTGTCATATCTTTTGAACGCGAGCGTGAACTTCATCAATTGACTACACACCTGGACTCTTAACCTGAGTAGTTCAAAGCTCAACCAAACTGAATGATAAAATATAATTAATGAAAAACTATTAAAATAAAAAATTATATAACATTACCTCTGCAGAGATACAGTTGGTGTATTCTTCAGCCCCAGTCAACTAGGCAATGGGAACAGTGAGTCTCCCAGGAAAATGCTTGGTTGGATTTCCACTTCTGCAATTTCCTCTTACGGCTAATTCCACTTTCTAGTTTTCTATAGCTTTGTCGAGTGTAAACATCTGGGATCTAAAACCGTAAATGTGTTATTGTTCAGTAATTCTTTCGGACAAGCTGTTTGTCTTAAGTGTTGCTATTAAAAGCTTTTGGACAGTGTGCTCTTCCTCCATGGTCATGAGTCATTCGTTTTCTCTAATCTGGGGAGAATGGCATTTTTTTTTCAAATGTACAGGGTGGAACGATAAAATTGTCACCCTAGAAAAGACGACATGATTCCATTTCCGTTTAATGAAAACCGGTTTTCTTTTTTTGTTGCAGACCATCTACTACTTGGCAAGTTGTGTACAAATCTCAAGAGCGATAGGAGCCTTCTATCATGTCTGAAAGTGACACTATGTTCAACGAGCGAGACCGGAGATGCACCGCTGTACAAGTTATGCTCTCTACCGATACAAGTTATGACAACAGAACCATTGCCAGCACCCTCAAAATGCAAATCCGGACGGTTCAACGCTTGAGGGCACAGCTCAACGCATCTATCTATCTATCTATCTATCTATCTATCTATCTTAGCCTGCTGATTGCTTGCTTTCTCTCTCTCTCTCTCTCTCTCTCTCTCTCTCTCTCTCTCTATCAATCAAATTCTATTTATTTTCTTCTATCTATCTATCTATCTATCTATCTATCTATCTCATTCTGTTTATTTTCTTCCTCTCCCTCTCTTTCTCTCTCACCACCTCTCTCTCTATATATCGATCTATCTTGGCCTGCTGATTGCTCTCTCTCTCTCCCCTCTCTCTATCTATCTCAGTGTGCTTTTTGCTCTTTCTCTCTCTCTCTCTTTCTCTCTCTCTCTCCCTCTCTCTATTTCTCTGTCAATCGAGCTATCAATCAAATTCTCTTCATTTTCTTCTATCTATCTATCTATCTCATTCTGCTTATTCTCTCCCTCACTCTCTTTCTTTCTCAACCTCCTGCTGATTGCTCTCTCTCTTTCTCTCTCTATCTATCCTTGTAAGGGTGAAAAAAATTGTACAATAATTAGATTCTTATTTAAATTTTTTCCTTAATTATTGGCTATTTCTCCAAATAATTTACATTGTCTTGGACGTGAAATGATAAAATCGAACCGATAAAAGAATGATGAATTGTTTGATAAACTTTAACTCCCCACATTTTGTTATTTACTTGTCACTCTGTGAGAAGCTCACTCAATGACTGGCTCTTTCCATAAAATCCCCAACTCGTGTGAGTAATCGTTTCACGCGTCTACTGTGAGAGTTGTCATGACTGATACTTTATTATCAGTCACACTGCCGAACACTAGGTTCATTGATAGTAGGAAGGGAGCCACTTTATGGAGAAATGACTGCAGATTGTGAAATAACATGAACGTTTCATATCACAAAGTTATTCTCTTTATTAGTTAGACACAGAACTTTTCAGTACTCCTTCCTAAATTTTAATAATTAATATTTAATTAAATGTCCTAAATTATTTTAGTACGATAATGAGTTTGGAATTCTAATAATTTTGAATAGCCTTTTAGACATCAAACTGGTGTTGTATTTCGCTCTGGCCAAACAAACGATAACACAATGATAAAGACGCATGCACATTTGCAGAGGTATGCTGATGCATGAAGAATCATTATGACGTCACAATAAAGACGAGCGAAGACACAGTCGTTTAGAAAATATACCTCTCACTTTATTTGAAAGGGTTGTGTGTGAGAGGGGGTTGGAGACCGAACAGAACTGCAATATATTGACCCCCACTCTTATGGCCATAAGCGTTTCTTTCCCATTCTCCAGGGCTGCTCAACCGGAGGCCAGGGGGCCCAGCTCTCTGCTGGGTGCTGGCTTTCTCTACCACATCTTTCTCCAAACTGGTCTGGTCTCCAAAATTAACTGACTTCCTGTCTTCACCGAGTTATATAATAGTTCAATCGCCCACTCAATATCTCCCCATAACTGGCTATCGGAATGTGTCACTTCCGCCGTCTTTGGAATGGCATGTTTGATCGTCATCAAGCGGAAATAACTGTCACAGGTCACTCTCTTCCGGTGCATCAGTCTGTGAATGTACCGCGGGATTTTAACCCTGTCCCATATTGTCAGCCAAGCTCGCCCACGCCAATGGAATATGCACTTCCGCCGTCTTTGGAATGGCATGTTTGGCCGGGTCAAAGGTCAATATACAAAACTGGGACAGTCTACATAGGAAGAATGTGACGCAATATTGAAAAAAGTGGAAAATTTGCTTGCTTCAACGAAATACCTCCTGATGTACGCAAGACAAGAAAATTTAACAACATGCTTCATCGACTCGGCAACGCTGTGTATAAACAGAATACTGGGGAGAAATAAACAAGAGACTGCTTCTTTGTCTTCTCCAAGAAAGGTGGCCTCAGAATCACTAAGGACTACAAAGGGTTAACTCTTACTTCTTAAGCTGTTAAGGTTTATATTAACTTGCATTTCAAACGTATCCGAACTGAAGTTGAAATTATTCAGAAAAATCAGAATGGCTTTTGGTGAAATCGATCCGCAACATTACAGGTTCCAGTAATGCTGGAGCTGTGGGGAATGCAGAGTACCCCTTCATTGCCATTGCTCTCAGATCTACTCTGGTAACATTTGATAGGATCCTGTCTATGGGTCAAATAGGACTAAACAGTGTACATATGCTAAACTAAATTATTTGGAAGAGAACTGTTTTTGACATTGAAACTATGTACTTCTAGACTGAATTGTTTGAAATAGAACTGTTTTGGAATTTAACTGAACTGTTTTGACATTTAACTGTTTGTAAGCATTCTATAGCTTATTTAAAGAGAAAAATACATATCAAGTTAAATTGTCGTAGAAAAAGTACAAAATCTTTTATTAGAAATAATTTGGCTTCCTAATTTACGTATCCTTAGATTGATAGATGAGCTGAAAAAATATATACATGCAGATAGATAGATTGACAGATAAAGAGTGAGTGTTATTAATCACATATTTTGATAGATGTATAGATAGTGAAAGAAATATCATTGGTGTTAATAATGTGAACATACATACATACATACATACAGATAGATAGATAGGTAAATATGAACAGCCATAGATAGATGGATAGATAGATAGATAGATGAATATGAACACCCATAGATAGATAGATAGATATGAACAGCAATAGATAGATTGATAGATATGACCAGTCATAGATAGATGGATAAATAGATTTAGTACTGAGAAAATCAGATTAATATAAATGAATTGACAGACAGACGAAGAGAGAGTGTTTGTTTTTAACAATGATATAATTAGGTTGATATATAGATAATTAAAGCGAGAGAGAGAGAGGGAGAGAGGGAGAGGGCGAGAGATAGGTGGGAGAGGGAGAGAGAGGGGTGGAGAGGGCGAGAGAGAGAGAGAGAGAGAGAGAGAGAGAGAGAGCTTTTCATTAAAAATGGATTGATCATTATTAACGGATAGATTCATACTTAGATAGATAGATAGATAGATAGATAGATAGATAGATAAAAAAGAGGAAAAATAATGTTGTAAGTGCAGTAAGAATAACTTTGTTATTTAATGGCCTATCAACCTTCATGGGTAATTTAATCCATCTTTATAATAAGGACAGTCGTGGTACTATTTAACTCATAGCTGGGAGGATAAGGGGGTTCATAACTTGAAATTGAACGTAATAGTGCGACTGGAGTTTGAACTCGCTTACTACGATTCAGCAGTTCAGCGCTTTAACAATTACATCACGCGGACATATAGATATTGAGAGAGAGAGAGAGAGAGAGAGAGAGAGAGACAGACAGACAGACAGACAGACAGAGACACAGAGAAAGAAAAAGAGATAGATAGAGAAAAAAAGTAAGAGAAAGAGGAGAAGCGACGAAAAGAAAGAAAGCGAGAGAAAGAGTGAGGGAAAGGAGGAGGAGATAGATTGAGAGAGAGAGAGAGAGAGAGAGAGAAAGAAAGAGAAAGAAAGAAGGAGAGAAAGTGGTTTCAGTGTTCGCCAATAATCCGGGTGACTGAGGTTCAATCCCTGGTCGAGTCATACCAAAGACTCAAAAAATGATACTTGATACCTCCTTGCTTACAACTCAGCAGTATAAGGTACGGATCAAGAGTAAAGTGGGGCAATACAGGGAAAGAAGTAGTGTCCTCTCCTACACTCGGTGTAGTTGCTAATAAAAAGGGAGCCTTCGAGTCACCCTCGACATCGGTCGGCTAATTTACTTAATATCCTCATCATGATCATGTCATGCAGCTAGCACAGATATCCCGGACCCTCTCTCGCCATTTTCCCCTATTGTTCATCGCCTCTGGCAGGTCTTCAGGGCTACATCCCGTATCCTCACATAGCTTCTGTATATATGTTCTAGCTAGTCGTCTTGCTTTTGCTCGGCCATATGTGGGGGTCCATATAAGTACATCACTTATGAACTCGTCTTAGCTT
Source organism: Sepioteuthis lessoniana (assembly GCA_963585895.1). NCBI lineage: Eukaryota > Metazoa > Mollusca > Cephalopoda > Myopsida > Loliginidae > Sepioteuthis > Sepioteuthis lessoniana. The sequence goes on along the minus strand of OY757945.1, from coordinate 46,869,236 downwards.
CTCCAGCAGTGTCCTGCGTGTCTGGTTCGTCTAATTTTGATAGTTTTCGTGATGGGAGGTAGGTGGCTGTATAGTTGGTGCCTTGTGGGGTGTTGCCGCCAGGACTTGTTCAGTATTGCTTGCAACATTCTTGTGTAATTGCCATCTAGCTTCTTCTCAAGCCGTTTAGTTAGCGTCCAAGTAGTGCATCCATACAGCAGTATCGACACGACCGCTGCCTGGAAGAAACTGCGTTTCTATTTATCAGTCAGGTTTGATTTCCACATGATCGATAGCTTATCGGTAGCTGTCCATGCCTTCGTTAGCCGCGTGTCGATGTCTTTTTCCGTTGATGAGACACTGCTTCCTAGGTAGGTGAATTTGTCTACCAGTTTCAGAGAGGTTCCCTCTTGGGTGGAAATGTCGCTTGCTTGATATATATATATATATATATATATATATATATATATATATATATATATATATATATATTACTTTAGCATCCAGGGAAGCTGATAAATAATATGTATTTTCACACAAGTTAAAACTGGTATGAAAAACTCACCAGAAGAAAAAAATCAAACTTTCACGTAATTAGTTTTTATAATTAGTTCAAGCTGAAATTTAGAATAGATATGACCCAAGGGAAGAGCAAGTGAAGAGAGACGGAGAAAGAGTGGGGAAATTAGGAGATAGAAAAAGAGACTGAGAGAGAGAGAGTGAGAGAAGGGGAAATTATAGATAGAAAGAGAGAGGGAGAGAAAGAGAGAATGAGAGAGAGAACGAGAGAGCGGGGGAATTATAGATAGATAGAGAAAGTTAGAGAGAGAGCGAGAGAGAAAGAGAGAGAGTGAAAAGAGAGGGAATTATTGATAGAAGGAGAGAAAGAGTGTGGGTGAGAAATAGAGAGGGGAATTATAGATAGAGAGAGGGAGAGTGAGATAGAGATAGAGAGAGAGGGAATTATAGATGGATAAAGTGTGAGAGAGAGAGAGAGAGAGAGAGAGAGAGGGGGGAATTATAGATAGATAGATAAAGTGAAAGAGAGAGGGGGAATTATTGATAAAGAGAGAGAGAGTGAGAGTGAGAGAGGGGGGATTATAGATTGAACGAGAGGGAAGAGAGAATTATAGATAGAAAGAGAGAGAGTCAGGGTCAGAGAGAGAAAGAGAGAGGGGGGAATCATAGTTAGATTGAGAAAGTGAGAGAGACAGTGATAAAGGGGGAATTATTGATAGATAGATAGAAAGAGAGAGGGGGAATTATGGATAGATAGAAAGAGAGGGAGAGAAGGGGTTTTGGAGTGTTACATTAAACAGTAAAACACATAATAAGCAAATGCAACGAACGAGGCCAGAAGAAGTACAAAGGAGAGGCAAAACTGAGTGGGGAAAGTGAGTCACTGGGAATTGTGCAAATGTTGCATCGATTTGGGGATGTCAGTAATAACAGTGATACAGATACTTATACAGGCCGATACTGTTGTTTCAGATACGAACAGGTTTATTAATTTCTGGCTTCGATCAATGGGGACACGAAGAAAGAGACGCAATTCTTAAAAGCCTGTGCTAACCATACGATGCTGACCCCACTCCAACGTGCTGCGCATCTTGTGATGTTTAAGAACTCAATTCATCTCTGCAGGTCGGGATCCGAAAAACTCAACCGCATGCCTCAACGGTAGAAAACTCAGCTACTCGACTCAACGGTCGAATCTTAACTACTGTCTTTACAAATTCCTCAAATTCTCAGGACCATCTCTTCTGGGCATGATGTCATCCACACTCCAGCCCATTTCCTGTTTGGGGGGTTTATTATAACAAATGGCGATTGTCATTTCCTTTGCGCGCGGGCGTAAGACTGCACCAAATGACTATGCACCTGAACTAACAGCCGAATAGTTCAAAGCTCTATCAAGCTGAATGATAAAATATAATTAACGAAAAATGATTAATATGAAAAATCATTCTGTAATTATATAACACAAATAACTAAAGTTTGACCATATGAACAAATGTTATATAAACAAAACAATGTCTAAAAAAATCCTCAACAAGAAGGAAATAAGATAATTTAGGTAAAGCTAAAAACCTCTCCCCCCCAAAAAAAAACAATAAATGAATAAATTGACAGTGATACCAATCATTACTGGATTCCTTGGAACAATTCTCGTCAATTTTCGGAGGTATTTGTCGCACGCCTCACAAAACGGGTGAGTGTGGCACAAAGCCTTTTTAAGGTGGTTCCGGCGCCCACACACACTCGGAATTTCCAAAAATGCCTCGAGCCCCGTCGGCATTCCCTTAAAGAGGAGCGCCTCAGGCGCTAGGCTATAAACCTATTCCATCTGAGGAGGATTAGAGCCTGTAGAAGGACGTTTCCCTGAGGCTCGAGGAGGAATTCAGTCTCGGCCGCTTGACGCGAATATTTGGCCTCACCGGCACTCGCACGAGGCAGCCCCGACCGACTAGCATTCCCACAAGACGCCACACCCGACCAGATCTGCGCCACTCCTGTCACAGCCGGTTGAGTTATGAAGGATAATTTTCGGAAAAGTACCCGCGGCATAGTCGCTAAAAATTATAGCTTTACGTTTCTTCGTATTCCTCAGTTTTTTCCTCTCTCTTGCAAGAGACACTTATCATGATTATTTTACTCATCACAAATTTTTGACACCAGCATTAGCTGGTGAACTTTCACTGGAGTCTGTAAAAGCAAGTCTTCTCAGGTATCCAGGATTTTTCTCAGTATTCTGGTCGATCTCAACAATGATGTAATTTAGATGGTCTCAACTCGTCCTCCAATTTCTAACACTTCAAGCCCCCTTTCCAAACCTTCTGGGATCGTTCCAAGTGATCCAATCACAACTGGTATCACCGCCACTTTTATTTTACATAGCTTTTTTGTTCTTAAGCAAGGTATAAGTACTTGTTCCTTTTTTTCGATTTCTTTAATATTCCCTGTGTGGACCTTTGGGATGGCAAAGTCCACTATTCGGCAGGTTCTCTTTTTTTTTTCAATTATCACCATATCCATATTTACCCACGCCGGATATGACACAAGGTCAATTTTTAAGCGGAGTTTAACAGGTTTCAATTCAGAGTTTTCCTTCTCCTAGACTAGTTGCCTCATCAAAGCTGAAGAACCCAGTCTGCCCTCCTATTTACCCATACCTGAAGGGAGAATAATTGGATTCTTACCTTTCCCAAAGGTATTAGTGCTATGTGAAATGCAATCAATCTCGTCCGGGATTTGAACTCGTATCGCCGTGTCCATTTCCTACGACGTTAACCATTACACCACGGGCACCTCCTTTATTATCACCGTATCTGGTTTTCAAGCCGCGATAAGAGGATCTGTTTGAATCTCAAAATTCCAGAAAATTTGATGTGTTTCATTTTCTAGGACGGATTGGGGTTTGTGTGTATAGCATTTGGTTCCTTGCACAATTCTCAGTAGATCACCTTCTCCACCCAGTCATGTCTAGTCATATACTCTCTTTGTGCTAATTTACTGTATTTGTTTGTTGTGTGATTTTATTGTTTTACTCCTTTGAGAGTTTTTCACACTAGCGTTAGCTCATGGTTTCTCACTGGAGTTTGAATTACAGTAAGTCTCCTCAAGTCTCCAGAACTTTCCTCGGTATTCTGGCCGTTCTCAATTATGCAATAGTTTGGATGTTCTCCACTCGTCCTCTTATTTCCAAATTCTCCAGTTTCTGTAACAATCCTTTGCTGACTGTACCGAGTGCGCCAGTTACAAATGGTATCACCGCCACTTTCATGTTCCATAATTTTTTCAATTCCCTAGCAAGGTCGAATGACTTTTCTCTCTTTTCGTTTTCTTTTAGTTTTATCCTGTGGTCAGCCGGAACGCCAAAGCCCACTATTCCGCTAGTTATCTTTGTTTATTTTTTGGTGACTATCACAAGGTATGGTTGTCTGGCAGAAATTAGGCGATCCGTTTGTATCTCAAAATCCTAGAGAAGTTTGTGTGTCTCAATTTCATCGGCGGTTTCTGGGTTGTGCATATACCATTTGTTCGTTTAGTCATATTTAAGCTTTTTGCATAATTCTCAGTGAATCCCCGTGCCCACTCAGTTGTGTCTTGTCTTATACTCACTTTACGCTGATTTACTGCTTTTGTTTATTATGTGATTGATCATTTCGTCATCAGATAATCTACATTTACTATTTTGTTGGATCTTGTCTATTCTTGCTTTGCCATAGTTCTTATGGCGTTGTTTGGTGTTGCTATCAGAAGAGATTCAGTTTCTTAAGGTTTCCCATTCTTAGCCATCTCCAAGTTATAATTAAAAAGAAAGACTGAATCCAGTATTGAATAATCCAACAAGAGTTGACATACCATAAAACCAACCAACTAAACATTCCATCTGTCGCCATAGTTTGAAGCTGTATGGCCGTTCACCCCCCTCTCATAAACCAACCAAGGAAAACGAATACAGACTGCATCTCTACAGAGGGTTAAGACTCCTCCAAAGAGTGTCCTGAGTATATCACAAAAGATGAATTTATTTGATAAAATTGAAAAAAACAAAAACAAACCATAAAAACTGACTGAATAAGATTAACACACACACACACACACACACACACACACACACACACACATATATATATATATATATATATATATATATATATATATATATATATATATATAAGAAACAAACTTGTAATAATGAGAATTATAATTAGACAGACAGACAGACTGACATAGATAGATAGATAGATAGATTCAAACTGACTAATATAAAATCAAATTAAACGTTGATAGATGGATTTTTATTCGTTTTTTTTGTTTTAATTCGTTTGAACATATTTGGGCCAGTCAATGCCAAATCCTGCATATATATATATATATATATATATATATATATATATATATATATATATGTTCGTTAGAGAATAGTTTGATTGTGTTTTCATTTTTAAATGAGAGCTTATTTGGTTGCAGACATTTAAATGGCTTCACGTATTGCTATCTCGGCGTAATTGACCCTCAGCCACCGCCTTCTATCACATTTTAGATAACATAAGGTTAGGTTCTTGTTTGCCACAAGAACACTGAAAAGATACGGTCGGGACAATTTTATTGGTTCTCTGGCTTGACATGACCAGTCTTCTCTAATCACTCGTCTGGCCCAATGAGGGACAAAGTGAAATGTTGCAAGTCAGGTGACCATTTGAATTGCCAGGTTTCGGACTGCTCAGCTACCTGGATTCCGTCCTTAAGTATAATTACAGATTGCTAACTGCAGCCAACAGACGGCCTCGTCGGCGTGGTGGTAAGGGATTATCTTTCTGCAAACGTGTACTCGGTCTATTCTACAGCCCCAGCTGACTTGAGTGATAGATAGATAGATAGATAGATATGAACAGACAAGAAAATGAAGTGATAGATAGATATATAGATAGATATAAACAGACAAGAAAATGAATAGATAGATAGATAGATATGAACAGACAAGAAAATGAAGTGATAGATTGATATATAGATAGATATAAACAGACAAGAAAATGAATAGATAGATAGATAGATATGAACAGACAAGAAAATGAAGTGATAGATAGATATATAGATAGATATAAACAGACAAGAAAATGAATAGATAGATAGATAGATATGAACAGACAAGAAAATGAAGTGATAGATTGATATATAGATAGATATAAACAGACAAGAAAATGAATAGATAGATAGATAGATATGAACAGACAAGAAAATGAAGTGATAGATAGATATATAGATAGATATAAACAGACAAGAAAATGAATAGATAGATAGATAGATATGAACAGACAAGAAAATGAAGTGATAGGTAGATATATAGATAGATATAAACAGACAAGAAAATGAATAGATAGATAGATATGAACAGACAAGAAAATGAATAGATAGATAGATAGATAGATAGATAGATAGATAATTGAAAACTTATTGTAATAAAGCAAATTGATACAAGATATATTCAATAGATAGATAGATAGATAGATAGATAGATAGAGAAAGAGAGAGAGAGAGAGAGATGAGAAAACAGTTTTTCAAACTGAACATTATTATTGTACACACAAACACACACATATATATATATATGATAAATAAATATATACTGGATTTATATATTTAATGCCATGGAGTTTAGACTGCGACCCCTGGGTTTCATGGAGTTTTTTACAAAACAACAATCCTCAGGAAGTTAATAAAATAAAATATTATAATATATATATATATATATATAGATAGATAGATAAAAGGAAATAATATGAATTACTTGTATACAGTTACAGCATATCCAGCATTTCTATCTAATAAATATCAGTTACACAGCTACATAGCTTCAAGTATTCTTATCCAACGCTAATAATTTGCTGTGTTCCCAACCATAATTGAAGCACTCGGAACAGTTTCCAAGAACCGCGATTCCTTAACGAGGTCATTATCATTATCAATGTGTGTGTAGTGTGTGTGGGAATGCATGATATATGTGTGCTTATATATATATATATATATATATATATCTTTTTGAACAGTGATTATTTACTTTTTACACACACGCACACATGCATGCACGCACGCGCGGGCACACACACACACACACACACACACAAACACACACACACACATATATATATATATATCATACACATTTATATGTCTTTATACACACACATACTAAATATTACTTATACGTCCACACACAATAAAACAAAAAATAACCTACGCAAACGCACACACATACATACACACATAAAGAGTTGTACACAATTCTATGTTCTTTTGACTATTTTTCGATTTCTCAATATCTTTCTTTCTCTGCCAGATAATTGTCATTTATGAGACATCATGAAACCTGTTGTCTCAGACAAGCTTCCTTTTATTAAATGTATATAAAAACTATATATATATTTACTTATTATGGTCATATTATAGCTCTATCACAGATATTGTGCACTCTCCAAATTATATTGCATTTGGTATGCCACGAACCCACTAAGTGAAATAGTGACAAACAAAAAGGTTATAGTAAGTAAGTTGACGACAGTAGACGAAGACGACCCGAAGGCTGTTTTTTCAATAGCTACTAAACAAAGGCATAGAGGAAGGCGCTACTCCATTCCCTGGATTACTCCGCTTTTCCCTTGATCCGTATCTTATAATGGTGAGTTTCAAGCAAAGCGGCATTAAGTACCACTTTTGACTCGACCAGGGATTGAACCCAGGTTTCCCAGACCACTGATGAGCCTGCTAACAAATATGCTAATTGCCCTGTAATATATATATATATATATATATATATATATATAATCCACAGACAGATTGTTTCGTTCTATCAGAACTCTTCAGTGTGGCTGGAAGCCGGGATTGAAACCCATCCAACTTTACGTTAGACTAAGTCTCAGACCGCTCGGCCAACAAGCGTACCACGTTGGCTAAGGGAATTTTTAAGGTATTTATGTAGCCACAGCAGCGTCCGATTGTTTACATTTTATACCCTATCGGCTACCAAAGAGCTCAATTCTTTCGAAGAGCTTTGCATTATATATATATATATATATATATATTATTTAACAAGATTTGATAAACGATGATAAAAAAGTGAACTAATAGATATAAAGAGAAATATAACAAGATTAGGGGCTAACGTTCTGGACTGTGACATCCTAGTAAGCAAGTTCGAACTCCAGTCCCGTTATTTCGTTGACTTTCGAACTAGTGTCTTTGAGAAAGATAAGCCCCTCCATATCCCCATTTCTGATTAGAATAGTAGCAATACTGTTCTTCTATAAGGATGGCTTTGGCATTCAGTAACCAGCAAAGGTTGAAATACCATTAAACAGAGAAAGCACCCCCCCACATTATCGATAACACCGAAGAGCAGTCAGGAAAATATTTGACTTTTTAGGATTCAGTTCATTTAATTTCCCAACCAAAATGTGAAATGTTAAGCAGAGGATTAAACGTTCTTTAAAGCAATTCAACATTCACTATTGTAAGCATGCAAGTCATTAATATATATATATATATATATATATATATCATCGTTTCGCGCCGCAAGGATGGCTATTTCTGGCTTTCCCTCGCCACTTCTCCCTATCGTTCATCGCCTCTGGCTGGTCTTCAGGCCTACATCCCGTATCCTCACATGTATGTTCGAGCTGGTCGTCCTGCTTTTGCTCGGCCATATGTGGGATTCCATATATATATATATATGATATCAGGCGGTAAATGAAATGTATATATCGAAAGAAAAATCATTTGAATTTAGTTTTTGATATAAAAAAAATGTTAAAGTATTTTTAAGAAAAAAAGTCAACCAATGAAGTCAGAAAAATGTGTAGCCGTAATTCTGTCCTTATTCTTCACATAGATAGATAGATTGATAGATACTTGGTCAATGTATATAAGCACACACACACACACACACACACACACACACACACACACACACACACACACACACATATATATATATATATAGATATATATATCAATTAATTTATAGATTGAAGGTCAGTATATTTTTCTATCTATCTATATGTATAAATATTAATAGATAGATAGATACGCGGTCGATATATATATATATATATATATATATATATATATATATATATAAATGTATATACATATATAGTGAGAGAGACAGAAGAAGAGACAGAGACAGAGACAGAGAGAGACAGAGAGACACAGAGAGAGATAGGAGGTAATATTTCTTACAAGAAAATCTATATTTAAACGCCAGAAATTGAAATAAACAAATTTAAGATAGATAGATAGATAGATGCATGGTCAATATATATAAATGCACACACACACACACACACACACACACACACACACACACACACACACACACACACACACATATATATATATGTGTATAAATATTAATAGATATATAGACTGATAGTCAATCTATCTATCTATATATATATTAATAGATAGATAGATAGATAGATAGATAGATAGATACTTGGCCGATATATATATATATATATATATATATATATATATATATATATTATATATATATGTGTGTGTGTGTGTGTGTGTGTGTGTATCGAGAGATAGATAGATAGATAGATAGATAGATAGATAAGAACAGACTAAGATTGCAGAGGCAATATTACTTACAAGAAAATCTATATTTAAACGCCAGAAATTGAAAAAATGGAATTAAATTCTGGCTCCAAGGAAAAATTTAACTATCATTGCTTTCTATGATCATGCCATCGTATATATATATATATATATATATATATATATATATATATATATATATATATACATATATACATATATATATATATATATATATATATATATATATATATATATATATATATATATTAGCATGAACTGAAAACCGTGTCTGAGGAGCGTGAGAGGCCCGTTTACATCACTTTCTAATAATCAGTTTAACTTAGAAAAAGCAAGTTTAAAACATGATGCAAGGGAAATAACTCTTACATGAAAATAGGAAGAAAAAGTTAGATAATTACATTGAGTTAAATACCTCATTTCGCAAAGGAAAATCAAAACAGACAAACAAAAAAAACCCGAAAAAACAAAACAAAAAAACAACGTCGAGAAATAACTAAAGAAAATCAAGACAACATATCCTTCCCTCTACACACACTCACACACTTATATGTGTGAGTATATATATATATATATATATATATATACGCAAAAACACCAATATGTGTTGCCAAGTCGGCTGGTGCTGTAAAATACACCGACTGTTCCTCTGCAGAGGGGTAAAACCCCACCAACGAGTGTCCTGGATATGACACTAAACAATCTGATGGTGAAGTTCCAGTAATGTTCGAGCTTTGGGGAATTCGGAGTACCCTTTTATTGCCATTGCTCCCAGGTCCACTCTGGCCCGGAGTGGTAGCACCTGATAGGGCCCTATATATGGGTTAAATAGAACTAACGGTATACTTATGCTAAACTGAATTGTTTGACTAAACTGAATAGCTTGAAAGAGAAATGTTTTCCCATTTAAACCGTACTTACATTTAAACTGCGTTCGTATGCTAGACTGAATTATTTAAAATAAAACTGTTTCGACATTGAAACTGTATTTACACTAAACTGAATTATTTAACATTGAACTGTTTTGACATTTAACTGTGTGTAAACAAAATCTATACTTATACTAAACTGATTTAGAACTGCTTGACTAAACTGAATGGCAAGAAATAGAAATGTTTTTCACATTATCATGTATTTACATTTAAACTGCGTGCTTATGCTAGACTGAATTATTTGAAATTGAACTGTTTTTGAGATTGAAACTGTACTTACACTAAACTGAATTGTTATATATAACTGCTTGAATAAACCGAATAGTTTGAAATAGAAAGGTTTTTGACAATTAAACTGTGTACTCATGCTAAACTGAATTGTTTGAAATAGAAGTGATAAATTACATAAAAATGGATGTGGCGTTGAATAACCTACAAAGGTTGATATGCCATAAAAACCAACCAACTAACCAACCAACATGTTTGTGTGCATGAGTGTTTATATATGTACACATATATATACACGCATATATTCATGTATAAATCACTCTGTTTGATTTGCCCATATTTAGAATAGTTTCAAAAGAAATACTTTGCGGGATTGAATTAATTTTTACTATAAACTAATCCGAAACAATGCAGATTTTACATTTATGGGAGAAAATTCTCAGGTTTAAAAAATTACCATTATTTATTGAATAAGTATATGTTATGACCGGTTATTAAGGGTCAATAAATAAATAACTCAACACGGAGATATGAGGTGCCAACACTAATGTATCCAAAAGTCTATGAGGAGGGACTCCTTGGTTCAACGCACACGAAGACAGGCAAGGTGCTTACTACAGCTGCTGTCCCATATTAGTTCTTAATTAATATTCTCTTTGGGTAAGTCCATTATTCTGGTCATAGGTGAGTTATTACAACAATATATATATCTATATATGTATATATTTATATATATATATATATATATATATATATATATATATATATATATATATATATATATATATATATATATATATAATTGAATTAAATGCAAGTTTTCAGAATTAATACCCGAGTTAGAATAAACTTTCAAGATGAAAATTTAACAAAAGTCATTCGAATTTAACAACTTTGAAAAAGTTTATATGTATCTATGGTTTGGTTTGGTTTATTTGTTTAATGGCATATCGATATTTGTAGGTTATATATATATATATATATATAGTCGTAAGCATAAAGATCAGAACGTTGTTAAGTAAAAGTCTAAATGTGAAATGATTTTTCATTCTAAAGTTTCATAGAACATTTTATCAAGGTAAAATAAGGATATAAAGGTAAATTATATAATTTCAAAATATAAAGCCCAATAAACTTATTTTGATAAAGATATAAGATTAATTATATAACATTCGAAAAAATAGATAATCAAAAACATCAGAACGATTAACAAAATCATACTATTATAATGGATACATCATATCTAAATGAAAATAGCCTTCATAAATTCCTGATGAATGTAATTAATTAATGTAATTAATTGTAATTAATGTCTTGCATTCATCAACGGATACCTTCTCTCATTCTCCTTTCAAATTAGTCCATAGTTCTTCAACATTTCTCGGATTCTTTTCCTGAGTTCATTCATTTAGTCACTTCCAAATGTTCTCAATTGGATTCATGTCTGACCTTTGAGCAGGCCCCTCCATAAAAGTAACATCCTTCCCAGAAAGAAATGTTTTAACATACTTCGCTGTGTGACACGGGGCATTATCTTGCATAAATACAGCTGGTTGATTAATTGCTGTTCTCAAATTAGGTACAACATGTTTCTTCAAGAGCCCTTTGAGTACAGTTGTATTAATTTTACCGTGCAGCCTGACAAGAGGCCCTGGACTAACACAGAAATCATGGCAAACACCATCACATTACCTCCTCCATATTTAACACGTTAAACTTTCACTCATAGCTGAAATGAACACTATCCCAGTTTTTCAATCCGTATCCGCAAATTTCAATCGACTCATTTTGTTCTTTTTAGAAATGTAAGGCTTTGTAGAAGCTACTCGCCTGTTCTAATTTATTTCATTAAGTCTTCGAGAAATAGAGTGCCTTGATATTTTAATATCAAGGTTAGCATTAGCTCTTTTAGAGATAGCGGTTGTTGTCACAAAGCGACCTTTTTTTTTATTCATACCAATCCATCTGTCTTCCTTTGCAGCCGACTGGGCAATCTTACAGTGGAGAGTATTTTGCAAACCACACAAATATATAGCAATGAAAACCATAGGCTGTAGCATGGTGGATAAGAAGCAATGCAAATAAATCCGAAATTGAGTTAACGGCGAGCTGCACCAGATGTTGTGTGGAAGAACCCCTCAGTCAAGGCCTGTGGTCATGATCAAATAATTCTGAAAGGAACCTATAGCTACTTATATAGGTAGGCCTATATTAATGAGAAATAAAACAGCCCCCCCCACAAAGAATTAGCAAACTGTATATTCAAATCATCTTGCTCTTCATGCAGGTAAATAAAGGGCCCGTCCAACTCAGGTTGATGCCCTGGTTTCAGAGTTCGAAAAATTAACTACAGAGCCCAAACCCAAGTTAATTAGATAAAAAAAAAAACTTCTTAAAATAGCAATTGGAGTTTAGCAAGGCGATACATTAGCACCATATTTATTTATAATTTGCCTAAAGTTTGAACTTTTAACGTCCATAGATCTTATAAAAGAAAATGATTTCACACTAAAAAAAGGAACAAAGCAAATAATATCCTGCCGACAAATGTCGACGACGCAGATGACCAAGCGCTTCTCGCAAATACACAGGCCCAAGCCAAATCTTTACTGCATATACTGAAACAAGCAGCAGGAGCCATTCATCTCAACGTGAATGCAAATAAAACTGAGTACATGTGTTTTAAACAAAAAGAAACCACCTCTACCCAAAGTGGCAAGCCTTTAAAATTAGCGGACCAGTTCTCTGAAAGTAATGTCAACATACTCTTAGTGAAAGCATGGAAAGCTGACCCCCCCCACAAGAAAATGAAACAGGGTTTCTTCCAAGCTGTAGCTGGATCCATACTACAATATGGATGCACCACATGGATGCTAACGTCCCGTCTAGAGAGAAGACTAGATGGAGTCTACACAACAATATTACGTACCGTTTTGAACAAATACTAGAAGCAACACCCCACAAAACAATAGCAGTACGGCCACCTGTCTCCCATCTCAAAAACCATCCAAGTAAGAAGAACAAAGTAGGTGGAGCATGACTGAAGAAACAAGGATGAACTTATAAAGTAACGTTTTCTGATGGATTCTTACATATGGACTAACCAGTCTGGGCCAACCAGTAAGAACTTACAACTGCTCTGTGCGGACACAAGATGCAGTCCAGAGGACCTGATAGGGGCGATGGAAAATAATTATAAATGAGAGAGAGAGAGAGAGAGAGAGAGAGATAGAGAGAGAGAGTCTGAGAATGCTGTACTGTCAGGGTGTCTCAAAATAGATGCATCCCATTAATATGAGTAAGATTTATTACTGAGACAAGCGCAATGGCGGTCATTTGGAACACGAACTGTAAAAAATACATCCTTTGAGCTAGATACATCAAATCAATGTTATTTTATTGTTATTATATATATATATATATATATATATATATATATATATATATATATATATATATGTAATATCCAGTCCGAAGACTATGGGTATGGATTATTCATGAATAGAATATATGAGAGATTTCATATAAATCTATTGGAGTGTTCAATGTATGGCTATTGTTATATATTCTTTTCCGGGTGTTTATAATAATACTCACATACAGAGTTAAGCGTATATTTCATCTGAAGAGATGAACATTATATTCTTCGCCGAAATAAATTTATAATGAGAAATTGACCATGGTTGAGTTTTCTTCCTGTTACATTGTTACATAGCCAGATATCCGGATGTGTGAAATGTACATAGAATGTTCATAACTCATATATAGATAACATAGGAATCCCGAAACAAGAAAAACTTTAGGACTTCTTAGTTCAGGTACGAAACTTTTTACTACCTTTGAATTAAAAGGTTTTTCGACATAAGAAAGAGAGAGACACTATGACGACTTTTCCATCTGCCCCAAACAATGTGCGGCACCCGCCGCAAGGCCTCGGCGAGCTCCGAAAGTCAACCGTCTCCCTCGGACGCTAAAACTCAACTTTTTTTAAAAAAACCCAAATCCTCCGTGCACGCTTCCGGTGCATGATGTCATTTACATCCCCCGGTCACAATTCGTATCTGGGATTTTTATTTTGACATCTGTGAATGACACATCCTACTCGCACGCGAATGAACATCTGTGCTCATGTTGCACCTTACTAACCCATGCGTTAAGCGAAAGGTTCTCAGCCTAACTAAACCGAAAGGCAAGATATATAAAACGAAATTCCTCGGCCATTATATTACAACATTATATATATATATATATATATGTATGTGTGTGTGTGTGTGTGTATTGCGAATAAAGTAGAAAATGAAAGGATAAAAATTCGATGTACACATTTCTAATCCTTATTTCTTGAAATTAAGGGAACAAAATACAAAATCTTTTATCGTAAGCAAAATAATGTGAACAAGAGCGGAGATACGTGGCGCATTCAATAGGATTCCAGACTTTTTTGTACAGGCATTTAAAATTGTCGTAAACTCTTGAAAATTCAGCATGTTATTGCTATACATCTTATGAGATGACTGACCAATTTTTATGATTTCAGCTTCAAATGAACAACTAGCGCAGCAATTGGAATACACCCTACTAAAGCCTGATTCTCACAACTAGTGAATTTCAAAAATGCAATCTAGACGTGAGGACAATTAAGAAGAATGATATGCAATAAAATTCTGTTTTAAACTTGGTAAACATGCAACAGAAACGTATGGAATACTTAAGACTGCTTTTTGACCATCTGTGAGGGATGATGAGAGGTGTGGGAGGAGTAAGGAAGTCAATACACCGGAGTTGATTGCCCAAAGAGTTTGGGTTAGGGTTACTATGTTGAGGTTTTAAGGGAGTTCAGAAAGCGATTCCTAGGGAAGAGACCAGCACTGTTCAAATCGGGTCAGTGGCATTTCAACCAGGACAATGCACCAGTCCACAATTCCATTCTTGTCACAGACTATTTGACCAAGATGGGTATCAAGACAGTTCCTCAGCCTCCCTAGAGTCCAGAGCTTGCTCCCTGTGACTTTTGGTTATTCCCTAAGCTCAGAGGCTGTCGTTATGAGACAATTGAGGAGATGAAAGAGGCTGTGACGAAAGTCATTTACACGCTCACACAAGAGGACTTCTATGGGGCCTTCCAGAAGTTGTTGGAACGGTACAATAAATGCATTGCAGCTGGAGGAGATTACTACGAAGGGGACTAGAGTTTCATATGTGTACTATAAATAAAAGTGTCCATACGAAAAAAGTCAGGAAACTTATTTAATGATACTCGTTGATATTTTTTGAGTAGAGATAGCAGTAATTGTTAGCTTAGAGTAAAGGGGCGTATTTTGTGAATACAAGTTCTTTTGTGCAAGTATGTCACTATGTGTGAGAGAAAATGTAATTATTCCTAAAAGAATATGAAAATGAACTGCTGCTGATAACGCAAATATACAATAACATTTCTTTAATTTAAGAAAAGTTCAACTCGTTAAAATGAAATACATTTCGTAGATTTTCCGACGAAAGAAATAAGCGTAAATGTATTTAAGTCAGTAATAAAATATTATTTACTGTTTGTTGGGTTAGAATAGAAAAACGCATATATACAATTGATATATTTATTTGTTCACTTATTTATACAATTTAGGTTGGCTAGCAATTAGCTAAAAAATGTTTACGATTTATTAATGAATTTAATGGGCAAAAAATTGATGAATTATCAATGAATTTAATGGGCTAAAAGTTGATGAGTTATTAATGAATTTAATGGGCTAAAAGTTGATGATTTATCAATGAATTTAATGGGCTAAAAGTTGATAAGTTAATAATGAATTTAATGGGCTAAAAGTTGATTTATTAATGAATTTAATGGGCTAAAGGTTAATGATTTATCAATGAATTTAATGGGCTAAAGGTTAATGATTTATCAATGAATTTAATAGGCTAAAAGTTGATGATTTATTAATGAATTTAATGGGCTAAAAGTTGATGATTTATTAATGAATTTAATTGGCTAAAGGTTAATGATTTATCAGTGAATTTTATGGGCTAAAAGTTATTGATTTATCAATGAATTTAATGGGCTATTTAAACTATAGAATATCAAATTTAGATAGTCCCGGTTAAGAGGTCAATGCTAATAAATCTACAGAGCAAATTATTTTATCAAATTAAAAAAAAAAACCAACAACAATCGGTGACATTAAGATGATAAATTTATTTCCATCCTGTTAAAAATATTCATATTAATCAATGCTCGAAAGATTAATAGGACTTCTTCAGTTCAAACAAATGTAATTTACGAAGCTCTTTGCTTCGATGCGGCACAGGGCCGATTGAATGGGGCACCCAATGAGACTCGAATTCACTCTTGAAGGTTTGCTAGTCAAGCTTGCTAACCATCACACTACCTGAGGTGCCCCTTCAGATCAACTGAAAATCCATTTTCATCCTTTTGTTTGAAGATGAAATAAAGTCCAAACGAAATATCACACATCTAAATTTGAGTCAAGTATTTGATTTATCCAACTTTCCACATATTTCTATCAAGCGGTCAGATTCACCACAAATCTATCTTTTCAACACACACACACACACACACACACACACACACACACACACATATATATATATATATGTATATATACGTGATACATTCAATAAGTTTACAGACTTTTTTTTGTACTGGCATTTAAAATTGTCGTAGACTTTGGTTATTCCCTAAGTTCAGAGGCTGTCGTTATAAGACAATTGAGGAGAGGCTGTGACGAAGGTCATTGACACGCTCATACAAGAGGGCTTCCATGGGGCCTTTCAGAAGTTGTTGGAACGGTAAAACAAGTGCATTGCATCTGGAGGAGATTATTTTGAAGAGGACTAGAGTTTCATGTGTGTACTATCAATAAAAGTGCTCATAAGAAAAAAGTCAGGAAACTTATTTAATGATCCTCGTATATATATATATATATATATGTGTGTGTGTGTGTGTGTGTGTGTGCAAATTATGGAAATAAATCCGACAGCATGAAGACAATAGATAATTAAAGTATTCCAAATGTGATGAATACATTTATGATGATATAGTCAACGTTAAAACGATTCGGTTTTAATAAACTATCAAAACTTCGTCAGGACATGGTGATAGAGAAAAACTGTTGCATAAACAACGATAAATGTTTTTAAGAAGATAACGCGAGAAAGAATTATAACCGTTCAGTAAGCGTTCTTTTTTGAAAACTATTACTTAATAGGCACTGGCAATAATGTTTAAAATGTGTTGAATTTCTGACAGATACATCAGATTGGAAGATGATGAACCGCCCCATTAGCATAATGGTTAAAGTGTTCACCAATGGCCCGAGAGACCGGGGTTTAATTCCAGGTTGAGTCATACCAAAGACTCAAAAATGGCACTTGATTGAAATTGGAGATCCATTGGTGCAAGAGATTGAAATTGGAGATCCAGTGGTGCAACGGATTGAAATTAGGGGTCCATTGGGGCAAGGGATTGAAATCGGGGATCCATTGGTGGAAGAGATTAACTCTGTTGAACCATTGGTGTAAGACATTAAAATTGGTGATCCATTATTCCAAGGGATTAAAATTGGGCGTCCATTGGTGCAAGGGATTAACACTGGTGATCCATTGGAGCAGATGTTAAAAATGGTGATCCATTATTGCGAGGGATTAAAATTGGTGATCCATTATTGCAACGGATTAAAATTGGGTGTCAATTGGTGCAAGGGATTAACACTGGTGATCCATTGGAGCAGACGTTAAAATTGGTGATCCATTATTGCAAGGGATTAAAATTAATGATCCATTATTGCAAGGGATTAAAATTGGTGATCCATTATGGCAAGGGATTAAAATTGGTGATTCCCTGGTACAAGAGGTTAAAGTTGGTGATCCACTGGTGCAAGTGTTTAAAACTAGATCTAACCAACAAAATTCTGAATACCAACCTGAAGACCAGACCTGGTATTTATTTACAAGAAAAAAGAAAGAACTTCTCTCCTGGATTTTGCAGTTTCAGCGAACCGCGTAGTAAAAATGAACGAAAGCGAAAAGGTAGAAAAGACTTGAATCTTAACAGAGAGCTTAAACAGCTGTAGAACATAAAGATGACAGTGATACCATCGTTGTTTACGCATTTGGTATGATTTGCAAGGTTTGAGAAAAGAAACTGGATGAACTAAAAAATCAGAAGAAGAATAGAAGCCATACACACTTCTGTATTTCTAAGATCAGCTCGAATACTTAGAGGAGTCCTGGAAACCTGAGGACACTTGCTGTCTCTCAGACTCATATGAAAGTTCACCACTTACAGCTGGTGTAAAAAAACTGCTAAAGAATAAGATAATAAATACTTCAAATTGTGACGTTAGTGCTCGTGACCGCATTGTTTTACTGATGACCGAGATATAACTGAATACAACACTGTCGGATAAATACTGTAATTACAAATGAATTTAAGAAAGGTCATTGCGTCACGATGCACAAAAACAGACCCAATATTTTTCTAGATCATTCGAATTGCTAATGCTAGAGGAGACCCCTTGTCGAGAAGACCTTTTGTTTAACCTCATTTTACCCTTTCATAGCGACATCTTGGTTGGATTGGGTTTTATGGCATATCAACCATTGTAGGTTATTTAATGCCAAATCCTCTTTATAAATTTATATTAGATATATATGATTTGGTTTGGTTGGGTTTAATGGCATATCAACCATTGTAGGTTATTTAATGCCAAATCCTTTTTATACATATATATTAAATATATAGGATTTGGTTTGGTTGGGTTTAATGGCATATCAACCATTGTAGGTTATTTAATGCCAAATCCTTTTTATACATATATATTAAATATATAAGATTTCTAAATGCATATCATTGATAACAAATTTAAACGAGCCCGATCTCAATTTTTATCCACTGTTAAAGTGTTTCACTAATTTCTGTCAAATACGGATAATTCTATTAACTATTACTCATTTGTTTGCACGCAGTTAAATGCCAGGCCATAAGTAGAGTGTTCGCCATTGGTCCGGGAGACCGGGGTTCAATCCCAGATCGAGTCATACCAAAGACTCAAAAAATGGTACTTAATTCCGCCTTCCTTAACACTTAGCGTTATAAGTGGAGAAATCCTGAGAATGAAGTAGCACCCTCTCCTACACGCCGGTATGGTAGCTATTGGAAAAGGATCATTCGGGTCCCCCTCGACTAAGGTCGCTAACTTAACTTTAAACTTAAAAGTGCTGCTATTGAACATTAACAATTCAATTAAACCTCAGTTGTTTCCTTACATAGAGAAATAGGGAAAGAGGGAAAATGCATAATTAGAGAAGGAATGAACAGAAAGATGAAGGAAAGGAGAAAATAAAGGAAAGATAGAAGGAAATAATAGAAAGAAAAAGAAAGGAGGAAAAAAGGAGAAGTAAAGATAAAAAATGATCAAACAGTTCTATTTCAAGCAATTCAATTTACTATGAGTAATTTGTTTGCACTCAGTTTAAATGTCATCAGTTCTATTTGACGCATATGTAAGACTCTATCTGGTGCTACCACTCCGGACCAGAGTGGACATGGGAGTAATAAAGGAGTACACTGCATTCTTCAAATCTCCAGCATTACTTGATTCTCACCATCAGATTGTTTAATGTCATATCCAAAACTCTCGTTGGAGGATTCTTACCTCCCTGCAGAGATGCATTCGGTGTATTCTAAAACCCCAGCCAACTGGGCCAGAAAATCTTCGTCCTGGTTGATATGTTGAATCAACAGACTATTGTTAGGAAGATCGATTCCTACTGGGCACACCCATACTCCTGGCATTGTGCAACATCCGAGCTTAGTAAAATTCTATGTCTTAAAATGGGTAAATTTACATATTCATGAATAGATAAAACTGAATTTTTGCATTAAACAACCTTTAAGGATACGAAAATCTACCAAAAAGAGATGTAAGTGATAACGTCATGCAGCGTCATCTCATTCCTTTTATTGTTTCCTACTCTCTTTACTTTTCAAATTTCCACACCTTTCCTTTTCTAGTATATCCTTCTTGTTATACTTTCTTTTTTCCTTTCCCTCAACTTTCTCTTGATTCTTTCTCTAATCAATCATTTTTCCTCTTTTTCTATTTCTATCTATGATTTTATTCTTCCTTTACTTTCTTTTTTTCTTTTCTTCATCTTTCTCTTGATTCTTTCTCTAATCAATCATTTTTCCTCTTTTTCTATTTCCTTCGATTATTTCATTCTTCCTTTACTTTCTTTTTTTCTTTTCTTCATCTTTCCCTAGATTCCTTCTCTAATCAATCATTTTCGCTCTTTTTCTATTTCTTTCTATTATTTCATTCTCCTTTTACTTTCCCTTTTCCTTTCATTCATCTTTGTCTTGATTCCTTCTGTAATCAATCATTTTTTCTCTTTTCCTCTTTCTTTCTATGATTTCATTCTTCCTTTTCTTTCCTTTTTTCTTTCCTTCATCTTTCCCTTGATTCTTTCTCGAATCAATCATTTCCCCACTTTTTCTATTTCCTTCGATTATTTCATTCTCCCTTTACTTTCCTTTTTTCTGTCTTTCCTCTTTCTCTTGATTGCTTCTCTAATCGATCATTTTCCCAATTTCACTATTCCTTTCTATTATTTTATTCTCCCTTTATATTCCTTTCTTCTTTCCTTCATCTTTGTCTTGATTATTTCTCTAATCAATCGTTTTCCCTCTTTTTCAAATTTGCTCTATCATTTCATTCTCCCTTTACTTTCCTTTTTCCTTTTTTTCATCTTTCTCTCGATTCCTTCTCTAAGCATCATTTCCCCTCTTTTTCTATTTGATTCTATTATTCCATTCTCCCTTTACTTTCCTTTTTTCTTTTCCTTCATCTTTCTCTCGATTCCTTCTTTAATCAATCAATTCCCCTCTCTTTCTATTTCTTTCTATAATTTCATTCTTCCTTTACTTTACTTCTTCCTTTCCTTCACCGTTCTCTTGATTCCTTTTCTAATCAATCACTTTTTCTCTTTTTCTCTTTCTTTCTTTGATTTCATTCTTCATTTACTTTCCTTTTTCCATTCCCTCAACTTTCACTTGATTCCTTCTCTAATCAATCATTTTCCCTCTTCTTCTATTTCTTTCTATTATTTCATTCTTCCATAACTATACTTTTTCCTTTCCTTCATCTTTCTCTTGCTTCCTTCTCTCATCAACATTTTCCCTCTTTTTCTATTTCTTTCAATCATTTCATTCCTCCTTTCCTTTCCCTTTTCCTTTCCTTCATATTTCTCTTGATTCCTTCACTAAGCCATCATTTCCCCTCTTTTTCTTCTTTTTCTATTATTTAATTCTCCCTTTACTTTCCTTTTTCCTTTCCTTTATCTTTCTCTTGATTTCTTCTTAATCATTTTCCCTTTTCTTTTTCTTTCTATTATTTCATTCTCCCTTTTTTCTTTCTTCTTTTCCTTCATCTTCATCAATCATTTTCCCTTTTCTTTTTCTTTCTATTATTTCATTCTCCCTTTTTCTTTCTTCTTTTCCTTCATCTTCATCAATCATTTTCCCTTTTCTTTTTCTTTCTATTATTTCATTCTCCCTTTTTTCTTTCTTCTTTTCCTTCATCTTCATCAATCATTTTCCCTTTTCTTTTTCTTTCTATTATTTCATTCTCCCTTTTTTCTTTCTTCTTTTCCTTCATCTTCATCAATCATTTTCCCTTTTCTTTTTCTTTCTATTATTTCATTCTCCCTTTTTCTTTCTTCTTTTCCTTCATCTTCATCAATCATTTTCCCTTTTCTTTTTCTTTCTATTATTTCATTCTCCCTTTTTTCTTTCTTCTTTTCCTTCATCTTTCTCCTGATTCCTTCTCTAATCAATCATTTTTTCCCTTTTTCTATTTCTTTCTATGATTTCATTCTTCCTTTTCTTTCCTTTTTTCTTTCCTTCATCTTTCTCTTAATTCCTTCTTGAATCAATCATTTCCCCTCTTTTTCTATTTCCTTCGATTATTTCATTCTTCCTTTACTTTCTTTTTTTCTTTTCTTCATCTTTCCCTAGATTTCTTCTCTAATCAATCATTTTCCCTCTTTTTCTATTTCTTTCTATTATTCCATTCTCTCTTTACTTTCCTTTTTCCTTTCCTTCATCTTTCTCTTGAATCGTTCTTTATCAATCATTCCCCTCTTTTTCTATTTCTTTCTATTATTTCATTCTCCCGCTTCTTTCTTTCTTCTCTTCCTTCATCTTTCTCTTGATTCCTTCTCGAATCAATCATTTTCCCTCTTTTTCTATTTCTTTCTATGATTTCATTCTTCCTTTACTTTCTTTTTTTCTTTTTTTCATCTTTCTCTAGATTTCTTCTCTAATCAATCATTTTCCCTCTTTTTCTATTTCTTTCAATTATTTCATTCTCCCTTTACTTTCCTTTTTCCTTTCCTACATCTTTTTCTTGATTCCTTCTGCCTTTAATCCCCTCTTTTTTTCTCTTTCTTTCTCTGGCTTCCTTTTTGCTGTATTTCTTTTTTTTCTTTTTCTTTATCTTTCTATTATTTCCTTCTCCCTTTATTTAATTATTTTTCTCTTTTTTTGTTCTTTCTATTGTTTCCTTTTTCCTTTGCTTTTCAATTCTCCCCCTTTTTTTCTGTTTCTTTCTGTTGCTTCCTTCTTCCTTTCTTTCTTCCTTTTTTACCATTACTTTATCTTTCAATTATTTCTTTCTCCCTTTATACATTAATTTTTATTTTTTTTCTTCTCTCTTTACCTTTCAGTACTTCTTCCTTTTTTTTCTATTTCTTTCCATTGTTTTCTTCTCTCTTTAATTCTTCCTTTTTTCTTTCTTATCCGTCTACTATTTCTTTCTACCTTTATTTATTCATTTCTCTTTTTTTCTTTCTTTCTGTTACTTCTTTCTCCTTTGACTTTTCAATTTTCCCCTCTTTTTTCGATTTCTTTCTTATCTTTCTATTATTTCCTTCTCCCATGATATATTTGTTTCTCTCTTTTTTAAAATTTCTGTTGTTTCCTTTTCTTTACTTCTTTATTCTTTCCTCTTTTGTTTTTGTTTTTGTTTTACCTTCAGCTTTTACTCTTTCTTTTTATTGTAGTCTTACTTCCTCTCACCCATTTTTTTTTGCCCTCTCTTTTTTGTTAATTTCATTCCTTTTACTCATTCTTCACTTTGTTTTTCCTTTTCATTCTTCTCGTAGTTACTTTCACTTTCATTTTTTCATTTTTTTCTTCTCTGTTTCCCTTTATTCTTTTCTCTTTCGAACATTTTCTCTTCATTTTTTCTTCTTTTTTCTTCTTTTTCTCTCCTTCTCCTTCTCATCTTCTCTTATTGTTTTCTTTTTCATTGTTATCATATTTACTTTCACTCTTCTTTTTCATTCATCTCACATTTACTTTCACTTTCAGGTTTTTCACTTTTCTTCTCTGTTTCCCTTTATTTCTTTCTCGTTTGAACATTTTCTCTTCTTTTTTTCTTCCTTCTCATCTTCTCTTTCTGTTTTCTTTTTCATTCTTCTCGTATTTACTTTCACTTTCATTTTTTTCATTTTTTCTTCTCTGTTTCCCTTTATTCTTTTCTCTTTCGAACATTTTCTTTTCATCTTTTCTTCTTTTTTCTTCTTTTTCCCTCCGTCTCCTTCTCATCTTTTATTGTTTTCTTTTTCATTCATCTCATATTTACTTCCACTGTTATTTTTTCTTCTTCTCTGTTTCCCATTATTCTTTTCTCTTTCGAACATTTTCTCTTCTTTTTTTTCTTTTTTTCTTTTTCTCTCCTTCTCCTTCTCATATTCTCATTCTGTTTTCTTTTTCATTCATCTCATATTTACTTTCACTTTTATTTTTTTCATTTTTTCTTCTCTGTTTCCCGTTATTCTTTTCTTCTTCGGACATTTTCTCTTCTTTTTTTAATCCTTTCTGTTTTCTTTCCCCCCCTTCTCCTTCTCATCTTCTCTTTTTGTTTTCTTTTTCATTCTTCTCGTATTTGCTTTCACTTTTATTTTTTAAATTTTTTTCTTCCCTGTTACCTTTTATTCTTTTCTCCTTCGAACTTTTTCTCTTCTTTTTTTATTCTTTTCTTTCTTCTTTTTCCCCCTTCGCTTTCTCATCTTCTCTTTTTGTTATCTTTTTTATTCTTATCTTTTTTTTCTTTTTACATTCTTACTCTTTTAAAATCTTCTCTTTTTCTTTTCATTAAAAATTTCCTTCTTTTCACCTTCTTTCTCTTTTAAAATCTCCTCTTTTTCTTTTCATTAAAAATTTCCTTCTTTTCACCTTCTTTCTCTTTTAAAATTTCCTCTTTTTCCTCTTATTAAAAATTTCTCTTCTTTTCACCTTCTTTCTCTTTTAAAATCTTCTCTTTTTCTTTTTATTAAAAATTTCTTTCTTTTCACCTTCTTTCTCTTTTAAAATCTCCACTTTTTCTTTTTATTAAAAATTTCTCTTCTTTTCACCTTCTTTCTCTTTTAAAATCTTCTCTTTTTCTTTTTATTAAAAATTTCCTTCTTTTCACCTTCTTTTCTTTTAAAATCTTCTCTTTTTTCTTTTCATTAAAAATTTCTTTCTTTTCGCTTTTAGTATCTTTTCTTTTTATTTTTATTCACATTTTCCTTCCTTTAAACTTCTTTCACTTTCAATATCACACTTTTCTTTTTGTTCATATCTACATCTTTCCACATTTTTTCAATCTTTAAATCTTTTCTTTTTCTTTCTATTTACATCTTCCTCCTTTTCACTTACTTTCACTTTTAGAATATTCTCTTTTTATTTTTGTACTCACCTTCCTTCTTTTCACCTTTCTCTTTTAAAACCTTCGGATTTACTTTTTATTCACATCATCCTTCTTTTCACTCTCGTTCTCTTTTAAAATTGTCTCTTTTTTATTCACATCTATATTTTACCTTGTTTTTCTTTTAAAAGATTCGATTTTTCTTTTTATTCACGTCTTTATTCTTTTCAGCTTTTTTCTCTTTAAAAATTTTCTATCTTTCTTTTTAATCACATCTTCCTTCCTTTTAGCTTATTTCTCTTTTAAAAACCTTCTCTTTTTCTTTTTATTCATATATTCCTTTGTTTAACCTTCTTTCTCTTTTAACAGCTTCTCCCTTTTTTTGTATTCACATCTTCCTTCCACTCACCTTCTTTCTCTTATAAAATATTATCTTTTTATTTTCATTCACATCTTCCTTATTTTCATTTTCTTTCTCTTTTAAAATCACCGCGTTTTCTTTTCATTCACATTTTCCTTTTTTTAACCTTCTTTCTTTTTTAATGTCTTCAATTTTTCTTTTCATTCATATCTTCCTTCTTTTCAGCTTCTTTCTCTTTTAAAATTTTCGCTTTGCCTTTATTCACATCTTCCTTCCTTTTATCATCTCCCTCTTTTAAAATCTTGTCTTTTCCTTTTTAATCACTTCTTCCTTCTTCTCACCTTTTTTTTATTTGAAATCTTGGCATTTACTTTTTATTCACATCTACCTTCTTTTCCCCTTCTTTCTCTTTTAAAATTTTCTCTCTTTTTATTTCCACCATCCTTCTTTTCTCCTATTTTCGCATTTAAAATATTTTCTTTTTGTTTTTATTCGTATCTTCCTTCTTTTCAAGTTTTTCCTTTTTAAAAATCATTTTTTCTTTTAATTCACATCTTCCTTCTTTTCTCATCGTTTCTCTTTTAAATTTTCCTTAATTATTTTTTATTCAAATCCTCCTTCCTTTCACCTTCTGTCTCTTTTAAAATTGTCTCTTTTTCTTTTTATTAACATCTTCCTTCTTCTAACGCTTTTTTCTCTTTTAAAATCTTCGTTATTTCTTTTTTATTCACATGTTTCATTCTTTAAAATCTTTTAAAAACTTCTGTGTTTCCTTTTATTCACATCTTTCTTTTCACCTTCTTTCTCTTTCAAAATCTTTCTCTTTTTTTATTCAAATGTTTCTTTCTTTAACCTTCTTTCACATTTAAAATCTCCTTCTTTTCTTTATATTCTCATCTGTCTTTTCACTTTCTTTCTCTTTTTATTTTTAGTGACACCTTCCTTCCTTTCACCATCTTTCTCTTTTAAAATAATTTCTCTTTTCTTTTTATTCGCCTTTTTCTTTCTTTTAACATTCTTTCTCTCATAAAGACATGAATTTTTCTTATTCATATCTTCCTTCTTTTAACCTTCTTTCTATTTTGAAATTTTCGCTTTCTATTTTATTCACGTATTCCTTCTTTTGATCATCATTCTCACTTAAAATTTGGTCTTTTCCTTTTTAATGACTTCTTCCTTCTTTTCACCTTTCTCTTTTAAAATATTCACTTTTTCTTTTTATTCACACAATCCTTCTTTTCTCCTTCTGTCTCTTTCAAAATCTTCTCTTTTTCTTTTTCTTGAAATCTTCCTTCCTTTCAAGTTTTTCTTTTTTAAAATCATATTTTTCTTTTTATTCACATCTTCCTTCTTTTCACATTGTTTCTCTTTTAAAATTTCCTTTATTACTTTTTATTCAAATCTTCCTTCCTATCACCTTTTTTCTCTTTTCAAATGTTATATACTTTCTCTTTATTCACATCTTCCTTCTTCTAACCCGTTTTTCTCTTCTAAAATCTTTTATTCACATGTTTCATTCTTTTTAATCTTTTAAAATCTTCTGTTTTTCCTTTTATTTACATCTTCTTCATTTCACCTTTTAAAATTTTAGCTTTTTTTTCATTCACGTCTTCTTTCTTTTCATTTTCCTTGTCTTTTAAAATCTTCTCTCTTCCTTTTAGTTCACATGTTCCAACCTTTTAGTTTCTTCCTCTTTTAAAATTATTTTCCGTTCTTTTAACTTCATTTTCTTTTAAAATATTCTCTTTTTCTTTTTATTCACATTTTCCTTCTTTTAACCTTCTTTCTATTTTAAAATTTTATCTTTTTCTTTTTATCCACATCTTACTCCTGTTAAAATTCTTTATTAAAGTCTTCAATTGTTCATTTCATCCATATATTCCTTCTTTTAAGCTTCTTTCTCTTTTGAAATCTCCTCTTTTTCTTTTTATTTACACTTTCTTCTTTTTCAATAATTTTTAAAAATCTTCAATTCTTTTTCTTCGCATCTTTCTTCCTTCTTGCATTTTTTCTCTTTTAGAATCTTTTCTTTTTTTATTCACATCTTCCTTCGTTCCACATTCTTTCACTTTTAAAATCTACCCTTTTTCTTCTTTTTCATATATTCCTTCGTTTTACTTAATAAAATTTTCTCTTTCTCTTTTTTATTCACACCTTCTTCCCTTTCCCCTTTTCTCTCTTTTAAAATCTTTTATTCTTCTTTTTATTCTCATCTTCCTACCTTTCGTCTTCTATCTCTTTTGAAATCTTCATTTCTTATTTTTATTCACAACATCCGTCCATTTCCCCTTCTTTCACTTTTAAAATATTTTCTCTTTCTTTTTATTCATATTTTCTATTTCTTTTTCAATTCCTTCCTCTTTTAAAATCTTCTTTTTTTCTTTTTCCTCACATCTTCTTTCCTTTCACCTTTTTTCTCTTTCATAATATTTTCTTTTTTATTAACATCTTCCTTCATTTCATCTTCTTTCTCTTTTGGAATCTTTTCTTTTTTTATTCACATCTTCTTCCTTTTCACCTTTTTTCTTTTATAAATTTTCTCTTTTTCCTTCTTTGTCTTTAAAAATCTTACCTTTTTCATTTTATTCAAATTCACATATTCCTTCCTTTCACCTTCTTTGTCTTTAAAAATTTTTCCCCTTTTTCTTCATTTTTTTCTTCTTTTCACCTTCTTTCTCTTTTAGAATTATCTGTCTTTCTTTTTAATCACATCTTCATTCCTTTTACTTTTTTTCTTTGTAAATTATTATCTTTTTCCTTTTTATTCACATTTTCCTTCTTTTCACTTTCTTTCTCTTTTAAAATCTTCTCGTTTTTTTTATTCACAACTTCTTCCTTTTCACTTTTTCTCTCTTTTAAAATCTTCTATTTTTATATTCTCATCTTCCTTCCTTTCGTCTTCTTTCTCTTTTAAAATCTTCATTTCTTATTTTTATTCACAACGTCCGTCCATTTCCCTTCTTTCACTTAAAAAAAATTCTCTCTTTTTTTACATTTTCTTTTTTTTCAATTCCTTCCTCTTTTAAAATCTTCTTTTTTTCTTTTTCCTCACATCTTATTTCCTTTCACCTTTTTTCTCTTTCATAATATTTTCTTTTTTATTAACATCTTCCTTCATTTCATTTTCTTTCTCTTTTGAAATCTTTTCTTTTACTTTTTATCCTCATCTTCCTTCCTCTAACATTTTTTCCTCTTTTAAAATCTTCATTTTTTCTTTTTTTCATATCTTCCTTTGTTTTATTTTTTTTGTGACGGCAAAATGATTAAAATATCAAGACGGGAATTTATTTTTCACACGTGTGAAGTCGGGGCTGTCTGGCACTTGATCCCTCGTAGAATAAGTCCTTGTTCAGAGTCCTTTCTCAGGCATATAGGAACTGGCATATTATGTGGGGGTTAATTTAGCTAGACTGACCGCCGCTGGCTAGGGGCTTCCAAATTTCACATCACACACACACACACACACACACACACGCGCGCACACACACCAGGCCACTAGCTCTTCCTACCCCTAGAACAATGGAAGATATGGACCTCTATGTTTAGATATAATAATATTAATTATAGTAGTCGACAACTCCGGTTTCCCGCATGATATTTTTAAAGGAAAGAGTAGGACAATTTTGGCTAGAATAACATGAGGCGAAAGAAGCTGAAAAAGATACATGAAATAAGCAACTTGATAGTAGACGACACAATAAATAAACTTCAACACGTGGGGGACAGTAAAATATATTCTTTTTAATATACACGCGGACATACATATTCAACGTGTCGGCTATATTATCAGCAGATAATATATAACTATAAATGTCTTTCTTCCTTTTCTCCTTTTCTTTAGTCTTTCTTTAAATTGAGAGAGAGAGAGAGAGAGAGAGAGAGAGAGAGAGAGAGAGAGAGAGAGAGAGAGAGAGAGTACATAATTGGGTGTAGGGAGAAACAGTCTTAATGTTTACTTATCTTTTCGGCTGGTTCCTTCGGAGAGTATTTTCTCTTTTACGGGCTGGCGAAATTTTACATATCTATAATGCTCTGGCTTGAAGGCATAGGTTCTTCTCCTTGTCCAAGATTCTTTCCGCTTTCTTCACCCGGAGTCTTGGCATGAAACTCGCGTCCTCTCACTGATATTCTTTACCCCTATTTCCGTTGACGGAAGAAGGGGGCTATTTCCGCTTTGGGATTCTAGCCAATCATTTGGCTTCTATCTTCTTCTCCCCCTGTCAGGTGATTCGTTAGGACTACTATATGTCCCTATACCCCATTCTTTAACCATCCGGTTACAGAGTGCAAACATCTGTTGGTTTCCATTCTGACCTGGATTTGTTACTTCGGGATTGACTTACATTACTATCTCTGTCTTAACGGTGATTCTTTGACGGCCTGCTAATTCAAACACGAGGGATAGTAGAAATTCCTTATTTCTCTTCTCTCAGTGGGAGACCACGTGACACTTTCTTTATAAAATTGTCTGCTTTTCTTTTTCACCTCCTTTCTCTTTTAAAATCTTTTTTTCTTCTTTTTCATATCCTCCTTCGCTTTACTTTCTTTCTTTATAAAATCTTCTGCTTTTCTTTTTATATACGTCTTCTTTCTTTTCGCTTTTTTCTTTTTAAAGTCTTTTTCTTTTCATTCACATCTTCCTTCTTTTCACCTTCTTTCTCTTTTAAAATCTTCTCTTTTTCTTTTTATTCACACTTCATTTTTTCACCTTCTTTCTCTTTTAAAATCTTCTTTTTTTTATTCACATTTTCCTTCTATTCATCTTCCTTCTTATTTAAAATTTTCTCTTTATCATTTTATTCATATTTTCATATTTTCCTTCTTTCACTGTTGTGTTCTGGTTAGTGAACACAAGTAGTAGTAATAATAAGACAAACCACGATATGTGAGGAAAATACTTATATTTGCAGGAAAGAGTATTTACAAGAGAGAGACTGTTAGTAATAAGAACATAGGATTAGTGATAGAGTAATGATATACTTCAATAATAGGAACGGTTCTTCTGGTCTGACTCATAGGCTTATTCTCAGATTGATTTCCGCTACAGCCATGTATGGCAGATGGAACAGCTCATTATGCTGAAAAGGTTGGTGATACCCAACATTCACCATCTTTCTCTTTTAAAAAAATTTCTTTTCCTCATTATTCAAATTTTCTTTCTTTTCATTTTCTTTCTCTTCTGAAATCCTCCCCTTCTCTTTTCATTCACATATTCCTACCTTTCACCTACTTTCTCTTTTAAAATCTTCCTTT
Organism: Sepioteuthis lessoniana; assembly: GCA_963585895.1. Classification (NCBI taxonomy): domain Eukaryota; kingdom Metazoa; phylum Mollusca; class Cephalopoda; order Myopsida; family Loliginidae; genus Sepioteuthis; species Sepioteuthis lessoniana. Next base: position 46,838,649 of record OY757945.1, on the reverse strand, counting down.
GTTCTTTTTTTCACATATTTCTTTTTTTAACCTTCTTTCTCTTAGGAAATCTTCTCTTTTTCTTTCTATTTACATCTTTCTTCTTTTCACTTTCTTTCTCTTTTCAATTACGTCTTTTTATTTTTATTCACATCTTCTTTCCTTCCACCTTCTTCCCTTTTAAAATCTTCTCTTTTTATTTTAAATCACATCTTCCTTTCTTTCTCCTTCTTTCTCTTTTGAAATCTTTTTTTCTTTTTATTCACATCTTCCTCCTTTTCGCCTTTCACTTCTAAAATCTTCCCTCCTACTTTTTATTCACATCTTCTTTCCTTTCACCATCTTTCTCAGTTAAAATCTTTTTTTTTACTTTTCATTCACATCTTCCTTCTTTTAACTTCTTTCACTTTTAAACTCTTATATTTTCCTAATTATTCACATCTTCCATCTTTTCATCTTCATTCACTTTTAAAATTCTATCTTTGTTTTTTCTTTTTATACATATCTTTCTTCTTTTAACGGTATTTCTCTTTTAAATTCATCTCTTTTTATTTTTATTCACTTCTTCCTTCCTTTTATCTTTTTTCTCTTTTATAATTTTCACTTTTTTCTTTTTATTAACATCCTCCTTCCTTTCATCTTCTTTCTCTTTCAAGATATTCTTTTTTTTAATTTTTTATTCACATCTTTCTTCTTTTCATTTTCTTTCTCTGTTATAATTTTCTCTTTTTCTTTTTTTTCACATCTTCCTTCCTTTAACTTTCATTCTCTTTTAAAATTTTCTTTTTTTTTCTTTTTATTTACATATTCCCCCTTTTCACATTCTTTCTCTTTTGAAATCTTCTGTTTTTCTTTTTATCAACATATCCTTTCTTTTCTCTCTCTGCGATTCTTCTCTTTGAACCTCATTTTCCCCTCTCTTTTTTAGAAAATAAAATCAGAATACCACTTATATGATTCGGCTCCAGTAAATTGACCGTTGATGTTTTTTTTTTTCTCTCTCACTCTATCTATTCTTCCCCAATCTTTCTCCTCCTCCCAACTCCACTTCTGGTCGCCACTGCCTGTCTTATCTCCACACTTTTCTTTCTTTAACAGGAATCCTGTCAAAGATTCTTTACAGCAACCTACAGGTCTCCAACTACAACGAGTTTCTGACATCCCAATCACAACAAACATGGTGGAGGCTTTTTCCGGTGAGCTAAAGGTCCAAGGGCAAGGAGAGAGAGAGAGAGAGATAGGTGGGTATATTTGAGCTTGTGTATATAAAAGCGAGAGAGAGAGAGAGAGAGAGAGAGAGAGAAGGAGAATGTATGTGTGTGTGTATGTGTGAGAGTGTGATTGTGTATGTTTATGTAAGACAGTGAGAGAGAGAGAGAAAAAGAGAGAGAGAGAGATTATGTGTTTTGTGTAAGTGCGTGTGTGCAAGAGAGAGAGAGAGAGAGAGAGAGAGAGAGAGAGAGAGAGAGAGAGTGAATGAGAGAAAGAGGTGGGTGCATTTGAGCGCGTGTATATAAAAGAGAGAGAGAGAGAGAGAGGGGAGGAGAGAGAAGAAAGAGAATGTGCGTGTGTGTGAGAGTGTGATTGCGTATGTTTACGTAAGAAAGAGAGAGAGAGAGAGAGAGAGAGAGAGAGAGATTATGTGCTTTGTATAAGTGTGTGTGTGTGTGTGTGTGAGAGAGAGAGAGAGAGAGAGAGAGAGATGCAGTGAAATTGAAACGACATTTTGGTGATTTTCTGTAGAAGAGAAACGTTAGGGGATTTTAGTGAGACCGAAAGTGTGTGAGAGAGAGAGAGAGAGAGAGATAGAGTAAGAGAGAGAAAGACAATGTGAGTGTGTTTGTGTGTGTTTTTGAACGTGCATGGTTGAACGTGTTTATGTATAAGAGAGAGAGAGAGAGAGAATGTTGTGTGTTTTTGTGCGTATGTAATAGAGACAGAGAGAGTGTGTATGTGTGTGTCTGTGTGAAAGAAACTGTGTGTTTATGTGAGTGTTTGTGTGTATTTGAACGCGTTTTTGTTTGTGAAAAAGAGAGAGAAAGAAACTATGCCGTGAGTGAGTGCGTGTGTGAAAGAAAGAAAGAGAGTGTAATTGTGTGTGTATGTGTATGTGTGTGTATGTGTGTGTGAATGCGATTGTATATGTATGTGTATGCAAATTTGTGTGTGTGTGTGAGAGAGAGAGAGAGAGAGAGAGAGAAAAGGAGCGTGTGTATATGTATGTGTGAGAGAGAGGAAGAGAGTGTGACTGTGTGTGTATGTGTGTGTGAATGTGATGGTATATGTACGTGTATGTGAATGTGTGTGAAGGAGAGAGGGAGAGAGAGAGAGAAAGAGAAAGGGAGTGTGTGTATGTATGTGTGTGAGAGAGAGGAAGAGAGTGTGACTGTGTGTGTATGTGAATGTGATTGCATATGTATGTGTATGTGAATGTGTGTGAGTGAGAGAGAGAGAGAGAAAGGGAATGTGTGTATGTGTGTGAGAGAGAACGAAAGGGAGTTTGCATGTGTGTGTGTGTGTGTGTGTATGAGAGAGAGAGAGAGAGAGAGAGAGAGAGAGAGAGAGAGAGTGGGGGAGAGAATGACAAAATGCGGTAAAATTGATTTGAACTTTTGCTTTTTTCTGTGGAAGTGGAATGTTGTGAGATTTTTGTGGGAGTGAACTTATTTCCTGTGGGTGAAAGGAAAGGTTCTTTAGTTTATGAGGGAGTTCAACGTTCGATATTTTAAAAATATCTTAATTCATCAGAATATTCCATTTTCTTTCTTTTTTTTTTTTTTTGACGCTTGATATCTCAGCAGGGATATTCTGTACGCAATATCTCTGTTTTCGATGGAGAGTTCAAGCGCAAAATAACCATTTTCTAATCCACTATGCTTTAAGAAACATTGTGCTTATGTTACCAGAACTACTAGGCTATTGGATAGGTTTGGAAAGGCCATGGTGTAATGGTTCTCATAATAGGAAATAGACACGATGACACGAGTTCAAATCCGGGACGAGGCCGACTGCTTTCCACATAGCACTAATATCCTTGGGAAAGGTATGAATCAAATTATTCTCTCTCCAGTTATGGGTAAATAGAAGGGCAGACTAGGTTCTTTAGCCACGGTTAGACAACCATTCAGGGAGAAGGAAAACTCTGACTTCAAGCCAGTTAAAATCCGCTTAAAATTGACTTGGTGTCACATCCTGTCCGAGTGGAGGGGTTGGTGAATATATTGTAAAGTTGGTGACCATAGTCAAAGGTGACCCGAAGGCTCCCTTTTCGATAGCTACTACACCAAAGTGTAGGAGAGGGCGCTATTCCTTTCCCTGGATCCGTACCTTTTAATGTTGAGGGTTAAGCAATGAGGCATCAGGTACCATTTTTTGAGTCTTTGGTATGACTCGACCTGGGATTGAACCCAGGTCTCCCGGGCCATTGGCGAACACTCTAACCGCTAGGCCAATGTCCGTGTTCCAAAAAAAGAAATAAGAACATAGAAATGGTGGAAACAAATAACAACAGTGACTTTTTGTTTATTGTCTGTATGATGGTGGGGAGAGAGAGAGAGAGAGAGAGAGAGAGTCCTTGGTTAGAAACAACTTTTCGTAACAATTCTTTGATGACATTGGTGCTTGTACGTGTAGAAAAGGAAATTACTCACTCAAATATTTTGTCTTTCTTTCTTTTGGTGGAACTAGTTTCTTAGGCTTTTGGGGGTTTAGGAGTCGTATAAGTTATTTCCTCTTCTCTCTCTACTGTGTTTTAATATGTGTTTATTCTCGCTTTCATCAAACTATCGGTCCTTTTATATACATCCCTCTTTATCTAATTTGTTGCTCGCTTAAATTCTTTCTCCAATTCTGTTGGTCAATTCCGATATCCAAGGAGTAAGGTGGTGTGTTCACTAACTGTAAAATTTTTGAATCGGAGACTGGCATCGGTCAGTCAAACTTAAGTCAATTTTCAGACTTCAAGAAATCTTTTTTTTTTGTTCACTGAATGGACAATTCTAGAACAAATTGCTTTTACTTAAAACCATAACTGTTTTTTTTTTTTTTTTACTTAAAACCATAACTGCTTTTTTTTTCGAAATGGCTTAATCATACATCAAGAGTTTTTTTAACTTTTAGTCCATTAAATCCCAGACGTGTCTGTGTAATATGAATAGGGATTTTGCCTGAATGTTTTAATAGTAAGTTGTTTCCTCGCAAGACTTAAAGGTAAACCACTATGATAGGCGAGAAACAAATAGGAAAGTGAACGGAAGTTTCCCCAAATCTTGGTCAGAATAGCGGTAGATGCCCAAGTTAAAAATATAATGTATTAGCAGCAAATTGGTCGACAGGTTATAACTGGTTGGAAAAAAACTCAAATGGAGAATTTGTTTAAGTAGACGCGGGATAGAAAACAGGAAAATAAAGTTAGTTGGAGACGAGCCGTGGAGCTGTGAAGTCGTAATCACGAGCAGGTACATGCGAGTACTACAGCAGAAAACGACCCGGGTGGAAAAGTGAATATCAAGGTCTGTGTCTGTTTCGTCTCGCGACGGTTTATTTCTCTCTATCTATTTAAAGCAGGTAATTCATTTCAAACTCCGTTTCTCTCTTGTCGGCGACCACTAGGAAAAGATTATGGCAAATAAACTTTGTATCAAACAAACCAACTGACGGTATTTTGTGTGTTCGTCATTTCTCACCGCAAGGTTACAACGGGGATCCAACTGAATGTTTAGGGGTAGTTTTACGCTTGTAGACAATTAAAACCGTGGTATTACAGGTGTCCGTGTTGTGCTGTAGTGTAAAAAACGGCTGTAGGATGCCATGGCGCGGACTCATGTTTCAAATAATTTATTTCAATTGCAAACAACAAACCACATAGTTTCTCCTTTAAAGTAATTCCTCACGGGTTTAATTCCCTTTCCCATCTTTTACCACTAAATTTCCATGCAATGCTGGAAGGATTCCCTTGAGATGCCCTTCAGCTCTGTCCTCACGGTTTTCTTCCAGGACTGCTATGTTTCTACGCGATGCTCAGAGCATTGTTAGCCAGAGCATTGACTTGGTGAAGCTGCTAATATTTGTCCTGTCACACTCCTGTCTCTCACACTAAGCAAAAAATACCCCACCGGATCTTCTGTAGACTCGGGTGCATGAACTGGCAAGCAGACCCTTGCAACAATTGACTTATTTGAAGGCTGAATGCCGATTGGCCAAGAAAACCATGTGATACAAGGCGTCAGGAAGGTTGAATCTTCAAAAAGGAAAAATCAGACAAGTCAGTTAGCCAAGAGATCCTGTAACGGGCTGACGTGTCTGTGATGCAAAGAGTAAACTGTCTTTCCTTGCCTGCTCATATTGGAAGATTAAAAGGCCGCCAGAAAAAGGATAAAAACTCCGTGACTATTTTTTTCGTTGACAAATCGCGAGAAAAAATAAAAAAACAAGAAACAATTTGAAGATGTAGCCAAAAAGAAAAAAAGAAAGAAAGAAAGAAAGAAAGAAAGAGAAATTAACGGTCGGTGAAACGCGACACCAGAAAAGAGAGAGAGAGAGAGAGAGAGAGAGAGAGACGTATATATATATATATATATATATAGATAAAAGAAAATATGAGAGAGAAGTAAAATAAGCTTTCATTTTAATATTATTTCATCTTTTTGCTTACTCCGTTCCTAATGCACACAAAACACATAAAAAACAATTTTTGGCACACATCATCACAAGAAAATTCCTTGGTGAATTATTCCCAAATTGTTAAAACATAAACATTTTTATTGTTGTCGCTAAGACTATTTTACTTCACATTCATACCTTTATTTTTTGGGGTTGATAATAAAAATAATTTGTTCTCTAAATTGTGCATTTCATGTTGTCGTAATTTTCGGCTTGTTCGAAAATCTGTGTTACAGTTTTCCCTGTTCGGTTGTGGTTGAATGATATCCCGATATAAAATATTGTAGACCTAATATCAAGAATATGCTTGGCGTTGTTCAGGCGACAAAATAACAATACTGGCCAAAATAACAATATTCATACAAAACACCTCACTCACAATAATCTAATAATCACAGACGAGAAAGATATAGCAAATCATCTCGGCGAAACTTTCTCACAAAATTCATCCGCCAAATACCAAAGCAAAAGTTTTCAAATTATCAAAACGAAAGGAGAAAAAGATAAAATCAAATTTCAAAGCAAAAACACTGAAACTTACGATCAATCTTTTCTCAATAAGAGAACTAAAAGAATCCCTCAACAAGGCACACAACACAACAGTCGGACCCGACAAAATACATTATCAGTTCCTGAAAGAATTACCCGAACCATCTACACATTTCCTCCTATAAATCTTCAATGATTTATGGAACAGCGGTGACATACCTAAAATATGGAAAGAAACCACAGTTATACCAATACCTAAACTTTTCAAAGACAATAAAAACGCCAAAAATTACAGACCCATTACTCTTAGCAGTTGTGCCTGCAAAACACTAGAAAAAATGGTAAATGCCAGATTGATCTGTTACTTAGAAACCAATAAATTAATAACAGAATACCAATCTGGTTTCAGAAGCCAAAGAAGCCCTACGGATCACCTGATTCGATTAGAAACATTAATCAGAGAGGCTTCTATTAAAAAAGAACATCTAGTGGCAGTTTTCTTCGATCTCGAAAAAGCATACGACATAAACTGGAAGTACGGCATTGTAAAAGATCTGAAAAACCTCGGATTAGAAGGCAGAATGCCAATATTCATCCAAAACCTCCTTCAAGATAGACGATTTAGAGTAAGAATGGGAGAGATTTTCTCTGAAGAAAAACAACAAGAAATGGGTGTACCTCAAGGCAGTGTATTGTCTGTCACGCAGTTCAATATAAAAATTAATAATATTGTGAAAAACATAAATAGCGGAACAAACTGTGCGTTGTATGTGGATGACTTCCTGATCTGCTACAGAGCAAGAAACAGGAATCATATAGAAAGACAACTTCAAATATGCCTTGATAAGCTCCACAAATGGACCACGGAGAATGGATTAAAATTTTCAAAAGAAAAAACGAAATGCATTCACTTCTGCAACCAACGTGAGCTCCACCTAGACCCAGTACTGAAAATTGACCACACCGAAATACCAATTGTTGAACACTACAAATATCTAGGAATCATTTTGGACCGCAAACTCTCCTTCACTCCACATATAAAATCCTTGAGAACAAAATGCAACAAAACCATACAATTACTTAGAACTATAGCACACACTAACTGGGGAGGAAACAAAGAAACATTATTAAAATTATATCGCTTATTAATCAGATCAAGACTCGATTATGTTTGCTTTATATATGGGGCAGCCAGAAAGACATACTTGAAAGAACTAAACACTATACACCACCAATGACTTAGACTAGCCCTTGGAGAATATTGTACTTCTCCTATTGAAAGCCTATACACAGAAGCAAATGAACCACCTCTTACACTAAGACATGAAAAACCGGCTCTCCACTACTCTACAAAGCTGAAATCTTGCCCATCCAACCCAGCTTATGACTGCACTTTCAACCCGAAATACAAGCAACACTTTGAAAGAAAAGAAAAAAACAATAAAACCTTTTGGCCTTCGGATGATGTCGACCCTACAAGAATAAAAAATACCACTAAATAATATACATGAAGGCATTTTTCCACAAACACCACCCTGGATCATTAAAACTCCCAAAGTGAGTCTCGAACTGAAGAAAATTCCAAAACTAAAACCCACCCCAGCACTTATCAAGAAAAATTTCTCCAACATCACCCCGATTACCTCTATGTCTTTACCGATGGATCCAACGACAATGGTTGGGCAGCGTGCACGGTGGTTTTGAACAAAACAGTTCTTAAGAATGCTCTTCCAAGGGAAAACTCTATCTTCACAGCAGAAGCCCATGCAATAGACCTAGCTCTCAATATCATCTCAAAGAGTAAGCATAAGAAATTTATAATATTTTCAGACTCACTCTCTGTCTTGCAATCATTGAGAAATAAAAAATTTCAGAACCCTCATATCATGAAACTGTTGAGTAGATTAGACTCAATGTCAAATAGAAAAGAAATAATTATATGCTGGACCCCAAGGCACATTGGAGTGAGAGGGAACGAAAGAACAGACTCGGCAGCCAAATCAGCCTTAGATCTGATACCCTATAAATCCAGGATCCCAACAATTAATATATTCCTTCACACAAAATGGCAACAACAATGGAGCAATAACATTCACAATAAACTCTTCCAAATTCAGCCCACCTTAGGAGAGTGGAGACCAGCAACGAGAAAATCAAGAAGAGAACAGGTCGTTATATCCCGATTGCGAATTGGTCATACAAGGCTTACTCACTCTTTCATTTTGAAACAGGAACCACAACCACAGTGTTTGACCTGCCAGACAACTTGCACGGTTAAACACATTCTTATAGAATGCAGAACTTTCGCTGTTATCAGAAAGCGATTTTTCAAAGTAAATACCTTAACTGATCTGTTCGAGAACGTCAAAATAGATGACATTCTGTCCTCCTTGAGAGAGACAGAGTTGTACCAAAAAATATGTCAACTTAAAACTGGTTAATCTTGTGTAAACAAATGAAATCCTGCAAATAGAAAATTCTGCCTACCTTAATATTGGTTTTAAAATCTTTGGCTGAATATGTATGTATATATAGACAGAATTCGGCGTTGAATGACTAACAAGGGTGGATATGCCATAAAACCCCACCAACCAACCAACAACCGGGTGATAGGCGTAGCTAAAAGGGTCAAGACTAAAATTTTACCACCTTCACCGACAATAAACCAGTTGGAGAAATTTCGTGACAAATGTCCCCTGGGAAACTGTGTTTCCAAAGAAAATAGTGCGTATGTTGGTCTTACCACTACAACTCTTTTCAGACGACTTACAATGCACCTAAATGACTCCAGTTCTATTGTTTTTATCTTAAGAACCATTTTATTCCTAAATATATATATTGTAATCCACAGACAGACTGTTGCGTTGTATCACAACTCTTCAGTGTGGCTAGACACGGAGGACGCTTGAAGCTGGGATCGAAACCCGCCCAACTATACGTTAGACCTAGTATCGTACTGCTCAGCCAACAAGCGAACCCCGTCAGCACGAGAATTATAAGGCATTGAGCAATAGCTTTCGTTTGTTTACATGTATACCTTACTCCTCCCACAATCTCCTTATTTTTCTTAAACTTTTGCTCCTCTCTCTCTCTCTCTCTCTCTCTCTCTCTCTCTTTATATATATATATATATTATTGAACAAAAGAAGGGTTATACTGCGTGTAGACATGCTAACAATTTTCTCTCTCTCTCTCTCTCTATATATATATATATATATTGCTGAACAAAAGAAGAGTTATACTGCGTGTAGACATGCTATTAAATTTCTCACGTCTTATCTACCGCCTGAAACTTACAAACCACATACAGTGTAACCCGGATATAAGAGAGTTATAGGAACCGGAGAAGAAGTCTCTTATATCAGGGTTTGGTCTATTTTATTTAGGCAAGTATGGGAACACTTCACCTAACGCATTTTACGCACAGAAAACTAGTTTATTTAACAGTTATAGACATAAAAAAAACACAAAAACACTGACAAAAATACATTTTCAATCAGTTTTCACAAATAATTCAATCAAAAATTACTTTTTCTTAAAAAAGTCAGTCATTTTTGATTGTAGAGAAATCTCTTTGTTAACATCATGAACACTTTCATACAGTCCGTAAATCATTTTCAATACGCCATCAGGATTACTGCTTTTTGCTTCAAAGTATTCTGTCAGAGTTTCAAGCGCATTCAATGCAGCCAGAGAATTTGGCACTGGTTTGTCACTTTCAGAAACTTCAGAACTTACGCTTTCAGCATCATCATCTTCGTCAAAATCTTGATCATCCGATTTTATACCACGTGTGGTGTCCGTGTCAGTCAGTTCTCCATAACATTGTGTACGGTCGTCGAAGCTGATAAATTCGTCAAAATCTGTTTGCTCCATGCCCGATGGTGGAGAAACTTGATCATTTTCGTCGAGTATTTCTTCCACTTCAGCCTGTGATTCAATGACAAAGCCGGCCTTTTTAAAACAATTTTGTATTGTTGACGGTTTGACCATGAAAAGTGCTCGTTTCATCATGTGCATGGCCTTCAAAACAGTTATCTGCTTGGCCACTTCGGACAGCGGCACTGGCGGTATAGCATCAATCGCTACGATTTGCATTCGAACAAGTTCCCGACGATAATACGCTTTGAATGAACGAATGATGCCTTGATCCAAAGGTTGAATGAGACTCGTGGTGTTTGGTGGCATGAACGACAATTTGATGTTTGACAGATTTGTACCCGGCAGCAAGTTATGACAAGTTGTATTGTCCAAAAACAGAATAATCTTTCAATTTTGAACCATCATTTTTCGATCAAGAGTTTTCATAACGTCAGTAAAAAGCAGACTAGTCATCCAGGCTTTATGATTAGCGAAGTAAGAAAACGGCAGAGTTGTGATAATTTTTAAAGTAACATGGTTTTGCTGACTTACCAAAAACTACAGCCTACTTTTCACTGCCGTCCATGTTTGTGAACTGAAGCATCGTGAGTCTGTCTTTGGGAACTTTTGTCCCATTTGACTGTTCGTCGCTGGCAAATCGCAAAGATCCAGACGGCATGGCTTTGTAGAAAAGTCCCGTTTCATCAAAGTTCCAAACATCTTTTGGATCATATCCTCAAAAAAATTGCGGCAAAACGTTTGTCACCCATTCGTTGGCAGAACCGTGATCTGCTGACGTTAATTCGCCCTGAAATCTTTTGAACGAAACGTTATTGGCCTGCTTCCAGCGCATGAGCAAGCCATTGCTCGGTTTCCGTTCATTTGCATGCAAGATCTGAGATCGTCTTCTTTCTTGAGGATTTTTGCTGCTGTTGAATAACCGATTCCGTACTTTTTGGCTGCAGCGGCCAGTTTGGAGCTCCAACTGATCATAAATGCTCAGAGTTTTTCGTTGAGACGCCGACGCCGACATCACTAATCGCAATAATCGCAAGAAAACGGTTTTCAGTGGCAAAATTAACAAACAGACAAACTTCTGACTCAACAGAACAGTGGGTAAAGTAAAAGTGCTGTCCAGTAAAAGTCGGTAAAAAAGCGGACGGCGCTAACCTTAGACACACAAAGCAAAATCATAAGGTAGAGGGTGTCTCCTACAGACACAGATTGGACACACCGTGTCTCTAGAATCTAGACTAGTCTAGATTAAGTCATTGAACTTCACTCTCTCTCTAACTGACCTCTGTTTGACCGATTTACGACATCACACTGTCACTTAAAACGAATTCTCTTATATCGGGGACGACAGGACCAGAGAAAAATTATCTTATATCCGGGTTTCTCTGATATCCAGGTCTAATCTATATACATTAACACAGGCTCTAATTTGGGACCAGAGACAATCTATCTTATATCCGGGTCTCTTATATAGAGTCTCTTATATCCGGGTTAAATTAATTTCTGTTTTTAGAATGCCACTAACGAAAATATTTTATTCTAATTATTTTTCTTATCGATTTAAAAACAAATTGGAAGTAAATATCATATGTTCAGGCATCTTTTCTCGTATTTACACTTTTTGATATTTAAAAACTTCATTCGCCTTTTATTTTTTTACATTTCCTGACGAAGATTATATAAAACCCGTGACGGTGACTATAAATCTATTTATAGGTTTTATAGCTGCTCTGCTATCATAGCATTCTGCACTATTTTTGTGCAGGGGGGGTGTTCTCTTGGAGTAATGGTTAAAGCGATGGACTGCGGAATCGTAATAAGGGAGTTCCTACTCCAGTCGCGCTATTACGTCCACTTTCGGACAAATACCCTTGGAAAAGGGATGAGCCCCCTTATCATCCCAGTTATGTGTTAAATAGTACCACTACTGTTCTTCTAGGAGAATGGCATTGGCATTAAATAACCTATAAAGGTTGATATGCCATTAAAACAAAGAAACCAAACCAAACCAAACCAAACCAAACCAATCTTTTTATGCAAAAAGATTTTCTTGTTCACATTTCTATCTATCTATCTATCTATCTATCTATCTATCTAAATCTGTTTATATTATCTATGTATCTGTCTATCCGAGATAGTAAGCTTTTATTGTTAAGGGCTTGTTGAGCATATGCAGGAAAGCTGAGCTGGCATCAAGCCATCGATTGGTTTATTTTATTGATAACTTATTGTTACCCACGGGCAATAAGATCTTTCTTTTTAAGCTTATCTTTAAAAATCAGCAATCTTCATTTTGTGGGCGAACGCATTTTTTCATTTATCATTGTTTGAGCCGAAATGTTATTCTATCAGTTTTTGTGTTATCCATAGATTTGATTCTGTGTCAATTGTTTTTTTTTTCTTCTCCAAAGTAAAATGACCATTCTGATTTTCCAACATCTTGCTTTTGACAGCATATACGATCCAAGAAATAAATTACATTTTTGCATCAGCAATTAGATTCGCGGTAGATCCTTAAAGCTTTTTTAAAAAGTTAAAAAAAAAACAGTTTTAGAAATTAGATTGATATGTTTGGCTAGAGGTGCTTTGTGATTAGAATGCAACTATCAAAAATAAATAAATAAACAAAATAAAATAAAATAAAATAAAATAAGATAAAGATGAATAAATAAACAAAAATAACTTGTAAAAAAAAATGAAAAAATGGAAAACAAAAAACAAAAAATAAAACAAAACAAAATAACCCCGAATCAAGCAAAAAAGAGAAATGAATCTAAATTGCAAGAAAAAGAAGTGTAATTATTTATGAAGGTGTTTATCTAAAATATTCTTTGAAAAATCATCATTCAATTTCACTCATTTTTATATTCCACGTCCTATAAAGAAAGAGGATTTATGACCAAAAAAAAAAAAAAAAAAAGGGTAAGGAAGGAAAAAAGAAGGTTTTGGTTGAGATGGGTTTTATGGCATATCAACCATTGTAAGTTATTTAATGCCAAATGCTGTTTATACATATATACTAAAAATATTTGATTTGGCTGGGTTTTATGACATATCAAGGTTTGGTTTCTTTGTTGATTATTTAATGCCAAAGCCATTCTCCTGGAAGAACTATTTAACCCATAGCTAGGAGGATTAGGGGGTTCATACCTTTCCCAAGGGTATTTGTCCGAAAGAGAACGTAATGGCGCGACTGGAGTTGATACATATATATATGATAAATGGTTGGATTTTATGACATATCAACCACTGTAGGTTATTTAATGCCAAATCCTTTTTATACATAAGTCATTTGTTTGCTCACACTTTAAATGTCAAACAGTTCTTATTGACCCATCAGGTGCTACCACTCCAGGCCCGAGTGGAGCATGGAGTGAGGACAATGAAGGGGTACCCCTCATTCCCCAAAGCTCCAGAATTACTGAAACCTCACCATCAGATTGTTTAGTCTCATATACAGGCCATTCATTGTGGTGGGGATCTTATCCCTCTTTAGAAATACAATCTATGTATTCTACCGCCCTGCTTAATCGACTGGGCTATAAAGAAAGAAATGATCAGGGATTAAAACTTTTTTATATATTATCATACTTACAAGTTATGATGTATTCAATAGATAGGATTTTTTGTCTTAATCTAAAATTTCCTCTTCTGTACAATGAGATTCGGCATTGATAGAATCTTTCCATGAAGATCCTAAGACAAACGTCTATCCATTACAAGTATCATGGTATTTTTCTTTCTAGTTCACTCTATCCAATAAAATATTTTCCTTCAAGCTGTTGCTGTGTCTATACTGCTGTATGGATGCACCATACAGACACTAACAAAAGACATCAACGAAAACCTAGTTGGGAACTACACAAAAATGCCACGAGGTATTTTGAAGAAACAACACTTCCCAAAACAACAACTGTACGGCTACTTACCTCCCATCTCGCTTTAATGGGTTTTGAGAATACCACTTATGAGTTCGTCCTTTCTTTCCAAGTAGTGACCATCATGTCTTACTTGAATAGGCTTTAAGACATGATGGTCACTGCTGGAGAAGCAAGGACGAACACATGGAAGTGCAAGTGTTGGCCGACCAGCAGGGACTTTTCTACTTCGGTTCAGTTCAGTCACTCTCCGTAGAAGGGTAAGATCCCCCCACAAACAAGTGTCATGGATATATCACTAAATAATCTGATGGTGAAGTTCCAGTAATACTGGAGCTTTGGGGAATGTGGAGTACTCCCTGACTGCCATCGCTCCCAGGTCCATTCTGGGCCGGAGACTTAGTACCTGATAGGGTCCTATCTATGGATCAAATAGAACTAAACTGTGTAGTTATGCTAAACTGAATTGTTTGACATAGAGCTGTTTTTGACATTTAAACGGTGTACTTTTGTAAAACTGAATTGTTTAAAATAGAACTGTTTATATGTATAAAAATGGATCTGGCATTAAAAAACCTACAGTGGTTGATATGCTATAAAACGCAACGAGCCAACCAACCAACCAACCAACATCTGTGCTAACATGAGATGCCATTTAGAAGACCTGCCGGGAGTGATGGGACGGAACGAGTGAGAGAATCAGGAAAATCCGTGTTTGCAGCGCGACGAAATGATGATAATGACAGTGACATTATACTATTTCCAATTCTCAGCGATGTTTTTTTAAAGCCCAAATCGTTCGACACTTTTCGCTGTTATTGATCATTTTCAAGGGTGAAGATCTTATGAAAAACCGATGTTTCCGAGAGAACGAAATATGAATTCTTCCAAGTCAGAACTATTGTATAACTGCATCACTTGTTCTTTTACTGAAACGACGCAGATATGTGGCGTGCAGTTTTCAACAAATTTTAGAAGCAGCACCCTACAAAACAACAGCTATACGGCAACTTACCTCCCATCTGGCAAACCATAAAAAAAAAGATGAGTGTAACATAAGCGAAGTTCTCTGATGTACTACAACACATAGACACATCGGTTGGACGACCTGAAAACATTTGCATGCACTATGTATGTACAGACGCAGGGTACCGTTTTGAGGACTTACTCTATGATTTTGATAGGGACGAACGACGAAAGAGAATCAAAAGAATCTGTGCTGAAAGTATCCCTCGATGTTGATGATAATGATAAGGATGATGATGATGATTTTCCTTAAAAATTTAGAACGTAGACATGTTATGAATATTTAAAGATTTTTTTCTATAAACGTTCGTTATGCTTTTAAATTTAGGTTGCTTTCGTCCATGACAAAGTGGAAAAAAAAAATTAAAAAAAAACGTAACAAATTTTTGCTACTTAACAGATAATTCGTTGGTTTTCGAAAAATATACATTTCATATAATTCTAAAGTCAGTTTGGTCCAAAACGCAGTTTCTTCCAGGCAGCGGTCACATCGATACTGCTATATGGATGCACTACATGGACGCTAACAAAACGGCTGGAGAAGAAACTAGATGGCAATTACACAAGAATGCTGCGTGCAATCCTGAACAAGTCCTGGCAGCAACACCCCACAAGACACCAACTGTACGGCCACCTGCCCCCTATCACGAAAACTATTCAAGTTAGACGAACCAGACATGCAGGACACTGCTGGAGAAGCAGAGATGAACTGATAAGAGATGTACTCTTATGGATCCCCACACATGGCCGCGCAAAAGCAGGGCGACCAGCTCGAACGTACATTTAGCAGCTATGTGAGGATACAAGATGTTGTCCTGAAAACCTACCTAGGGCGATGAACGATAGGGAGGAGTGGCGAGAGAGGGTCAGGGATATCCGTGCTACCAGCACGATATGATGATGATGATTAGTAAGCTGGCCGACCTTAGTCAAGGGTGACACAAAAGCTCCCTTTTCATACAACTAAGCGTACAAGAGGGTGCTACTCCTAACTCTTGATTGCTCCACTTAACCTTGATTCGTACCTTATAATGCAGAGTGTTATGCAAGGACACATCAAGAACAATTTTTTGAGTCATCGGTATGCCTCGACCTGGGATTGAACCCCGGTTTCCAGAACCATTGTCGAAGCGAATAGTGTGTCTAAAACTTTAATTCTAAGCGAGTTGTTTGACCTCATTTATTTGCTCTCAGCTAAACGGTTTCAAGTATTGCTCTCAAATACTAATAGATCTATTTAATATCAATCATTTATTTGTACACAATTAAATAGTTGCAGGTATTCCTATCTAACAATAAAAATTTTATTGAATATTAGTAATTTGTTTGCACACAGTTTAATGGTTTCAAGTATTGTTGTCTAATACAAAGAATATTATTTAATATTAATCCGTTGTTTGCACAGAGTTAAATGGTTGTAAATATTCCTATCTAACACTAATCTATTGAATAATAATTACACTGGTTTACAAACAAATTGAGGCAAGCACAAAAATACCCGTTTTTACCTAATTTGAGGGTGCTGAATTCAAATTTGAAATCCGTTTTTACTCATTACCTCTAGTTTTTTTTTAGATAAGCTCAGTGTGCATTTTGTGCTTATACGGTACATAAAGGGGTATATGAATTCAGGGTTAATTCTAATATTGTGAGATTTAGGGCTTATTTTTTAGTTATTATGCACTAAATGTAAGTGATAGCATTACATTATATATATATATATATATATATCAAGACTGATTTTGGCAGTTAAGGCAGCAGGTCTCAATCCACACTCTGACAGTCATTGGAAGAGGTTGTCTCGCAGGCGGCGCAGGAGGTTGGTGTCCCTCAACTATCGTGTTACACATCTTTTGGGTTACTAAATATTAGTATTACATTTTCAAATGCACGTTTACTTTGTTATATTTTCAGATTCTCCAATCGCTTCACGCACGTCAAAATGTCGAGGATGCCTCAACAAGGCCAATTCTTTCTGCTACGTGTGTGGGGACTTCACAACATTTGCACAGCGTCGAACCATCACTTCCCTCCTCAGAACCGCCTACTTTCACTATTTTGATTGTAAAATTGGTGATCAGGACAAGTCTTGGGCTTCACACATCTGTTGTAAACCCTGCTACAATGGACTAACTGCATGGTTTAATGGCAAGAAAGCGTCTTTCAACTTTGCAGTCCTGATGGTTTGGAGAGAGCCGCGAAACCACGCAGATGATTGTTATTTTTGTTTAACTAATATAACTGGTTTCAATGCATCTTCTAGGAAAAAAGATCAAATATCCCAACCTTCGATCTGATATGAGACCCGTTCCCCATTCAGATGATCTTCCTGTACCCATACCTCCAGTAAATAAGGATCTTCTTTCCTCATCAGATAAAGAAATGCCTTCAAGGGAGGATTCTGCCGAGTCAATATCTTTGGAAGAGTCTACATATTCAGGAACAAATGGTAATGAGCCACACTGGATCACGCAAGAAGACCTGAATGAATTTGCTCGTGATTTGTATCTGTCAAAATAGCAGTCACAGCTCTTGGCTTCTCGGCTTAAACAGAGGAACCTTGTCCAGGAAGATGTAAGGATCACCAGTTTCAGGAATCGGAACAAATAAAGTCATTGGTCTTCTTATGGGTATGCAAGCGGGCTTCACAAAGTACTGTTGTTTTCTCTGTCTCTGGGATAGTCGAGCTGTATCTCAGCATTACAAGCAGAAAGACTGGGGGTCTAGAAGCACTTTTGTTCCTGGTGAACACAGTCTCAATGAGTATCCTCTGGTGGACATGAATAAGGTGCTTCTTCCTCCTCTTCACATCAAGCTTGGTTTGATGAGGAATTTCGTGAAGGCATTGCACAAAAATGGTGCTGCCTTCCAAACCTTGTCTACTGTGTTCCCAGGTCTTAGTGCTGCTAAGCTCAAAGAGGGCATCTTTGTCGGACTTCAGATCCGAGAAGTGCTGAAGGATACTGATTTTGAGGAGCTTCTTAACTTAAAGGAACTGAGAGCATGGGAAGCATTCAAGTCAGTCTGTAGTGACTTCCTTCGTAACCCACGCGTACCAGATTACCAAGCCTGTATTGGGAAGTTGCTAAAGTCTTACGTGCATATGGGGTGCCGAATATCACTCAAGATTCATTTTCTCCATTCCCACCTCAACTTCTTACCGCCAAACCTTGGAGCAGTGAGTGATGAGCATGGAGAAAGATTTCACCCAGACATTACGAAGATGGAGAGCAACTATCAATGCAAATGGAAGCCCGGCATGATGGGAGACTTCTGCTGGATGCTCTTGCATGACATCCCGGAGGCAAAATACACCAGATCTTATAAGAAAACACACTTTTGACTGTCTGTGGTACCATGAATTGTGTAATTGTGTCATCCAAGTATATCGATTCAATCAGTGTTCTTTATCTATCCTGTTTTATCTGTTATAAAGCTGCTGCAAACTCTTGAAATATGCACATATATTCTCTGTTTATACTAAAATGAGACTATTTAAAAGCCAGAAAACTAGAGGTGATAGAGCAAAATTATCTATAAATTTGAATTCAGCACACTCCAATTAACAAAAAACACATATCCCCATTCTTGCCTCAGACCAAAAATTTATTTTTGTAAACCTGTGTTATTTGTTTGCACATGGTTAAATGTATTTAAAAGTATTGCTTTCAAACATTAATACTTCGATTGAATGATAATCATTTGTTTGTACTCAGTTAAAGGGTTTCAAGTATTGTTATCTAACGCTAATGATTTTATTCAATATTAATCATTTGTTTGCAACGGTTAAATAGTTTTAAGAATTGCTATCAAACACTAATATTTCTATTTGAGGATAGTTAAATAACCTACAAATGTTATTAAAACAAAGAAACCAAACCTTAGTAAAGAATTAAACAATTATATCTGACATCCACAGTGAACCCCAACGAGTCAGACCACTTCGGGCCAAAGTGGATCTGGAAGGAATAGCAGAAAAGATGTACTCCAGATTGCTAAAAGCTCCAGGATTGGAACCTCACTCTCCGATCAAGATAAGTGTCATACCCAGGGTACTCGCTGGGGTGGGTGTCTTAACCCCCAAACCCGATGGGCTAATCAATTAAAACAACATTTTCTTCAGTCAGTGAAAATGAAAAATATGCATTCGAATTTTGTTTCTGATCAACTGATTTTCCAGAAAACCTGGATATCCTTTTTAAAATGGACCAAATCCCAAGAAATTACAACATCGGAAAAAGAAGTTACGGCTGAATATCTATCTATCTATCTGATTCTCTTCATATCTATCTATCTATCTATCTATCTATCTATCTATCTATCTATCCTAGTCTGCTCATTGCTCTCTTTTCCCCCTTATCTATCTATCTATCTATCTATCTATCTATCTATCTATCTATCTCATTCTCTTCATATCTATCTATCTATCTATCTATCTATCTATCTATCCTAGTCTGTTTATTGCTCTCTTTTCAACCCCTCTCTCTGTCTGTGTGTCTGTCTATCTATCTCAGTTTGTTTATATTTCCCTCTTTACATCTCTCTCTCTCTCTCTCTCTCTCTCTATCTATGTAGCCATCTATCTCTCTTTGATTATTTCTCACGCTTTACATCTCTCTCTTTATCTACCACTCTATATCCATCTTAGCGTGCTTATTTTCTTTCTTTCTTTCTTTCTTTCTTTCTTTCTTTCTTTCATTTTCTAGTTCTTGCTTTCCTTTTCATCAAGGGACCTGTTCTTTCTTTCTTTCTTTCTTTCTTTCTTTTTCTAGTTCTTGCTTTCCTTTTCATCATGGGACCTGTTCTTTCTTTCTTTCTTTTCTTTCTTTCTTTCTTTCTTTCTTTCTTTCATTTTCTAGTTCTTGCTTTCCTTTTCATCATGGGACCTGTTCTTTCTTTCTTTCTTTCTTTCTTTCTTTCTTTCTTTCTTTCTTTCTTTCTTTCTTTCATTTTCTAGTTCTTGCTTTCCTTTTCATCATGGGACCTGTTCTTTCTTTCTTTCTTTCTTTCTTTCATTTTCTAGTTCTTGCTTTCCTTTTCATCAAGGACCTGTTCTTTCTTTCTTTCTTTGTTTCTTTGTTTCTTTGTTTGTTTCTTTCTTTCTTTCTTCTGTAATCCTCCCCGCCTTTTACTTAATTTAAACGCATCCTTTCTCCCTCGCATCAAGCCGAATTATTTTCTTTCCCACTCAGTTTTCTTTATCGCATCGTCTTCTTAACTCTTCTCCTTAATCAACGCCCCCTCCTTTCTCACCCTTAAAACCAACCAACCAGCCAACCAGCCAAACCCCTCCTCTCACACATGTCCATCTTCCCTGACCCACACTTACTCGCCCGGCATGGCTCCGGACCGAAATGGAACGTGGACTTGCCATTCATAATTCATACAAGCCGAAATTCACCTTTGTCCATAAATATCCGATGCCAGTAATTCCTGCCAAGTTTTTCTTTGACTATATTAGAAGGAAAGAAATTGAAACGAAATAAGAAAGGCACGTGTCTATATGTATGTGTGTGTGTATGTATGTATGTATGTATATTTGTGTGCATTAGACTGTTTGTGTGTGTAGGAGGGGTCGGGATTAATGAGGAGGACAAGAGAAAGAAAACAAGTAGGGGAAGGGTCGGTTACACAAGATATATGAGCGACCAGTTGAAACTAGAATTAATTTCATATGTCAAGAAAAAGAAGATATATATATAAAGCTGCCCGGTTACTTACTAAGTGCGACTAAGTTTGGTATAAGGTCGTGTACAAGAGGATTGCCCTGTATTAGAGAAGTGAATCGTCCTGTAAGAGAAAAACCAACTTCCTACAATCGTCAAGCAAGAACGATTTATCTTTATCTCACTCTCTATTTCTCTTCACACACACACACACACACACATATATATATATATATATATATATATATATATATATATGCTCTCCTTCTGAAGGTTGAGCACTCTGGCGAAGGAATTAACACCTGTCAACTGCGTAAAGCTAATCTCTTCTAACGAATTGAGCACTCTGGTATCCGATAGCGCAAAATATAAACAAACGAAAGCTAATACATATGCGCAATAATTCCTGATCTGATGTATGTCACCGAAATAGCTGAGTGGTTAGATAACATATC
>OY757945.1:46576486-46817419 GCA_963585895.1 Sepioteuthis lessoniana | reverse complement strand
GTATGTATGTCGATATGTATGTATGTATGTATGTATGTAAGTGTATATTTATATATGTATGTGTGTGTATTTATATGGATATGTGTGTATGTATCTGTGTGAGTACATATGTATATGTGTGTGTATGTGGGTGTATCTATGTCTGTATGTGTATGTATGTATGCATGTATGTGTGTGAGTGTATATATATATGTGTGTGTGTGTGTGTGTGTGTGTGTTCTTTTACTTGATGTTTTTTCTCCTCTCTTTCCATATTTCAATGTCCATATTTCTGCCTACAGCAGCCCTGAAGAAGGATACCCCCCCCACAACCATCAAGGAGGCTACCTGTTGACTGTGGGTTGCTATCCATTATGCTTGAGCACTATTACAATAACTGATTGGTCCAGTGGTTATTTAACGTACTAAATGTTTATTTTTAGTTTCTACATCCAGTTCTTTGTATTTATTTATTTATTTTATTATATTTTTGGACTAAAGCGTTATTATCTGTTTGCAATGACATATCAATAAGAAGACTTTTTTTTTACTGTTTAGCCAATATCTCCTTTTGCTTCTACTGTTTTGACATTTAACTGTGAGTAAACAAAAAATTTACTTATGCTAAACAGAATTGCTTGAAATAGAACTGTCTTCATATGCAAACGGCGTCCTTATGCGAAACGGAATTATTTGAAATAGAACTGTTTTGACATTTAACTGTGTGTAAACAAAAACTATAGTAAATTGAACTGTTTGAATAAAAACTGACTAAAGTGAATAGCTTGAAATAAAAATGTTTTTGACAATAAAACAGTGTACTTACATTTAAACTGTTTATGTATGCTAAACTGAATTATTTGAAATAGAACTGTTTCTGACATTGAAACTGTACTTACGTTAAATTGAATTGTTTCAAATAGAACTGTTTTAACATTTACCAGTGTGTAAACAAAAACTATTCTTATACTAAACTGAATTGTTTGAATTAGGACTGGTTGTAGTTTGGATGGTCTTGGTTCGTCTTCAGATTTCCATCTCTCCCACCCTCTTATCAATCCTTTGAGGATCGTCCCGGTGTTCCACCGACAAAAAGTATCACCTTCATATTTCATAGGTTTTTTAGTTCTCTGTCTTGGTCTTAGTACTTGTCTCTATTTTCCTTTTCTTTGAGTTTCATTCTGTGGTCCGACAAAGTCTACTATTCGCCGGCAGATTCTCCTTTTTTGTTGATTATCACTTAGTCCGGTCTTCGGAGTTTTTTTTAAAATGTAAGAGCCATGTAGTCTTGTTAGGTCTCCGGGACTCATCAATGTATTCTTGCCGATCTCACCAATGATGTTGTGTGGATGGTTTCGATTCTTTTCTGTTTTACAATTATTCCAGTTCTATATCCTAGACTTTGGGGACCGTTCCACGCGTACCAATTATAGATGTTACTTCTGTGATCCATATACTCTACAGGTTTTTTGTTCTCAGGTAAGATTCAAGATTTTGTCCATCTTTTCACTTTCTTTTATCTTCACTCAGTGGCTCGCCAGAACAGAAATAATAAAAAAGACAACTAATTCTTTTATTTTTTTTTCTTTGTTTTTTTTTCTTTTTGAATCTTGTTTTCTGGCCGGGATTCAATGATCTGTGTGAATCTTGAAATCCCAGAGAAAATTGATGGGGTCTCATTCCTTTTGATGGGGTCTCATTCCTTTTGCCGATTCCAGTCGGCTGGGGCTGTAGTATACACTGACTGCAACTCTGCAGAGAGGTAAGTCTCCCCCAACGAGTGTCCTGTTCAGGATACTAAACAGTCTGATGGTGAGGTTCCAGTAATGCTGGGGCCTTGGGGAGTACAGAGCACCCCTTCATTGCCATTGCACCCATGTCCACTCTGGCCCGGTGTGGTAGCACCTGATAGAGCCCTATCTATGGGTTAGATAGAACTAACGGCATACTTATGCTAAACTGAATTGTTTGACTAAATTGAATAGCTTGAAAAAATGTTAAACTGAATTGTTTGAAATAGAACTGTTTATATATTTATATATTTCATTAAACATAATAGACATTTTATGTCTGCATATTTTCTTCTGGATCCAAAAGAAAGTATGTAGACATAAAATGTCAGTTTGGTTTAATGAAATTTGCATTAACGAAAAAATGTTGCCTAAATATACATATTTATATATATATAAATAGTTTTGGAATTAAATAACCAACAGTGGTTGATATGTCATTAAACCATACAAGACCAAACCACACTAAACCTCGTGCTAAACTAAAATAAGCTTAAAAACTGCTGGTTCTATAAATAATCTGTGCATCAAACAAAATTGTCGAGGAGAAATGGACCGCCCTATTAAATGATGGGAACTTCCACAGGCAAGCATTAAACTACTGAAGCTATCTCCTCCGATGATATAAAAGAGCCCATTGGCACTTCGGGTGGTGTAATGGTTAAGAAGCTTGACTATCAAACCTACACGAATGAGTTTGAGTCTCATTGGGTGTTCCATTCATTCGGCCTTGTAAAGTAATGGCCGGGTTATTTTATTACTACTTCTTCGTCGTTGCTACATTACAAAAGGAAAACATATTAAACTTGAAAAAATATTTTACTTTAAAAGCAGTCATAAAAATTGAGGTTTTTGAAAATGGGTTGTAATTTATTATTCATAAGAACTGAATATATTAAAATGATATGAAAATTAAGCATTTTTAGTCCATCACATATTTGCAGCAATTAAAAATAGATATTATCCGCAACATGAACCACTGGAACGAGAATCATGCTTTCCCAATCGATTTAATGTGATTCTAGTAAAATTTCCTTCACTATCGTCATTGTAAAAAAGAATCTTCTGATTTGAATAATTATTGAAGACAAGAAAAAAGGACAGATAACTATGATCGGTTATTATTGGGAGTAGCCAGATGTTCGTCAGATTGGTTTGGTTTGATTTTATGGCATATTAACCCTTATAGGTCATTTAATGCCAAACTCTTTTTATACATATATATTGAATATATATGGTTTGGTTAGGTTTGATTGTATGACATATCAATAATTCTTGGTTATTTAAAGCCAAATCCTCTTTATGCATATATATTAAATATATATTATTTGGTTTGGTTTGGTTTAATGGCATATCAACCATTGTAATGTCAAACCCTTTTTATACATATATATCAAATATATAAAATTTGCTTTAGTTGGATTTATGGCATATCAACCATTGTAAGTTATTTAATGCTAAATCCTCTCTCTCTCTCTGTACATATTAAATATATATGATTTGGTTTGATTGGGTTTTATGGCATATCAACCATTGTAGGTTATTTAATACCAAATCCTCTTCATACATATATATTAAATATATCGGATTTGGTAGGGTCGGGTTTCATGGCATATTAATCATTGTTGGTCACTTAATGCCAGTTCCAGTTTTTACATATATATCAAATATATATGATTTGTGAACACATTTTGTAGATACGCGCAGTTAAATGATCAAACATTTCTAACAATTTAATTTAGTATTAGTCATTTGTTCGCTCTCAGTTTAAATGTCAAGCAGTTCTATTTGACCAATAGATTGGATTCTATTAAGTGTTCCCACTCCAGGTCAGAATGGACCTGGAATTGATGGCAATAAAGAAGTACTCTACATTCCCCAAAGCATTTCTGGAGCCTAACCATCAAATTGTTTAATGTCATATTTAGGACATTCATTCAGTGTGGGGGTGGGGTTCTTACCCCTCTGTAGAGAGGCAGTCGATGTATTCTACAGCTCCCGGTAACTGTGCTTATGTTTTGCAGATGTTAAAATAACTTTTTCTCTCTCTCTATTTACGCTTGAATAAATTGAAATCGACTAACACAATTTTTTTTTTTTGATTTTCATAAGATTTAGTTATTTATTTCAAATCTGTGAAGGTTTTAAATGTTTAAAAATTATTATTCCGTACATTTTTCTTTTATATAATTTTTTTTTCGCTAACCAAAAATGGAAAATCTAACAAGTTCCTTCCGAGTAGAAGAGATGAAATTTTTTTTACAACAGTAGTGCATTTAACATCTATGGAAGACAATTACGGAAATAAATCAGGATAAAAACTAGCTTATTTCACTTTTGCTCATTCATTCACAATTATCTCTAATAATTTATTTATTTAAAATCGATGATATGCCAACGTTAAACGTTGAGTTTTTGGTCAAATGATCTTCACAGTGATGTTAGAATGCTAAGTTATTATGCATCATGTGTAAAACATTTTTAAATGTAAAAAAAAAAAAAAATAAATAAAATAAAAAATAAAAGGAAAAAATTAGAAAATTTTTTTCAATCTATTATTATTTATAGCGTTCTGTTTCAGAATGTGTGTGAGATAATTAATGTTCAGGAATTTTTCTTTTCTTTACTTTCCTGTTTTAATTTTTTTTTTACATAATTTATTTTCAAAAAGGAGAAGAAATTAGTATAGATTTTTAAAATTAAAAAGGTACCTTTAAAAAAACATCAAGAAGATTAAAATTTCTCAAAAATAAACTCAATGTGTCAAGCTCAAAAATAATAAAAAATACACACACACACACACACACACACACACACACACACACACACACACACACACACACATACACACACATATTAATATGTATATATATATATATATATACATATATGAACATTTTTTTGTGAACAGACAACAAGCGTGTGCATGCAGATGCACAAGATTCAATTCTTGATTGCATAACAATATAGCGATATATATATATATATATATATATATATATATATATATGCATTTTATGTTTATATATATATTTCATGTTTATATATATATTTCATGTTTATATATATATATATATATATATATATATAAATGCATATGCCTATATATATATATATATATATATATACATTATGCATGTACATAGGCATATATATATTTAAAATATGTATATTTTGTTAGCATTTCTTCTACATATTTGATTGAACATTATAGATGATTTTTGTTTACTAATTTTTTTGTTAATCCATTCAACTGGAACTGGTGTTAACCTCAACTACCCGATCAAAAAGACTTATGATGCATCTTTCTAATACCAGTTCCATAGCACAACATCTAACAAAACATTCCTGCCTGATAGCTGAATATCTTAAATTTTTTTACTGAAAACAACAATTTTAGAACAACAAAATAACAAGCAAAAACTACAGATTCTTGCGGCACTACATATTAAGAATATACAACCCAATTAATTTTACAACCAGTGCTAATGTACTTAAATGTCTTTAGCTACTGATACTATTTATAGAAACAAATTCGAAAAGTAAACGATACACAATACAACAGTACAAACGCTCATTCTTACAAAGTAGTAATGTACATACAAAAGTTACATCACGTTTGTAATACATCCTTCCCTGATGATGGCCCAAATTCGGGCAGAAAGAACTTGGGAAATAACTAATTATGGAAGGTTTATCAACCAATTCCCGCCGAATATCATAAGATCAATACGGCAATACGAAAGGATTAACAAAAAAATATGTACACAAAAAATGTCTATTATGTTCAATCAAATATGTCTCAACATATATATATATATATATATATATATATATATATATATTTATAACTGGTTTATTGGCTTACTGGGTAGAGTGTTTGCCAGTGAGCCGAGAGACCGGGTTCAATTCCATGTCGAGTGATACTAAAGGCACAAAAAATGATCCTTGTTACATCCTTGCTTAATACTAAGCATTATAAGGTACGTATCAAGGGTAAAGTAGAGCAATCAAGGGAAAGAAGTAACGCCCGCCCCTACACCTCAGTGTCGTAAATTATGAAAAGTGAGGCTTTCGGCCACCCTCGACTATGGTCACCAACTTTACTTACTTTATATATATGTATATATATATATAAATGAATAGTATTATATATATATATATATATATATATATTATGATTTTGTTATATATATATATATATATATATATATATATATATATATAAAGTTATATGTATAAACTCGAATCTTCCTCTGATTTCGATTTTCTCAAGTGTCTTTTTCCGGTTCTTGGGAAGTATCCCAACGGTTCCAATTATGCTTAATAACGCAATCATGTTCCTGCCTCATAACTTTTAAGGCTCTTGAGCAAGTTTCTGGTATTTTTCCTGTTATTAGTTATTGTTGTTTTTGTGAGATTTTCACTCCTGTTTCAACTGGTGTTTTTTTTTTTTTCACTGAAGTCTCCAGGAGTCTTTTAAATATCCTAGTTGATTTTAACTGTTTTGTAGTGCGGATCATGTCAATTCTCTAGTTGCATTAGTAACTTTCCCAGGACACTTTACTCATATATTCGCTTTCGTTTTACTTCCACTCTGAAGTCTGTTTTTAATAAATAATTCTAAATTTGCATTTTCTTGGACATATTCTGGTTTGTGCTTATGCTGTTTTAATTCCTTGCACTGTTACCAGTCGATCACCTTTCCCTCTCAGTCGTATCAATATGCTGCATTTGCTTATCATGTAATTAACTGTCTCATATCTTTTACCACATTGCCCAGTCGGCTGGGGCGGTAGAATACACCGAGAAAGAGAGAGAGAGAGAGAGAGAGAGAGAGAGAGAGAGAGAGAGTGACACGAATATCTAGAGACAGATGAAAACGGGCATACACTTGTACTATAGCCACAATAAACGCCTTGTGCGAAATAGACATATAATATTCATAACGCCAGAACATAGGAATCTCGAAATTCGAAAACATGTAACGCCTTCTTGTTCAGGTACGAAACCTTTTTATTAACTTTGAGTTAAAGGTTTCGACATAAGGAGGAGATACATAATCTCGCTATGCCGTCTTATTCATTGGGCCCCTATCTCGTACGGCACCTACGGCACGCAAATTCGTCTCGCTTCAGCAAGCCCCAAAAGTTGACCGTCTTCGTCCAGTGTCTAGTCTCAACTCTCTTAACTTTCTTCAAATTCTCCACAAACCTCTGCGCGCTTCCGGTGCGTGACGTCACTCGCACTCCGTCACCCACTTTCGTCTCGGACTATTGTGACATCTCTGAGTGACACCTCCATCTGCCCGCGTTAACACCTGTCTCAATGTTGCACCTAACTAACCCATGTGCTGAGCCGAAAGGTTCTCAGCCTAACTAAAATCAAAGGCATGAACCGAAATCCCTCGGCGATTACGTTACACACTGTGGGATATTTTTCAGATCTATCTATCTATCTATCTATCTATCTATCTCAATTATCTATCTATCATAAGTCCCTTGAAAATATATTATTTAAAATTCAGAAATATTCAGTTCTTTTGTTCTAAATTTGAATAATAAATACTTCTTGATCATTTGGAATCTTCCTGATAATTAATTAATTATATAACCTGATATCTCAACTCATGTAAAGGATTTCTTTATAAACTGTTAATCTTCAAATACTAATCAATAGCAAAATTAGATTATTGAACCAAGGTTCATTAAAATAGTTCACAAGATACGAAGATATGAGTAGAAACACACACACACACACACACACACACACACACACATATATATATATATATATATATATATATATAGATAGATAGATAGATAGATAGATAGAGAGAGAGAGAAATAGAGATAAGAATAAATACTGGTAAATGTGAATATGTTAAGATTATAAAGATGGATACGAACAGCTATACGTACATTTATTTTTTCTATTGTCAGTAGGTCTATCGCTTCATATATATATATGTATATATATATGTATGTATAACTCAGCCTCTTCGTATCTATCTATCTATCTATCTGTCAGCCTCTTCGTATCTATCTATCTATCTATCTATCCCTACGCCATTCTTTAGCATGATTTTTTTACTTTTGAATTTAGAAATATAGAAATATTTTTAGTAAACATTCATTAAAACACCTGAAACGAATTTTCGTATCTATTTGAAACTGTTTGTTTAGAAACTCTAATCGATAGCAACAGGAGATTATGACAATAAGGTCTTTTCCTTTTTTTCTATTTAATTCACAAGGTAAAACATATGTAGACATATACGCATTTAGATTTGCGCAGAATTGTATCTAAGACTTGATCTTGAACACATTCAAATTTCATACAATAAATCGTCCTACACGAAAAAATGTCAGTCTTTTTTTTTATAAGTTGCTTCAGTGTTTTTAAGTGCTTTTAACATAATTCTTTCTTTCTTTCTTTCTTTCTTTCTTTCTTTCTTTCTTTCTTAGTTTGGTTGGCATAACAACGGGTTTTAAAAAAGAAAGAAAAACTTGCAATAACCAATTCAATACTCCAACTTAAAAAAAAGCAAAAAAATATCGACGAAGAATTAGAATATTTCTCAGAAAAGATTTGAAAAACATGTTTCTATCTCAGGTACCATCGTGAATATGAGACTTCTGGCGACTCTTACTCTCGGATACAAAGCAGTGCACACACACACACACACACACAGAGAGAGAGAGAGAGAGAGAGAGAGAGAGAGAGAGAGAGAGAGAGAGAGAGAGAGAGTATCTATATATATGTGTGTGTCTGACTATTTGCACATTTATATTTAGCTAAACAATAATTACATAGCTTTACATGCAAAATAATAGAGCTATGGGATTAAATATGAAATTCAGCATAAGGTGAAAACATATGCCATATATTATTATTATTATTATTATTATTATTATTATTATTATTATTATTATTTCCTGTAGAGTTTTTCACATCAGCGTTCGCTGATGGTCTTTCACTGGAGTTTGAGTGACAGCAAGTCCCCTCAAGTCTCCAGGACTCTTCTTAGTATTCTAGCCGTTCTCAATAATGCTGTCATTGGGATGATATCCCGTCCATCGCCAACTTCCAAGTCCCCCAGTCCCTTTAATAATCCTTTAGTTACTGTACCAAAACCACCAATCACAATTGGTATAATTGTCACTTTCATGTTCCACAGTTTTTTCAATTCTCTTGCAAGGTCGAGGTCATTATCCTTCTTTTCACATTCTTTCAGTTTTTTTCTATGGTCAGCCGGGACAGCAAAGTCAATTCTCTTTCTTTTTGTTGATTATTATAAGGTCTGGTCTTCGGGCCGAGATTAGATGATCTGTGTGTATATCAAAGTCCCATAGCAGTTTATGTGTGTCATTTTCTAGGAAAGGTGTTGGGTTGTGCATATACCATTTGTTTGTATTATTATTATTATTATTATTATTATTATTATTATTATTATTCCTTTTTCAGTTTTTCTCATCAGCGTTAGAGAGGGTTTCTCTCACTGGAGTTTGAACCACAGCAAGTCTCTTCAAGTCTTCAGGACTCCTCTCAGTATTCTGGCCGATCTCAACAATGCTGTAGTTTGTATGGGACCGCTCGTCCTCTTATTTCTAAGTCCTTAATAATTGGCACAACAGTCACTTTGATATTTTACAGTTTTTCAGTTCCCTGGCAAGGTCCTGGTACTTATCCTTCTGTCCGCTTTTTTTTTTCAATTCTACTCTGTAGTCAGTCGGGACAGCAGAGTCCACCATTCGGCGAGTTCTATTTTTTGTTGTTGATTAGCATAAGGTCTAGTCGTCTGATCGAGATTAGGTAATCTGATTGTTTCTCAAAATCCCAGAGGGGTTTGTGCGTGTCATTTTTCAGGACAGATTCTGGGTTGTGCATATACGATTTGTTTGCTTGGTCAAATTTCAATTTCTTGCACAATTCCCAGTTGATCACCTTGCCCACTCAGTCGTATCTAATCTTATAATCTTTTTGTGTTAATTTGCTGCATTCACTTATTATATGATTTATTGTTTCGTTTCTATTACCACATTTACTATTTTGTTGAGTCTTATCAATTTTGCTATAATATAGTCCTTATGACGTTGTTTTGTACTGATATCAGAAGAGATTCAGTTTCTCTTTTACGGTTTCCCTTTCTTAGCCATGATCAAGTTTTCTCATGTGAGATTTTACTTGTTTGTTGCTTGTAATAACAATTCAGTTGTTTTCCTTCCCATTTTTGCTTTCTAGTTATTGTTGTTCTTTTGATCGTTGAGTTGTCTGTATTGTTTCTGGTCGCAGTACTTTTTATAGTGTCTTCGAGGAATCGTATCGATGCACCAATGCTTTTTTTAATACTTGCGAATCCTCGTCCTCCTCCTTTTCTTCACACATATAATCTGTCTTTATCATTTGAGAGATTTTCAAACTGCATTAGCTGGTGGCATTTCATTGAAATCAGAGTGACAGCAAGTCTCCACAGGTCTCCAGGACTTTCTCAGTATTCAAGCCGATCTTAACGATCCTCTAAGCCTCTGATTTCCAACTCCTCCAATTTCCTTTACAAACCTTTAGCGACCGTTTCCAGTGCATCAGTCATAATTATTATCATTGTTACTCTCATGTTTCCACTTGCCTAGTCGGCTGGAGCTGTAGAATTCACCGTCTGCACCTCTGCAGAGGGAAAAAGACCCCCTCAACGAGTGTCCTGGATATGAAACCAAACAATATAATGGTAACGTTCTAGTAATGCTAGAGCTTTGGGGAATGTGGAGCACCCCATCATTGCCATTGCTCCCAGGTCCACTCTGGCTCGGATTGGCAGCACCTAATAGGGCCATATCTATGGGTTAAATTGAAATAACTGCACACTTATGCTAAACTGAATTGTTTGAATTAGAACTGTTTGACTAACCTGAATAGCTTAAAAATGAAATATTTTTAACAATTAAACTGTACTTACATTTAAACTGCGTGCTTATGCCTAACTGAATTGCTCGAAACTTTTTTTGACATTGAAACTGTACTTACAGTAAACTGAATTGTTTGATAGAGAACTGTTTTGATATTTAGCTGTGTGCAAACGAAATCTGTACTCATACTAAATTAGCGGAATTAGAACTGTTTGAATAAACTGAATTGCTTGAAGTAGAAATGTTTTTGACAATTAAACTGTGTACTCATGCTAAAGTAAATTTTTTGATAGAGAACTGACTATTTGTATAAAAATACGTTAAATAACCAACAAAGGCTGATATGCAATAAAAACCAACCAACCAACTTCATGTTCCACAGTCTTCTCTGTTTTTAGACAAGTAATTGGCTCGCTTTCCGATTTCTTTGATTTTTACTTTGTGGTCTATTTAGGCGGCAAAGTCCACACTACCGAAAGTTATCTTTTTTTCTTTTTCGTTTATTAATTATCACAAGGTCTGGTCTTCTGGCTGGGAATAAATGATCCGTTTGTATCTCAAAATCCCCTTGAATTTTAAGCGTCTCATTCTGCAGTACGGATTCTAATGAGGACACTTAGAAGAAAGATATGCAATAAAATTCTGTTTAAACTAGGAAAAAATGCCACAGAATCGTATGGAAGGCTTCACACTGCTTTTGGAGCATCTTGCATGAATCGAGCATCAGTTTTTGAGTGGCATAAGAGATTCAAGGAAGGCAGGGAGTCTGTGAGGGAGGATGATAGGTCTGGGAGGAGTAAGGAAGTCAATACACCAGATTTAATTGGCCAAAGGGTTAGGGTTAGGGTTACTATGTTGAGTTTTTAAGGGAGTTCAGGAAGAGATTCCGTCGGAAGAGGCCAGCACTCTTCAAATTGGCTCAGTGGCATTTCCACCAGGACAATGCACCAGTCCACAACTCCATCCTTGTCACAGACTATTTGACCAAGATGGGCATCAAGACAGTTCCTCATCCTCCCTATAGTCGAGACCTTACTCCCTGTGACTTTTGCTAATTCCCCAAGCTCTGAGGCTGTCGTTATGAGACAAGTGAGGAGATGAAAGAGGCTGTGACGAAGGTCATTGACACGCTCACACAAGAGGACTTCCATGGGGCCTTCCAGAATTTGTTGGAACGGTAGAATAAGTCCATTGCAGCTGGGGGAGATTACTTTGAAGGAGACTAGCGTTTCATGTGTGTACTATCAATAAAAGTGCCCATTCGAAAAAAGTCTGGAATCTTAGTCAATGATCCTCGTACCTTCTTCTCACACGTTCGGCAAGTACATCTATGGAAGTTGTAAAGAAAAGTTTTACTGGTTGACTTTGTGGTGACATCTTGTGGTGACATCTGGCTATCTTACCAAATCAATCCCTTTGTGTTTACTTCCTCGAGGGATATCTGAAGTCTCAAGACTTCAATAGTTGGCCGTAGACAACTGAGGAACTGATGAAATGGCAGGAATACATATAGACAGCAATATTAGATTGCTGTAGTACTTCAAGGTGAGACTTGTGGGTAAGGCTGCAGGCAAAAACAGCTGGTGAGGGCAAGGATTTGAAGAATATAATCCTTTAAATAATTTGATAACAATGACAAGTCGAAATTTTGAATAAAATATATAATGTTTGTTTTTATTTAGATTCCATATTCCATATTAGAAAGAGAGAGAGAGAGAGAGAGATTTGATGTTATTGTATGACAAAGAGAAAAGTGCCCATGATCAAAGAATAGAAGTAAAATTGGGGATTTTTTGTATAAGAATACTAACAGCCGTTACTAAAAGTTTGACGCATTTCTAAAAAGATTTGGGTGCTTAGAAAAAGAAGACATTCACCGTAGATTTTTTGGAAACGTATCAACTATGAAATGTAAGGTAGAAAATTGTGTTCCGGTGAATGGACAGGGAATCAAAGTCTTTTTTGTAAGTAGATGTGAATGAAGTATAAAACATTAGAGAGAGAAAAAAAAGAATAGTATATAATTTTAGAGGAAGAATAAAAAGAAAGAGAAAGAAAAAAAAACGAGCAGATAGACAAAAAGAATTAAGAAAATGGGTTCATAGAAGAAGAAGAAGAAGAAGAAGAAGAAAAACTCAATGGTCCCTCTCTAATTTTCAAATATCCTCCTCCTTCTCCTCCTCCCCATCTTCTTCTATCCCCCCACATTTTCTCTTCCTTTTTTCATTCTTCTCTTTCTTCCTCCTAGCTCTCTCTTTCTCTTCCTCCTCATTTCTTCTTCTTCTTCTTCTTCTTCTTCTTCTTCTTCTTCTTCTTCTTCTTCTTCATTTAGGCTACACCCCGACTCCATCTTTCTCCTCCTATCTACTTTACGGTCCCATCCTCCTCTTCCTCTTTCCGCATCTTCCCATTTTCTTCTTCTTCTTTTTCTTCTTGAACACTACACCTGGCAATCAACGCGGTTTCTCCTCCTCAAAATCAGATTATATCATTATGATACAATGACGTGCTTGTAAAATCTTAGTCTCCTGAGAGCGTGTGATAGCCGTAGACGTGTAACATTTTGAAATAATTGATTTTACAATTCAACAAGAACCGCGTCGAGTGCGAGTTACAGACTGAAAGAGTTAATTCAATAAAAATCGATCAACTAGATATCCCACTCTAGTCCAGATGAAACCGCTGGCAAGGTAGAGAGAGAGAGAGAGAGAGAGAGAGAGAGAGAGTCGGATTGTGTTAGTTATCTTTGTAGCGAAAGGAATCGATGACCCGAGTTCAAATCCTGGTCGAGGCCATCTGCTTTTCACTTCGCTCTATTATTGTTATATAATTGCAGACGGATTTTTTTTATATTATCATTTTTCGTTAGTTATATCTTATCATTCGTTTTGGTTAGGCTTAGAACTATTTGGCTTAGTGCACGTGCAGGTGCACACATTGAGTGCAGTTCACGCTCACGCGCGGAGGATGTGACAATCACAAAAAATATAATAAAAACCCCAGATAGGAAATAAGACAGGCGTGTGAATGACATCATGCCCGGAAGCGAGGAGCTGGGAACTTTGGTGATTTTTGAAAAAAGCAGTTGAGTTGAGATCTGTCTCTTGGAGCAGTGAGTTGAGATTTGACGCTGGACGCGGCTAGCTGAGATGTGAAGCTGGGCGAGGCGAGTCCATTTTGTGGGCTACGGGATGCGCGCGCGTTTGTTGGGTCATTGAGTTGAGATTCTGACTCAGGGCCGAGAGTTCAACTGGGGAGTTGACTGAAGGGTGATGTAGGAACAGTCAGCATAGTAAAAATTGTGTCTCTCTCTCTCCTCGTGTCGAAAACCTAAACTCAAAAAGTTAATAAACGTTTCGTACCTGAACTAAAGAAAGTCATCATAGTTTCGCGTGTTTTACATATTCGTATTTTGGATATGTTACATTATCCTTAAGGAAAGCTATGGGTAAACAATAGGACTTACTGGATTTTTTCAGTCCTAGTAGGACAGCCACTGTAGGAGAAAGAAAACCGTAAATTAAAACTAACCTTTGTTTCAATTTCTGACACGTTGTGGAAATGCCAGATAAAGATTCAGATACTTCGTATTGTTCTTCGTTGTATTCATAATTTTCCAGCGTCAAAGTATTAATTCAATGGTGTAAGATTTGAATTTATTGACAATATGCCAATTTATTACACTAAATGACAACGAGAATAGAATTTATACAACACACACACACACACACACACACACACACACACATATATATATATATATATATATATAAAGATTAGAAAACATGAGTTCTTCCGAGGATGATTTCATTTACAGAAATATTTGCCCACGTTAAACGTTTCGGTTTTTAGACCTTCATCAGGGCATGTGAGTCATTGAATGAAACAAAAAGATGAGAAAGTTTGAAAAAATTCTATTTCCGTTCTGTTTCAAATTTGAGTGTAATGTAGAATAATTAGCATTTCAAAATTTATTTTAAAAATCTCTAGCTTGTCAGCCTATTCACTTTCTCTACTCACCTATATCTCTCTCTCTCTCTCTCTCTATACGGATGAACGGATGTATGTAAACAATACTAATTGTGATTCATAACCGTTTAAAAATGTACTTCGGAGCTAATTTCTCCTTGTAGCTAAATGGTTAGAAGCTTGGCTTGGTGTTTCAGTCAACCGGGTTTCGATCCCAGCTACGGGGAGATACTGTCTAGCCACACTGATGAGTTCTGATAGAACGAAACAGATCTGTCTGTGGATGACAATATATATATATATATATATATATATATATATATATAAAGTTAGCAACCTTAGTCGAGGGCGACCCGATGGTTCCGTTTTCATAAGCTACTACACCGAGGTGTTGGGGAGGGGTTACTCCTTTCACAGGATGGCTCCACTTTACACTTCATCTGTCCCTTATGATGCTGAGAGTTAGGCAAGGGGCATCAAGTACCATTTATTGAGTCTTTAGTACGACTCAACCTGAAATTGAACCTCGGTCTTCCGGACCATTGATAAATTTACTACCCATTAGTATGGGCCGGTTAAGGAGACTCGCGATAGCTCATTTGGTCGAGGGATGGATCATATATATATATATATATATATATATATATAATGAAGCCAAATTATAATGAGGTATTTCGTCAATTTTCAGCTCCAATTTGACTTAATGAGACAAATTGAAAAAAAAAAAATTATCTGAAAATATTATGGTTTGAATGATACTAGATTCAACAATTTCTAAGCGTTTTTTTTTTATCATATATGAAAACTAACACTTTGGAATCTTTAAAAATGAACTTACGATGAGTTCCTAAATTTTGTTTGACAAAACCATTATTTATATATCCTTTTCCTAAGTCTCTCGAGTTGCTCGGTCGACTGGGGCTGCAGAATACACCGACTGCACCTCATCAGAGCAATAAGACTCCCTTAACGAGTTTCTCGGATATGTCACAAAAATTCTGATGGTAAGGTACCAGTAATGTTGGAGGTTTGGGGAATGCAGAGTACCCCTTCAGTGCCATTGCTCCCAGGACCACACTGACCCGGAGTGGTGACACCTGGTAGTGTTCTATCTGTGGGTCAAATAGTACTAAACTGTATACTTATGCTAAATTGAATTGCTAGAAATAGAACTGGTTTTGACATTGAAACTGCGTACATATGTTAAAACTGAATTGTTTGAAATGGATTTTTTTTTCGTATACTAAACGGAATTGTTTGAAATAGAACTGTTTTAGCATTGAAACTGAACTTATGCTAAACGGAATTGTTTGAAATGGAACTGTTTTAGTATGCTTAATTGAATGAGCACCGGCTCGTTTAAAAATGTTATCACAAAATGCGTTTCCAAAATCATATCTAACACATATATATATATATATATATATACCGAAGACCATGATTAAACAAGTCTCCAAAGCAGTAAAATTGAGAATAAGGAATTTATCTGCCAACGAGAAAATATTCCAAGAGAGTAGTAAGATATGTATGGATGCCCTTAAAAATAGCGGTTTTAGGGAAGAGTTTACCTATCAAGAAGAAAACATACCCAATGATATTAATAAAGAAAATAAAAAGTACAGTCAAGAAATAGAAAAAGAAAAGTTATATGGTTTAACCCTGCTTCTTGTAGACTAGCTAGTATAAATGTAGGTAATTTTTTTTGTTGAAATTGATAGATCAGCACTTTAAACGTAATAATACGCTACATAAAATATTTAATAGAAAAACGTTAAAAATTTGTTACTCCTGCACGAAAAATATTTTTCAAATAATCAATAATCATAATAAAGAGATAATTAAGGAATTTCATGAGCGAACAAATAATAATAATAATAATAATAATAGTAAACAAAACGAATGTAATTGTAAACTCGAATGAATTATCACTTGAATGGATTACGTAACTTAGATAATGTAGTATACCAAGTAATCATTTAATCAAAATTTATATAGGAATTTCCTCGACGAAATGGAAATATAGAAATGTTAATCATAAATTTTCTTTCTCTCATGAACATCTGATAAACCAAATTGCCCTATGTAAGCATTTTTGGAGTTTGAAAAATAAAGGTTTGACCCATGAGATTCAAAGATCCATATTGAAAAAGTCGAATAATCCCAAATCCTTTGATAGTAGATGTAATCTGTGCCTAGAAGAAAAAATACAAATAATGATATACCCAGACCCTGAAAAATTATTAAATCAGCAATGTGAATTAATAGCTAGATGTATATATAGGAATAAATTCAAACTATAGGCAAATTATCATAGATAATGTTTAATTAATTAAAAAAAAGGATTAATTTGAGATTTGAGGTGAAATGAATAAAATAAAATAAAATAAAAAGATGAGAAGATACCATGTGAAGTCTACGTTCTTTTCAATGGAAGGGTAATTGAATTAATAGGCTCGAATATTAATTTTGAATTTAAAATTTTAATTTAAAATTTTGTATTTAATTTAAAATAAGTATTACTGTATCCTTACGTAAGGTTATTAAGCAATGTTGTACTTTAAATTTAATTTACAATAATTCCAACCGGTAATAAAAACTAAAAAACTAAAAAACCGGCAGTGGGCGAAATGGGGGGGAAACTCTTCACCCCACTTCTATCCCCTCTCACTCTTCCTTCCTGTGGCTATTCTGAATTATTTTATCCATTTGATCTGAAGAAGTCCTGTTATTTTTGGTGTTATTGATTTATATCAATACCTATAACAGGATGGAAATAAAGATATAATCCTAATGTGACCGTTTTTTTGCTTTCCTTAAAGAAATATATATATATATATATATATATATATATATATATAAAGAAAATTCAGCATTAAATAACCAGCAATGGTTGATATGCTATAAAACCCAACCCAACCCAACCAAACCAAACCAAACCAAAACATTTCTACTACAAATACAGAGTATATATATATATATATATATACATATATATATATATATATATATTGTGTTTTATTTTATCAGGCAGGTCTAACCTCCATATGAAAGGGTCGTGTCCATCCAACATGTGGATGCACCACTTAGACGCTGACAAAGCGTTTAGAAAAAAAATGCTTGACGGCAATCACACAAGAATGCTACAAGTTTTAATGAAAAAATCCTGGAAGCAACGCCCCAAAAAACTTGCAGCTGTACGGTGCCCCCCCCATCCATCTCGAAAACCATCCAAATATGACGAAAAAAGCATTTGGACACTACTGGATAAGTAAGGCTGAACCCATAAGCGACCCTTCACACGGACGAGCAAGTGTTGGACAACTACTAGAACTTATCTATAGCCGCTCTCTGCGGACAGAGGATGTAGCCGAGAAGACCAGCCGGAAGTGATGGATGAGAGAAACGAGTGGCGAGGGTGAGTCAGGGAGATCCATGTTAGAGGCACGACATGATTATATATATATGGCTTTTTTTCCAAATCATTACAAAATATCATATCAGTTCTCGAAATATATGAGGGTTGATAGATATTACATCTTAAGCCTTTACCCCCAAAAGACTCAATAACAAATTAAACCATGTAAAAAACTTAACATTTGAATTTGAAAAAGAAATGACTCACTTCTCAAAGTACCGGTAATAATGTAGAGGACAAGCTTTAATTACTTTAGCAACATGTCAACAGTAGACAACCGGGTAATCAAACGAAGTCAAGTTATTTGTACACACACTTCACTCTTTATTAGTTTGGACTTCGCCTTTTTTTCATTACCAACTACCATATTAGCGAGCTAATCTAGCAGAGCATTACTACAGACTTTGGTTCGACAGGGTACGCCAAAATCTGGTGTTATATATATATATATATATATATATGTGTGTGTGTGTGTGTGTGTGCATAAATATGTAGACATACGTTGTGTGTATATACGCCTACATGAGTACTTACATATATACACAGCTATTAGTTTTATATATATATATATATATATATATATATATATATATTCATGAAAAAAGGAATTTGATTATCAATATATACTTCGAATTCATCAAAATTAAAATTTCACTCTGGTATTCCGAGATAAAGTTCAATTCGTGATTTAAAAAAAAGTTCGTGATTTTAAAAAATTCATGATTTTAAAAAATATTACACAATTCATTATAATATTGAAATGTTGCTTATTGACCTTTAACAGAGCTGTAAATCAGGGATTTCTCGACACAAGATTAACCCGTGTAAACAAATTGATTACCGGAAAATAATTAATACTTTGGCGTAAGAAAATCCTTTGGGTTGACAACAGGAAGAATGGATCAGCGTTATGAAATTATATATACACGGTTACCCACGGCAAATACGATCAGTCTCGAAGTCACGCAGTCACACAGAGTCTCGAAAGTCACGGTCAACGTGTGCCCGGAGGGGGCTGGGGTTATGTGGTGGCCCCTGGGTAGGTACCTTCGTCAAGGGAGTAAATACGTAAAGCTTTGAACATGGAATTACAAAGCCGGTTAAGAAAAGGTCAGTATATCAGTCCGTCTCCGAGGCAGTGTCAATCTGTCTTCGTCTCCCGGTCTCTCTCTTACACTTACAGTAATTTTGACACTAAGAAAGAATAAAGTAACATGTATATAACATGGCTATATAATAGATCTTTTGTCATCGAAAAGATCAAATTGAAAATCAAGCTATTCATAAAATTTTCACGTTAGATCTACAAAAGTTGCTGAGTCGAAATTTCTTAAAACATACCTTGCACACTATTACCAGTAACAAAAAGAGCAAACTTCTGTTGTATCAAAAAATTATCTTGTTCAGTCGGCATGGGGTGTTGAATACACCAACTGCTGCTCTGCAGAGGGGTAAGATCCCCACCAACAAGTGTTCTGGATATAACACAATCTGATGGTGAGGTTCCAGTTATGCAAGAGCTTTGGGGACTCCGGAGTTAGGCTTCATTGTCATCACTCCCATTCTGGCCAGGAGTGGTAGCACCTGATAGGGTCCTATCTATGGATTAAATAGAACTAAACTGCGTACTTATGCTAAATTGAATTGCTTGAAATAGAACTGTTTTGACATTTGAACTGCGTACTAATGCTAAACTTGATTGATTAAAAATTTTTTTATATAGAACTAAACTGTGTCCGTATGCTAAACTGAATTGTTTAAAATTGTACTGTCTTGACATTTAAACTGCATACTTAAGCTAAACTGATTTGTTTGAAATAGAACTGTTTTTATATTTTAATGTTTGTAAACAATAACTATTTTTATACTAAACTGAATTGTTTGAAGTTTAATTCGGCGTTAAATGACCCGAAAAGGGTTGATACGCCGTAAAACAAAACAAACAAGCAACCAACCATAAAATAATCAACTTGGGGGTTTCACCATATGCTTAGCGTAATATTTTCATGGACCAACCAGTTTAAATCTGTGAATAATTTATATTATCCTTACGTTTGTATGTAAATATATCCATTTATTACATTTAGAATGCTCGAAAAAATAGTAAAACTTCTTTTCCAATTTACAACTGAACGATAATCTTGTGAGATCTCTGTTTAAGGGGCTTAGAATAAACTGACTGCACCTTTGCAGAGGGGTAAGAGCGTGTAAATATGACACTAATCAATCTGACGATAAGGTTGCAGTGATTCTGGAGCTTTGGGGAATGCGGACCACCCCTTCATTGCCGTTGCTCCCAGGTCCACTCTGGCCAGGAATGGTAGCACCTGATAGGGCCCTCTCTATGGGTTAGATAGAACTAAACTGCATACTTATGCTAAACTGAATTGTTTGAGTTGGAATTGTTTGATTGAGCTGAATAGCTTGAAGTAGAAATGTTTTGGACAATTAAATTGTTTGAAATAGAACTGACTATTTACATAAAAATGGATTTGCCGTTAAATAACCAACAAAGGTTGATTAACATAAAATACAACCAACCAACCAACCACTCATTCCTGGCCCGGAATGGTTGCACCTGATAGGGCCCTATCTGTGGGTTAAATAGAACATACTTATGCTAAGCTGAATTGTTTGAACTTGAACTGTTTGACTAAACTGAAATGCTTGAAATAGAGGTGTTTTTGACAATTACATTCAAACTGCGTTGTTTGGGGTGAAACTGTTTTTGACATTGAAACTGTACTTACACTAAACTGAATTGATTAATATAGAACTGTTTTGACACTTTACTGTGTAAAGAAAATCTGTGCTGGTACCGGACTGACTTTGCTGGGTTGGAAGTGTTTGGATGGGCTGAATGGCTTGAGGTGGGGGTGGTTTTGACAATTGAACTGTGTACTCATGCTAAACTGATTTTTTTTTTAAATAGAACTGACAATTTTCATAAAAATGGATTTAGTGTTAAATAACCTACAAAGGTTGATATGCCATAAAATCCAACCAACCAACCAACCATTAAAAAAGTGGGGGAATCCTGAGTATAACATTGAACTGTTTCTGGTGGTAAAGCTCTGGGAAATCTGGGAGTACTTCTTTATTGCCTTTACTCCCATATCCATTCTGATCCAGAGTGGTGGTACTTGTTAGGATCCCATCTATGGACCAAATAGATAGGTTTATGAATTATTTGTATTTCATAGGATTACTGATAATATGCAAAAATCACGCGAAGAAAATCCAAAACAAATTCATTTGGTTTGGTTTTATGGCACATCAACCATAATGGGTTATTAAAGCCAAATTCATTTTTATACATATAAACTGTTCTATCTCAAAAAATTCAGTTTTCCATAAGCTCACAGTTTTCATGTAAAAAAAACAGTACAATTTCAAAGTATTTAGTTTAGCATAAGTACACAGTCTCAATGTGAAAAACAGTTCTATTTCAAACAATTCAGTTTAGCATAAGTAAACAGTTTAGTTCTATTTGACCAATAGATAGAACCCTATCAGGCGCTACCACCCCGGGTCTGAGTGGACCTGGGAGCAATGGTAATGAAAGGGTACTCTGCATTCCCCAAAGCTTCAGCATTACTGTCACCTCACCATCAGATAGCTTAGTGTCATATATCAGATATATGAGGACACTCGTTGGATGTAAAATAAAAACTAGCATCTGCCCCAGAAAATAAGATACATAAAATTCTCTTGGACTTTGAGATATAAATTGATCCACAAATTCAGGCCAGAAGAATAGAAAATCAAAAAGAAAATAACTTGTTATCAAGTGGATTTTACCTTTCGGCGGAAAATAAAATATTACTTGATTGGTTGGGTTTTATAGCACATCAGCCATTGTAGGTTATTTAATGCCAAATCCATTTTATATATTTAAACAGTTCTATTTCAAGCAATTAAGTTTAGCATAAGTACGTAGTTTAATTCTATATGACCCATTGATAGTACCCTATCAGATGTTACCACTCCAGGCCAGAGTGGACTTGGGAGAAATGGCAATGGATGGGTACTCTGCATTCCCCAAAGCTCCAGCATTACTGGAACCTCAACATCGGATAAGACACATATCAAGAACACTCGTTGGTAGGAAGATCTTATCCCTTCTGCAGAGAAACAGTCAACATATTCGACAGCTGCAGCCGACTGGGCCACAAGGTACTCGTTTGCGGGGATCTTACTCCTTGGCAGAGATGTAGTTGGTGTATTCTACAGCCCCAGCCTACTGGGCCATAAGATACTCGTTTGGGGGGATCTTACTCCTTGAAAGAGATGCAGTTGGTGTATTCTCCAGCCTCAGCTGACTGGACCAGTAGAACATAGAGTGAAAATGAAGAAAAGCCGAAGGAAAGACAACTACTAAGACCTTAAGAGTGAGCTGAAATGCTGTGAAATATGAATGTAACGGTGCAGTTGGCGCCCTTGAAATGGTGTCCAAGGGCCTGGAATAGGGATTTGTGGAATTGGAAGAAGGATCGAGACTATCCGAACCACGGCTTTTGAAGTCACCGAGAATACTGAGAAGACATCTGGAGACCTTAGGAAAATTGCCGTCGCTCAACCGGCAAAACTGGACGAAAATTCGGTTAGACTGAAAATAATCCTAAAAAAAAAGAAATACAAATAAGAAAAGTTCGTATCAAAGAGTGCCCAGTGCTGTTATGGAAGAGCAAGCAGAAAACCAAAAATATTCGAATTATGACCCCTTGAAGTGTGATACTTGTATTTTTATGTAGAGTATGCAATCATAAGACACGATATTTTTTCTCTTTGAGGATTTTGAATTCCTTGTGAAACTTCGAGTAACGGACTTTAAAAGCATATATAGAGAGAATTTTCCTGAGTGCATGACTGATGAACTAACTTTTGTCTGTCGACAATAACTAAGTTTCGCTCTATTTGGCACAAAAACATTATTATGGAGGCAATGAGTGAGAATCGAACTACCGCTGGTCTTCTCAGCAACTATTATATGCAGTGAGGTGTCGAAGGCATGAGCATGCAGGTGTGTGTTTATGTCTATTTATGTATGCTTTTTAGCACATGTACTTGTGACTGTATCTATCTGTAAGTATGTGTACGTACAATGTGTGTGTATGTGCGCGCGTGTGTTTGTAGCGTCGTAGATGAATATGTGTGCTTATGCATGTATATGATGTAAGGCTGTGTGTGACTACACATGTATGCGTTTAAATGTCTGTACGTGTATGTTTGTATATGTGCTTGCAAGTATGTATATCTGAGTGTGTGTCTGTTGGGTATGTGCCGATATGAGTATATTCTTGTGTATGTGTCCATGTCTCTGTCTGAATAGGTTCCTGTGCATCCGACTCTATTGGTGTGTCTATAGGAAGGGATTCTTTCTTCAATTTTGTGCCCGTCAAAAACAAACAGATATGAAACCAGGCAACTAGAACTTTCCCCTCAATTTTTAAAGATGTTTGTGAAGAGTTTATTAATTTGCTTTTGATCTTAAGTCATTCTAAATCAAGAGGCGTACATACGTGCAAAAATTGATGTGATCAGAGTTGTAAGTAAATCCAAGATATACTGGATTAAACGATTTGCATTTGGATTAAGTCGGTGTATAGGATGCAACAGATATACCTCCCATATCTTAAACTATCACCAGTGCGG
This sequence comes from Sepioteuthis lessoniana, assembly GCA_963585895.1. Lineage (NCBI taxonomy): Eukaryota > Metazoa > Mollusca > Cephalopoda > Myopsida > Loliginidae > Sepioteuthis > Sepioteuthis lessoniana. Next base: position 46,793,705 of record OY757945.1, on the reverse strand, counting down.
TGCAATTGGCAATATGAGCTCCATCTAGCTAATATCTTTATTAGATATAATCAGTTACTACCATGCACTGGACCTGCAATGTGTTTAAATTTGGACAAAAAAGATCTTGAAGGAGATAGCAAGACAAACTATCTCAGAGTCTGGATTTTTTTTGAGTTTAAACGAATCCAAGTCCTCAAAATAGATTTCCTTTAATTGATGAACCTGTAGCTCTGTAACTTTCAAACCATAGCTGTATCGATTTTCTATCTGGAACAGCATCATTTTGACGTAACATGAAAGGAGCACAAAAAACTTTCTGAGTAACAATTATAAATTCGCCAGTCTTTAAAAATAAATTTCAAAAGCAAAGGTTCAATCAATGCCCACGTTCAGTTGCAGCATACATGTGACAATTCAAAATGTAGGACCTATTTCTGCCGCACCCTATATATATATATATATATATGTGTGTGTGTGTGTGTGTGTGTGCGTGCAGTTGGTTACAGGAAACAGAGACATGCTTTACGCCTGCGTTGTGCCATCTGCTAAAACACGGTATACATATGGTATAAATGCTTTACACAAGTATACAGGTAGTAATTTTATCCCACCTCCCTCAGAGAGAAAATCACGCTTAAAAAGTAGAGGATGAATTTAGGCTCTGGAGTTCCAAGCTCTGAGAGTTAATTCCGTCTTAAGATAGCATTTATTTGATGAGATAAAATTTTTCTAATTTAAATTCAAAGAAAGCTCGGGGCCAATCAGACTTGTCGAAGAGAGGTAACACCCTCAACAAAAAAAAAAAAAAGAGTGTACTGAGGCTGACACTAAACTGCGTCATACGATGACTCTCAATCACGGGAGATCTGGGGAGTGTGGAGTACATCTTCATTGCCATTACTCACTAGTCGACTCCGACCTGGAGGGTCCCATTTAGGCGTTAAATTGAACTTGCGTCTTGAGCATGACACGAAACCTCGTCTGATGGTGAGATTCCAGTTCTGGAGATCTAACGACTAAAACTAAGAATTTATTTAATTTATACAATGTTACGAAAAAGAAAATTCACGCAGCATATACAGTAAAGGCAACATGTTTACAGGAAGATGCAACAAGTTTGCAGCGAAAGTAAGTTCACATTCAGAGAAACGAAATTGTAAATAAACATATATTCCAATAGCTCGTGGACATATCTCTGAAACAACGAAAAACGCATGTATTTGGACAATTGATATATTGCCCAGTTGGCTGGGGATGTAGAATACACCGACTGCTTCTCTGCAGAGATGTAAAACTTCCCCCACAACGAGTGTCATGGATAAGACTCTAAACAATCTGATGGTGAGGTTGCAGTAATGCTGGAGCTTTGGGGAATGTGGATTACCACTTCATTGCCATCGATCCCAGGTCGAAATATAACTGTTTTTGCATGGTACTATTTACCCAACCCCTCCGCTCGGGCAGGATATGACACAAGATCAATTTTTAAGCGGAGTTTAACAGGTTTGAATTCAGAGTTTCCTTCTCCTAGACTAATTGCCTGACTAAGGCTGAAGAACTTAGTCTGTCCTACTATTTACCCATAGCTGGAGGGAGAATAATTGGATTCATACCTTTCCCAAGGGTATTAGTGCTATGTGAAATGCAATCAATCTCGTCCAGGATTTGAACTCGAGTCGCCGTGTTCATTTCCCTACGACGATAACGACTACACCACGGGCACCTGTTTTTGCATGGTACACTGAATTGTTTAAGATAGAACTGTTTTTGATATTGAACTTGTACTTACGGTAAAATGAATTGTTTGAAATAGAACTGTTTTGACATTCAACCGTGTGTAAATAAAAACTATTCTCATAGTAAACTGGATTGTTTGAATTAGAACTGTTTGACTAAACGGAATAGCTTGAAATAGAAATGTTTTTGACTAATAAACTGTGTACTTATGCTAAACTGAATTGTTTGAAACAGAACTGTTTATTTGTATAAAAATTGATTTGCATCAAAGGTTGATATGCCATAAAACCAGACTTAACACACAATAAATAGATTACCAGTCTAACATTCTAGTCATTAAGTTTAATCCAAATTTTTTATATTTGGTAAAATAATTCATAACTGACATTCTTCTATGGACCTCTATACGGCTACTTACCTCCCATCTCAAAAACCATATAAGTAAGACGGACAAAACAAGTGGGACACTGCTAAAAAAGCCAGGACGAACTCATAAGTAATGTTCTCCTACGGACTCCTAGACATTGACGGGTCTGTATTAAACTTGCAAGGACGTATTTACATCAGCTCTGTGCAGACACAGAGTGCAGCTTGGAAGACCAGCCGGAAGTGATAGATGATGGAGACGGATGGAGAGAGAGAGAGAGAGAGAGAGAGAGAGAGAGTCAGGGAAATCTGTGATGACGATGATGATTAGAGAAACAATTTTATTTTATGTACAATATCAGACCATCTGCGTTCCGGACACAATTAAACAATTTGATAAAACAACAGCACACGAGTCATTATATCTACAGACTTATGTCTATTTGATACAATTTCAGCTTCTTTATGAGATTCAAAAGGATTCTAATTCAATCTGTTATTCTAGATTTGAATGAGATTGTGTGCTTGTTTATAGTGAAGGAAAATGAAAGATGTTTATGTCTATCAAATTTAGAACAATAAAAAAAAACATTTCGGGAAGTATTTGGTCTCGTACGGATTCAGGTTGGGAACACATGTATTAAGATGTATAAAATTATTTACACATCGCTCATGTTAAAAAAAAGAAAGAAAAACAAAAGGAAAGAAAGTAAAAAGGAAAAAAAACACAGAAAGAGAAAATAAATGAAAAGGTACGAAGAAAAAGAAAGAAAAGAAAAGAAAGAAAGAAGAAAAAAGAAAGAAAATGAAAGAGAGAAAAAGAAAGAAAAAATTAACAGAAACGAATAAAAAGAAACAAAGAAAGAGAAAAGAAAGGAAAAAGTAAGACGAAAAAAGAAAAAAAGAAAAGAAAGAAAAAAGAAAAAAGAAAGAAAAGGAAAGAGAGAAAAAGAAAGAAAAATTAAAAGAAACGAATAAAAAGAAACCAAGAAAGAGAAAAGAAATGAAAAAGTAAGAAGTAAAGAAAGAAGAAAAAAAGAAAAAGAAAGAAACAACAAAGCGAATAAAAAGAAACAAAGAAACATAAAAGAAAAAGAGAAGAAAAAAGAAATAAAGGAAGAAAAAAAGAAAAGAAGGAAAAAGAAAATAAGAAAAGGTTTGGTTGGTTGGTTGCTATATCAACCTTTGCAGGTTATTGTTAGGGTGTCTCCCCTACAGATGGACTCGCCCTCATGTGACATATACCGGCTAAGCTCTCTTCTACGCAGTCTCGGCGAGCCGTTACCAAGAATGGCCGTTCATATTCATGGTTGTGTTAAGCTGAGGAGAGGTTTCTCCCAGCTATCGTTTATGTGTGTCCTATTTTCTTCCATTATAGTTCTTATCATTCATTTCCGAGTCGTGTTATCATTTGAACCTCCCCTTGACCATAACAGTTATTTAACGCCAAATCCATTTTTATGCAAATAATCAGTTCTATTTCAAACAATCCAGTTTAGCACGAGAACAGTTTAATTGTCAAAAAACATTTCTATTTCAGCTATTCAGTTTAGCCGAACAGTTCTAATTCAAAGAAATCAGTTCAGCATAAGTGCGCAGTTTAGTTCTATTTAAATCTATTTTTATACAAATAATCAGTTCTTTTTCAAACAATTCAGTTTAGCATGAATGCACTGCTTAATTGTCAAAAACAATTCTATTTTAAGCTATTCAAGTTTAGTCAAACAGTTCTAATTCAGCTAATTCAATTTAGTATAAGTATAGATCTTGTTTACAAACAGTTAAATGTTACTGTTCTTTATTAAACAATTCAGTTTGGCATAAGTACAGTTTCAAAGTCAAAAACTTCTATTTTAAGCAATTCAGTTAAGCATAAGTACACAGTTCAGTTCTATTTAACCCATAGATAGAACCCTATCAGGTATTACCACTCCGGGTCAGAGTGGACATGGGAGTAATGGCAATGAAGGCAGGCTCCGCATTCCCCAAAGACCCACGCTCATTCGAACCTCACCATTAGATTGTTTAGTGTCATATCCAGGACACACGTTGGTACGGGGGTCTTACCCCTCTGCAGAGGTACAGTCGGTGTATTCTACAGCCCCACCCGACTGGGCAATAGAGAGTAAATGTTAAAGCATTTTTTTCAAATAATTCAATTTTACATAAGTACTCATCTTCATCATCATCATCATATCGTGCTGGTAGCACGGATATCCCTGACCCTCTCTCGCCACTCCTCCTTATCGTTCATTGCCCTAGGTAGGTCTTCAGGACAACATCCTGTATCCTCACATAGCTGCTGAATGTACGTTCGAGCTGGTCGCCCTGCTTTTGCGCGGCCATGTGTGGGGATCCATAAGAGTACATCTCTTATGAGTTCATCTCTGCTTCTCCAGCAGTGTCCTGCATGTCTGGTTCGTCTAACTTGAATAGTTTTCGTGAGTTTAGCATAAGTACACATTTTAAATATCAAAGCAGTTCTATTCTAAACAATTCAGTTTAGCATAAATACGCAGTTTAAATGCCAAAAACAGTAAACTCAAGAGACCACAGTTTAGTTCTATTTAACCCATAGATAGGACCCTTATTAGGTATTACCAGTCCTGGCCAGAGAGGACTTGGGAGCAATGGCAATGAAGGGGTGCTCCGCATTTCCCAAGCCTCCAGCATTACTGGAACCTTACCATCAGATTGTTTAGTGTCATATCTAGGACGATCTTTAGCGGAGGTGCAGTTAGTTTATTCTGAGCCCCTTGAACAGAGATCTCACAAGATTATCGTTCAGTTGTAAATTGGAAAAGAAGTTTTACTATTTTTTTGCGCATTTTAAAGGTAATAAATAGGATGCATTTACATACAAAGTAGGACCCTTATCAGGTATTACCAGTCCTGGCCAGAGAGGACTTGGGGGTGATGGCAATGAAGAGGTACTCCGCATCCCTCAAAGCTTCAGCATTACTGAAACTTCACCATCAGATTGTTTAGTGTCATATCCAGGACACTCATTGTGCGAGATGAGTCTCACCCCTCTGCAGAGAAACAGTCAGTGTATTTTACAGCCCCCCACCAGCCGACTGGAAAAATTAGAAAAGAGAAATAATAAAAAAGAAACAATAGGTGAGAAAAGAAAAGAAAAAGACAGAAAAAGAAAAAAAGAAAGAAAAATAAAGCTAAAAGAAAAGAATGAAAGAAAAAGAAAGTAGGAAATAAAAAGAAAGAAAGAAAGAAAGAAAGAAAGAGAAAGATAAAAAAAAAACCAGAAAAGAAAATGTAAGATAGAAAAAAAGAGGAAAAAAAAACAAACAACAACAAAGAAACAAAGAAAGAAACGGTCTTTCGAAGTCTTTCTGGAATATTGGACGTTGGTGTAATTAAAAAGTCTGGACACTATTTCTATTGGGGGGGTCATCTGCTTACTGCATTGTGTGACCCCAAATTATGTTTATTACACAAAGCCGAGGTCATTTAGGGTTTGAAGGGTTCGATGTGCTCACAGATGGAAGGGTGTGTGTTACTTTGGACCTTCTTTTAACACTGTTCCATATCCCCATGAGTCTGGCGGGAATTCTCCGTTGCCGGATCCAAGCAAGTCCCCCTCGCTCTCAGGGCATTTCTAGGTCTGGTTACTTTCTCTAACCAACTGACTGCTCTAAAGGCTCCCTCTCCCTTTTTCTTTAGAAAATAGGAAGCACTTTGTCGTTTCCAGTTTCTTTTTTTCCTTTTCCCACGCGTTGTTTAGTTTCAGGGTGATAGACGAAAGAAATACCCACCTCCAACTTCCCCGCCCTTATGTCTTCAGAGGACTGTCGCTTCAGATTGAATTCAAAACTATCTTTTCTTGTATAAGTAAGTTGGCCGACCTTAGTCGGGATGACCCAAAGCAACTACACCGAGGTGTAGAGGAGGATGCTGCTCCATCCCTGGATTAATCTACTAACCCTTGATCGGTACCTTATAATTCTGAGTGTTAAGCCAAGAGGCATCAAGTACTATTTTTTTGTCGTTGGTATGACTTGACCTGGGATTGAACCCCAATCTCTCTAACCATTGGTAAACACTCTAACCTATATACCAATGTGTTATTAAAACGTTTTCATAAAAAAAAGAGAAAAAGGAAGGAAAAGAAAAGAAAAAGAAAAAAGGAGAAGAAGAAAAGAAAAAAAGAAAAGAGCAGAGGCTCTGTAGTGTTTTGGCAATTTCTTTTGCTTTTATCATCTTTCAAACCGTGGTGTAATGGTTAATGTCGTAGGAAATGGACACGGCGACACGAGTTCAAATCCTGGACGAGACCGATAGCATTTCACATAGCACTAATACCATTGGGAAAGGTATGAATCCAATTATTCTCCCTCCAGATATGGGTAAATAGTAGGACAGACTAGGTTCTTCAGCCTTGGTGAGGCAACTAGTCTAGGAGAAGGAAAACTCTGAATTCAAACCTGTTAAACTCTGCTTAAAAATCGACCTTGTGTCATATCCTGCCCGAGCGGAGGGGTTGGTAAATAGGATCCTCTTTCAATCCGTTGTGGCTCCAAAAAGTTACATACTTTTAAACATTGTAGCCTATGCCAATCACGTGATAGTTTTTTTCAAAAAAGAACCTGATTGAATGATTGAACAGTTATACGATATTATATATATATATATATATATATATTCGTGGTGCATTTAAAATTGTCGTAGACTCTTGAAAATTCACTATGTTATTGCTATACATCTTATGAGCTGACTGACCAATTTTTATGATTTCAGGTTCAAATAAACTGTTACAACAGGAACTGGAATACACCCTACTAAAGCCTGATTGGCACAGCTGGTGAATTGCAAAAATGCAATCTGACACTTTAGAAGAACGATATGCAATAAAATTGTGCTTTAAACTTGGAAAAAAATGCCACAGAATCGTATGGAATGCTTCAGACTGCTTTTGGAGCATCTTGCATGAATCGAACATCAGTTTTTGAGTTGCATAAGAGATTCAAGGAAGGCAGGGAGTCTGTGAGGGATAATGAGAGGTGTGGGAGGAGTAAGGAAATCAATAGACCAGAGTTGATTGACCCAAGGGTTAGGGTTAGGGTTACTGTGTTGAGGCCAGCACTCTTCAAATAGGCTCAGTGGCATTTCCACCAGGACAATGCACCAGTCAACAATTCCATCCTTGTCACAGACTATTTGACCAAGATGGGCATCTAAACAGTTCCTCACCGTCCCTAGAGTCCAGACCTTACTCCCTGTGACATTTGCTTATTCCCTAAGCTCACAGGCTGTCGTTATGAGACAATTGAGAAGATGAAAGAGGCTCTGACGAAGGTTATTGACACGCTCACACAAGGTGACTTCCATGGGGCCTTTCGGAAGTTGCTGGAACGGTACAACAAGTGCTTTGCAGCCGGAGGAGATTACTTCGAAGATGACTAGAGTTTCATGTGTGTACTATCAATAAACGTGCCCATTCGGAAAAAGTCTGGAAACTGATTTATGATTCTCGTATATATATATATATATATATATATATATATATATATATTTCTTTTCAGCTGCTATTGGATTTTTAAAACATCTATCATTGTTCTAGCACCTCTTGTTTCACCATATTAAAGTTCTAACGAAGGTTTACTAAAACTGAAACGTTTTTACGTTGAATCCCTTTTATGATAATCCATCACTTTTGGATTAATTTGTTTTCCTATTTTCTTCACACACATATATCTAACTCTACACTATTATGCCAAGGGTTCATAGTGTCATATCGATTTCTTTCTTTTTTATTTATTGTTTGATGAAACTTTGTCAGTGACATTAGTAATAATATTGATTCGTATTATCCTTCATTTCATTTCCACAGAACTGAGAATTAGAAGTGTATATGAAAAGTAACAGTACTAGTATCAGAAATAATTTATTTCAATTCTAAACTACAAACCCCATGCTTTCTCCTTTAAAGTCATCCTCTTTGAGTTTAATGAACTTTTCCATCCTTCTCTGTCACGCTACTATGCACTGCCTGAAGGATTCTTCTGAGATGTCCTTCAGCTCCTTCGTTACAGTCCTCTTGATGGCCTCCATGTCTTCAAAACGCATCCCCTAAATGAACTCCTTGAACTTTGAGAAAAGAAAAAGTCACACTGAGCAAATTCAAATTAATTGGGGGGGTCCAGTTCGTCGATGTCCCTCTTGGCTTGGAGCTGCCTTATTCTAAGCAACCTAGTCCTCTACGTTTCAGACATGTCCAAGTCTTCGGTGATAATCTTACAAACTCTGTCCTTTTTTATGTTCAACTGATTTGCGATCAAATGAACAGTCAACCGATGATCGGCACAAACCAACTGCTTTACGATCTCGACATTGACTTCAGTCCTGCTTGTTTAAGGCTCCCTATCCTACAGTCCTCTTTTCCCACCTTGTGACCCTCTTTAAATCTCTCTATTTTTATATTTCAAGTGTTGTGACGGAGTTTTCTCCGATCTGACCGAAAATTTCACTGCACATTGCTGAACGATCAGGAAAGGATGACGTGTAAACAAAAGCATGCAATAAACATTTATATGATAGCAGAAAGCTAAGATTAGAGCGATATACTACCGAGATATCATATTAGATAATAACACAATTCTATTGTTCCTCTTTCGCCCATAACTCACTGGATATACACTGTCCCGTTACTTTTCTGATAATCCTCGTAGGAAGGATAATCTTTGCGAGAAATATTTATAATATTGATTTTTGTTTACAAATCAATACTTGATTAGTGAAATTGATTCTTTGTTGTTGTCCGGAGGAATGTTTCCAGTTTTATCCTCACAAAGGAAATCCGATCTTGTCTTTGGTTTCAAAAAATTTCAGAATCAAATCAGAAGAAATGAGCTAGAGATATACATTTAACTTCTTAACTATCAGGTGTCATATTACTTCGCACACCTTCCAGCCTCAACAACAACAACAATCTCAACTCAATCCAGGGGGCAATAATGTCTGATCATTGTCGATCACTTTCGATAAATCAAACATCCAGAAAATAATGTAAGTATTGATGACATGAGGTTAACGAAAACATGGACAGCTATCAATAGACTATCGATTATATGGAAATCTGACCTAACCGATAAAATTAAACGCAGTTTCTTCCAGGCAGCGGTCACATCGATACTGCTATATGGGTGCACTACATGGACTCTAACAAAACGGCTGGAGAAGAAGCTTGACGGCAATTACACAAGAATGCTGCGAGTAATCTTGAACAAGTCCTGGCAGCAACACCCCAGAAGACACCAAATGCACAGCCACCTGCCTCCTATCACAAAAACTATTCAAGTTAGACGAACCAGACATGCAGGACACTGCTGGAGAAGCAGGGACGAACTCATAAGAGATGTACTCTTATGGACCCCCACACATGGCCGTGCGAAGGCAGGACGACTAGCACGAACATACATTCAGCAGCTATGTGAAGATACAGGATGTTGTCCTGAAGACCTGCCTAGGGCGATGAAAGATAGGGAGGAGTGGCGAGAGAGGGTCAGGGATATCCGTGCTACCAGCGCGACATGATGATGATGATGATTGATGATTACTAAGATTATATATCTAAGATCACACACTTACGCACAGGCACATATAGAAATATATTTGCTTGCTAATATGGCGATATATCTCTTCTGGTGGGATGCAGCCCTTTCGGGGAAACATGTGCATTGTCTTTGACGGTGAGCTAAACACCTTTCGATAACACTGGTTTACAAAGAAATTGAGGCAAGCACAAAAATACCCGTTTTTACCTGATTTGAGGGTGCTGAATTCAAATTTGAAATCCGTTTTTACTCATCGCCTCTAGGTTTTTATATATGCATAGTGGGCATTTTGTGCATATACGGTACATAAAGGCGTATATGAATTCAGGGTTAATTCTAATATTGTGAGACTTATGGCTTATTTTTTAGTTATTATGCACTAAATTTAAGTGATAGCATTACATTATATATATATATATATATATATATATATATATATATCAAGACGGATTTTGGCAGTTAAGGCAGCAGGTCTCAAGCCACACTCTGGCAGTCATGGGAAGAGGTTATCTCGCAGGCGGCGCAGGAGGTTGGTGTCCCTCAACTATCGTGTTACACATCTTTTAGGTTAGTAAATATTAGTATTACATTTTCAAATGCACATTTAGTTTTACTTTGTTATATTTTCAGATTCTCCAATGGCTTCAAGCAGGTCAAAATGTCGAGGATGCCTCAACAAGGCCAGTTCTTTCTGCTACGTGTGTGGGAACTTCACAACAGTTGCACAGCGTCGAACCATCACTTCCCTTCTCAGAACCGCGTACTTTCACTATTTTGACTGTAAAATTGGTGATCAGGACAAGTCTTGAGCTTCAAACATCTGTTGTAAACCCTGCTACAATGGACTAACTGCATGGTTTAATGGCAAGAAAGCGGCTTTCAACTTTGCAGACCCGATGGTTTGGAGAGAGCTCCGAAACCACGCAGATGATTGTTTTTTGTGTTTAACTAATATAACTGGTTTCAATGCATCTTCTAGGAAAAAGATCAAATATCTCAACCTTCGATCTGCTATGAGACCCGTTCCCCATTCAGATGATCTTCCTGTACCCATACCTCCAGTAAATAAGGATCTTCTTTCCTCATCAGATGAAGAAATGCCTTCAAGGGAGGATTCTGTCGAGTCAATATCTTTGGAAGATATTGAGTCTACATATTCAGGAACAAGTGGCAATGAGCCACACTGGATCACGCAAGAAGACCTGAATGATCTTGCTCGTGGTTTGTATCTATTAAAACAGCAGTCAGAGCTCTTGGCTTCGCGGCTTAAACAGTGGAACCTAGTCCAGGAAAATGTAAGGGTCACCAGTTTTAGGAATCGGAACAAATAAGGTCATTGGTCTTCTTATGGGTATGCAAGCGGACTTCACAAAGTACTGTTGTTTTCTCTGTCTCTGTGATAGTCGAGCTGTATGCCAGCATAACAAGCAGAAAGACTTGGGGTCTAGAAGCACTTTTGTTCCTGGCGAACACAGCCTCAAGGAGAATCCTCTGGTGGACATGAATAAGGTGCTTCTTCTCCCTCTTCTTCACATCAAGGTTGGTTTGATGAAGAATTTCGTGAAGGCGTTGCACAAAAATGGTGCTGCCTTCCAAAACTTGTCTACTGTGTTCCCAGGTCTTAGCGCTGCTAAGCTCAAAGAGGGCATCTTTGTCGGACCTCAGATCCGAGAAATGCTGAAGGATACTGATTTTGAGGAGCTTCTTAAATTAAAGGAACTGAGAGCATGGGAAGCATTCAAGTCAGTCCGTTGTGGCTTCCTTGGTAACACACGCGTACCAGATTACCAAGCCTGTATTGAGAAGTTGCTAAAGTCTTACGAGGATATGGGGTGCCGAATGTCACTCAAGATTCATTTTCTCCATTCCCACCTCAACTTCATCCCGCCAAACCTTGGAGCAGTGAGTGATGAGCACGGAGAAAGATTCCACCAAGACATTACGAAGATGGAGAGCAACTATCAAGGCAAATGGAACCCCGGCATGATGGGAGACTTCTGTTAGATGCTCTTGCGTGACATCCCGGAGGCAAAATACACCAGATCTTCTAAAAAAACACACTTTTGACTGTCTGTGGTACTATGAATTGTGTAATTGTGTCATCCAAGTATATTGATTCAATCAGTGTTCTTTATCTATCCTGTTTTATCTGTTATAAGCTGTTGCAACTCTTGAAATATGCACATATATTCTCTCTTTACACTAAAATGAGACTATTTAAAAGCCAGAAAACTTGAGGTGATAGAGCAAAACTATTTATAAATTTGAATTCAGCACACCCAAATTAACAAAGAACACCTATCCCCATTCTTGCCTCTGACCAAAAATCTATTTTTGTAAACCAGTGAATTAAAATTCTCAATTAAGGTTAGGGTTTGTCAACATGTTTATTAACTGCTAAGAAAAGGTAAAATTGAAAATGCATTTTGACAAGGGTGTGTGAGGAATAATGTACAGAAACGTTAGCAGGGGCTGAAATCCCATTATAACGTTGAGAGCTGTGGATTAATTAAATACAGAGTGGCAGAGAGTTCTTGGATAAAAGGAGTTTTTCAAGTAAAAGCAACGTTAAGAAGTGAAGAATTAAAATAACGTTTTTGCAAGAGCCGATTTAACGTAGCGAAGACAAATACACGGTTAAAAAGATATTAATTGATAATGTACACTAAAGGGAAATGCAGCAAAATCTTAAATTACGAGAGTTATTTGCTTCAAGAGGAGAAAGGCGATATGTTTTTACTAATGATGCTGCAAATATTGTTGTACAGAAATAAGATGCCTGGTGCCAGCAGTGAAGCCCTGGTGCCTTTTTTCAATAAAGGAATTAAACCGGGAATCATCTACCGGAAATACAAGATCAATAAGGAGAGATAAACGATAGGGGATCTAATCTATGGCGTAAGTTGAAGAACCATATCCCAAATAAAAACTGAAAATAATTACATTTTTTACAATGTTTTATGGATTTAATATTGCTCAAGAGGTAAAATTAATGTTTTGTTGGACAAATAAATCAAATTTAGTTTGGTTTGGTTTAATAGCATATTAACCATTGTTGGTTAGTAATGCCAAATACAGCTTTTAAATATTTATTAAATATATGATTTGTAAACACATTTTTTACACGCGCTTAATTAAAGGATCGAACAGATCTATTTCTAACAATTCAATTTAGTATATAAATAAACCTAATTTGTCACATTCGACTAAATGCATAGATCGTATATACTCGTGCAAAATACAACATTTTAAGATCTATTTTTCACTTCAGAAACAAGGGGGTCGTTCATTACATCAGATGCTGTATTGTATACTGTGTCGTTATTAACAAAGAAGAACACGTATGTAAAAGGTAAGATTATATTTTTATTTTCGCCGATGATACTTGTGTGGAGCAGAAAAGCAGAGAGTTCGCGCACACGGATGAGCTGTCGGGAGACGGAAGAGCCAGTTAACAACAGATTTTAGCCGAAATTCGGGAACTTACATAGTCTACAACTCTCACGTGACCTGCAGCAATTCTTCTTTTTCGTTAACCATGGTCATGCCCATATCTCACTTCTTTGCTTTCCATTGGTTATGTTGTCTGCTTCCCATTGGCTACTTGCCCAAGCCCGGTTCTGTGGGCGTACGCATCTGCCACTATCACCGAATTCAACCACGCCCACCGTTCAGGTGATTTTCTGATATCTTCGACCGGATGTACCTGTTTTCAACATAACAACTGTGGTCATGGTGACATGTCGGCAATCACCTAGTTGATATTATCCTTGAGCGGATGTAGTCATGTCAACATCCTCTGATATACAGCACCTGTGGACATGATGACATTTTGGTGATCACCCCGATCTTATCAATCTATTTGTCAACAACATCCACCGTATACACACCCGTAGGTCACGTTAATATATTACACAGACATGTTATTGAAACGTTGAAGATTACCGTGTTTCTAAGCCAAGAACTTAGTCGTAACGAAACAAAGATTATTAGTGAAGATAGCAAAGTTTTGCGAACGAATTATTGATATTAGATAGAAATACTAGAAACTGTATAACTGTGTGCATATCAATCTGATCTTAGAAAAATTGACCTTGCTTTAATATCTATCTAAAATGTCCCTGCATAGCCTACTCTTAAACAAAAGCTTTTGCTAAGATAATAAAGTTTTTACTTGATATCATTAACAACTTGTAACACTCCAACACATATAATATTAACTAATGTCATAAATAGTAGACTAAGTTATGTAAAAAACGTTATTATCTTAAATAATTACAGAATAGACACACTTCCTTCCTGTGTCTATTCTGACTGTAATTATTTTATCCATTAGATCTGAAGAAGTCCTGTTATTTTTGGTGTTATTGATTCATATCAATACATATCAATACCCATAACAGGATGGAAATAAATATATAATACTAATGTGACGGGTTTTTGTTTTTCTTAAAGAAATATATATATATATATATATATTGAGAAAAATTAACAGCAAGGTAATCAAAGAAGAAGATATTTATTGAGAAGCAAAGTCGACAATATAGCGTTTCGTATATAATGAACCATCATCAGAACTGTGAGGGATCATATTAGTGATGTAAAACCTACGATGGATGTATAAAAAATTAATGCAAAAACCTTGAGAATATATATATATATGTATACTAATCTAATATCTACCAGCATTCACGGTACCAGAAAAAAAGAAAAAAAACCCGCCAGGAACAAGAGATAAGAATATCTCGAGTTACCGCCCGGGGGATAAAGAAAAAAATATTATAGGTCAAAAAGAAAGAAAAGGCCAACCTCGTCAGACCCCCTAGAAAAAAATCAAGGGATATGCAGCCAGTTGGTCAAAAGAAAACTAAAACCTTCCGCGAACACCGCAATGCTACAATTACAAGAGTGCTCAACACGGGTGGAGCCAATTATAATATATATATATATATATATATATATATATATGAGGTACCTGTGATGTAATAGAAACCATTGTCGTAGAAAATGGACGAAGCGACACGAGTATATATATATATATATATATATATATATATATATATATATATCAGGAAGAGGTTTTTCCATATTCTTAAACACCCAGCGTTAGTTCGACATCACTATCATCTCTCCCTGTCCTGATGATGGTTCATTCGAATTGAAATAATGTTGTGTCAACTTTCCTTCTCAATAAATCTCTCCTTCTACTTGGATTTACCTTGTTGTCAATTTTCCTCTACATTGACAGATTTTATACCATTATTTACTTCCATCAGAAGTCCACAAATTCACACCCACAAATAGATAGATAGATAGATTGATGTGTACATGTGAATATGAATACATATATGTATATGTGAATCTATCAATCTATCTATCTATTTATCTACTTAAGTTTTTGGCAATTTTTCTCCTTTCTGAATCTTTTCTCGTTTTACCTCAAGACACCTAGCCTCTGTTACATATATATATATATATATATATATATATAAAACCACAGAGAGAGTAAGAGATACACACACACGCACACACACAAAGACACGGAATTTCTCTTGAAGGAAAGTTTGTTGTAGGTTGGGTTTTATGGCATATCAACTATGGTGGGTTATTTAGGAGAAGAAAGAAAATAAAGGAAACAGACAAGAATGCAATGTGCAGTTCTGAATAAATCCTGGAAAAAACAGCAGCTGTACGGTCACTTACCTCTCATCTCACAAAATATCCAAGATATACAAACAAGACATGCTAGAAACTGTAGATGAATTAAAGAAAAACTTTAATTGAAGTTCTTTTAAGTTCTTTTAATTTGTTCGTAGGGTCGCGACAGTGTTGGCAGACCAGAAACTCGGTGCGGACACTAGATGTCTTCTAGAGGACATTTCAAGAATAATCAGCGTTAGGAAACTCTGTGTTATCTACACGACTTGATGATAATTATAATGATATATATATATATATATATATATATATATATATATATATATATATATATATATAAACCAACCCTTTCGCAATAGTTTTCCTTCTTATTATTGATTGGTTGCCTAACTAAAGTAAAAATTAATCTGGCTTACCATTTACCCGTAGCTAGAGAAAGTGGATTCATACGTTTACAAGGATATCAGTGCAATGAGAAATGTAATCAGCCTCGTCCAGGATTTGAACTCGTGACGCTCCGTCCATTTTCTACGGCAACGATTTCTATTACATAACAGGTACCTCATATATATATATATATAAAGAAGAGGGAAACGAAAAGAAGAAAGAAGAAAGTAAAACGATAAAGAAAGAAAAGTAACAAGAAGAGTAAGAAGAAAAAGAAAAAATGGTTTAGAAAAGAAGAAAGGAAGAAGTTATAGATAAAAGAGAAAGAAAAAGAAGAAGAAAAAAGAAAGAAGTAAAGAAAAGTAGTAAAAGAAAAACGAAAGAAAAATAAAAAGAAAAGAAGAAAGAAAGAAATAACAGATAAAAGAAAGAAAAGGAAAAGAAACGAAAAAAGAAAGAAAAGAAAAAAGAAATAAAAGTAAAAAGAAAAGAAGAAAGAAAGAACTAACAGATAAAAGAAAGAAAACGGAAAAGAAAAGGACGAAAAAGGAAAATAAACGAATAATAAAACTGAGAAAAACAAAACAAAACAAAAAAGAAACAAAATAAATGTTCCCTTTGTAATCATGGGCAACTAGCCGGGCAGACTTAATTTACCTTGGTTTGTAAGTAAAAAGGTTTAAATGAAGGAAGAAAGGAAGGAAATTTTGACATTAAAACCAGAAACTTGAGTTACTCAGTTCGGTGTTGTTTTCAACACTCAAATATTTAAATTAATTTTTACTTACATTCGTTTTTATATTATGACGCAGCAAGTCCTTTTACGGACGTTTAAAAATTTTTAACGCGGAAAAAAATCACCCGTTTTATTCTATTTATTTATTTATTCATTTTCTAAATCAGAAGTTGAAATGAAAAACATTAAAACCAAGATTTTGGATAAAGTCTGTAAGAAAAAGTCACTGGAACTACTAAGTTGACGAATTTGTCTAAGCTGTCAAAAATTGCAGGTACAGACAAATTGCAATGCATCAACTCTCCAGGTGTGATGGGCAAACTCAGAGTACTTAGATAATATTATCCAGAAGCCGAGAAAGTTCAGAAGTTAAATCAATTGAAAGGACTCAAGGGTATTCTTATTTTTTAAAAATCTTTCCATATCTATATAATTCGAGAATGAGCTGTCCTGTCCCATCAAAAAGAGTTTAAGTTTTTTTTTTGTTCGATCTCTGTGAATAGGAGCTGTTCCCATTTAGAAAACAATCAGAAAAAAAATGACCGAATCGCATCGGAGGGGGATGTACCAAGAAGGAAGTGAACAAAAATTCCTCTTTTTCTAAGACAATCAACAAAAGACATGTAAATGAAATTTAATTTGGTTTTATCGTAAAAAAGTCAAAGTTACTTCAGTTTAAATCATTTCTAATCTATGGTTAAAAATATTTTCCAAAATATCTCTAAAGACAGATTGATCAACACAAACTTAACAATAATGCGAAAATTTTATTGAGGAATAATTCAACACACACACACACACACACATATATATATATTGAAAAGATAGATTTGTAGTGAATCTGACCGTATGATAGAAATATGTGAAAGCTGGATAAATCAAACACTTAACTCCGATTTAGATGTGTGATATTTCGTTCGGGCTTTAATTTATCTTCACAAATGAAGAAGTTTGTGAAGATGAATTAAAGCCCGAACGAAATATCACACATCTAAATTAGAGTTAACTATTTCATTTTTCAGACTTTCCACATATTTCTATCACACACACACACACACACACACACACACACACGTGTGTGTGTGTGTGTGCAGGTTGTTTCAGAAGAATCATATGTTTAACGTTTGAATTCTTTTTCTTCTAAAGAAAATAGCATTTCTATAGCTGAAAAAGAAAATATAAACCATTAAACAAATAATTGCGAGCTGTTTCTACTTGGACTGTTAATATTAGAGATCATTTGAACGGGAATTAGTCAAGTTATCTGATAACGAAATGATACCATTTTTCTGAAAGACTCTGAACATCTCAAATGACATCAACTTTTTTTGAAACATCATATATATATATATATATATATATATATATATATATATATATATATTTCATTAAGAGAAACAAAAACCGGTCACATTAGGATTATAAATTTATTTCTATCCTGTTATGGGTATTGATATGAATCAATAACACCCAAAATAACGGGACTTCTTCAGATCTAATGGGTAAAATAATTACAGTCAGAATAGACAAAGGAAGGAAGGGTTTGAAGGTTTTTCTTTTTTTCTTTTTTATTTTATTTAATTTCTAAATTCTAAATCCATTTCAACGTAAAACTCCAAATTTAATAATAATTTAGGGAAGTACAACATTCCTTAATAACCTTACGTAAGGATTACAGAAATACTTATCTTAAATTAAATTCAAAGTTTAAAATTAAAATTTAAAATTTAAAATTTAAAATTCATATTCGTGCCAATTAATTCAGTACCAATTCCATTGAAAAGTACGTACACATCACATAGTATCTTCCCATTTTTTTTATTTCATTGATTACACATCAAATCTCAAATTAATCGTCTTTTGGTTAATTAAACATTATCTATGATATTTGTCTATAGTTTAAATCTATTCCTATTTCTACTTCTGGATATTAATTCACATTGCTGATTTAATAATTTTTCAGGGACTGGGTATATCATTATTTCTATTTTTTTCCTCTAGGCACAGATTACATCTACTATCAAAGGATTTTGGATTATTCGACTTTTTCAATATGGACCATTGAATCTCAGGGGTCAAACCTTTATTTTTCAAACTCCAAAAATGCTTAGATAGGGCAGTTTGGTTTATCAGATGTTCATAGGAGAAAGAAAAAGAAATATATATATATATATATATATATATATATATTAGAGGGACTCAAATGCCCTGACATTAAAAATGTGGTCTGTCGCCAATCTTATTTTGTTTGTTACATGAAAAAAATGTTTATTTCCAAAAATGGACTTATTTTCATATTATCTTAGATCACGAATACGTTGTACCTCAATATCAATATCGCTCAACATAGAAATTGATATCATAAATCATTTTTTCCAGGATATAATTTTTGGCAAAATAGGTATAATATTATGTTTTATTGCTTAGCTATATATTTATCCAATCTTTTTTCATTGATATTTTATTGATTATAATAACATAAACAATTCCAACTATTTACACAAATTCTTCTAAAAAATAATTACAGCTTAACCTGCTTATAATAATGTATATAAATAATAAATGATTTTTGTAGAAATCCATGTTTTTCATTACATTCAAAATTAAAGTGCATCAACTATTCGCGAATTTTGATACAGGCTTATAAACTACATGCATTTATCTATCGAAAAAGTCATAAAACGAAATAATTACAAATTTCTATTTAGTTTTTCTTATATCCTCCTAAATATGACAAAGAATTATATACATATATATAATAAGCATGATAAGGGGGCCATGCTAAAATTAAGCAAAATTCCACAATTTTTGCATGAAACCTATTCATTCAAACGAAATAAAACTAAATTGGGAATAAATTAATCCTTTGAAATTTTTGAAAAAGTTGGACATTTTATGCACCCATATATATATATATATATATATACGAGAACCATTCAAGTAAACACATGAAACTCTAGTACCCTTTAAAGAAATCTCCTCCGGCTGCAATGCACTTGTTGTACTGTTCTAACAACTTCTGGAAGGCCCCATGGAATTCCTCTTGTGTGAGCGTGTCAATGACCTGCGTCACAGCTTCTTTCATCTCCTCAATTGTCTCATAACGACAGCCTGTGAGCTTAAGGAATAAGCAAAAGTCACAGGGAGCAAGGTCTGGACTATAGGGAGGGTGAGGAACTGTCTTGATGCCTATCTTGCTCACATAGTCTGTGACAAGGATGGAGTTGTTGACTGATGCATTGTCCTGCTGGAAATGCCACTGACCCGATTTGAAGAGTGCTGGCCTTTTCCCTAGGAATCTCTTCCTGAACTCCCTTAAAACCTCAACATAGTAAACCTAACCCTAACCCTCTGGCCAATCGATTCGGGTGTTCTGACTTCCTTTCTACTCCCACACATCTCATTATCCCTCACAGACTCCCTGCCTTCCTTGAATCTCTTATGCAACTCCAAAACTAATGCTCGATTCATGCAAGATGCTCCAAAAGCAGTCTGAAGCATTCCATACGATTCTGTGGCATTTTTCCAAGTCTAAAACAGAATTTTATTGCATATCGTTCTTCTAAAGTGTCCTCGCGTACAGATTGCATTTTTGAAATTTACCAGCTGTGCCAATCAGGCTTTAATAGGGTGTGTTCCTATTGCTGCTGTAGCGGTTCATTTGAACCTGAAATCATAAAAATTGGTCTGTCGTCTCATAAGATGTATAGCAATAACATTGTGAATTTTCAAGAGTCTACGACAATTTTAAAAGCTTGTACAAAGAAATCTGGAAACCTGTTGAATGCACCATGTATATATATATATATATATAGTGCGATGGGTAACTTTTTGACATTTTACATTATCAATTTCGCATATGCTATTAATTTGTTTGATCTTTTGTCCCGTGTGCAGCTAACTAGAGTCAGTTGGGCACTGTCTGCAAAGACCACAGAACCATGACACAGTTAACTCTTCCAGATATTTGTTATCGGTATGCTGTACTGGATTATATTCACGATAAAACCTAATAGGAATATATCAGAGTGTTATGTGTCAATCTGAGGATAGATTTATCTTAATATTACTGAAAACCAAACACCCTATCCATATCAAAGAGTTTAGAGAGGTCACTAAGGATAGTGACGTTATGCATCCATTCATCTTCCTACGTGGTCTCAGATTCAACACGGAGACCTAGAAGAGATAGTGCTGGCCTTGATAGAGAAGTTATCTCCTGGAAGACCCTACGTCAGGCAACAGGACTCTGCACCATGCTACACAATCAGGAAAACCCAGTGTTGACCGTGAGAAAATATCTACGACCACGTCACTAACCATCTAGCCACTTTTAAGTTTCCAGATTGAAATTTCCCGAATTATTTTGTGAGAATTGTAGTGGAGCAAGAGACCCACAAAATACCGTGTAACACCAAATATATATTGAAGACAAAAGAAAACCTTAGTATTTACCAATTCAAAAAAGAAAACTGTCGGATAGGCTTGCAGGAGATTGCGAAGACGTCTGGAGCTTGTTATAGAAGCTAAAGATGATTTATTTGAATAAATTCAATCTAAAGTATTTAAAAATATAAATGTTATTAATATTTTTGGCGTAATTTAGACGGCATTTTACCCATGGTACCTTGTTTTGTATAAAGAAAAAAACATTAAACAGAATTTTGAGTAGTTTTTACCTATGCAGTTCAAATTTGAAATCATTTGAAGGTGAATTCTGTCAAGTTATAAGATTTTGGAATTTCTCTGTCTTTCTGAAAAACCCTGTATCTTTCGAATTCATTTTTTTTTCATGACCTATTGTTACATACCCATAATATACGGATATGTGAAATAGACATAGGGAATCTAAAAACACGAAACTTTACGAAATTGGTTCAGGTACGAAACTTTATTACCTTTGAGTTAAAGGTTTTTCAACATGAGGAGAGAGAGACACAATCTTTCTATGCTGATTGCTTTTACATCGTCAGCTCTCAACCCAACCAACGCACGGTCCCCGTAGCGCACATAGTCGACTGACCTCGCCCAGCTCTGAAAGTCAACCTTCTTCTTCCGGGGCAGGAACTCAACTCACCGCTTTTTCTCAAATCTCAGCCCACGCTTCCGGTGCGTGACGTCACCCAAATACCCTGGTCCAATTCCTATCTAGGATTTTTATTTTGACATCACTGAATGACACATCCTCTCCGTGCGCGCGTGAACACCTCTGTTAATGTTGCACCTAACTAATCTATGCGCAAAGTGAAAGGTTCTCAGCCAAACTAAACCGAAAGGCAAGATATATAAAACGAAATCCCTCGGCAATTATATAACACTATATATTTTTTCTTCTCCTGCTGTCTTACACGAAAGAACTTCAATATATTCTACGGCGGTAGACGTAAATTTGAAGATCGTGACTATAAGAGAATTAATATTCAAAGCTGATTATTAATAGTCGTGTTGTTACTCCAACACTGTCAACACCAAAAGACAAAGAAAACATATTGAATGTTGGGTGAAGGAGGGCCTCGGATTGGAAACTCCTGGTGTTAAGATTTTTACAACATTCAGAAACAAATCAAGTGAACAAAAACAAAATACTTCGTTTATAAGCATAAAGTTTTTAACTTGGGTTAATCATCATCATCATCATCATCATCAAGGCATTATAGCTCCATGAGTTCTCTAGCGCCATCCGTCGTTACAAGTTATCGCTCTTAGTATGTCTTCTAGATGGTATCCTGTGTCATCACAGAATGGATGAATATAAGTTATTACTGGTCAGTCAACATTAGTATTCGCAAGCATAGTAGTCCAATGAACGTCGATTATAAGATCGTCCTGACTTCTCCAGCAGTACTGCAGTACGGCTGCACCATTTGGAAAAAAATTAGATGGGAACTACAAAAGCTTGTTGCGAGCTGTTTTGAAATAAATAATGGAAGCAGCACCCTACAAAACAGGGTTTGTACTGCCACTTACCTCCCATCTCGCAAACCATCCAAGTAAGACTAGCAAGGCATGCTGGGCACACACACACACACACACACACATATATGTATTTGTGTGTGTGAGTGTGTGTGTGTGTGTGCGTGACAAAGATATTAAATTTTAATACACGTGAACGGAATTTTATTGACCTCAATTTAGTCTCCTTTTATAAACGTGGAACACTCCGAAGGTAACGCCTCCAATTTATTTCTGAGGGAACGACAACAGAAGCAGCGACAGCAATATCACAATTTTACAGAGCGAGATACCATCATTTGATATATATATTTCTTCCAAAGACCTGCATCGAAAGAAATTCTCCCAATCTTATGATTTTGGCCCATAATGTTAAAGGGTTTTTGTAGTATGGCAGCAGAGGTTGAACCTTCCTATACCCATAATTTTCTTCTGCAAATCTAATTTTTAAGTTCATTTCAGTGGCACCGATGTATAATTTTCATCACTGTTGTTATTTTCTTCCTTGGCGATGGTTTTATATATAACATTTTTATCAAGCAATTACCATTAAAAGAACATCTAATTTTAGCGTTGCGGTTTCAGTTTTTATTATAGTTTTTATCCTTTTCATCTTATATTTAAAAAATTATGCTTGTTAATAATATTTTTGTGATTGTCTATGCAGCAATAACGCTTTTCAAATACATGAATATATATTTCATAATCATCATTATCATGTCGTATGGGTAGCACGGATTTCCCCAACTCTCTCTCTCTCTCTCTCACTATTCGTCTCCATCATCCATCGCTTCTGGCAGCTCTTTTAGACTACATCCTGTGTCCGTACAGAGCTGTTGATGATATGTTCTCGCTGGTCGTCCAATACCTGCACATCCGTGTGAAGGGGTCCATAGAAGAACGTCGCTTATTAGTTCGTCTTTACTTCTCCAGAAGTGTCCTGTATGTCTTGTTCGTCTGATTTGGACCGTTTTAGAGATGGGTGGTTGGTGGCCGTACAGCTCCTGTAATTGCTATCAAGATTTTTCTCAATACACTTAGTCAGCGTCCATATGGTGCATTCATATAGTAGTATGGACACAGTTGCTGCTTGGAAAAAATTGTTTTTGATTTTATCGGAATAGTCTGACTTCCATATGACCGGTAACCAATTAATAGCTGACCATGCCTTCGCTAGTCGCATATTTATGTCATTTTCTGTTGATGAGGCGCTGATTCCGAGGTAGATGAATCTAACATATGTGAGTGTGTATTATTATTATTATTATTGGTAACCATATTTACCAACCCCTCCGTCCAGGATTTGAACTCGTGTCATCGTGTCCATTTCCTACGACGATAACCATTACACCACGGGCACCTCCTAATTATCATTGGTAACAGACAAAAGTTTAGTTGTGAGTTTTTATTGGGACTTTCTTGTTCGAAAGCGAGGAGTTGCAACAGGGGTTCAAAGCTTTTTAAAAACAAACCAAAGTCTCTACACGTTTGGGTTTTGTTGGGTTTTATGGCATAATATAGGTTATTTAATGCCAAAATCAGATTATATAAATACATTAAATGTATATTATTGGTTGGTTGGGTTTTATGGCATATCAACTCTTGTAGTTTATCTAATGTCAAATACTCTTTAAACATATACATTAGATACATTGGATTTGGTTGGGTTGGGTTTATGGCATATAAACCATTGTAAGTTATTTAATGCAAAATCCTTTTTATACATATGTATTAAATATATAGGATTTGGTTTGGTTTGGTTTCATGGAATATCAACCCATACGGGTCATTAAATGAGAAATCTTCTTTATATATATATATATATATATATATATATATATATATATATATATGTATATATGATTTGATTAGGTGGGTTTTATGGCATATCAACCATTGTAGGTTATTCAATGTCAAATTCTCTTTATATATATATGTATATATATATATATATAAATCAAAATATATATATATATATATATTATTTGGTTGGGTTGGGTCTTGTGGCATATCAACCCTTGTAGGTTATTTAATGCCAAATTCTCTTTCTACATATATATCAAATATATAGGATTTGATTGGGTTCGATTTTATGGCATATCAACTATTGCAGGTTATTTAATGCCAAATCCTTTTTATACATATAGATTAGATATATATGATTTGGTTTCGTTTGGCTTTTTTGGTATAACAACCATTGTACGTTATTTAATACTAAATCCTTTTCATACATATATATTGAATATGTATGATTTGGTTTGGTTGGGTTTTATACCATATCTATATTTACCAACCCCTCCGCTCGGGCAGGATATGACGCAAGGTCAATTTTTAAGCGGAGTTTAACAGGTTTGAATTCAGAGTTTTCCTTCTCCTAGACTAGTTGCTTCACTATGGCTGAAAAACCTAGTCTGTCCTACTATTTACCCATAGCTGGAGGGAGAATAACTGGATTCATACCTTTCCCAAGGGTATTAGTGCTATGTGAAATGAAATCAGTCTCGTCCAGGATTTGAACTCGCATCGTCGTGTCCATTTCCTACGACGCTAACCATTACACCACGGCCATATCAAACGCTGTATGTTATTTAATGCCAAATCCTCTTTTTACATATATATCAAGTCTATTATTTGCAAACACATTTTCTAGATAAGACTTTTAAACAGTTTTGCGCTCACAATTTTTGCACACAGTTAAATGGTTTTATTTATTTCTATCTAATACGAATTACATACTATTAATTACTTGTTTGTACACAGTTATATTTTCAAGTATTGCTATTTAACTATATTTACCCAACCCCTCCTCTCGGGTAGGATATGACACAAGGTCAATTTTTAAGCGGAGTTTAACAGGTTTGAATTCAGAGTTTTCCTTTTCCTAGACTAGTTGCCTCACCAAAGCTGAAGAACCTAGTCTGCCCTACTATTTATCCATCGCTGAAGGAAGAATAATTGCTATTTAACAGTTACAGTTCAATTAAACCATAGTCATTTGCTTACACACTGTTAAATAATCAAGCAGTTTTATTTCTAACAATTCAGTTTAGTACGGTAAAAAAAAGTTAAATTGAGCCAAGTATTTCTATTATTCACTTGCAATTTCATTTAACATCAGTCATTTGTTTCCAGACATTTAAATGATCAAACAGTTCTATTTTTAAAAAGTCCATTTAACACAAGTCCTTTGTTTGCACACTGTTTAAATGTCAAACAGTTCTATTTGACCTATAGATAGGAACTATCAAATGCTATTACTCCGGTTCAGAGTGGACCTGGGAGTAATGGCAATAAAGAGATAGTCTGTATTCTCCAAAGCTATAGCATTACTGGGTTCTCGCCATCAGGTACAGTTTAATGTCATATCTAGGACACTCATTGAGGTGGAGGGGCTTACCCCTTTACAGAAATGCAGTCAGTGTATTTTACAGACCCAGCTGACTAAACAACGACAGCATGTACTTTCGGCTATCGTTGGTCATTATCACAAGCATGGGTACGACTATGTTCTGGAGTTAAGGATCTTTTCAGTGATCAATGAATAGGAGACTTCATTGTCCATCACCTTTAATAAAATATGCCCACAGAAAAATCTGTTGCCTAAATTTGTCGCATATCGCACCGCTGGACAAACAACGAAAAACTCGTAGATATACAAAAATAAAATTTATATTTTTATTCTTCGACAGCGATGATTGTGTGTATGTAGGAATACAGTCAAAGAGAATTCGCACATATCTTTCTTCTATGGCGGGGAGCCTCTGTGTGAAGTAGTGCGGTGGCTGTGGAACACACACGAGGAGTTGACAAGTCTGCTTCATTGACCAGCAGGTCTCTCCCTTCGCTTGAGGGACCAGCGGACCCCTCCCCTTTGCTTGAGCGACTAGTGGATCTCTACCTTCTGTCCAAATTTAAAGACCTTATATTGTCTTTTCAAGTCCCATGCGGAAGTATGAACATCCTCTTCGCCTTACGTATTGACTGGTTGTTGGAACTTACATACCTGTTTTTTTCGGTAATTTGTTGAATTTATCTGCGAACGGAAAGATCTGTCACTCTATCCATAGGCAATAAATTATTTTCTCTTTCCTGTGAAACCACTTTGTTGATGTTAACTTGCGACCGCATTGAATCTGCTAAGTTCATCCCCGTCGCCAGCTAAGTCAGTATATTATAAATTCCCAATATATACATATGTGTGTGTGTGTGTGGATAAAAACAAAGTCTTCAGAGGATGATTTTATTCATAGTTGAATTACTTGCCCACGTTAAACGTTTTTTTTTTTTTATGTTACACCATCATTAGGACAATGTTTATATGTTATGTAGTATTTTCTGAATTGTATTCAATTTTTAAATTTTAAATCTGTGTGAAGTAATTACCATCTGAAATTTATTTTAAAGCATTACGCATTTTCTATGGATTTTGAGAATTTTTAGAAACTTTTAAACAAATTCCTTAAATTTTTGCTGCTATTTATATTTTAAGAAGAATTATGATTAGGATATACATCATCATCATCATCATCAAGTCGGGCTGATACATCGAAGTTCCATGACACTCTCTCACCATCCGTCACTATCGTCCATAACTCCTGGCAGAGCTTCTGAACAGCATCATGTGTTTGCACAGAGCTTATGTTGGCCAACACTGGTGTGTCCATGTTTAGGAGTCCATAAGAGAACTTAGGAGGTGCCCATGGTGTAATGATTATCGTCGTCGGAAATGGACACCACGACACGAGTTCAAATCCTGGACGAGACTGATAGCATTTCACATAGCTTGGGAAAGGTATGAATCTAATTATTCTCCCTCCAGTTATGGGTAAATAGTCGGGCAAACTGGGTTCTTCAACTTTGGTGAGGCAACTAGTCCAAGAGAAGGAAAACTCTGAATTCAAACCTGTTAAACTCCGCTTAAAAATTGACTTTGTGTCACATCCTGCCCGAGCGGAGGGGTTGGTAAATATAAATATGAATAAGAGGACATCAGTTATGAAGTCGTCTTTTTTCACCAATGCTACCCAGCATGATTCGTTCGTCTTGGATGGATTGTGAGATGGGAGACAAGTGGCCATAGAGCTGCTGTTTTGTGGGATTCCGCTTCCAGGATTTGTCCAAAACAATCCGTAGTATTCTTGTGTTGTTCCTCCCGAGCTTTTTCTCCATGAGTTTCGTTAGAGTCTATACCGTAGTACTGACACAGTCACAGGTTAGAAGACATCCCATTTATGGAATAAATCAGATTTCCGTATGATCAACAATCTACAAAAGCAGTCCACGTCTTTCCTATTCGCATATTGACGTCGCTTTCAGCAGATGAGATATTGCTACCGAGGTATGGGAACCGGTTTACAAATTTCAGAGGGTTGCCACTTAAAGCAGAGATTGTCCCTTCTTGTTTAAAACACATGAACTCACGTAGAGACCAATGTCTCCGGCTGCTTGCTTCAGGATATGCAGTAGGGATTAGGCTTAGGCAATTGATTTTGCGAGAAGCACAAGATCATCTGTGTAGTCGGTGTCTGTCATCATTTTTGTAAGATGTCTGGCTTCTTGTTTTTTTTTTTAAAGTAAAACAAACTTCTACCTCTATAACGATGTTTTACAAAAAACATGAAAGCAATGTTATAGTGAAATCACCTAAATTGGCATCAACTGACGTCTTGCAAGGAGATATATTAGCACGATATGTGATAATAATCTGGCTAGATTACTTGCAACAAACGTCAATAAATCTAATAAAACGGAAGAATTATGGTATGTATATATATATATATATATATATATATATATGAAGAGTAAATAAACGAATTTAGACGAATTTTCGAAGCCGCCGCTATCTCATTCCTTAATTCCCTAAATACTCGTCCTGGCTTTTATAATATTTCTCCTTACTTGAGCAAACACATTTTAAATAGCTACAGTATATTCCATCCTTAGTTAATATTTTCCGTATATCTCATAATTTTCATGCTTTCTATTTTTCTTTTTGTTCTTTCTTTCTTTTCTTCATTCTGACTCAAAATCTTTCTCGTTAAACAAACGTACATAAATTCTATACAATATTCCTAATAAAACAAAAGACGTAATTTAAAACATCAAACGCTGATTCACCAGTTAAAAGGCCAACTTTTTCTCATTATACATATTTTCCCCTAGGCTTTTGTATTTTGCATTTTTAAACATCCATCGTTAACTTAAAACTGTTAATATCACCCTTCTTGGTCCTGATGATGGTTCAGCAGAACCGAAACGCTATAGTGTCAACCTCTCAATAAATCATTCCTTCCACTTGGATCGTTGTTATCAGTTTTTCTACACACACACACACACACACACACACACACACACACACACATACATATATATATATATATATAGTTACACTCATTGGCCAAACATTTTTGCCAACGATTAACAAGTCATTAGGCAGTAGCTCTTGCACACCAGTGAAAATTTCATTGCCTGAAAATCTTGCATATTGTTATCCGTCTTGCATCGGCCTAATTTACGCGGAGGAGCCGATCGAGATGCTTTTTCATTTTTTGGGTGTTGCCGGTTATGTTGAACATCACTCGCATTGATGTCACCAGCGCCGAAACGCATTACCCACTGTCTGCATTCACAGCCACTGCTTTGTCTATTTGTACGTTCAGCAACTTCGGTGAATCTCAATGAGTGATTTTCCCCGCATGATAGGATACAGAGATTTCAAGAGATACAGAGAGTTCTATAAGAACATTATATAGAACAAGTTTTTTGATAAGAAATACTATCCTTTCATGTCGTTCAATAGAGCAAGTTCTCAACTAAAAAACACTATTCTTCCATAATGTTTGATAGAACACGTTTTCACATATAAAATTTTATTTTTCCAGTCACTCGATTGAGAAATTTTCAGTTCTGAAGCACTGTTCTTCCACACCGTTGGATAGTGCAAATTTCCAGCTGTTTTGTGCCCATTCAGAATGACAAATGATTTGAATTAGAAACAAGTCTCGTGGTTGATATTTCTATTTTAGCGACTGGCAGCGCAATTGACAGCGCAACGGACATAATAACTCAGAATCGATTGGCAAAAATCAACGGGCAGTCAAACGCACCAAGTACAGAGTGGGCTTTTAGGGTTAGGGTTTATAATAATGAATTATAATTTTAAGATACATTGCATCTTTAAAATTTATTTGATTTTAATGTTATTGTAAGAAATAAACAAAATTCGTTTTCGATTATCAATATTTAGCCATTCCTTACACTTTTCTTTGAGATAGGGGTTCTTGTGACATAATCGATAAAGTGCTGTGCTGTGACCTCGAATTCAGTCACAGAACTTGGCCAGAAGGGGGCACCAAAACATATCCGACACCATTAACCATCCCTTTTTGGCAGTGATAAGTAATAGCGTGCATGGTGAGCTCGTTAAAATCTGAACCAGCGAAACTTTTTTTTTCATACTGCAGCAAGGTGCCATAGTGTTGTTTGGGTCAAAATAGTCTGGGTCATCCATCTTTCATCGGCCGGATTTGCGAAGAGAAGTCGATCGATGCCTTCTTCATTGCTAGGTATGATGTCTGTGTTGAAGAGGACTCATCACCTACAGCGCTGTCTCTGTTGACATCTTTCAAGCGTTGAATGGGTTCAACCTCTACAGCCATACAATTAAGACTTATTTCTTTCGGAAAAACAAAACGAAATTGGGGTGGATTTTCGGAGTTATTCTCTTAAAAGTACGTTAAGCAATTTTTTGTTCTTTATAGCATCACCAATCGTAATGACTTTATGGAAACTATTGTTTGGTAGCTGAAATTTTGCTCTATTCAATGGTATTATTTTTCTCACTCTGTTTAAAGTGCATTAGGGCGAGTCAAAATTTTGGCTATATTCTTGTAACTTATTTGTTTTATTCTTCGAATTACGACAAAAACATGCTCATATTTGGAGATTTCTAGTTTTTTCCTTCTTTTTTTTGGACTAAAACGATGTTTTTTTGTTTAAAAAAACAGCAAAAATGATTGTTTTTTGTTTATTTTTTAAATAAAATATGTTTGTTGTTTGTTTTTTAGACTAAAAAGATTTTTCTGTACCATTTTTAACAAAAAAATATTTGTGGTTTAGTGGGGTTTTTTTTAACTAGAATATGATTGCTGTGAGTTTTTCTTTTTTTTTTTTTTTTTAACTAAAACGGTTTTTTTGATTTTTTAACTAAAAAGATGTTTGTTGCTTATGTTTTAAATTATAAGATATTTATTGTTTTTCTTTTGATTTAAAAAAGATGTTT
Source organism: Sepioteuthis lessoniana (assembly GCA_963585895.1). Taxonomy (NCBI): domain Eukaryota; kingdom Metazoa; phylum Mollusca; class Cephalopoda; order Myopsida; family Loliginidae; genus Sepioteuthis; species Sepioteuthis lessoniana. The sequence continues at coordinate 46,763,035 of OY757945.1, read as the reverse complement.
GGAGGTTTGCTGTTTAACTTAAGAGTAAAGGTGTTTGCTGTTTTTCTTTTTAACTAAAAAATTACTACTTTTTGAAACTTAGATGTTTGTTGTTGCTTTTTAACTATAATATGTTTGATGTTTGTTTTTCACTAAAAATAGTTTTTTTTTGTTTTTTTTACCTTTTTGAACTAAAAATGTTTATTGTTTTTTTCTTTAATATATTTGTTGTTTGCTTTTAAATAAAAATATTTTTTGTTTTTCTTTTTAACTGAAATATGTTTGTTGGTTGTTTTTTTAAGTAAAATTCTTTTTCTGCTTTTTTTAAACAAAAGATGCTGTTTTGTTTTTTGTTTTAACTAAAGTTTTAACTTTGTAGTTTGTGTTTTAAATAAAGAGATATTCATAGTTTTTTTTAAAAGTTATAAGACATTATTTTACCTACATGGATGTTTTTTCTTTTTGTTTTTTGTTGTTTTTTAAAACTAAAAAGCTGTTTTAATTAAAAAGATATTCACTGTTCTTTTTAACTAAGAAGATATTTGTTATTTTATTTTTTCTCAACTAAAATGTATTTGTTGATTGTTTTTTTTTTTTTTTTAACTAAAAAGATGTTTGTTGCTTTTCTTTTAACTGAAATATTCTTGCTGCTTCGTTTTTAGGCAAATTTTTCTCTGCTTTTTTTGTTAACAAAAATTATTGGGGGTTTTGTTCTTAATTTTAAATAAAATATGTTTGTTTTTTGTTTTGCTTTTTTGTTTTGCTAAAAAGATGTTTGCTGGGTTTTTTTAAAAACTAAAATGATGTTTCTTGTTTTTCTTTTAAATTAAAAGGTATCAGTTATTTTTCTTTTTTAACTAAAATTATTTTTTCAACTTTTTACTAAAATATGTTTGTGATTTGTTTTACCAAAAAGATGTCTGTTACATTTTGTAACTAAAATTATATTTACTGTTATTATTTTTAACTAAAAATATTTTTTTGTTTTGTTTTTTAATCTAAAAGGATACTTGTTGTTTTGTTTTTTGAACTCGAGAAATGTTCGTATTTTTTTTTTTACTAAAAAGAGCTCATCATTTTTCTTTTTAACTTTAATAATAGTTGTTTTTTCAACGAAAAAGATTTTTGCTGTTTTGTTCTTTTTAACTAAAATATGTTTGTTGTTTGTTTGTTTTTTTACTTAAAAGTCGTTTGTTCTTTTTCTTTTGAAAAAAAGATATTTTTGTTTGTTTGTTTTTTACCTAAAAGGATTTTTTTAAACTAAAAAGATATTTGTGGTTTAGTTTTTTTTTGTTTTTTTTAAACTGAAATGTTTGTTGTTTGTTCTTTAACTAAAAAGATGTTCACTGTGTTTCTTTTGAACGAAAAATATTTTTTAACTAAAAGGATATTTGTTATCTAAATAAAAAAAAAGATTTTTCTCTTGTAAACTAAATGATTTAAAAAAATAGATTTTTAATTAAATGATATTAATTAAATTGTTTCTAAGAGGTATTTAAGTGGGAAGACACGGGTAAATTGTGCTCGCACCTCAATCTATGGCAACAATAACCAAAAATACATTTCAACTTGAATCAATAATACAACTTTCTGTTACTATCATGTTGTATAATCACAAGTCATCTTTCTTCTAATTCTTTAAGCTTCTGCTGATACCAATTCATGTGCTCTAAGGGGAAGAACTCTTTCTCTAAAGCTTCCTCTTCTTTTAGGTTGTAGAAGCATAACAAACGCAGGAAATGGGCTATGAATCGAGATAAGTTATAATCCTAGGGTACTAAATCTAAACTAACTCCTGGGTATGGCATCTGTTCGATTCCCTTAAATTCCTAGTGTTTATACCAGAAACTGGCTCGTATGCAAATATTGCGAAACTTTTGACTCACCCTAGTCGTTTCCATGGAAATAACTAGCAGGTATTCTTTTCGGAGTCTCCCTCGAATGTACAAAGAAAAAAAAGCATCATAAAAGCAATCTACGCATACGTCTTTAGCGTAAATGAAAACGAGGCGGTTCTAGGTGTGCTATACATGTGAAGCTCTTTTTTAAAATTGGCTAACACAGCTGTGACGTAAAAGCAAACAACAGTTAAATACTGTGAAATAAAATCTTTAAAAAAGAACAAAAATAAATAAAAATAAAGATGAATGAAAATTAAAAAAAGAAGAAACGAATGAAGAAATTTAGAAGATTAAAAAATGTAGGAATAGATAAACAAAATAACAAAATTGTAGCCATGGTGAAAAAAAAAAGATGTTTACGAACCCTGTCTTGACCGCACTGGGATTTCATTGTAGTGATAGCAAATAAAGAAAGAAATTATTATTATTATTATTATTATTATTATTATTATTATTATTATTATTATTATTCACGTAGTTTTGATCAAGTTCATTTGCACACAACGCTTGAAATGACTCATTATAATCTTATTAAAGTTTGATATGGTCATACCTTTCAAATTACTGATTTTGATATATCTATATATCAGGGCTTTAGCAATGTTTAATACATGATCTTGTTATATATATATATATATATATATATATATATATATATATATATATATATGTGTGTGTGTGTGTGTGTGTGTGTGTGTGTGTGTGTGTGTGATCTATCAACTAAATGTCTTTTGGCAATGCCCATCTCCTCTCTCAGTTACATGAATAGGGTAGTCTGAGTTTGAACAAACATTTCACTTTAAACACACCTTATATACACAAGCAAGACGGTGCCCGTGGTGTAATGGTTATCGTTATAGGAAATGGACACGGCGACACGAGTTCAAGTCCTGGATGCGACTTGGGGAAGGTATGAATCCAATTATTCTCCCTCCAGCTATGGGTAAAATAGAAGGGCAGACTGGGTTCTTCAGCCTTAGTGAGGCAACTAGTCTAGCAGAAGGAAAACTCTGAATTCAAACCTGTTAAACTCCGCTTAAAAATTGACCTTGTGTCACATCCTACCCGAGCGGAGGGGTTTGTAAATATGATATACACAAGCAAGATGCCATGCAAGGTCATTTTTGAAAGGTTTGAATTGAGAGATTTTCCTTCTCCTAGACTGGTTACCAGACCAAGGTTAAAGATCCAACCTGCCCAACTATTTACCCATAGCTGAATCGAGAATAATTAGATCCATACCTTTCCCAAAGGAACTAGTGCGATGTAAAATGCAAGCAGCCTGGACCAATATTTGAACTCGGGTCACTGTGTCTATTTCCTATGAGAGCATAGTCAGTTGGGACTGTAGAATAAACCGACTACATCTCTGCAATGGGGTAAGACCACCCCAATGAGCGTCATGGAAACGACACTAAACACACTGATGGTGAGCACCATTAATACTGCTTGGTTTGTGGGTTGGTTGGTTGTTTTGTTTTACGGCACATCAACACTTTTCGGGTCTTTTAACGCCGAATTAAGCCGTTTTGATAAGAGTTTCAAACAATTCAGTTTACATACATAAAAGTCAAAACAATTCTATTTCAAACAATTCAGTTTAGCGTAATTATACAGTTTACTTCTATTTGACCCATAAATAGGACCCTATCAGGTGATACCACGCCGAGTTAGAGTGGACCTGGGAGTGATAACAATGACGGGGTACTCTGAATTCCCCAAAGCTGCTGCATTACTGGAACCTCACCATCGGATTACTTAGTTTCATATGTAGGTCACTTGTTGGGGGAGTCTAACCTTTCTGCAGTGATGCAGTCAGTGCATTCTGCAACCCCAGCAGACTAGGACGCAGTAATGCCGGAGTTTTGGGGAATGCGGAGTACTCCTTTATTGACGTCGATCTCAAATAGGACCCTATCAGGTGCTACCACTCCAGGGCAGAGTGGACCTGGGAGCAATGGCAATGAAGAGGTACTCCGGATTCCCCAAAGCTCCAGCATTATTGGAGCCTCACCATCAAATTGTTTAATGTCATAATGAGGACACTCGTAGCGGGGAGGGAAATACACTTAAGCAGAGATGCTGTCGGTGTATTCTACAGCTCTTGCCGACTTCGCTTCTTATTTATTAAATAAAGATCGCAAAAAGGGGTTAATATTTGCATCAATTTAAGATCATTCATCGTTTATCCAGTTTTCAATGGACCTCGAAACATTTTATATACCCTGGCAAAATTTTACACTTAAGTACTTATTATATATATATATATATATATATATATATATATATGATTGATTTATATAGTTCTATATGTGTTTTACGAACAATTCATTAACATCAGAAAGCACACGCATTAACACCGTTAAGACCTTAAGCTATAAAAAGGAAATTTCGTTCTGTTTGTGTTATAGTGGGTAGAGTGTTCGACAATGGCTCAGGAGACCCGGGTTCAATCCTAGGTCGAGTTATAGTAAAGAGTAAAAAATGGTACTTGATGCCTTCTTGCTTAACACAGCATTATGATAGGGATCAAGAGTAAGTGGAGCAATCCAGAGAAAGGAGTAGTGCCCTCTCCTGCACTTCGGTGTAGTAGCTAAAGAAAAGGGAGCTTTCGGGTGATCCTCGACTATGGTCATCAACTTTACTTTTATTTGTTTTCATACCCTGTGATATCGTCCGTTTTTGGTGGCTGATGAAGACAGGGTATCGCAGGTGTTTTTCACACATTGTATGAAAAAGTTTGAATGTCAAGATTCTCCAGAAAGCAAAATAACTGTTTAGAATGATGAAGTGACTCTCAAGAAAGGAATGAATGATAGCCATAATTCTCTCAATTTTATTTCTCGGAAGGATCTAAAGTTGACAGTAAAAGAAACAAGGAAACGAATACAGACGGAGGACTCAGGTGTGTGAAGGAATGGAAGAGCAGTAATAGGGGACGTCAGACCAAGTGCACCGTTGGCCACAGCTGCACAAGACATGCAAATTGGTGTCGGCGGAGTTGGTAGAAGATGCATATTAACTGTCCAGATTGATCTACTGGGACGTTGGGAACGCATCGCAGATACGACCAACTATACAAGGTGGAGGATATGGATACTACTATATTAACCCTTAAATTTATCAACCATTCTGTGCTTCCACATTCATATGGCTCCACTTAGCACTTTTTCTTAAAAACGTTCTACCATATTCAAGGCCTTACGCCTTCCTTGACGAAGGTACTCAGTCGGAGGTCACGTGTGGGCTGCTGCCCCATACCAGGCGCCCAGCCATTCACAGGCGCTCTCCGGACCTCTTGACTACGCGAATCTGTTTTGACTGCCGTCGGCAAAACTGACTCTATCTGCCTTGCGTGTCTGCATATATAATTTTACAATGCCTCAACCTACGTGATATACTTACACCCACGTATTGCTTGTTTTCCGGAAATCAATGTTTATTAAGTACATCCTGTTTAGTGAAATCCCTGATTGATGGCTCAGTCAAGGGTCAATATGCAACATTGGAATGACAAGAAATTAAATCAAATTATGAACAGCACAACAGACACAGAATACCCTCTGGGTGACAGCAGCGGAGAAGGAGAATATATCACCTGTCAGACTGATTTTCAAGGAAACGATCTTGAACTGGACCCGGCTACAACCTGTGATTGCGGCAGATTATTAAACGGTTGGCGAAGTTTACGTATCCATAAGGTTCGCTTGGTGCAAACCACGTAATTCTCTGATCGGAAAATGTAAATCAAATAATGGGGTTATGAATCTGGACTACACCGACAGCGTTCAGGATTCCATTGCTGAGTGACAGTGCCTCGGAGAAATTCTAAGTAAGCCAAGAATTCAGTGCCCCCACCGGTAACCAGAAAGTTATTTGGACAAATCTTGACCAAAGACTTTCATTTATCCTAACAACTAATCTCAAGAGTCCAATTAAACAGTAGATATGTTCTTTTTGTAAAATTATACATGCCAATTGCGTTGAGTGGTTAGGCCCAGTGATGGAAAAGATGTACAAAAAAAAAAAAAGTAAAGAACAACCAAATCGACGACAAATACAGAAAGGAAACGATCGAAGCAGAAAGTGCTGAAAAACCGTTCAAAAGAGGCTTTAGTTCATGAGAGGTCTGCATACAAGACTTTATGAGTGACAATAAAATAAAATTCTTGCAATATCAAGAGCCGAAAGTCAAAGAAAACATCAGAGGAAAAAGCGGCAACCTCGGAGTCTCTTTCGTTGTGAATTCATAGAAGCAAAGAATGGAAAGCTGGACATCCCACAGGAGGAGCTGGAAAATTCCTTGAGAATTACATATTCTAATAATATGCAAGATTTACCAATTCCTCCCATAAAAGATTTACCAAGGCTTCAAGACCCAACAGTCGTGCTTAATAATAGCGGGATAAAATTGAGGAAAGTCCGAGATTTTGTCTAAAAGGCTTGTGCTGGTAAGTAAAGTTGGTGATCTAATTCGAAGGCTCCCTTTTCAATAGCTACTACACGGAGATGTAGGGGAGGGCGCTGAATGAATAAGTTATCGTATCAACTGTATAAAAACTGTCAATTCGTTCATAGGAAAATCACCAACCTTCTCTTGCGGATCTGGAAGCAGAGTATTGTATCAGAAGAATGCCGTTTGGATGATGGTATTTGGATATCTTAAGAAACGAATTTAAAAAGTTATTTCCAATTTCTGCCCCATATCCCTTTTTAAAGTTGAAGGAAAAATATTTTGGGTGCCCTTGCTTGTCATATGACAGATCTTTATAAAAAAAAAAACTTATATAAATACATCTGTCCAGAAGACTGGAAGACCTGGCTTCCCTGTTTGTCTTTAAAGCATGCACAAATGATATGGTATTCCATGCTATCAGCCAAAATAAATAAAACGAAACTCCATGAAATCTGATTTGATCTCGCCAAAGCGTATGAATCAGTTCCATATTAATTAATACAAATGACTTTTGACTTTTTTAATTTCCGTGGCAAGGTTGGGAAAATCTTAATGAAATCCTCATCATCATCAACATCATCATCACGTCACACTATCAGCATGGATATCCCAGACCTTCTCTCGCCACCACTCACTATCATCTATTGCATCCGGCAGGACTTCTGGGCTACATCCCGTATCGGCACAGAACTGCTGTATGTAGGTTCTAGCTGTTTGTCCTGCCTTTGCTCGTCCATGTCCACAGGAGCACATCACTTATGAATTCGTCCCTACTTCTCCAGCAGAGTCCCGCATGTCTGGTTCGTCTAATTTTTATAGATTCCGTGATGGGTGGTAGATGGCCATACAGCTGCTGCTTTATGGGGTGCTGCCTCCATGATTTGTTCAATATTGCTCTCAGCATTTTTGTGTAGTTTTTGCCAAGCGTTTTCTTCATACGTTTTGTTAGCGTCCATATAGTGCATTCCTATAGCAGTATCGACACGACCGCTGCTAGGAAAAAAAACTACATTTTATTTTATCGGCCAGGTCTGACTTCCATATGACCGATAGCCAATCGATAGTCGTCCATGCCTTTGCTAGTCGCGTATCGATGTCTGTCTCGGTTGATGAGACACTACTTCCTAGGTAGGTGAACTTGTGTGTATTGATATAGAAGCCTATGCTTGCAACAGCTCATTCCTAACTATGTAGCAAGTATTCGGTTTGGGAGGGTGCATTTTCCAGAAGCGCAATCATAACCCTCTTGAAGTTCACACTCAAAGACTACACGGCCAAGTAGCAAACACTTGATATCGGCATCATGATTGGCTGCGTGATTTCCCCCACTTCTTTTCGTTTGGGCCATGGAATTGATTATATGAGACACTTCAATCACAGCCAAAGCAGTAATGGCCTAAGAAAATCTGTTACTTCCCCTTCAAAAGCTTTCATGGATGATATCACCATCCTAGTTCCTTCTAAAACTACTGCAGATGAGCTGCAACAAAAATTCCAAAATCTTTTCCCACTGGCGAGAACGAAGGCAAAGCCCAAGAAAATTCGAAACCTGTCATTAGCCGGGGACTGTGTAAGAGAGGTAAACTTTAAAATTTGTGGAGACATTATAGCAACAATGAGTGAAGTGCCAGTTAAGAATCTCGGGCAGCATTACACAATACCATTGACTGATCGACATATGATACAGAGGTTCAGAATGTAGCCCTAAAGGGGCTCATATCAATCGACAGGACCTATCTACTCGGCAAAATGAAGGCTTGGTGTTATCAATATGGTTTGCTACCTCGCCTTTTGTGGCATCTGTATGAAATTGCACCTCGTATTAAACGAATTGAGCAAAGAACTAATAAGTACATGCATAAATGGCGAGAAGTTCCTCTCTGCTTTTCGAAGATCGGATTTTATACCAGCTTTGGAAAAATACAGCTCTCTATATCCTTATTGGTGTGGGAATTCAAGATTCAAAGTACGCTTTCATATGAGGATAAGAGAATCAGCCAATGATTGCATACGGAGGTTGCATCAAGAGATAAAATCTGATACAAAATAGTCAACTGAAGAAGCCACTCAAGAAGCAGAATCTAGTCTTCAAGTCAAAGACATCATGGGTGTTATTCAGAACAATCGAGCTAGATTGGGCAACACGACTCGCAACTTCTCTCAAGAGAATCTAAAGGGTAAAAGGCGTATGGTGATTGAAGATGTTAAAATGTTCGACGAGGAACATAGAACAGCCACTGCTGTTACTCAGGTCAAACAATGTCCGTGGACAACCTGAAATAATATCGAACCCATCAAACTTTCGTGGAACACTTTATTTGCTATGGAGCCATTGGCGATATCATTCCTTCTTCGATCTACATACGATCTTCTCCCAAATGCAACAAACTTAAGAATAGGACAATAAACAGATGCAGATATCTGTTTTTGGTGTAAAAATGATCGATGTACCTTGTGTCATGTGCTCTTTTATGCTCGCAATCATTGCGGGTATCTATTTTTACCGTAATTTTTAATATTTTGCCCTCAATTTTTAGCCTATATTTCAATAAAAAAAAAAAAGTAAGCGACCATAGTCGAGGGTGACCCGAAGGCTCCTTTTTCGATAGCGACTACACCAAGGTGTAGGGGAGGGCGCTACTCCATTCCCAGGATTGCTCCACTTTACCCTTGAACCGTACCTTATAATGCTGAGTGTTAAGCAAGGTGGTATCAAGTTCCATTTTTAAAGTCTTTGGTATGACTCGACCTGGGATTGAACCCAGGTCTCCTGGGCCATTGGCGAACACTCTAACCGCTGGGCCAATCACTGATATGTAAACTTTTTCTATAAGTATAAAAGAGATATTTTATTCACAGATGGTTCTTTCAGTTATAAGTAAGTTTTCATCGGATACAATTACGAGCATATCTACCAACCCCTCCGTTCGGGCAGGATATGACACAAGGTCGATTTTTAAGCGGAGTTTAACAGGTTTGAATTCAGAGTTTTCCTTCTCCTAGACTAGTTGCCTCACCAAGGCTGAAGAACGTAGTCTGTCCTACTATTTACCCACTACTGGAGGGAGAATAATTGGATTCATGCCTTTCCCAAGGGTATTACAAGCATCAAACCATCTCGTTATCCATTGTATTTTTTCTAACGTCTTCACTGATTTGGCTCCCTTGAAAACCTTGATATTTTCTTGTAAGAAAAAATAAAATCAATCTTCAATTTATACAAAATGTTAATTATAAAAGAATTAAAAAAAAAGACCAAATAGGTTCCTGCGAGTTACGAACTTTTGGGGGTTAAGCAGACGTATTAACCCCTACACTACGGAACCTCCCCCGACGGCTCATGAGCAATCTTTTTATATAACTATAAAAGAGATATTTTATTCCCTGGTTTTTCTTTCGATTGTAAGTAAGTCTTTATCCGGTACCATTATAGAATACAACTTTCTTTAATCTTAGATTAATCATTTAAGAACACGTAAATAGGAATTTTCTTGAAAAAAACGATCAGAATCTCACTTACATAGAATTTCCACTCTTATATCTTTAAACCAATCAACGAAGGACTCACAGAACAGAAAGAAGCAGTGAATGTTAAACGAATTCATTTTAATACAGAAAAAACAGAGAACGATTTTGTTTTATGAAAAACAATAAGGCAATTTCAGAATCAGTAATCTTTTACGTTTTAACACATGGGAAAACATTGTCTTTATTTGGAATCATTTTGAGATAAGGCTTCTTAATCTGAGAATTATTTTTTTTATTTATTGCGGACTTTTTGTCCTCATCTTGGTAGTTCCAATTAAAGACAATTACAAATTCGGCACGGACCCGACTATGGAAGGGCGTGCTCCCCGGCTTTTTAGCTGGGCCGTCTGGCATTCGTGCCGGATGGGCGCTCGAAACCAAGAGCAGACTCGGGGCCGAATAGGCCCCCAGCTTCGGCTGGGCAACCTTCGGGTGGGCGAGCTGCACTTTTGTCCCCTTTGTACGGCACTAGACCAAGCGTCTAGTTTAAGCCGTAAACTGGCATACGTGCCCGGACCCACATTTGGGTTCGTGAAACCGCTTGCCTCATCAGGCTCACATTGCACTAAGTGAGCCGATGAGCAGCACTGACAAGCAGGGTTCGAGTCTCGGCTCCTTCCCGACCTTCCCCTCCCCTTTATCCCCACTTTAATTGGCCTTCGGGCTTTTGACCTTGTGTCAAGTCGTGTCTGGTGGGAGGCAGCGACAAATACTACGGACCCGACTATGGAAGACCAGATGAGGAGAACAAATAATTGGATTTATAAGACCAAAAAAATCCGATCTTTATCGCCCTTCGGGGACCGTGGCGCAGCGGATGGCGGCGTTGAGTTTCTACGATTCCTGGTGAGCATTGTCAGAAGATAGCGGTTTCAATTTCTACTCAAGCCGGCCAGAGGTTTACTTTTTCAAAAACATGGGGCGATAGACAACAACTATGGAAGGCAGTAATTATTGGGGATACGGTTACAAGACTCTGCATTCCTATCGAAGGTCGCGGTTAATCACCCGAAGAAGGCCAGAGGTGAAATTTGGCCAAAACGTAGTGAAGAAGAAACAACACAAAAACTACCTAGATGAAGACAAAAAGTCCGCAATAAATAAAAAATTAATTTTCAGATGAGAAAACATGTTGATAGAATCTTCGTTTAATCAGATTAAGCCAAATAAAATAAATAAATCAAACGATGAGCAATAATAATCAACAGATGCTCTACCAATAATCCGTCAAGACAACCCTTTCAAATTCACACATTTGACCTGGTCATTACAAGTCCATGGGTTTTTGGAGAAAGATTGCACAGATTCAGAACTTTAAAATAATATTTTGAGGATGAAAGAATTCAAAATGTCCTTCTTTTCAACCAATCATCAACTTTCCCCTCCAAAATTTTTTTTGGCCGATTCAAACCCTAACGTGGCTATAAAACGCTCAACAAAAGTTAAAAAATCAGTCGACTCCAGGGGACTTCGAGAGAGAATCCCCAAGCGTCGGATTCGGACAAGATCAAAGAACACTGACGCCCTATGAATTAACCTTCGCAATCCAACACAAGAAAAGCCTTCTTATAGCTTACCGACCCACGTAACACATCGTGCCACAAATAACAAACCAGCCACACAAGAACTACTTACACCCATTCACCTCCTAACCTGTATTTGGTGGAAGAAGACAACCATTCAAGAATGACTTACACCCGCACACAACCTGACCCGTATCTGATGGAAGAAGAGAACCTTTATCTCTTCTGACATGCCAACTTTTATTTGTTTAAAATTAAACGAAACTAAATCCATTCCTTTCGTCCATTGTCTCTTGCAACTATACGTTTGACAAAAAAAAAAAAAAAGAACAAAACAAGTTCCGGCGAGTTTAGAACTCACGATCTTCTACGTGTTTAGCAGATGTGATAACGACTACACCTCGAAACCTCAATGTCCCTTTGATAACCAAGCTTTTTCTATAAATATAGCGGAGAACTTTTATTCCAGGATTGTTCGTTTGTTTGTGATAAGGACTTTGAATCGATATGACACAAGGCCAAATGAATCAGGAACACAAGAAGACGCGAACGTAATCGGGTAGCTTTCCGAGTTAATCTCCCTAACCACTACATCCTCTTCTTTTGGTTTTAAGCAGGTTTTCATCGTGTACAATTACTAGACAATATCAACTCATTTTGCGTTGTATTTTTCCTTTCGTCTTCACTGATTTGGTTTGGTTCGAACTTGCTTACTACGATTCCGGTGTCTATCGCTTTAACCATTACACCACGAGGACACCCCCTTACTGATTTGGCACTCTGGAAAACCTTGCCACTTCCTTGTAAGCAATAACAAAATCAGTCTTCAATTTTTTTATACATAATATGGTATTAGAGATGATCAAAGATCAGATAAGAACCCAATGTAAGGCAGAAAATGAACAGCTTGTGTCAGCCAAAGAATCAAAAGGTTCAGTTTTATAGGGAAGGCGAATGCCCTGTACAGAAAAACAAACCCCTAACTTGAAACTGCTGAACGGAGCCAGTGATCGGAAGGCTTCAGTGGATCTAATGACATCCTTAGATTTTACAATACGCATTGCCCGGACAGACAAGCAGCCGGATACCTTAATGTGATCCGACTCAAAGAAGAGTGTCTTCCGAAGAGAATTAACAATACTTTGGAAAAAAAACATAGAGGAAACTCATGAGCGAAAGAAAGATCGTTACGAGTCACTGCGTGCCGACTTTGTGGAAAATGGATGGACATGTAATGTGATGCTATTGAGATTGGGTGTCGTGGGTTTCTGAGACAAGCAGTCGTTTCCCTCTTTACAAAAATAGGCATCACTGGTCGTTATTTAAAAAGTGCTTTGCATCGCCTTTAAACAACTGTTCAGAATTCTTCAAGCTGGATTTGGTGGCGATCAAAACATCACAATAACATGCGCGCAACACCACGGCATAACGTGCGTAAGTGAAATGTATACGGTATATGAATGATCGTTAAAAAGGATTTTTACGAACACGACATTAACATCTGACAGCAAACGTATTAAAACTGTTACGACTTTAAGCTATTAAGAGGAAATTTCGTTCTGTTTGTCTTCAAACCCTGTCCGGTGCCAAAAGCTGAAGATGGCGCCAGGGGTGACAGTACCAACTTAGCCACCAAAACTGTGGTATCACCCGTTTTTGACGGCTGAGGAAGGTAGGCTATCGCAAGTGTTTTTCACACGATGTAGGAATAAAAAAAATCTTTCCAAAATATTCAATATATATATATATATATATATATATTGTTTTTGTCATTTTTTTATGTAAGAACTGATCAAACTGATTAAATTGATGCATCCTCCCAATTTAATTTTTTCTTCTGATAAATACGCTGAAGTACGTAAATAGGGAAGTATATTGGAGGAAAAATAAATACTTACGTAAAAATAAATGCATTTTCATTATTACGATATGGATTGATAATGCACAAATGTATCACACACATACACACACACACACACACACACACACACACACACACATATATATATATATATATATTCAACAATATGCGACGAATTTTTTTCTTGGTTAGTAGTGTTCTTGGTTAGTATAGAAAATGGCTACTATTCCCATTCAAAACTTTTTCGTCCTTTGGATAACTTGGCCCAGTTGGCTGGAGTTGAAGAATATAACGACTACTTCCTTGTAGAGGGATAAGACCCCTCCCCCAACGGGTGTCTTAGAAATGATACTAAATCTAATTGTGAGGCTCCAGTAATGCAGAAGCTTTGGGGAATGCAGAGTACTCCTTTATTGCTATCGCTTACAGGTCCACTCTGGTCCGGAGTAGTAGCATCTGATAGGGTCCTATCTATAGGTCAAATATGACTAAACTCTTAAGCTAAATTGAATTGTTTGAAATAGAACTGCTTTTTACATTTAACTGTGTGTAAATAAATTTCTGATGTTTAATTGAATGGTTATTGATACATAGAATTACATGAAACCATTTAACTTTGTTGACTAAACTAAATAGTTTGAAATAGAACTTACTTTTACATCTAAACTGCGTACTAATGCCAGACTGGATTGCTTGAAATAGAACTGTTTTCGAAATTTACCTTAAAGTCCAACCCCTCCTCAACGTGGCAGGGCGGTGGCAACTGGTTGTGCCAGAGCTATGCCGTCGGGAACTTTGGTTCCTGGTAGGGCCACCCAAGGCGGATTGGTCTGGCACCCAGCGGTATTAGAGCCGCAAACCGGCTAAAGGGGCTCTGATGAAAATCCAGGAGGTGTCTGTTCCGGCAACCGGCGGCCTCTGGTCGTTCTGTCAATGCGTCCGTGGAAAATCTGCGGCAAACAGGGCGTTTTTCCGGGTAGGACTTGGGACCCTTCCCTCAATTAAATCCCAAAGTATCTTCCTCAATGAGCAACCTTCCTCGGGAGGAAGCCGGTTCAAACCGACCAGGGTGAAAGCCGATACAAGTACAATTAAGATATATATGTATAAACAGGATTTGGAATTAAATTACCTTCAATGGTTGATATGCCATGAAACCCAACCAAACCAAGTCATATATTTAATAAATATGTATAAAGAGGATTTGGCATTAAATAACCTACAATGGTTGATATGCCATAAAACCCAACCCAATCAAATTATTTATATTGAATGTAGATGTATAAAGAGGATTTGGAATTAAATAACCTACAATGGTTGATATGCCATAAAACCCAACCCAATCAAATTACATATATTGAATGTAGATATATAAAGAGGGTTTGGCATTAGATAACCTACAATGGTTGATATGCCATAAAATCCAATCAAACCAAATCATATATATTTAATAAATATGAATAGAGAGGATTTGGTATTAAATAACCTACAATGGTTGATATGCCATAAAACCCAACCCAATCAAATTACATATATTGAATGTAGATGTATAAAGAGGGTTTGGCATTAGATAACCTACAATGGTTGATATGCCATAAAATCCAATCAAACCAAATCATATATATTTAATAAATATGAATAGAGAGGATTTGGTTTTAAATAACCTACAATGGTTGATATGCCATAAAACCAAACCCAATCAAATTACATATATTGAATGTAGATGTATAAAGAGGATTTGGCATTAAATAACCTACAATGGTTGATATACCATGAAACCCAATCCAACCAAACCAACTTTGGATAACTCTAGGTACAAAAAATTGTGTTCTTGGATTGTAAACAGAAATTTACCCAGCTTTTTGCCTAGATGTGGCACAAGGCTGTTTTAATGTGGCATCCAATGTGAATCGAACTCAATCGTGAAGTTTGCTTGTCTAGCTTTCAAACTATATCACCACATGAGGCGCCCTTGTTGGTATTTTGTAAAACAAAGGGATAGAAAATAGACACAGCCTTGAAAAATAGGCCTTTTTTGTTTACTTTTGTCACAAGCAAGTGAGATATAAGTATTTGTATCACAGAAAACTGATTGCAAATCACTCATACTCTCACGCAGGTTAATCTCGAGTGGAGCTGTTTGTCAGGTCCAAGTGGGACTTGTTTTATAGCCATGACCAACTATACACATATACGTGCGGAAACATTCAACACAATAAGGACGAGCGGGCACAGTTCTTTAGAAAAATATACCTCTCACTTTATTCAAAAGGGTTGTGGGTGAGAGGTGAGTTGGAGACTGAACAGAACTGCAACATATTGACCCCCCCCCAACTCTTCTGGCTATAACAGCATTTCTTTCCCGTTCTCCTAGGCTGCTCAACCGGGGGCCTGGAACCCAGCCTCTGCTGGGACATGGTTCTCATTCCAGCATCTTCTCTCCAACTGACATAAACTTCCTGTCGCCGGGGTTATATAATAATTTGACACCCACCTACTTCTTGCGAGCGTCACAATTCACACCCAATTCAACCCGTCGACA
Organism: Sepioteuthis lessoniana; assembly: GCA_963585895.1. Classification (NCBI taxonomy): domain Eukaryota; kingdom Metazoa; phylum Mollusca; class Cephalopoda; order Myopsida; family Loliginidae; genus Sepioteuthis; species Sepioteuthis lessoniana. The sequence continues at coordinate 46,747,245 of OY757945.1, read as the reverse complement.
GTCAAGGTTATCCCCCGATATCTTCGACCGGATGCACCTGTTATTTACACAGGTGCATTTCTTATTTTGACAGCTCAGCCGGGGACCAATATGCAACAGACTTTCTTCTTGTCAATACCTACTTTTTAAGGTTGAATTTATCGCTTGCGATCTGAGGCAGCTCAAAGTGAGGAATGTCGAAGGGGCCAAGCATTTCTTTAAATAGCCAAACGTGACGACGATGTGTTACACCCTGACTCTGTGGGAGGTCAGTTAAATATCCACAGTACACTGTTGATACATATATATATATATATATATATATATATATATATTGTTATGGGGACATATCCTACCATACTCCAAACATGGACTCGTCCAACCTAAACATATTCTCCGAGCTTAGCTCGCTCGGGGGAGACAACTTTTCGGACTGCAAGCCGAGCACGGCTAGTACTTCCTTTGTATGACTTCCTTTTTCTGCTAATACAATAACGTTTACCTATCACCCGTTGTTTGAGTTGTTCTTCCACTGGTTTAATCGGAAGACTACAACACATACACACACACACACACACACACACACACACACACACATATATATATATATATATATATATTGGCAGCATTTCTTCATTGATACACATTCTTTTGAACATTTTCGACATTTTTCGTTAACTCTTACAAGTTGCCGTTTTGATTTCACGATATTCAGCGGTAAATAAACCTTCTATAATTAGTTATTTCTCCACTACTTTCTACCCAACCTTAGGCCATCATCAGGGGAGCATGTATAACAAAAGTGATGTAACTTGTATATACATTAGTTCTTTGTAAGAATGAGCGTTTATGTCTGTGTATTGTGTTGTCTTTACTTTTCAAATTTGTTTCAATAAATAGCGTCAGTGGCTAAAAACGTTTAACTACACTAGCACTGGTTTCAAAATTAATTATATTCAGTTTGGGTTGTATATTTCTTATATGTAGCGCCTTGAAAAGCTGTAATTTTTGCTCGTTATTTTGGTGTTCTTGTATTGTTGTGTTTTCGGTAAGGATTTTCCGAAATTCAGTTGTCGGGCAGGAATGATTTTTAGATGTCGTTCTATGGAATTGGTAACAGATAAAACAAAAAAAAAATGTTGACAAAAATCTCTATAATGTTCAATATATATAATGATTATAGTGGGACTACTATTTCTGGTCAGACTGGACCTGGAATTTATGATAATGAAGGAATATTCTGCAAACCCAAAAATTGAGTACTTGGTCTTCACAACAATATTCAGTTCAGTGTCATACCTTGAACACCACTACCTTGGGAGGGTGACTTACCTTTCTGTAAAGAATACAGTCAACATATTTTCAGCCCCGTCAGTAGGTCTACATAATACATAAATAACCCAAAACTCTGGAGCTGTAGAATACACTGAGCGTATCTTTGCAGAGAGGTAAGGCTTCTCCAACGAGTATTCTGGATATGACACTAAACAATCTGACGGTAATGCTGGAGCTTCGGGGAATGCGGAATATATCTTTGTCACCATTACTCCCAGGTAAACTCTGAACCGGAGTGATAGCACCTGATAGCACCTGTTTATGGGTCGGAAAGAACTGTCTAACATTTCAACTGTGTATAAACAAATGACTTATGCTAAACTGAATAGTCTGAAATAGAACTATTTGATGATTTAATTTTGCGTAAAAAAAATGGCTGACGTTTAATTGAATTGTTAGTGTTAAATAGCAATACTTGAAAACATTTTAACTGTGTGCAAAAAAAATGATTGATAGTAAATAGAATTATTAGTATTTGAAACAAATGAAACTATTTAACTGTGTGATAAAATATGAGCTCAGGTTCGTTTAAAAATGTTATGTGATCATATATCTAATATATATGTATAAAAAGGATTTGGCATTAAACAATTAACAATGGTTGATATGCCATAAAACCCAACCAAACCAAATCATATATATTTGATATATATGTATAAAGAGGATTTGGCATTAAATAACCTACAATGGTTTAGATGAAATAAAACCCAACCAAACCAAATTATGTATATTGAACATAAATGTATAAAGAGGATTTGGCATTAAATAACCTACAATGGTCGATATGCCATAAAACCCAACCAAACCTAATCGCATATATTTAATATATATGTATAAAGAGGATTTGACAGTAAATAACCTCCAATGGTTGATATGCCATAAAAGCCAACCAAACCAAATGCTATATATTTGATATATATGTATAAAGATAATCTGGCATTGAATAACCTAAAATGCTTGATATGCTATAAAACCAAAGGAAACCCAATCCTATTCATTTAATATATATATATATATATATATATATATATATATATAGAGAGAGAGAGAGAGAGGATTTAGCATTAAATAACCCACAAGAGTTGATATGCCATGAAGTCAAACCAAACCAGAACACGTTAACCTGTTAAAAAACAGTTTTAGAATGTTGACAACCTCGTGTTTATAAAAAAGGTGGAGGGATGCTCAAACACACACACACACACACACACACACACACACACACACACACACATATATATATATATATATATATATATATTCACACACGCATACACGAGAATCAGTCGAAAAATTCAAAGGTTCACCTTGATACTCTCATTGAATGTGACCAAATAAGGTTTTATTTTTCAGCATAATTCATTTGTAGTGCACACACTTTATATATATATATATATATATATATATATATATATGTGTGTGTGTGTGTGTGTGTGTGTGTGTGAGAGAGAGAGACTTTGCAAAAATTGCACATCTTAGATATGTTTTATTAGATTTAAAACTTTCTGCCTTATACATATAACATAAAGCAATTTCCTGTCTGATTTGCAACTGCTGAATAATTCTGTGGGGTCTACTACCATGGTGAGCCTCCCATCTTTAATCAATAATATTAATTAAATCTTTCATTCCTCTCTGAATTCGCTTGTGTCGGTGGGGCATAGAATACACTGTCAGTATCCCCCCCACACACTTTAGGAGATACAATCGACATATTCTAATTGTTATTGACCTCTTCTTTTCCGTTATGACATTGGAAAATATTACTGAGCAAATCGACATTAGATCCGTCTTTGTTTTAATGGCATATAAACTTTTGCAGATTATTTGAAGCCAAAGCCATCCTTGTAGAAGAATAGTAGTGGTATTGTTTAACCCATAAGGGAATAAGGGGTTCATTATTTTCTAAAGAGTATTCTTTCGAAAGTGAATGTAAAGCATGACTGGAGCTCAAACTCACTTACTCCGACTTCTCAGTCCAGCTCGTTAACCACTACGCCATTGACTTTTCAAAGATCCGTCTTATACTGAATTCAAAACAATACCGTCTCAACTTTACGCTCAAGAATCAAAGAAATCAAGAAGATAATTTTGGACCATTTTTGTTCAAACTAGAACCTAAAATCTGTCTGCTTGTGAAAAGACTGAAGAAAATCAATACGAAAATATTAAAATAAGCCGAGTCTGCAGTCTTAAAAAAATTGCTTGGAACTAAAAGATTACTGCGAAAATATAGCTAAGTAGAATTTATTTGTTTCAAAAAAGGTTTCTGGGAAATGTTGTCACAGAAAAGTCGAGATCATGAAAGAGCTTGTCACTTGATCTCAGAGACAAAAAAGAGACACGTTACAAAAACCCCCACACACTTATTTCAGGAGTCTTACCCTCACCCCCATGCATTACCAACCCAAAGAGTTAAGTTTATTGCTTGGCGCGTGAGGCGTCCCGAAATGGGAAATGCCGAGGAAAGCAAGATTTTTTTGTGACAACAACTCATGAATCTCGAGTCATGTGTGCTCCACTATAAAATAGTTTCATGTCAAAGATGACTTGGTAGGAATTCGGATAGATATTCCCCTGCACACGTTTATTTTGGCTGTTTCAAGTTCATTCTTATTAGAGAGTGATGTTTTTTGTAATGTTTTAAAAAACCGAAAAACTTTTTAAAAATATTTTTCCACTTGCCAACAATCCTTGATTATTGCCGATGAAAGGTTCGAAAGTTGTTGGGACAATTTTGATAAGTTCATCTACTAATTCCAACCTAAAACCAAAACCCTTACCTGGAAACTTCAAAGGATCCTAATAAGATTATACAGAGAAAATATGTCTTTATTTTTTAATCAAATATGTTTAAATGAAGGACTACAGCCCAACTACACACACACACACACACATATATATATATATATATATATATATATATATATATATATATATATATATATATATATATACATGCACACACACACACACACACACACACACACACATATATATATATATATATATATATATATTCAGGGATCATCTATATATATATATTCAAGGATTATATATATATCATACCGGACATTGGCATAATGCTTAGAGTGTTCGCCAATGGCCCGGGAGACCTGGGTTTAATACCAGGTTCAGTCAAACCAAAGACTCAAAAAATGGTACTTGATGCCTCCTAGCTTAACACTTAGCATTATAAGGTACGGATCAAGGGTAAAGTGGAGCAATCCAGGGAAAGGAATAGCGCCCTCCTACACCTTGGTGTCGAAGCTATTAAAAAGGAGGCTTCGGGCCACCTTCGACTAAAGAGAGACAACTTTACTTTATATCTACTTATATCTAGGGATGCTAAACGAAACGTAAGTAGAGATGAATTGAATAATTGAATGACTATAAATTTCTGCTGCTGGCATCGCCACATTAAAAAAAATGTAATATATATATATATATATATATATATATATGCACCGTCAGCAAAACTGATTAGACGGTAAATTGTGCAGGTTTACATTTTATGTTGAAAATGTTAAAATTGGAATATAACTTGCGGTTAAAATCTATAACAATTTGCAACGTATTGGCATAGCCAAAGGAAATATCACACAAAGTTACAAATAGTTTGAAATTAAGATATATATATATATATATATATATATATATATATATATATATATATATAAATTTCAAACTATCTGTAACTTTGAATATATATATATATATACTCACATACATACACACGCACATATATATGTTTCTAAACACACACACAAAGACACACACATACATACACACACACATACACAGACACATATATTTAATATATAAACACACACAAACACGCACAAATACACACACACATATATATATATATATATATGTGTGTATGTGTGTATATATATATATATATATATATATATAAGTAAAATTGGTGACCTTTAGTCGAGAGTGACCCGAAGGCTCCTTTTTCAATAGCTACTACACTGAAGTGTAGGGGAGTGTGCTATCCCTTTCCCTGAATTGCTCGTCTTTACCCTTGATACGTACTTTATATAGCTGACTGTTAATCAAGGAGGTTTCAAGTACCATTTTAAAAATCTTTGGTATGACGCGACCTGGGATTGAACCCAGGTCTCCTGGATTATTGGCGAACATTCTACCCACTGAGATCGAGTCATACCAAAGACTTTAAAAATGGTACTTGATGCCTCCTTGCTTAACACACAGCAATAGAAGGTACGTATCAAGGGTAAAGTGGAGCAATAATATATAAAGCTCTTTAACTGTGATTAAACTGAATTCTTGTTACATAGCGATGCTTGAAACCATTTAACCGTGTGCAAATAAAACTATTAATGTTAGATAGCAATATTCGAAATCATTTAACTGTGTGCAAACAAGTCATTGATACTAAACAGAAGTATTTTTATCGGAATATTCTGAACCAAAATACTTGAGCGCAAACAAATTAATTCTGACTCATTTAAAATGAAGATTACCAACAAATATTGACTAACAAATCATATGTATCTAAACAAATGAACCCTGGTTTTTAAAAAAATCTGGCATTAATTAAGCTACAATGGTTGATATGCCATAAAACCCAACCCAACCAAATCATATGTATTCAATATATATCTATAAAGAGGATTTGGCAATAAATAACCAACAATGGTTGATATGCCATAAAACCCAACCCAACCAAATCATATGTATTCAATATATATCTATAAAGAGGATTTGGCAATAAATAACCAACAATGGTTGATATGCCATATAACCCAACTAAACTGATGATGGTATAATATAAAAACCGAGGTGTTCAATGTTGGCATGTAAGTAGTCTATAAATAAAATTATCCACTGAATTTTTTTTTTCTTATTTGTATATTTATCGGAGACAAAATCGTTCAAAATTGTCTCAAAGATGCCATCCAATGATATTGTGTGTCGCAATATACATGGGACTCTTGTGACTGCTAATTACTCTACCTATAATTTTTTTTGCTCTTTTTGTTTCAGATTTGAAAATATTATACTATAAAAACTATTAATCCTCCATCCCAATGCTTTGGACAAGAGAGGAAAATATATTTTGCATCACTACTTATTGGGAGACAAAATCATTCAAAACGGTCTCAAAATAGATACAACACATTAATATGATAAAAATTCATTATTACTGAGACCAGAAATTCAAAAAAAGGTTGCATGTCCTGAAAGCTGATATAATAACAATTAAAAAAAACATTAATTTGATGTCTCTAACTAAAAGGATTTTTTTTCAGGATGTGTCCCAAATGACCACCGTAGCGCTCATCTCAATAATAAATCATTTTCATATTAATGGGTTGCATCTACGGTGAGAAACCCAGTTATTAACGCCCTTTTCATTTACATTTTCCCTAATATATATATATATATATATATATATATATATATATATCCTGTTCATGGATCTGTTGATCTTTCTGTACCCCCTCACCGATCGCCTAAGCACAGACTTAACATCAAGCCGCAATAAATGAATTTAAAACAAACAACGGATGCAATCAACTCCGAATTGAAGAATTTTAGTTGAATTTACGAGGGTGAGTAAAAAATGTCATGCCTTTTTCTTTAGTACACGGTAAATTAGTGAGAGAGAAACATGTACCATCTCTTCGGCCCCATGAAAGATATTTTAAGCGGCAAAGATTATGTCAGTGAGGATGAAACGAAAACTGAAATGTTGAAATGTCTCAAAGAACGGTCAACCGACTTTAACCGAGCAGATACATGCTCTAATACTAAGGTAGAACATTGCTATTAAAAGAAACAGTGACTATATAGGGATGTGATCCACAGGAGATCAGCTTCATTTTGATGTATGATAAATGTTCCTGTGTCAGTAATTCTTCCTATACTAAAGAAAAAGGCATTACTTTTTGACTCGCCCGCGAACTTTTAATTCAGTTTAAATTACATCCGTAATCTGAATAAAAAAATTATTTACTACTTTTAATTTCTAGACCTAATCCACTTTTCCTTCAAGTCACATTGAATAATCATTATCGTCATGGCGTGCCGCTGGCATGGATTTCCCAGATTCTCTCTCGCCAGTTTTCTCTATCGTCCATCGCTCCCGGCAGTTCTTCCAGGTTACATCCCGTATCCAAACAGAGGTGTTGCAGAGAGGTTCTAGCTGCTCGCCCAATACTTGCCCGTCCGTGTGAAGAGGTCCACAGGAGTACATCACTTATGAGTTCGTTCTTACTTCTCCAGCAGTGTATCGAATGGCTTGTTCGTCTTTGGATGGTTTTCGTGATGGGTGGTAGGTGTCCGTACAGGTGCTGCTTCGTGGGATGCTGCTTCCAGGACTTGTTCAATACAGTTCGCAGCATTTGCCGTCAAGCTTTCTCTCCATATGTTTAGTCAGCGTCCACGTGGTGCATCCATGCAACAATATTCACACGATCACTGCTTGGCAAAAACTGCAATTAATCTTATCTTATGGTCTGACTTCTATATGACCGATAACCTATCGATAGCTGTTCATACCTTTGCTTGTCGAGTGTATATGTCGTTTTTGGTGGATGAGATGCTGCTACCTAGGTAGGTGAACTTGTCCTCAAGTTTCAGAGACCTACTATTTAGTGTGGAGATATTGCCTCTTTATTTTTTCTGCGTTTGGATGGAGGTGTTGTATAGCCACATACAACTGCACGTATACAAATATACACGGGAACATAATCAACTGTAATGACGACTTCAATAAACGAACGAATACACTTCTTTATAAAGATATAAATCTCTCACACTTTATTTTCGAAAGGGTGATGTTTGTTGTGCGTGAGAAATGAGTGGAGACAAGGACGGACTGCTATATTGACCCAAGTTCTTTCTCGACCATAGCAGCACTTCTTTCGCATCTTGGCTTGGGTTGTTCGACCGGGGGTCACTAATGGCCCAAAGCCCTCTGTCTGCTGCTGGTTCTCTCTTCAGCATCCTTACTCCAACTGAATCGAACCGCTCGGGCACCTGGTTATATTATTTTTTACCGTCCACCTGCTTGCTCTGTTCTTTCGCTTATTTACACAGGTGCATCTCTTGATTGACGGCTCGGTCGACGGTCAATATACAACATAGGTATCTTTGCTTTTTATTCATATTTCATCGGCATTTTGCTATTATCAATAGGAAAAAATTATTGTACACTTAGGATTAATCATATATATACGTATTTGTATGTACGTGTGTTCTCTATAACAAGACAAACGTTAATTTTAAAATCTTAATAAACATACGTTTTAGGTTGGTTGTTTTGCTTTACGTTGCATTTACCCTTTTCGGTCATTTAAGGCCGAATTAAATCTTAAATAGTTCAATTTAGTATAAATATAGATTTTATTTACAATCACTTCAATGTAAAAACAGTTCTATTTCAAACAGTTCAGTTTAGCATAAGTACACGGTTTAGTTCTATTTAAAAACAGTTCTATTTCAAACATTTCAGTTAGCATAAGTACGCAATTTAAACGTCAAAACAGTCCTATTTTAGTCCAACAGTTCTAATACAGTTAAATGTCAAAATAGTTCTATTTCAAGTAGTTCAGTTTAGCATAAGTACGCATTTTAGTTCTATTTGATCCATAGGATTCTATCAGGTGCTACCCCTCAGGGCCAGATTGGATTAGGGAGCGATAGCAAAGAGGGGGTACTCCGCATTCTCCAAAGCTCCAGCATTATTCGAACCTCACAATCAGATTGTTTAGTGTCATATCTAGAACACTCGTTGGAGGAGTATTATCCCCTCTTCAGAGAAGTAGTCGGTGTATTCTGCAGCCCCAGTCGACTGGGCAACATTTTTTATATGGAATTTGTATTCATTCTTTTAATATTATTTCCTAGGTTGTGGGATTGTTGTTTTTCTGTTTGTCTTTAAGTTATTTCTGCTGATCTTGCAATCTTTCTTTTCATTGTATTATTTTTACTTCTTACAAGTTTTTCACGCCAGGGTTTTTCTCAGTATTCTGGCCGATCTTAACAGTGTTTTTTTTTTTTTTGTATGGTCTCAATCTGTCCTTCAATTTCCAACTGTTCAACCCCCCTTTATCAATCCTTTAGAGATCCTTCCAAGTGCATCAATTCCAGTTCATATTGTTATATACTCACATAATAAATATGCTTATATACACATATACATGTTCATGCAGGATACATACCGACGCAATGATAACGACAGACGCACGCAATGACAAAGACGTAGGAAGACTTCTTTAACAAAATATTTACCTCTCACTTTATTGCAAGGGTTCAAAAAGGGTTACTTAAAGTTTGCGTGTGAGAGGGACCGAACATAACTGAAACATTTTGACCCCAAAGTTATGGCCGTCAGCGTTGTGTCTTTCTCGTTCTCCAGGGCTGCTCAACCGGAGCCCTGGAGTCCACTCTGCTGGGTGCTGGCTTTCCTTACTGCATCTTATCAGCAACTTCTCAGGTCCCCAAACTCCATCGGGGTTCCCAAGGGCCCCCTCGGCCGGGTGTGGCTTTCCCTACCACATCTCGTCTAACTCCATCTCCAACTCTACTGCTTGACTTCTGTCTTGACTGAGCTATATAATAGTTCAACGCCCACTTGATCGCCCACGCAATCTTTGAAATCGAATGTTTAATCGTCATCAAGCGGAAATAACTGTCATGCAGTTCAGAGGTCACTCTCTTCCGGTGCGTCAGTCTATGAGAACATAATGGGATTTTTTTCCCTCGTCCCATTTCATTAGCCAATTTCCGCCCACGCGATTTCCTCTCATAACTGCCATTAGAATGTGTCACTTCCTTCCGGTGCATCACCTTGAATGGCATTTTTGGCCGGGTCAAAAGGTCAAAACATAACAATATCACTGTCATCTTCACGTTCCACTGGGTTTTTTTTCTTCACTGGTGAGGTCCAAGCATTTCTCTTTCTTTTAGTTTTTTTAAATTTTCAGTCACTGATCAGCCGAGACGGCAAAGTTCACAATACGGCTGGTTTTCTTCTTTTTTTTATAATGATCACTTGGTCTTCTTGTCGGTATTTAGTGATCCACTTGTATCTCAAATATAATATCATTTTCATTATACAACATAGGTATCTTTGCTTTTTATTCATATTTCATCGGCATTTTGCTATTATCAATAGGAAAAAATTATTGTACACTTAGGATTAATAATATATATACGTATTTGTATGTACGTGTGTTCTCTATAACAAGACAAACGTTAATTTTAAAATCTTAATAAACATACGTTTTAGGTTGGTTGTTTTGCTTTACGTTGCATTAACCCTTTTCGGTCATTTAAGGCCGAATTAAATCTTAAATAGTTCAATTTAGTATAAGTATAGATTTTATTTACAATCACTTCAATGTAAAAACAGTTCTATTTCAAACAGTTCAGTTTAGCATAAGTACACGGTTTAGTTCTATTTAAAAACAGTTCTATTTCAAACATTTCAGTTAGCATAAGTACGCAATTTAAACGTCAAAACAGTCCTATTTTAGTCTAACAGTTCTAATACAGTTAAATGTCAAAAATAGTTCTATTTCAAGTAGTTCAGTTTAGCATAAGTACGCATTTTAGGGGTTTTCACACCAGCGTTAGTGGAGTCTGGGTGACAGCAATATCCTAAGGTCTCCAGGACCCTTCTTAGTATTCTAGCCGATCTCAACAATGCTATAGTTTGGATGGTGTCCACTCATCCTCTAATTTCTAAATCTTCCAGTCCTTGTACCAATCCTTTGGTGACTGTACCGGATGCACGAATTACAATTGGTATCACCGTCATTTTCATCTTCGATATTTTTAAAAATTCTCTTGCAAGGTCTTGGTATTTATATCTCTTTTCGCTTTCTTTCAGTTTTTCTTTATGGTTAGCCGGACAGCAAAGTCGACTATTCGGCAGGCTTTCTTTTTTTTTTGCTGACTATCAAAAGGTCAGGTCGTCTGGCCGAGATTAGGTGATTCGTTTGCATGTCAAAAACCATAAGAACTTTGTGCGTCTCATTTTCTAGGATGAATTCGGGGTTGTGCATATATCATTTGCTCATATGGCTAAATTTAAGCTACTTATTAGCTGAATTAGCTGAATTAGAACTGTTTGACGAAGCTGAATAGCTTGAAATAGAAATGTTTTTGACAATTAATTTGATATTAAATAACCTACAAAGGTTGATAGGCCATAAAACTTTTTTTAATTGTTTGTTTGTTTAGGTTTTATGGCCTATCAACCTTTTTAGGTTATTTAATGCCAAATCCATTTTTATGCAAATAACCTACAATGGTTGATGTGTCATAAAACCAAATCACACAAACAAACAAACAAACAAACAAACAAACAAACAATAACCTACAATGGTTGATGTTCAATAAAACCACATCAAACAATCCCTCCGTTATTTGTCTCTTATCTTATCTCATTATCAACATAGCACATCTTTGTTTGCCTAATTTCATTCTAAATTTCATTCACTGTGAGATTTTCATATCAGAGTTATTTGGGTGCCTGTCATTGGAATCTGATTGACCAGTCCCCTTAGGTCTCCCGGACATTTTTGAATATTCTAGCCTATTTCAACAAAGCTGTTGTCAGGATAGTCTCGTGTCTTCTGATTTCCAATTCCTGCAGTCTTTCTTCGAATCTTTGGTAACTGTTTCAAGTATACTAAGTACTCATGTTATCATCAGCACTCTTATGTACTAAATTTTCTTTTCGTTCTCTGGCAAGTTCTTGTTAATTATTCTTACTCCTTGGGAGTTTTTCACACCAGCGTTAGATGATGGTTTTTCACTGGAGTCTGAGTGACAGCAAGTCTCATCAAGTGTTCAGAACATTTCTTTGTATTTAGACCGATCTTAAAAATACCGTAGTTTGGATGGTCTCGGCATGTCCTACAATTTCAAACTCTTCCAGCCTCCTTTCCAAGACTTTGGGGACCATTCCAAGAGCTCCAACCATAATCGGTATCACCGCCACTTTCACTTTCATTTTCTATAGCCCTCTTAGTTTTCTTGCAAGGTACAAAGTTGTCTCCCTTTTCGTTTTTCTTTATTTCCTCGATGGGCCACTGGAACGGCACTATCCAGTTTTTGGTAGGTTTATTTTTTTATGTTAATTTCCGCTCGTTCTGGTTTTATAGTCGGAATTCTGTTTTTATCTCGAAAATCCCAGATAATTTTTTGTGTCTCATTCTCCAGGATAGATGCTAGGTTGTGCATATACCATTTGTTCGTATTGTCAAATTTCAGTTTCTTGCACAATTCCCAGTGGATCACCTTTCCCATCCAGTCGTGTCTAGTCTTATAATCTTTCTATGCTTATCATAATTTTTTTCTTCTCATCTGCACTTTTCGGCGTATTTTTTTATTGTTTCAAGAGCTCCAACTTGCTGTAGCTACTGTCGCAGTCATTTACGAAGGTTTTCTTTGTATGGCATAAAAAGCTTCAGTTTGTTTAGGCTTACTAAATAGTATCCTATTCAGGCCCTGATCTGACTCATTAGTGACTTGTGGAAGTGTTACCTAGCCATAATCTATGAGAAACACGAAACACTGACGACTCTCTGGTTCAGGTACAAAACTTTTATTTACCTTTTTGAGTTTAAGGTTTTCCGACATGAGGAGAGAGAGACACAATTTCTTACTATGCTGACCGCTCGTACATCATCAGCTCTCAACTCACTAACTCAGCCAACGCGCGGGCATCCCGTAGACCCAAACTGGTCTCGCCTCGGCGAGCTCTAAAAATCAACTCACCCCGTCTAAGTCCAAAACTCAACTAACTGTTTTTTTTTCAAATCCCCAAATCCTCAGTCCATCGCTTCCCTCACGCGCGTGAACACCAGCACTCAATGTGTGCACCTAACTAACCCATGCACTAAGCCGAAGGGTTCTCAGTCTAACTAAACCTAAAGATAAAATATACAAAACGAAAATTTATAATATAAAAAAACCTTCTGCAATTATATAACAGAAGTCCGAGCTTTCAAGTATGACTTCACTGTAAGAGTTTTCAAAATCCAGTAGATTTGGCACAAGGTCACAAGTATGATGTAACTACAGAGGATCGAACTCACTACTCAATAAATAACAATGTTAATAATCGTTTTTAATGGTATACAAAATAATTGTAAATAATGATAAGAAACGTTAATGCTGCTGCTGCTAATGATGATAATGATAATTATGATAGAAGAGTTATGCAAATTATAAAGCCTGGACGTTCAATAAACTGAATAAAACTATAAAACACGGAAGGTAAATGATAGCGAAAAACCAAGTCGGAAATGGAACGCCCAAAATTTAAATCGGAAGAAGACGAAATGACTTCAAATAACGAAATTTGAACAGAATGAAATTATGTAAAATTAAAATGCTTTCGTTTCCCAAGGAAAACTAGAGTGACGTCAAAGAGAATTCTAATCGGCTAAAAACAGGAATAAGTGAATGAAAATGTAAATTTGATCTGAATGGGAGAATGAAATAGAAAAATATGCTAAAAAGAAGTGGAGAGAAAGAGAGAGAGAGAAAGAGAGAAAGAGAGAGAAAGAGAGAGAGGTAAAAATGAAAGAAAAGAAAGAACAAAAAAGGTAAAATTGAAAAAATGAAAAAAGAGCTTAACAAAGAAAGAAAGAAAGAAAAGAAAGAAAGAAAGAAAGAACGAATAGGCAAAAAATACAAAAGAGAAATTCAAAGGTTGAGAATGAAAAAATCGTTTCATGTGTTACATTTGATTATTTAGTTTCAAGTATTCCTATCTAACACTGATAATTTGCACAATTATATGGTTTCATTTATTCCAATGAAATACAATTACATGGTTTCAGGTATTCCTATCTAATACTAATAATTTACATAATTATATGGTTTCAACTATTCCTATGAAATACTATTAATTTGCATAATTATATGGTTTTAAGTATTATGAAATACAATTTTTTAAAAAGTTGGCTACCTTAAGTCGAGGGCGACCCGAAGGCTCCCTTTTAAATAGCAACTACACCAAAGTGTAAGAGAGGGCGCTACTCCTTTCCCTATAATGCTCCACTTTACCCTTGATACGTACCTTGTAATGCTGAGTGTAAAGCAATGAGGCATCAAGTACCATTTTTAAAGTCTTTGGTATGACGCGACCTGGGATTGAACCCAGGTCTCCCGGACCATTGGGGAACACTCTAACCACTTGGCCAATGAGCCGGCGAGTTTGAAAAACTAACTATAAATCTAATTCAGAATGTTTGATTTTTTTATCATGTATAATTATTTTGTTATCAAGGCCAGAAGTATCGGGTGCTCTGTAAGTATCAAACTTACTCACAGTAACCTGCTAGCCTTGCTCATTAACCATTATACAGTATTTTTATGTTATCTTATGAAATTAATTTTGTTCTATAAAAAATTTCAGTTTTAGAGAAAAATATTTTAAAATTCAAATGAGGAATCTGAGAATTAATTTTTATTTATTGCGGACTTTTTGTCCTCATCTTGGTAGTTTATTTATTTATTTATTGTGTTGTTTCTTCTTTCACTACGTATCGGCCAAATTTCACCTCTGGCCTTCTTCAGGTCGCGGTAAAATCACCTGAAGAAGGCCAGAGGTGAAATTTGGCCGAAACGTAATGAAAGAAGAAACAACACAAAAAAAAATCAAAACAAAAAAAAAACAAAACAAAAACTAAACTACCAAGATGAGGACAAAAAGTCCGCCATAAATAAAAATTAATTCTCAGATTAAGAAGCCTCATCTCAAAATGATTCCAATTAAAGACAAGTTCAAATGAGTAACTTTTAAGGAATTTATTGATTTTAAACATTTTTGTTTTTTTGGTTAGGATTGTTAATCTTATCTTAAAATTAATATTATATCATTATTTTATATCTCCAAATTGAAAAATGTTTAATTCAATTATCATTAACGCCAGAAGTATGTGACACTCAGGCATAATATAACCTTTGACAGTTTGGCATGCCATTAAATAATTCAATCAATTTGTAGGTTTGGTTTGGTTTGGTTTTATGGAATATCAACCATTGTAGATAATTTAAAGCCAGTTCTATTTTATACATATAAACAATTCTCTTTCAAACAATTTAGTTCAGCATAAGTACATTATTTTTTGATTACACACAGTTAAATGTAAAACAGTTCTATTTCAAATAATTCAATTAAACATTAGTATGCAGTTTAAAACGTCAAAACAGTTCTATTTGAAACAACTCAGTTTATCATAAGTAACCATAGATTGGGCCCTATCAGGTGCTACCATTCAGATCCAGAGTAGACCTGCAATGAAAGGGCACTCCGCATTCCCCAGAACTCCAGCATTACTGAAGCCTCACCATCAAATTGTTTAGTGTCATATCTAGGACTCTCGTTGGCGGAAGGGTCTTACCCCTCTGCAGAGATGCAGTCGGTGTATTCTGCAGCCCCATTTGGCTGGGTCAAATCAATCTTAAGTTAAATTTCGTTTTATTTTATTTACAAGATTTTTAATTTTATCATCTGTCCTAATTATTTGTTCTTTCAGGTTTTTATAGTCTATTTTTATGGGACGTTGTAATTGAACATTAAGTTTTATATTCACCTTTGGATCTACCTAGAGACGTTCTCAATTCACATCATTCATTCATCCATTCACATATATGTATATATATAGAGAGAGTCTGAATATAGAATTATAATTGAATTTTAAATCCGAGAGCGCTTACCTGAAAATTTGCAGCATCAATATCGTTTCTTGATCTGCTACTATCGATCTATTGATGGATCGATTTATCTGTTCATTATGTCTATCTGTGTCACTCAGCCACCCCTAACCTTCCAGTCTGCGAACAAAATTGAAACCACTATATTTTTCAAATGCTTCAATCTAAACTTCCTTTTCTTTCTCTGACTTACCGACTCTCACCTTTCTTCCTCTCCTTCTCTCGTTTCTTCTTCTTCTTCTTCTTCTTCTTCTTCTTCTTCTTCTTCTTCTTCTTCTTCTTCTTCTTCTTCTTCTTCTCCTTCTTCTTCTTCTTCTTCTTCTTCTTCTATGATACATTCTTACGTAAACTGATACGGTTTTAACTACCTTCCATGTTTGCTAGATAAATGTCTAAAAACTATCTCTTTAGTAGTGGATTTTTAGAAGTGTTAATCTATGTAATGAAGTTCAAATTTCGATGGCCTTTTACTTTTTTTAAAAACTTCTTAAAGCTTAAATTGAATTAAATTTATTCATTTATTTATTTATTTTTATTTTTTTTCAAAAAGAAATTATTTAATGGAAAAAGAGAATTAAATGCTTGAAAACTTTCTTAAAAAATGAAATCTATGTTGAAATCGTTTTTGTCGGTAGTGAAAACAAAATTCGAGAAAAATATCGTTATACAAGGGCGAGTTAAAAGTTTTGCAATAATTCAGCAACTACAATAGTTTTTGCCAAGATCATGAAAGTGGCGAACCACACAGGACTATGAGATGACGAGCTCACCTGATACTCTCCAAGTGCTACTCACTACTAGATTTGCCTCTATGATTTGAAACGCAGCCTCATAATCCACGGTTTTAGTCCTACTTGACATTGTCAAATCGTCATGGTTCTTGCAATCCAAGCAAAATTTCTTGATCCATCTGGTTACTGTACTGTGTTCAATTGCCGCCCCACTTTTCGCACAACAAACGGATTTGGTTTTTATCGGCGGGGTTATGGCCGAGTTCGAGCTTATAAAGCATCATTTCCTATTTTAGACTGCACTTCACAACGTATCAGCGCACCAGCTACCACCATACCAATAACTATAATAGGTACATACCATAGCTTGAACTGCTTCGGTCTTGTGATATACGCGCCACAAACTTTCTTGTACTATCAAAATATTGCAAAACTTCTGACTCACGCAATTACACGCTTTAATATTGAAAGTATTTTGAGAATATTTATAGTATAAAAAACTGTTTATCTGGACACAAAGCCTAATAATTTCTATTAGAATTTTTGATAGGTAAATGAGAACCCGATTTAAAAAATGCTCTCAAATTTCTCTATCCTCATTCTATGAACTGAGAAAGCAACAGTTAATTTCATCATCATCATCATCATCATCATCATCATCATCATCATCATCATCATGTCGCGCTATCAGCACGGATATCCCTGACCCTCTCTCACCACCCCTCCCTATCGTCCATTGCTTCAGGTAGGTCTTCAGCCCGTATCGGCACAGAGCTACTGTATGTAGGTTCTAGCTGGTCGTCCTGCCTTTGCTCGTTCATGTGAAGGGGTCCACAGGAGTACATCACTTATGAGCTCGTCCCTACTTCTCCAGCAGTGTCCCACATGTCTGGTTCGCCTAACTTTGATAGTTTTCGTGATGAGTGGTAGGTGGCCGTACAGCTGCTGCTTTGTTGGGTGCTGCCTCCATGATTCGTTCAATATTGATCACAGAATTCTTGTGTAGCTGCCGTCAAGCTTTTTCTCCAAACGTTTAGTTAACGTCCATGTAGTACATCCATATAGCAGTATCGACACGACCACTATTTAGAAGAAACTGCGCTTCCTTTTATCGGTCAGCTCTGACTTCCATATGACCGATAGCTAATCGATAGCTGTCCATGCCTTTGCTAATCGTGTGTCGATATCCGTCTCAGTTGATGAGACACTGCTTCCAAGGTACAGGGTGACCAAAAAAGAAAGAAAAAAAACAAAAAACAGAACCCATATATTTCTGACTGAAATTCATAAATTTAATTCTAGCTTTTTCTTTTTTTCAAGATATGAAGTAGATTCTGTGCATGAAAAATAGGGACCATAGTATTCACCAACGTGTCCTGGTCTACCAAGGAAAAGAATTAGAATTATTTTGCTTTATTTTTGTAGAAGTAATAAAAAAGTTTATGGGTTCTGTTTTTTTTTGGGGGGGGTCATCCTGTAGGTGAATATGTCAACTAGTTTCAGAGAGCAACCGTTTAGTGTGGAGATGTCACCTGTTTGATTAAACCCACACTCAAACAGTTCATTTACCTGTACAACATTTTTATTTAATATTATTCTTCAAAACATCTATTTTTGTGTGTTTCTTTTGTCCTAAGGCAATGTACTGGATATAGCTTGGTACTTTTATTTTTTTTTAGTTAAAAAGAAGAATCAACTAATAGTGAAATATGTATGACGAATGTGTAAAAAAATCAATTTTGTTTTGATAATGTTTCCATAAATGTAAATATGGTGTATGCTTTTTGATCTTTGCGAAGTTACAGTTTAATGAATTTACGATATTTTCTTTTCACGCATATACCACAAAGAAAAGAAAGAAAGGAAGAAAAAAAGAGAAGAGTGATGCTATAAGGAAGTAAAATAAAATCTTTATTAAAGCGATTTCAAGAATTAGAAAAGACCATGCCGCCATTTTGAATTCCTTTTTTCCAGATGTCGAGCGCCTCATATGATAACTTGAACGTCCTCGAGAATGCGACACACAGAATACTCCAGGATTTTGAGATACCAACAGATCACCAAATCCTGGCCAGAAGAACAGACTTAGTGAGAATTAACCCCCCCCCCCAAAAAAAAAACAAAGAAAAGAGGAGAACCTGTCTGTCGAATAGTGGATTCGCCGTCCCGGCAGACCCCAGAGTGAAAATCAAAAACAAAAACAGGAAGTATTTATTTAGACCTCGGCAGAGAACTAAAAGAGCTATCATGAATAAGGGTGACAGTGATGCCATTTGTAGTTGGAGCATTTGGAAAGGTCCCCAAAGGCTTGGTAAGGAGGCTGAAAGGGTTGAAAATCGGAGAACGTGCCGAGACAAGCCAAACTAAAAACGTTAAGATCGATCAGAATACTGAGAAATGTCCAGGAAATTTAAGGAGATTTGCTGTCACTCAGATTCCATTGAAAGACCATCATCTAACGCTGGTGTGAAAAACTCGCAAAATATTCAACACGTCGAAATAGGAATATAAAAATAATAAAAAAATACAAGAATTTAAGATAGGAATGAAAGAAAGAGGCTGTGATGCAAGAATAATAAAAACAAATGTAAAATTGTAAGAATTAAAGATGTCAGAATGCAATTTTAGAATATAAGAATTTGAAGATCGTAAAAAAAACGAATAAAAAAGGTTCAGAATATGTTTACAAGAATGCAAGAATAAGAATTTAATAATATAAGCTGATAAGGATGTGTCCGTGGTGTAAAAAAAAAACAGAACAGGTTTTTTTTTGTGAGGGGGGGGTCATCCTGTAGGGGAATATGTCAACTAGTTTCAGAGAGCAACCGTTTAGTGTGGAGATGTCACCTGTTTGATTAAACCCACACTCAAACAGTTCATTTACCTGTACAGCATTTTTATTTAATATTATTCTTCAAAACATCTATTTTTGTGTGTTTCTTTTGTCCTAAGGCAATGTACTATTGTAATATTGTAGTTATTACAATTATATTGTAATTACAATGTAATATTGAAGTAATAAAGAAGTTTATGGGTTCTGTTTTTTTGGGGGGGGTCATCCTGTAGGGGAACATGTCAACTAGTTTCAGAGAGCAACCGTTTAAAAACAGGAAGTATTTATTTAGACCTCGGCAGAGGACTAAAAGAGCTATCATGAATAAGGGTGACGGTGATGCCATTTGTAGTTGGAGCATTTGGAAAGGTCCCCAAAGGCTTGGTTGTATTTCGGCAACATGAGTTCAAATCCTGGACGAGTCTGTTTGCATTTCACATAGCACTAATACCCTTGGGAAAGGTATGAATCCAATTATTCTACCTCCAGCTATGAGCAAATAGTAGGGCAGACTAGGTTCTTCAGCCTTGGTGAGGCAACTAGTCTAAGAGAAGGAAAACTCTGAATTCAAACCTGTTAAACTCCGCTTAAAAATTGATCTTGTGTCATATCCTGCCCGAGCGGAGGGTTGGGTAAATATAAGTTGATAAGGATGGATATAAAAATGTGTATTGTAATTATGAATAGCTAGATAGGTTGCTTGGTATTGTTGCGCTATTTAGTATTGTTCTGTATTAAGTTACAACCTGGTCCACTGGGCTGGGATACATTTCCGCCGGCCTTTTTGCCAGATACGCGAATTAGGTTGGGTCTGACTTGGTTTCGGTGGTAGTCGGTCGAGGCTGTCTGTTATGGATTCCAGGAAGCAGACTTTCATTTCATACGCGCCCAGACCAGTGCTCCTTGAGCCTCAGGGAGTCGTCCCCATTCAGGCTCTAACCTTCTCTTCTAACCTTATTAGCCTTATCGTCTGGAGCCTGTGGCACTCCTTTTTAGAGGAATGCCGACGGGGATCAATGGAACACCCGGGCGGGTGTGGGCTATAGTCCTGTGCCTGGTTTCCTCAATAAAATAGGCCATGTGCCATACTCGTACGTACGTAGTGCGCTCGACAAATATCAGGTTGGCTGGTTTGTTGGTGTTTTATGGCATGTCAAATCTTGTGGGTTATTTAATACTAAATCCTGTTTATAAACACACACACACACACACACACATATATATATATGTGTGTGTGTGTATATACATTGTTATATATGATTGTCTTACAGATATGCATGCACATTTTAGGACAGTGGTGAAGGTACCAAACGAGTGGGAACAGTGATAGCTCTTCTCTAGCACAAATAGTATTTGCCAAAGCTGAGAGAATTCACTGTTATGAGAATCAAGGAGTCGAAAGAAAAAAGATGTAGTAACTGGCTGAAACAACCCAGGAATTAAAAAAAAAGTACTCTTTTCATTTTTACCCCCACGTGACCAACTAAAGGTTCGGCAGCTCAGTCAAAGTCAAACGGATGAAAGTCAGTGGGTGTCTGAATGAACTCTGAACTAATATGCCGATGTGATTCTACTCCCGCAAAGTTAGAAAAGAAGAGAAACAATTTGGTAATCTCGGATCATCTCATCCGAGAAAAAACTCAAGGATCTTGATGATATTTCTCCGACAACTGGAGATATTAGGACTTTCTCCCTAATTTGAACAGTTATCCTAAACAAAAGTGAAACATGTCGCATAAAAGCTTTCAGTTGAAGAATATTGCCTTTCTTTGCAGTTATATTCGTTTGAACTATTCTTCCTTTTTTTCCTTTTAGCCTTATCGGCTGGCGCTAGAGAATACACTGACTACATCTCTTTGTAGAGGGGTAACACTCAACCAATGAGTATCCCGGATATGACACTAAACAATCTGATGGAGAGGGTCCAGTAATGCTGGAGCTTTGGGGTATGCTGAGTACTCCTTCATTGCCTTCACTCTCAGGTCTTCTCTGACCCGGAATGGTAGCACCAGATAGGGTCCTATCTATGGGTTAAATAGAATTAAACAATGTACTTATACTAAACTGATTTGTTTGAAATAAAACTGTTTTAACATTGAAACTGCGTACTTATGTTAAACTGAATTGTTTTAAATAGAACTGTTTTTGACATTTAAATTGTGAACTTACGAAACTGAATTATTTGAAATAGAACAGTTGATATGTATAAAAATGGATTTGGCCTTAAATAACCTACAATGGTTGATATATCATAAAACCAAACCAAACCAAACCAATTTTTTCCCCTTTAGACATACTTTATATTTTGGATTCAGGCTGATACATATTTATATACTATTCCCATCCAATTTGTTCTATTCATATAATTGTTCCCGTATTAAATTCTCATTTGAAAAGAACACTCAACGATTGTAGATCGGGGATGGGACGGAAAAAGTGACCATAACAATTTTTTATAAAAATATAAACTACCATATCTTCAGATTTACACCAGGTGGAGATACATCTCCAGAGAGCCCTGTTTCTTCGTGATTCTTTCATTGATTCTGCTGACTGCTGACTGACTACTGACTCTGACCGACTACTGACTGCCTGGAGTGAAAAAAGAAATTCCGTTGTTATAAATTTTTCGGACGCCTACGTACAATTTCTTCTGGTGTTCCATCAACATAATTCACATGGCATTTCCACTGTCTTTTGTTGACTTCAAGACACAGCTGCGTATCCTTTTTGAAATCCACAAACTAACAGGCCTGACAAAGGTTAATATATATAACACAACGTCACTCTTTTGTCTTTACTGAGTTGCTATTGAAGTGTTTAGTTTTCATCTATTCTTTCACGTCCCGATCACTTACAAAATTTCAGATACCCTTAAACAATGATCTCGTTATCTGGCATGAAAGTATAGATTCAATTTATATTGAGACAATAGTTGTAACAAGATAGATAGATAGTTTGTAAGTGAATAGTTTCTTGGTAACTTTATTTTTAAACAAGTTGTTAGAGCCCATTTATTTACAAATAAATAGGTTTATGCATTTGTTTAAAGCACTAATAATTCGATCTAATATTAATCATTTATTTGCATACAATTAAATGGTTTCAAGTATTCCTATCCAACACAAATAATCCTATTTATCAAGTATTTCTATTTAATATAAATAATTTGCACACAGCAGTAAATAGACATGAACGGAATAAGTTAGATAGCTTGATAGATATGAAGAGAATGAAAAAAAAACCCAGCTCAGTTGATAGATAGGGATAGAATGAAATACATTGATAGATTGCTATTTATTGTTTGAAATATGCAGCATTTTCCTTTTTTTAAAATAAGTTTGATTAACAGATTCTTCGCTTTTGAATATATTATAATTGATCCATTCAAGTCTTCGTATGAATCGTTTGACATTAGGATGAAATGAATTCTAAAAAGACTCATATTTTCCCAAGAACTTTCGGCTCTAGATGGAGTCATGTTTAAGAGAACGAATAATAAAATGTCAAACACAATGACAAGTCATATATATTCATATAGAGATTAGAAGAAGGAACAAGTAAGGGGGGTAATTTACTGAAGAAAATCATTGTACTGGAAGTAAGAGGAACAATTGGTTGGAAAAGTGTTAAAGGCATTTTAGAACGCAGCTGCTGCATTCGAAACTCATTTTCTTTAAGGAAGGTTCATTAATCTTTATTATAGAGAATTTCAAGAATTCCTACGAATTTCAAGAATTTCCTACGACGATAACGACTACACCACGGGCACCTCCACTACAGTTGTGTTGTTATATACTACGATATCACAGTTCATTATGTTAGCAATTACACCTCTTTGACTCTTTGCTTGTGAGTATTAAACTCATTGTCAATGGTCTGAAAAGCATTGTACTAACTGAAGTACACAGAATGACATACAAAGATGTGTCTGTGGTGTAATGGTTATCGTCGTGCGAAATGGACACGACGACACGAGTTCAATTCCTAGACGAGGCTGATTGCATTTCACATAGCACTTATAACCTTTGGGAAAGTTACAAATCCAATTATTCTCCCGCCAGCTATGGGTAAATAGTAGGACAGACTGGGTTCTTCAGCCCTGGTGAGGTAACTAGTCTAGGAAAAGGAAAACTCTGAATTGAAAGCAGTTAAGCTCTGCTTAAAGGTTGACCTTGGGTCATATCCTGCCCTTGTGTTGGGTTTGGTACATACATAAAGATAGCTTGCTAGCTAAATAGATATGAATAAACAGAGAAGGTTCAAAACACAAAATAATTAAAGAAATATTTTCCCTCGTAGATTGTTAAAAGTACATTTTAACATATAAGAATAACAGATAAACTATTAACTTTTTTCACCGAATTTGGAGCCTACCCCAGTCTTATAACTAAACGACAGTAAAGATAATTCTGTCGTAGATTTATGGATTCATTCTGTAAAACTACAAAAGTCTTTCGATTTTATATATTTTTAATGAAAATTTGATATTCTATTCCTTCAAGACTGCATTTAACTTCAACATAGCTTGATTATTAGAAATTGGACAAAAATATTTTGCTTACGTAGAAATGCTAATACAACCATTACAGTCTAACCTTGCAGATATTTTTTTACTGCACCCGCTTGCATATAAGCGCGTAAGTATATTTCCTCCCTCACGTAGTGACACACTCACATACAGATCTTTTATAAACCAAAAATATATCAACTATATTAAGAGAATGCCAACTACGACATTCAATGCCTGAACTTTTCATTCTATAATGTAAATAATAAAGATTATCTACGCTCAAACAAATATTATCTTTTCTTACAAGAAAATATTTACTAACTTCTGTTTTTCTACATCATTTTCATTCAAGTGAAATAAATATAACATGATTAGATTCGTAGATCCCTGTTTTATACATTTACACACTTTTCTGTTAGACACACACCCAAACACACACACACATATATATATATATATATATATATAGAGAGAGAGAGAGAAAGGGCATCTTATGAACATTAAAAGAGTTTTCGCAAATGGTCTGGGAGACCTAGGTTCAATCCCAGGTCACGTCATATCAAAGACTTTAAAATTTGTACTTGATACTTCCTTGCTTAACAGCAATATAAGATACGTATCAAAGGTAAAGTGGAGCAATCCAGGGAGAGGAGTAGCGCCCTCCCTGACATCTCGGTATAGTAGCTATTGAAAAGGAAGCTTTCTGGTTGTGCTCAACAACGATCGCCAACTTTATCTAATTTTTACATTTTCTTTGTAAAAGAATGAATGAAATTTTCACTTCGGTCTAGCTCTTAAATTTCTGAGCCTTCTTTGGAATGGGGTTGATGGAGACTGCAAAATAGATGATTGAAACTTTGTTCCAGACTCGTAACCAAATATTCATACTTCGATATCGGGTAGGATGGTTATTAAAAGTCTGCAACGAGTACCAAGTATTGAAGTCATTCAGTGACTATGCTGATTCAAAAGCTTTTTCTGTTTTGTGTAAGATTATGTAGAACAAAAAGTCACAGCTTGACATGAACCAATGAAAAATACTAACCTTATAATCAACTTCTCTGATAGCTAACTTTCTAATTGACTTCATAAGTTTGTGCATCTTCACAACTGCTCCAGCATTTCTACTGGTGGAGAGCTACTATAAATACCCATCACTTACAACAGATGGTCACAGTCCATGAGGGTATCTTTGTGGGCCCATGAACTTTTCAGCCAATCTTCATATAAACCTCACTTGGCCACATCCCATGAGAGAATCTTGGTGAGCCTATGGACTTTTCAGCCAACCATCGTGTAAACCTCCTTTGGCCACATCCTATGAGAGAATCTTGGTGAGCCTATAGACTTTTCAGCCAACCCTCATGTAAACCTCCTTTGGCCACATCCCATGAGAGTATTTTGGTGTGTCTATGGACTTTACAGCCATTCTTTATATAAACCCAACTTGGCCACATCCCATGAGAGTATCTTGGTGAGCCTATGGACTTTTCAGTCAATCTTCATATAAACCTCACTTGGCCACATCCCATGAGAGTATCTTGATGAGCCTATGGACTTTTTCGCAAACCCTCATCTAAACCTCACTTGGCCACATCCCATGAGAGTATCTTGGTGAGCCTATGAACTTTTCAGCTAACTCTCGTATTTTGAACTCACTTCGTATTACCATGTCGAAAAACAGTTCATATGTTTACATTTTTCTTTTTATTAAAAAGACTTGTACTTGGAGTATTCACAAAGACGCATTGCTTCGTGATTCTGACACGTTACCATCATCCTACGACTGAGGTTATTATTATTATTATTCATCATATGCTCTTACATTCAAAAACTAATGGATAAAGGAAAAATGTTTATAATTCTGGGTAAAAAACAAACAAAAATAAATAGATAAACGAATAAAACAAAAAAGATCCCAAAAAAGAAAAGCCAAAAATTTTATAGCTGTTATTTGGCGTAGTCTATTGTCGATTCAGTTCACTGCAATGGCATTCCACCTGCCTAGACCGTTTGCATGCACCTGCCGAACAAATGAAATCAGGGTGTAAATGACAAAGAAATCCAAATAGACATCTGTGTATACGTACACAGAAAGTGACACACGAAGTGTGTATTTATATAAAGCATTCAGCTGTAAAGAATTGAGAAAACGCAACAAACTTCAGACAGAAAAGCTGATCGATTATTATTATTATTATTATTATTATCACTCATTAGAGTTTTTCACATCAGAGTAAGCTGATGGTCTTTCACGGGAGTTTGAGTGACAGCAAGTCTCCTCAAGTCTCCAGGACTCTTCTCAGTATTCTGGTCGTTTTCAATAATGCTGTTGTTTGGATGGTCTCCACTCGGCCGCCAACTTCTAAATCTTCCAGGCCCTTTAATAATCCTCGAGTTAACGTGCCAAAAGCACCAATCACAATTGGTATAATTGTCACCTTCATGTTCCATAGTTTTTTCAATTCTCTAGCAAGGTCAAGGTAATTATCTCTCTTTTCACATTTTACAGTTTTATTCTGTGGTCTGCCGGGACAGCAAAGTCGACAATTTTGCAGATTTTCTTGTTTTGTTGTTGATTATTATAAGATATGGTCTTTGGGCCGAGATTAGGTGATCCGTTTGTATATCAAAGTCCCACAGGAATTTGTGAGTGTCATTTTCTAGGAAAGGTGCTGGGTTGTGCATATACCATTTGTTGGCATGGTCAAATTTAAATTTCTTGCACATTTCCCAGTGGATCACCTTGCCCACCCTGACATGTCTAGCCTTGTACTCTTTCTGTGCTAATTTGATGCATTCGCTAATTATGTGATTGATTATTATTCCTCCTCTAGAGTTTTTCACATCAGTATTAGCTGATGATTTTTCACTGGAGTTTGAGTGACAGCAAGTCTCCTCAAGTCTCCAGAACTTGTCTCAGTATTCTGGCCGTCCTCAGCAATGCTGTCGTTTGGATAGTCTCTACCCGTCCGCCAACTTCCAAGTCCTCCAGGCTCTTTAATAATCCTTTAGTTACTATGCCTAACGCACCAATCACAATTGGCACAATCGTTACTTTCAAGTTCCACAGTTTTTTCAATTCTCTAGCAAGGTCGAGGTACTTATCCTTCTTTTCACTTTCGTACAGATTTATTCTGTGGTTCGCTGGGACTATTCTCTTACTCCTTGTGACTTTCTCACACTAGCGCTAGCTGATGGTTTTGACTAGAATCTGAGTGACAGCACATCTACTCAAGTCTCCTGGACTCTTCTCAGTATTCAGGCCGACCTTAACAATGCTGTTGTCTGGAGGGTCAATTGTCGTCCTCCGATTTCCAAATCTTCCAGTCCTTTTTCAAGCCTTTGGAGATTGTGCCGAGCGCACCAATTACAGTTGGTATTATCGTCACCTTCACACCTGTCTAATTCCTCGGGTAAAGTATAAGTACTTATTACTTTTTTTTTGTTTTATTTGATTTTAGCTTTCTGGGCTTTTTTCTTGTTGTTTATTATCACTACGTCTGGTCTTCTGGCTTGTATTATGTGCCCCGTGGTGTAATGGTTATCGTCGTAGGAAATGCACACGACGACACGAGTTCAAATCCTGGACGAGACTGATCGCATTTCACATAGCACTAATACCCTTGGGAAAGGTATGAATCCAATTATTCTACCTCCAGCTATGGGTAAATAGTAGGGCAGACTAGGTTCTTCAGCCTTGGTGAGGCAACTAGTCTAGGAGAAGAAAAACTCTGAATTCAAACCTGTTAAACTCCGCTTAAAAACTGACCTTGTGTCATATCCTGCTCGAGCGGAGAGGTTGGTAAATAGGATTATGCGATCTGTTTGTATCTCAAAATCCCTGAGAATTTTGTGCGTCTGATTCTGGTTTGTACCTATGGCATTTGGTAATATGATGAAATTTCAATTGGATCGCTTTCTCCACATAGTCGTGTCTCGTCATACTTTTTTCGCGCTAAATTTCACGATCGCATCTAGAGGATTAAAACGAGTCCGATTCGAGTACCGAGTCCCAAATGAAAGGAAGTCATTTGCTTGTTTGTTGACCCTCTTTAAGTATCTCCCTATTTTTCGTATCTTAGATGAACGTTAAAAAAATCAGAAAATCGTTACACTGAACTTTCATGTTAGTGCTGCTGATCTTTCAAGTCATTCAACCAATAGTTCCCCCAAAATGCCCTCTTAATTTCTTTTTCTTATCATTATTCCTGAAATTATCCAATTTAAATCATATAATTTTTGCAATATTGCTATATTCTTTTATATGTATTACTCAACTAACAAAAATACATTATTTGCTTTGGTTTAGTTGTGTTTCATGTTATTGTTTGTTATCTAATGCCAAATCCTCTTTATACATATATATTGAATATATATGATTTTTCAAGGTAGGGTTTTATGGCATATCAGCCATTGTTGGTTATTTAATGCCAAATCCTCTTTATCCATATATATTAAATATATATGCTTTTTGGGGGTAGGGTTTAAGGCACATCAGCCAGTGTTGATTATTTAATGCCAAATCCTCTTTATACATATATATTAAATATATATGATTTTTTGGGGTAGGGTTTTATGGAATATCAGCCATTGTTTGTTATTTAATGCCAAATCCTGTTTATACATATATATTAAATATATATGATTTTTAGGGGGTAGGGTTTTATGGCATATTAGCCATTGTTGGCTATTTCATGGCAAATCCTCTTTATACATATATTAGATATATATGAATTTTGGGGGTAGGGTTTTATGGCATATCAACCATTGTTGGTTATTTAATGCCAAATCCTCTTTATACATATATATCAAATATATATGAATTTTGGGTGTAGGGTTTTATGGCATATTAGCCATTGTTGGTTATTTAATTCCAGATCCTCTTTATACATATATATTAAGTGTATATGATTTGGTTTGGTTCTGTTTTATGGCAAATCAACCACTGTAGGTTATTTAATGCCAAATTATGTTCATACATATACATTAAATATATTTATGATTCGTAGACATTTTTAGATTATATTTTAAACAAGCTTGAAGTCATTTTCCCCATAGTTGAATGGCTTCATTTATTGCTATACCGCAGTCACTATTGAATATTGGTCATTTTTTACACATAGTTTATAGGTAATTTCATTTTCAAATGAGTTAGAAGAAATTTATTCGCAAACTAAGTTTGCAATTGTTTCTACATACTGAAATGCTTTCAGTGATTGCTATCTAACACTAACAATTCTATTCAATATTTGTTGTATACTCATATACATGCAGATGTAAGCAGAAACATAATGACGACTTCAATGAACGAACGAACACGCTTCTTTATAAAAATATACCTGCCACACTTTATTCTCTGATATTGGTTGTGTGTGAGAGGTGAGTTGGAGACGGAGATAGACTGCTACATATTGACCCAAAGTTCTTCTAACCATAGCAGCACTCCTTCCTCATTCTGGCTGGGCAGCTCAACCGTGGGTCACTGAGGGCCCAAGCCCTCCATCTGGAGCTGGTTCTCACTCTAGCATCTTGTCCCAAACTGACTGACTGCCTCGAAGTGACTCCCTCAACCCGTCTGTGGCACCTAGTAATATAATTGTCTGACACCCACCTGCTTCCTGTGGACGTACGCATACCGAATTCAACCACGTCCACAGGTCAAGGTGATATTCCGATATCTTCAACCAGATGCACCTGTTTCGCTGTTATTCACACAGGCGCATCTCTTGATTGACGGCTCGGTCGAGGGTCAATATATTACATATTTATGATTTGTTTGCTCGATGACGATGCAATACAATACCCTCATACATTCACTATGGGCGTGAGGAGGAAATACGAATAACTCGAGCAAAGATTTTGACTCGAGACAGTAGTCACCAGGGCAGGAAGGATCTAGGCGATAGCAACGCTGTCTCTCTTCAACTTTCTCTGTTTACACTAGGGAGATGGTCATGCGAGAACCTCACTGGCTACTGAATTATGTATGCGTCAGCCAAGAGACACAGACAGCAACTGTGATTGGGGCGAAGAAATAAACCACCAAAAAGCTAACACGGGATCATTTTTGAAAAAACGGAAAAGAACCAGTTGCGGTTTATTCTCGAGAGGGAGAAGACGTTATAATGAATGAAAGAGACTTCTCCTTGAATGAATTCACGCTCTGAATTAAAACCCCCAAAGTTGAATATCTATCCACGAGAAAAGAAATAGAATAAACCTTGATAAATTTTGATCTTATATGAAATAAGACGTGTGTCTTTCTATCAACGCGGCTATGAGAGCCCATAATGAAAGAAATAAGAGAAAAGAAAAGACTAGAAATGAAGCAAGCTAATTCTTCGGAATCCCAAGTAAGTGAAAGTATAATTGAAGTACGTTTAAGTTTCTCTTGTGGTTATATTCACGTTGATATTGATGTGAATAAAAGAGGGCAGAGAGGAGAAGAATGTATCTGATTGAAAAACCTTTTGAGTTAATCTGGTGTGACCGAATCAGAAAGTCGAGAATTAAACTATTTAACACATTAAAGAACTTTTATTGTCATTCTTTTTAATAATAATTTCCTCGTTCCTAATAATGTTGCATTGAACTGCATAATTGATAACTTGTTGATCTCTGATAAGAAAAAAAAAAAGGAGAGAAAGAATGAATGCTCCTAAATGATAAAACCTAAGGATTCATATTCTGTTACAGGACCTGACGTCTGAGAAGTTGGACTGTTTCTATTGTGTTGATATACTGAATTTTTCTTTCCATACATTAAAGGAAATTTTTTCTCATTTTTATCTTTTGCCTGAATTGTTTTATTCAATAAAAGAATATTTCTATTTTGATTTTATCAAACCAACACGGCCATTCGGATTCATTCTTTTAATGTTGAAATTTTGTAATGGTCGAAGGCCTCGTATTTGACGAGGGAAAGCAAGCCTGTCAGCTGTATTTGATTTTTATATCTCACCTACAACTCAACTAGTGGCTTTGAAATGTGGATCAGCCAGGGGTTGGTGATATCTGTCATATTATAAAATAGCACTGGCAATCCACAGCCTACCTGTATGTCCAGTTTTAACTGGTGGACTTGGCAGGAACAGATAGGACCTTACAAGCATATGACGGCGTAACACCACATAATAAAATAGTTACAATTTAACTAAACATCAGTCAGTTGTTTACACAAAGTTCAATGATAAAACAGTTCTATTTCAAACAATTCAATTTTGCATAAGTCATTTGTTTGCTCACAGTTAAAATTTGAAACATTTCTATTTGAGCCATTGTCATTACTCAATCAGGTATTAGCACTCCGGGTCAGAGTGGACCTGAGAGCAATGGCAATGAAGGGGTACTCTGCATTCCCCAAAGCTCCAGCATTATATTGTTTAGTGACATTGCCAGGATACTCGTTGGGGAAGTCTTGCCCCACTGTTGAAAGAAAGAAAGAAAAAAAGAAAGAAAGAAAGAAAGAAAGAAAGAAAGACAAATAGATAAAAAGATAAATTAGTGAATAAAGAACGTAATAACAGAAAGAAAGAAAACGGGAAAAGAAAAATTTGAAAGAAAGAAAGAACTGGAAGACAAAGAAAGAAAGAAAGAAAGAAAGAAAGAAAAAAAGAAAAAGAAAGAAAGAAAGAGAAAGTAAGAGAGAAAGAGTACAAACACAAAAAAGAAAAGAAAGAAAGAAAGAAAGAAAGAAAGAAAAACTGGAAAGAAAGAAAGGAAGAAAAAAAGAAGTGATAAACTGACAACGACAAAGAAAGAAAGAAAGAAAGAAAGAAAGAAAGAAAACAAACAAAAGAAAGAAAGAAAGAAAGAAGACAACAAAAGAAAGAAAGAAAGAAAGAAAGAAAGAAAGAATATCATCATGGCTCGAGCTTTAAAGTAATAGAAAAACAACCGCATCATAATAATAGTAAAACAGCTGAACGATCCTGATTGCGCATCGAGGCCTCCATAGTAGTGTGCATCCAATCAACGCTATTCTACTTTCACTTTTATTTCCTCAAAGAATCGAACAATTAAAGGCTTTTCTCTGATAGGCGACGAAGATAGCAGCTGAGTATCTGAGTAAACGTCGGATGGATATGGCCATCAACGGAATTGATAATAAAAACACATATGATGACTTAAGAAAAATAAAATTTCCATTTGCATCACAACACCCGTTTTTATAACCATTGGGCTGATAGAACATTTTTTACTCCTTCCTAGACTTCACAAAAGTCGAAACCGATGGTATTCACGAGAATCATCTGTCCTTATAGGCCATCACATTTCATAAGTCCACTAGACGGCATCCAGTATCCACACAGACCTGACGAATAAAAGTTTCATGAGGTCAGCCATCTCTAATGGGTCCATGTATAGGGGGTACACGAGAGATAAGGTCGCTTGTGAGTTCATCCGTACTTCTCCATCAGAGATGGGAGATAAGTGGCCGTACACCTGCTGCCTTGTAGCGTGTTGCTTCCAGGATTTGTTGAAAACAGCATGCAGAGTTCTTCCAATGTTTGAACCTGTTTTTTTTTCACCAAGCATTTCGTTAGAGTCTAAGTGGCTGGTTGGTTGGTTGGTTGGTTGGTTGATTTTTATGGCATATCAACCCTTACAGGTTATTTAGTGCCAAATCCTGTTTGTTTGTTTTGGTTTATGGCATATCAACCTTTGTTGATTATTTTATCCCAAATCCATTTTTATACAAATAATCAGTTCTATTTAAAACAAATCAGTTTAAGATGAGGCTGTCCTCGTGGCGTAATGGTTAAAGTGATGGACTGCGGAATCGTAATACGCGAGTTCGTACTCCAGTCGCGCTATTACGTTCACTTTCGGGCAAATCCCCTTGGGAAAGGTATGAACCCCCTTATCCTCCCAGCTATGGGTTAAATAGTACCACAACTGTTCTTCTAGGAGAATGGCTTTGGCATTAAATAACCTACAAAGGTTGATATGCCATTAAACAAAGAAACCAAACCAAACCAGTTTAACATGAGTACACAGTTTAATTGTCTAATTTCAAGCTATTCAGTATGGTCAAACAGTTTTAATTAAACAATTCAGTTTAGTATAAGTATATGTTTTGTGCCCAAACAGTTAAATGTCAAAACAGTTCTGTTTCAAACAGTTCAGTTTAGCATGAGTACAGATTCAATATCAAAAACACTTCTCTTTCAAACACTTTAGCATTAGTACGCACTTGTGTGGTGTTTTCAACAAACCTTGAAGCAGAACCCAACAAAACAGCAAATGTTCGTCCGCTTACCTCTAATCCCACAAACCATCCAAGTAACACCCCAGTCGGCGGGAGCTGTAGAATACACTGACTGCATCTCTGCAGAGAGTTAATCCCACCTCAACGAATGCCCAGATATGACATTAAACTGTAAATGATGGTGAGGCTCAAGTAATGCTGGAGCTTTGGGGAATGAGGAATACCCCTTCTTTGCCATCACTCCCTGGTCCACTCTAACCTGGAGTGGTAGCACCTGATAGGATCATATATATAGATCAAACTGAACTTTTTGACAATTACACGGAGTGCAAACAAATGACTTCTGCTAAATTGAATTTTAAGAAATAGAACTGTTTTTACATTTAACCGTTTGTAAACAAATGACTGATGTTTAACTGAATTGTTAGTGATATATAAGAATACTTGAAACCATTTATCTTTGTTGACATGATAAATTGAGCAAAACATGCTGGATACAACTGTGAAGTAAGGACGAACTCATGAGCGGCGTTCTCCAATGGACTACTACACACGGACACAACAACGTTGGCCAACTAACAAATGGTAATGCTTACGGTTATCAGCACTGTGCTGGTACTAGGTGCTAATCGAAAGTGATGGCCAATAGGAACGGAAGGCGGGAGAGAGACGAAGGGAATCTGTGCAGTTGACAGGCCCTGATGATGATTATGGAGGGTTAATATGAAGCAGTGGCATCTCGGATTCGAAATTGCGACCATTTCCTACGACCGTGACACAAAAAATGGCACATTGTAGTGAGATTTTTGATAGCGCACCTAAATCATTATAATTAATAAAAGGAGATGAAAACTGAACCTTAATTTTGAGTACTTCGCATTGTTTAGACCGTAATTCTTGATCAGAATGAAATCGTGATGTGAGTATTCTTGACTACGAAAACACTTAGACATTAGTAGGATTAATAAAACAGATTAAAACAATGGCATACCAAGTACTTATGGGTTATTTAAAGCCGAACCTGGATTCGTTTATAAAAGTTTGATTATAATAATGGAGAAGAAAGAGAGAGAGAGAGAGAGAAGGAAAGGTTTGGTTTTGTTCATTTGTTTAACGATATGGTTTGTTTGTTTGTTTGCACACAGTTACAGGATATCAAGTATTCCTATCAAATACAAATAACTTACTAGAACTTATATGGTTTCAAGTATTCTCATCTAATACAAATAATTCAAGAAATTATCTGCTTTAAGTTAATAATAATGATATTAATGATAATAAGTAAATGCAGTAAATGGGCACAAAAAGAATATAAAACTAGACACGACTGGGTGGGCAAGGTGATCCATAGGGAACTGTGCAAGAAATCTAATTGTAATCACACAAACAAATGGTATGTTCACAAGACAAAATCTGTCGTGGAGAATGAGACACTGGGATTTTGAAATACAGATGGATTACCTAATCTTGCCCAGATGATCAGATCAAGTGATAGTAAAAAAAAAAAAAAAAAAGAAAAAAAAAAGAGAACCTGTTTGCTTGCCGTTCCGATTGACCCTAGCGTAAAATTAAATGAAAGAGAAAATTAAGATAAATACCTAGACCTAGCTAGAGAGCTGAAAAAATGATGGAAAGTGACGGTGATACCGATTGTAATTGGTGCGCTCGGTGCCTTCACCAAAGGATTGGTACAGGGACTGGAGGAGTTGAAAATAAGGGGAGGAGTGGAGACCATGCAAACGACGGCATTAAGATCGGCCAGAATACTAAGAAGAGTCCAAAGAGACTTGAGTAGACTTGCTGTCATACAAACTCCAGTGGAAGACAATCAACTAACGTTGGTGTGAAAAAATCTCGAAGGACTAGTAATAATAATAATAATAATAATAATAATAATTTGTTTGCAGACACATGGATAATATCAAGATGTCCCATCAAATACAAATAATTTGAAGAAATTTATCTGGTTTCAAATATTCCGAGCAAACGCCGACTACACCGATGACATAGCGCTTCTGGCAAATGCACCCGCCCAAGTCGAAATCCTGCTACATAGTCTGGAACGATCAGCTGCAAGCACACGCCTTCATGTCAATGAACACAAGACTGAATATTTGTACTTTAATCAAAGAGGTGACACCTCCACCCTAAACAGTTTTTGTCTGAAACTAGTAGAAAAATTCACCTATCTAGAAAGCAGTGTCTCATCAACCGAGACAGACATCAACATGCGACTAGCAAAGGCATGGACAGCTACCGATAGACTATTGGTCATATGGAAGTCAGACTTGATCGATAATAGAAAACGCAGTTTCTTCCAAGCAGTGGTTGTCGATACTGCTATACGGATGCACTACATGGGCGCTAACTAAACGTTGGAGAAAAAGCTTGACAGCAACTACACAAGAATGCTGCGAGGAATTTTGAAGAAGTCATGGAGGCAACACCCCCAAAAGCAGCAGCTGTACGGCCACCTACCACCCATCACGAAAACTATCAAAGTTAGACGAACCAGACATGCGGGACACTGCTGTAGAAGCAAGAAAGAACTCATAAGTGATGTACTCCTGTGGAGCCCTTCACATGGACGAGCAGCGGCAGGACGACCAGCTCGAACTTACATACAGCAGTACTGTGCCGATACGAGCTGTAGCTCTGAAGACCTCCTGGAAGTAATGGACGTTAGAGAAGGGTTGTAAGAAAGGATATCCGTACTGATGGCGTGACATGATGATATGTCTATTCTTATCTCATAACAATAATTATTTGTTTGAAGCCAGTAATATAGTCTCGAGCTACCCAATACGAATACTTTTCAAACACACGTGGGGGTGTCCTCGTGGTGTAATGGTTAAAGCGATGGACTGCGGAATCGTAGTAAGTGAGTTCGTACTCCAGTCGCACTTTCGAGCAAATACCCTTGTGAAAGCTATGAACCCAGTCATCCTCCCGGCTATGGGTTAAATAGTACCACTACAGTTCTTCTGGGAAAATGGCTTTGGCATTAAATAACCTACAAAGGTTGATATGCCATTAAACAAACAAACCAATCAAACACATGTATTTGACACGTATAGATTGCAACTTTACAAATACTACCACATCGGCTACCTGGGAGTAATATCTGTAATAGGGTACGCCATACTGTAGAAGTGAAGCCTAACCCCTTTTAGATAGCCGTCAACTATCTTCTTTGGACAATGGCTAGGATTGTCTCTGATTTCCGCGTTATTTTACGTTGATGATGATCCCTATCTCTTTATTTTTTGAGAACCTCCCGTTGTTTTGTTATGAGGAATAAACGTCCCTTGTGAGGAAAAATAACAATTCAACCCCTTCTGTGTGTGCACTTGTTTTATTCATTTTATCTAGATTAATGAGCGGGTCAGGAGCAGCGGACCTTAGTTGGAAATGAACTTGTCTCTTCGATTCGTCTCATTTAACTGAGAAACTTCAACTCTTTTCCCAGTTTCGTCTGATTTCAACTCAATACTTCTTAATCCAATTATAGCAATGGACTCGAATGACCCGTGAGTTCACCAGACGTCACTCAAACCGGGAGACATTTTGTCGGCATTTTCCTCGCCGCTTAGCATTTATAACATAATTTTGAATGGTACACTACCTGTCAAATGTAGATTTTATGAATCTATTTTGTAATAGCAACCAAATGCAGAGAGAGAGAGAGAGAGAGAGAGAGAGAGAGAGAGGGAGAAAGAGAGAGAGAGAGAGAGTCCCCGTGAATAATGGATAGGGTGCTGGACTGCAACATTAAAGAGAACAGAAAAGGCCATGAAACGTGATTTTAACGGTGACACAATTTTCTAAGTCTACCGAAGGAGAACTGAGAGAATATATCAAGACTATCTTGATTACAGAACTGCTGAAGATCAGCTAGAATACTCTGCGGAGTCCTGGAAACCTGAAAAGACTTGGACATTCACATCTCAGGGGAAAACCACCTATTAATATTACTAAATATATGAAATTTAAAATATATAGGAACCAAACGAATAGCAAACGTTGAGAGATGTGAAACAATTGTCTTTATTGGGAATCCTTTTTGAGATGAGGCTTCTTAATCTGAGTATTAATTTTTTATAGCGGACTTTTGTCCTCATCTTGGTAGTTTTTTTTTTGTTTTTTTTTTTGTTTTTCTCACTGCGTTTTGGCCAAATTTCACCTTTGGCCGTCTTCAGGTGATTAACCGCGACCTCGGATAGGAATACTGAGTCTTGTAACCATATCCCCAGTGATTACTGCCTTCCGTAGTTGTTGTCTATCGCACCACGTAACCAAGTAACTCTCGACAGGAATCACTGGGGATACGGTTACAAGACTCAGCATTCCAATCCGAGGTCGCGGTTAATCACCTGAAGACGGCCAGAGGTGAAACAGTTCTATTTCAAACAATTCAGTTTACCATGAATACTCAGTTCAATTGTCAAAAACATTTTTATTCCAAACTATTCCAGGCAAACAGTTCAAATTTAAACAATTCTGTTTTATATAAGTATAGTTTTTGTTTACACACAGTTAAGTATCAAAGCAGTTCTATTTCAAATAATTCAGTTTCGTGTAAGTACAGTTTCAAGGTCAAAAACAGTTCTATTTCAAATAATTCTGTTTAGCATAAGTTCGCACTTTAAAAATAAAAGCAGTTCTTTTTCGAGTTCTATTTGTCCCATAGATAGGACCCTATTAGGTGGAATCATTCCAGGCCAGAGTGGAACTGGGAGCAATGGCAATAAATGGGTACTCCACATTCCCCCAAACTACAGCATGACTGAAGCCTCACCATCAAATTGTTTAGTATCATATCAAGGACATTCGTTTGGTGGTGAAGTTTTACCCCTCTGCATTGGATTGGCTGGGTTTTATGACATATCAACTACTGTATGTTATTTAATGCCAAATACTTGATACATATATATTAAATATTTATGATTTGGTTTGGTTTGGTTTGGTTTTATGGTATATAAATGACTAGTTTGTAGGTAATTAAATTTTTAGATGAGTTACAACTAAATTGTTTGCACACTTGTATTGGTATTGTTTCTTCATCATCATCATCATCATCATGTCGTGCCACAGGCACGGATATCTCTGGCCCTCTCTCGCCACTTCTCCCTATCGTTCATTGCCTCTGGCAGGTCTTCATGGCTGCATCTCGCATCCTCACATAACTGCTGTATGTATGTTCGAGCTGGTCGTCCTGCTTTTGCCCGGCCATGTGGAGGTCCATAGGAGTACATCACTTATGAGCTCGTCTCTGCCTTTCCAGCAGTGTCCTGCATGTCTGGTTCGTCTAACTTGGACAGTTTCCGTGATGGGAAGCAGGTGGCCGTATAGTTGGTGCTTAGTGGGGTGTTGCCGCCAGGACTTATTCAATATTGCTTGCAGCATTCTTGTGTAGTTGCCGTCTAGCTTCTTCTCCAGCCGTTTTGTTAGCGTCCAAGTGGTGCATCCATACAGTAGTATCGACGCAACTGCTGTCTGGAAGAAACTGCGTTTCATTTTATCGGTCAGGTTTGATTTCCATATGATCAATAGCTTATCGATAGCTGTCCATGCCTTCGTTAGCCGCGTGTCGATGTCGTTTTCGGTTGATGAGACACTGCTTCCTAGGTAAGTGAATTTGTCTACCATTTTCAGAGAGGTTCCTTCTAGTGTGGAAATGTCGCCTGCTTGATTAAAGCACATATATTCAATTTTGTGTGCATTGACATGGAGGCCAATGCCTGCGGCGGTTCGTTCCAAACTATGCAGTAGTGTTTCGGCTTGGTTGGGCGTATTTGCCAGTATCGCTATGTCATCGGCGTAGTCGGTGTCGGTAATTGTTTTTGCGGGGTACCTTCTGCTTCTTTTCTTTGTCAGCTCGAAGCCGTTTTCCCTGCTTTTATCGATCGATGGTTTTAATTATTGTTAACTAACACCAATAATTCTATTTAATATTAATCATTTGTTTGTACACAGAAGAGTGATTACAAGTATTGCTATTTGACACTAATCATTATTTTCAACATTGCTCATTTGCTTGCACACAGTTATATGGTTTCAAGTATTCCTATGTATCACTAACAATTCAATTAAACATCAGTCATTTGTTTACGCATAGTAAATGAACAAACAATTCTATTTCTAACAATTCAATTTTATCGAAGTCATATATTTGCACACAGATAAAATGTCAAACAGTTCTATTCGACCCATAGATAGGACTCTATCAGGCGCTACCACCCCGGGCCAGAGTGGACCTGGGAGTAATGGTAATGAAGGGGTACTTAACGTTCTCAAAATACCAAGACTAGAGCCTCATTATCAGATTGTTTAATGTCATATGCAGGACTCTCGTTAGTGGAGTCTTACTCCTTTGCAGGGATGAAGTCGGCGTATTCTATACCCCTAGCCAACTGGGCTAAAAGTTGTGGAATATGAAAGTGAAAGTAAGACCAATAATATTCGGAACACAAGGAAAAAGGCCGGGGAAATTAAAAATCTGAATATGACTTTAGTCTATCGAAACTGTCCATTCCACAGTATGGCGGTGATCGGCAAGAATACTTGGAGTAATCCTGGAGGGCTGAGGGTACTTGCTGCCACTTGGACTCTAGTGAATAAACGCTAGTTATAAACAGATATGGAATACTTGCATAGAGTCAAAATTCTGATGATGATGCTAATGATGATAAGTAATATTATTATCGTTGTGGTGGTGGTGGAGTCGATGGGAAGAATTTGGTGTGATTGAGAACTAAGCCGAGTGTTAGTGATAGAGCGTAAGAAAGATAAAGCTATCTATCCTTTCACTCTCCTTTTTAGTAGTCTTACTCGTATGCCATCTACCAACACTCTAGCTGCTTGTTGAGGATCGATAATGCACTACTGATCGATCTGGCACGTCTTATAAAACACGTTAAACGACTGGCAACAAAGTCGCACACAGCTCTTTCTCGCTGTAACTGATAATGCATCATTACTCTCCTTTTCACCTTACTCTTCGTCTGTGCTCCAATTTGGTATGAGTTTTTTTCTTCTTCTTCTGCTTTTTACCTTCTCAATTTACATAATTTTACAAATTTTCTATCTTTTCTTTTTTTTTTCGTTCTTTTTTCTAATGATGTAATGTTTTTTTAGAAAATATAATTCACCGCTAATGACCTGGGAGACAGGGGTTCAATCCCAAGTTAAGTCATACCAAAGACTCAAAAAATGGTACTTAATGCTGCCTTGCTTAATACTCAGCATTATAAGGTAAGGATCAAGGGTAAAGTGGAGCAATCCAGGGAAAGACGTAGCGCCCTACTCTACACCTCGCTGTTGTAGCTATTGAAAAGGGAGCCTTCGGATAGCCTTCGGCTAGATATATAACTCTACCCTTCATATCTTTCTTTGCTTCCTTATATATATATATATATATATATATATATATACACACCTCTACAATTCATATCTTTGTTTCTTATTTCCGTCTCACACTTTCTTTTTTTCTTTTTCTATGTGGGACTTTTTCCAATACTATATATATATATATATATGATATGATATGATATTTTATATTGATATAATTTGTATATATTTTCCTTTTTCTTTTTTTCTTTCATTCTTCGTTGATAGCTTGCTTTTTACACTTTTGTTTCTCTCTCTCTCTCTCTCTCTCTATATATATATATATATATATAGTCATCCACAGAACCTCTACCTTTGAAATCTTTTTTTCGTCTCACTTTTTTTTTTGTTTCTTTCTCTTTTTAAGAGATGATCCTTTTTAAAACTTATTATAATCTATTCTTTGTTTCTTTATATAATTCTTTTCGCTATATATGACTCTTTCTTTCGTTTCTTTCTTTCGTTTATTTCTTTCGTTTATTTCTTTCTTTCAATCGTTTCTTTCGTTTCCTTTTGTTTGTTTGTTTGTTTCTTTCTTTCGTTTCGGTTCCTTTCGTTTCTTTCGTTCTTTCTTTCTTTCTTTCTTTGGTTTCTTTTTTCTTTCTTTCTTCGGTTTCTTTTCGTTTCCTTTTCTTTCTTTCTTTCTTTCTTTCCCTTTCTTTCTTTCTTTCTTTCTTTCTTTCTTTCTTTCTTTTCGTTTCGTTTCCTTTCGTTTCCCTTCTTTTCGCTTCCTTCTTTCTTTCTTTCTTTCTTTCTTTCTTTCTTTCGTTTCTTTCTTTCGTTTCTTTCTTTTCATTTCTTTCTTTCTTTTGTTTGTTTCTTTCTTTCGTTTCCTTTTATTTGTTTGTTTGTTTGTTTGTTTGTTTCTTCTTTCTTTCTTTCGTTTCTTTCCTTCTATAGAGTGAACTATATCAAATGATATAAGCTATTCTTCGTTTCTTTGAGTTTTTACTTGCATGTTTTTTATATATATATATATATATATATATATATATATATATATATATATATATAACTACGTTAAATAAGTTTCTTTCTTTCTTTCTTTCTTTCTTTCTTTCTTTAGTTTTTTATTTTTCTTCTATTTTTATGTTTTCGGTCATAGTTCAGGTAATAAAATCCTTTTTTTTTTCGTTTTTACATCTTTGTTACTAACACACACACACACACACACACACACACACACACATATATATATATTGATTAATTGAAGGCTAAAGGACTGAGTTGTACTATATTTAATGGCAACCTCTGCCCAACAATGATCTCTTTCTACAGTCTAATCAATTATAGTGATGAGATGGACATCATCAGCTTTTTTAACGTGCTGTGTTTCCTTGTCCGACGCATTCCCAAACACAATACTCACATCATCGCTAGGAACATGAATGCTCACATAGGCAAAGACGAAAATAATCAATTATATTTTCTCAACTCACAAACAGAGACAGTGAATACCAAGCAGATTTTTCACTCGAGAACTGCCTTGCATGCCTTACCACTAAAACCCCAAAAAGAAAAAGAAAGCAATGGACCTACCTAAACAGCTTGAAAGCACTGCCGGATTATATATTCATAAAAAGAAATGAATGCGTAGTGCTTTTAAAAGAGTATCTCCAGATCACAAAATTGTCTCAGCAAATATTATTGCCCAGTGAACTGGAGATGGAAAATACACCGACATCTTCTCTGCAGAGGAGTAAGACCCTACCAACGAGTGTCCTGGACACTAAACAATCTGATAGCGAGATTTCAATAATGCAGGTACTTAGAGGGATGTGGAGCACTCCTTCATTGTCATTGCTCCTACGTCCTCTCTGGTCCGGAGTGGTAGTACCTGATAGGGTCCTATCTATGGGTCAAATAGAACTAATCTTTGAACTTATACTAAAGTGAGTGGCTTGAAATAAAACTGTTTTGTATGTTAAATTAAATTGTTTGAAATAGAACTGATTGTTTGTATAAAAATGAATTGGTGTTAAATAAACTGCAATGGTTGATATTCCACAAAACCTAAACAACCAACCAACCAATCAGCAAAGATTCGCCTGAGTGTAGAATTAAGGAATAAACATCTATAGCTTAACGATATGACTCTTCCTCATTTGCCAATAGTAATATAAGCAATTCATATATGAAGGTGAGTCAAAGCGTAATGCCTTTTTCATTAGTACGGGAATAATTACCAACACATGAACATATAAACATAAAGCTAGTTTCAGTGGATCACATCCCTACTTCTCAACAAAGTCATCGTTTCTCTCAATAGCAATGTTTCACCTTCAAACGAGAGCAAATATTTCTGCTTCGTAAAATTTTGTTGACTACTGTTTGAGCCACTTCATCTCAGCAGTTTTCTCTTCCTCGTCACTAGCATAATGTTTGCTTAAAACATCTTTTATGGGGCCAAAGAGATGAAAACCTGAAGGTGCTAATCAGGTGAGTTTGGAAGATGTGGTAAAGTTGTCCACCCAAATGAGGCGATTGTCATCCCTGTCTTAATATTTGTATGTGGTTGAGCATTGTCATGCAGAAGGAGTATATTATCGATTGGCAAGATTAAGCGCTTTCTTTCTTTCTTTCTTTCTTTCTTTCTTTCTTTCTTTCACATAGCTTGCCAATTTCGTCTCTTTTCTTTCGTTTGGAATCATTTCCTTCCTGCTTTTTCGCGACCTTTATTCATCTTCCTCTTTGACATGACCTATTTTTCATGTTGGGAGCGAAGACTTAGTGCCAAATTCTAGCTCGACTTTAAACCACCAATATCAAAACGCGCGCACATAAAGAAGAAGAAGAAGAAGAAGAAGAAGAAGAAGAAGAAGAAGAAGAAGAAGAAGAAGAATTTGGGGGAAAGAACAAGAAAAAGAGAACAAGGAAAAAGAAGAAAGATTAGGAAAAACGAAAAAAGAAAAGAAAAAGAAGAAAACGAAGAAAATAAAATAAATGGAGAAATGAAGAAATATAAGAAGGAAAATAAGACGAAAGGAAAGTAAGAAACATAAATTAAAATTCTATAGAATGAAAGAAGAAAATATATAAATAAAACATGAAGAAACGAAAAATATGGAAGAAGAAGAAGAAGAAGAAGAAGAAGAAGAAGAAGAAGAAGAAGGTTTATGCATAGAGAGCTTGGAGAAATAGAAGAAACCCAAGTAGGAGAGAGAAGAAATCTATAAAGTTGGTAAGGATTACAAGACGAAGAAGAACCAGAAGAACAAGAAGAAATTCTCAAATTACTTTCCTTAGAAAACTCTAAAGCCGTAAGAGGACATACGACATATTCGATTATCGAAAACAAATTAATTTATTATGTATTGATTCTAAAACAAACAAGAGAAGTTATTTTCAAATCGTAATCTTATAACCCCTTCTTAGGACGGGCTTCAATTCCCAAATATCTTCCGCTGGGTTAAAGCGGAAGGGTGACGTCCCTTATCTAAGCTAAATCATACCTTTATTCTTTCATTTGATCCGGCAAACAACGCGTCCCCTTCCGCGAAGCAGCAACAATGGCACTCACGTTTTTCCCTAATCGTTTTATCCAGAGAAATCCATTCGATCTGTGCCGATTCGTTCAATAAGCAAATTGAATGAGTCTCCGAGGGGAGCCAGAGATTCAAGTCATCAGTAATTCGTCATAGACAAATCCTTCTTTTGGGGCCGGACGAAGAAGATATTCTCAATTTCAAATGACATTCAAAATCGATGAATAAGAAAAGGGGAAATTACCTCATTTATGGCTATATTATGCCTTTCTCGGTCATTTAAACAGTTTAGTCTACTCATATCTATCTATCTATCTATCTATCTATGTGGTGCATTCAATATGTTTCCAGACTTTTTTGTACAGGCATTTGAAATTGTCGTAGACACTTGAACATTCACTATGTTATTACTACACATCTTATGAGATGACTGA
Source organism: Sepioteuthis lessoniana (assembly GCA_963585895.1). Lineage (NCBI taxonomy): Eukaryota > Metazoa > Mollusca > Cephalopoda > Myopsida > Loliginidae > Sepioteuthis > Sepioteuthis lessoniana. Next base: position 46,702,614 of record OY757945.1, on the reverse strand, counting down.
CCAATTTTTATGATTTCAGGTTCGAATCAACAGCTACAACAGCAATTTGAATACACCCTATGAAAGCCTGATTGTCACAGCTGGTGAATTTCAAAAATGCAATCTGGACGTGAAGACACTTTAGAAGAACGATATGCAATAAAATTCTGTTTAAACTTGGAAAAATGCCACTAAAACAACGTATAGAATGCTTCAGACTGCTTTTGGAGCATCTTGCATGAATCGAGCATCAGTTTTTGAGTGGGATAAGAGATTCAAGGAAGGCAGGGAGTCTTTGAGGGACGATGAGAGGTGTGGGAGGAGTAAGGAAGTCAATATACCAGAGTTGATTGGCCAAAGGGTTAGGGTTAGGGTTACTATATTGAGGTTTTAAGGAGGTTCAGGAAGAGATTCTGTCGGAAGAGGCCAGCACTCTTCAAATCGGGTCAGTGGCAATTCCACCAGGACAATGCACCAGTCCACAACTCCACCCTTGTCACAGACTATTTGACCAAGATGAGCATCAAGATAGTTCTTCACCCTCCCTAGAGTCCAGACCTTGCTTCCTGTGACTTTTGGTTATTCCCTAAGCTCAGAGGCTGTCGTTATGAGACAATTGAGGCGATGAAAGAGGCTTTGACGAAGGTCATTGACACGCTCACACAAGAGGACTTCCGTGGGGTCTTACAGAAGTTGTTGGAACAACAAGTGCATTGCAGCCGGAGGAGATTACTTCGAAGGGGACTAGAGTTTCATGTGTGTACTATCAATAAAAGTGACTATACGAAAAAGTCTGGAGACTTATTTAATGATCCTCGTATATATATATATATATATATAAATATATTAGAATAGCTTGAAAGTAGGTGATACATATTGAGTTGTAAAAAAAGACCCTTTTTCGGTATAGAAAGGATAAATAGAATATTAGATAGAATGTGTGTGTTGGGGGAGGGTGAGTATTCTTTGGAATGCTATTGTCAGAATGGTTAAGTCTTCCTCGGATTTTCAATTCCTCCGGTCTTACTTCCAAGCCTTTTGGCACCAGAGAATGTGCTTCATCGCCTTCATGACTTCAGCGTAAGCAACTGATTCTGCCGAAATGTGACTCATATTACCAAAATATTGCAAAACGTTTGACACCACCTTGTAATTTTACTTGAACCCAATCTACGAAATCCTTATATTTGTTACTTCAGCCTAATCCATAAAATCCTTACTTTTGTTACTTCGACCGAATCCATAAAATCCTTGTATCTATTACTTAGACAAAATCCATAAAATCCCTGAATTTATTATTTCAACATAATTCATAAAATGATTGAATTTTTACTTCGACAAAATCCATAAAATCCTTATATTTATTACTTTGACCTAATCCATAAAATCTTTATCCATATAATCATCAAAGACCTCACTAAACATGGTGCAGTGATTTCTTTTAATAAGCTTGATTGATTAGTTTTTACGGCATGTCAACCTGTCCACTGTTATATTAAGCCAAGTATTTAGGGAATTTCATTTACATTCTTTGTGATTATTTTTTGCACACGGTTATATGATATCAAGTATTCTTATCTAAGGCGAATAATTTACAAATCAATCTACTTGCCCAATAGTTGGAACGCTAACATATACTAATATTCTGAGGAAAATTGGATCTGGGAGTTATGACAATAACGGGGTACTCCTCATTTCCCAGATCTACAGAACTGTAATCTCACCATCAGATGCAGTTTAGTGTCATACGCAGTATACCTGGTCAAATAAGACCTGGGAGTAATGGCAATGAAGAGGTACTCCACACTTCCCAAATCTACAGAACTGTAGCCTCACCCTCTGATGCATGTCTCGTGGGTCTAATCACACATGTCACTTACAGGTCGCATATAGATAAGTGGTTGTTAAATGGCATAGATGAACAATACATCCTCCAGCCTTATATTATTCACTCGTTTCCACACACCTCTTCAATATTCAATGAGACTTTTATCTCTCTTCCTTGCTAAAACAGATGATATACGTGGGTGTATTACGGACAGTGACCACTGCAAGCCTCCCGAACGGCCATATTTAATCAAATCTCTATCTAAAGAAGCTGTCTTAGTAGAAAAGAAAAACATCATCTGCTCTTTGCTTCGTATTTTCTTTTTTATTTGTTTGTTTGTCATGTTCTTTTTTTGTTTGTTTGTTCTGGTTAGTGCTTCTGAAATGCTTTGAATTCAAAACGACTATTATTTCATTTCTAGCAAGTTTTTCGCGCACTGAAGTCTAAGTGACAGCAAGTATCCTCGGCTCTCCAGGACACTTCTTAGTATTCTAACCGATCATGACACTGCTGTGCTCTGATTGGTCTTTACCTTGTCAAATAATTAGGGGTTCATTTGAACCAAATTCAACCCCGAAGAGTCAACTGATCTCCAGTCCCCTCTCCAGTCTCTCTTCCATATTCTTGGAGACTATTCCAAACGCATCAGTTACAGCTAATATCTTCGTCACCTTCATGTTTTGCAGCTTTTTCAGCTGTCTGATAAAATCCAAGTATTTGCCTATCATTTCAAATTCTTTTCGTTTCATTCTGTGACCCACTGGAACAGCAAAATTCACTTAACTCTGAACAATACTTTTTAATGTTTTAGTTTTTACTTCTAATTATTTGAACAATTTTAATGCTATTAATCGGATAACAGACCCACAAACACACACACACACACACACACACACACACACACACACACACACACACACACACACACACACACATATATATATATATATATATATATATATATATATGTTATACAATTAGAAGAAAACTCAAAACTATATAAATTGTCATTATGAATTTATTTCGGCAAAGAATATCATTGTAATCTTCGTCTAATCATAACCTTTACAGGTTTAATTTCAGGTTGGAAAACAGCAAATATGGATTACAGCCAATATGAATGAACCCCACCCCAAGATCTACACCCATTATCATCAGACGCTCACTGGATATATATATATATATATATATATATAAGTAGTTTTAAATTCATGACATTTTGTTCATGTCACTAAATTCTCTCTATAATCATAATTCATCGATGTTAATATGGTCATTTTCCTCTTTCTCTATCTATCTATCTATCTATTCGAAAAGTAAACGCTACACAATACAACCGTACAGACGCTCTTCTTCTTACAAAGAAGTAATGTGTACATACAAAAGTTACATCACGTTTGTAATACATCCTCCTCTGATGATGGCCCAAAGTCGGGCAGAAAGTACTTGGGAAATAACTAATTATGGAAGAATTATCAAACAATTCCTGCCGAATATTATAAGATCAATACGGCAATTCGAAAGGATTAACAAAACAATACGTAGACAAAAAATGTCTATTATATTCAATGAAATATGTATTAACGAAGAAAGGCTGCCAATATATATATATATATATATATATAGAGAGAGAGAGAGTGAGAGATCCGTTTGTATGTTTGGTTGGTTGGTTGTTTTGGTTGTATGGCACGTCAACCATTGTAGGTTATTTAATATCAAATCCATTTTTATACTCATAAACAGTTCTATTTCAAACAGTTCACTTTAACATACAGAAACGGTTATATTCCAAACAATTCAGTTTAGCTTAAGTATAAAGATTCAATGTTCAAAAACAGCTCTATTTCAAACAATTCAGTTTAGTATGAATTTACAGGTTCAATGTCAGAATAGTTTTATTTCAAGCAATTTAGTTCAGCATAAGCACACAGTTTAACTCTATTTGACCCGTAGATAAGACCCTATTAGGTACTACAACTCTAGGCCAGAGTGAACCTGGGAACAATGTCAAGGAAAGGGTACTCTGCATTCCCCAAAACTTACTGGAGCCTTACCATCAGATTGTTTAGTGTCATATACAGGACACTCATTGAGAAGGAGTCTTACCCCTCTGTAGAGATGCAGTCGGTATATTCTATAACTCCAGCTGACAGTTAGTATAGTTCATATCTATGTTAGTCTCTGTGGATTGACTTGTATTGTTGGTCCAACTCTTATTTTTCGTAAGTTTGAGGATATCTGCACGTGAGCGTGGTGTGGTTTGAGCTGGTTTCTCCTTTGGTACCCTTGCTTCCTTTACTAAGGTTTTTTGTGCGTGTCGTTTTATTTTCGATTGGGAGATTTTTCTTTCACATTGTTTTGCGTTTTGTTGACTTATTTTAAGAGAAGGTTTCCACCTTTATATTCTGTGTTGTCTTAGATTTTATTCCTTTTTTGTGACTTTGATTATTGCTATTGATATGTCATTGTATTCGTCTGTATTAGTTGTTAAATACCCTCTTGAAAAAATTTCGCAGTGACCTTCATGAGGTCAACTGAGAACTGATAGATTTTTTCGCTCCTGGAGATCCCAGGAACGGGCAATAGATTACTCCAACTGCGCCCTGCTGAGGGAGTAAGACCTCCCAATGAATGCCCAGCAGAGGACATTAAACATTTGGTGTTAAATGACCTACAATGGTTGATATGCCATAAAACCCAACCAAATCATATCCTATATATTTGACATATATGTTAAAAAGGGGATTTGCTATTAAATAACATACAATGGTTGATATGCCATAAACACAATCAAACCAAATCCAATATATCTAATATGTATGTATAAAAAGGATTTGGCATCAAATAACCTACAATGGTTTTGCCCAGTCGCTGGGGCTGTAGAATATACCGACTGCTTCTCTGCAGAGGGGTAAGAACCCCCGCCAACGAGTGTCCTGGATATGACACTAAACAATCTGATGGTGAGGTTCCAGCAATGCTGGAGCTTTGGGGAATGTGGAGTACCCCTTTATTGCCATCGCTCCCAGGTCCACTCTGGCCCGGAGTGGTAGCACCTGATAAGGGTCCTATCTATTGGTTAAATAGAACAAAACCATGCTTCTTTCATTATACTGATTTTTGCATTTAAACTGCGTATTTATGCTAAACTGAATTGTTTAAAATAGAAGTTTCGACATTGGAACTGCGTACTAGTGCTGAACTGAATTGCTCGAAATAGAACTGTTTTTGACGTCTAAACTGTGTACTTATGCTGAACTGAATTATCTGAAATAAAACTGTCTGACATTTAAATCTGTGTATTGCCCTGTCAGCTTGGGTTGTAGAATACACTGACTGCACCTCTGCAGAGAGGTAAAAAACCCCTTCCTACCGAGTGTCCTGGATATAACACTAAACAATCTGATGGTGAGGTTCCTGCAGTGCTGGAGCTTTGGGGAATGCTGAGTACCCCTTCATTGCCATCGCTCCCAGGTCCACTCTGGCCCGGAGTGGTAGCACCTGATAGGGCCCCATCTATGGGTTAAATAGAACTAACAGCATACTTATGCTAAAATGAATTGAGTAAACTGAATAGCTTGAAATAGAAACGTTTTCGACAATTAAACCGTACTTACACTTAAACTGCATGCTTATGCTAAACTGAATTATTTGAAATGGAACTGTTTTCGACATTAAAACTGTATTTACACTTAACTGAATTATTACATATAACTGCTTGAGTAGTTTGAAGTGGAAATGTTTTTGACAAATAAACTGTGTACTAATGCTAAACTGAACTGTTTTCAATAGAACAGATTATTTACATAAAAATGGATTTGGCGTTAAATAACCTACAAAGGTTGATATGCCATAAAACCAAACTACAATGGTTGATATTCCATTAAACTCAATCAAATATTTAATATATATGTATGAAGAGGATATGGCATTAAATAACCTACAATGGTTGATATGCCATAAAACCAAACCAAAACAAATCTTATATATTTAATATATATGTATAAAGAGAATATGGCATTAAATAACATACAATGGTTGATATGCCATAAACCCAATCAAACCAAATCTTATATATTTAATATGTATGTATAAAGAGGATATGGCATTAAATAACCTACAATTGTTAATATGCCATAAAACCCAATCCAGCTAAATCGTCTCTATTTAATATACATGTATAAAGAGCATTTGGGATTAAATAACCTACATGGGTTGATATGCCATAAAACCCAACCAAACCAAATCATATATATTTAATGTATATGTATAAAAATATTTGGCATTAAATAATCTGCACTCCTTGAAATACCATTAAACGAAATCAATCAATCGCTGCAAGTGTTTCAGTTCTTTCATTTTTAACCACGAAGAGTCTACAGATCCAATCGCATTTTTTTTAGACTCGAATACATATTGACAAGTACAGACAACTATAAACAACATTACATGCAATTGCTAATGATTAAATTTTTGAAAATCTATGTGCCATTTGGATTTGATATGAATTTAATCATTAATTGAAATAAAATTTGGTAGTCACAAACATGTAAAACAGCTAATTAGACACTTTCACTATGAAACTTGACTATTCTGCCTTGAAACAAAATGTAACCGTTCCAAACATCTAGATAAACAAAGAATACACTCTCCCAAGTCTGATGAAAACACATAACCCAGGTGCTTTATATATATATATATATATATATATATATATAGGGTAATATTCGGTCAGGTTAAACCAGAGTTTGGAGTAATTCCGTCAGGACAAGAAAATCATTCAAGAGCTGAACATTTAAATTTTCCTGATAGAGAGCTCAATGTAATTTATTACAGAGCAATATTTCTTTAAGAAAAAAACCAAAGACCGGTTAATTCAGGATTATAAATTTATTTCCATCCCGTATTTTCAGTTTCTGGTGTGAACCAAAAACATGAAGAAAAAATTAATACAGGACTTCTTCAGACTCAATGGATAATTAATTAAAATTAAAATGAATTTTGATTTTAATTAATTATCCATTGGGTCTGAAGAAGTCCTGTATTAATTTTTTCTTCATGTTTTTGGTTCACACCAGAAACTGAAAATACGGGATGGAAATAAATTTATAATCCTGAATTAACCGGTCTTTGGTTTTTTTCTTTAAGATATATATATATATATATATATATATATATATATATATATATATATGCTGATGGAGTAGTGAATCCATTGTTTGTATAAAAATATCTTTTGATCAAAGAGGCGTTAAAAGGTCTTTACACACACACACACACACACACATATATATATATATATATATATGTATGTATATATATATATATTTGTTCATATGCATCTCATTCTAAACATCTATCTATCTATCTTTGTCGGTTCAATTCTACCAATTCTATCTATTAGAATATGTTCATATCTATCTATCTATCTATCTATCTTATTTACTAACCGCTCCCCTCGATCAGGTCAATTTTAAAGCGGAGTTTAACAGGTTTGGATTCAGAGTTTTCCTTCTCCTAGACTAGTTGCCTCACCAAGGCTGAAGAAACCAGTTCGCCCTACTATTTACCCAAAGCTGGAGGGAGAATAATTGGATTCATACCTTTCCCAAGGGTATTATTGCTATGTGAAATGTAATCAGCCGCGTCCAGGGTTTGAACTCGTGGCAGCATGTCCATTTCTTACGACGATAACCATTACACCACAAACATCTCCTGATAATAGACTGTCTATTATCAAGCTTTGCGGGACCATCGGAATACTTACTTCAAATCATATTATCGTGTATAGATTATTAATAATAGATAAGAATACTTGAAACTAAGAATACACTCACTTATACCCTGAAAAGGTAATATACAAACCGTGTCCATTTCCTAGGACGGTAACCATTACATCACCGCCACCACCCCCTCTCTCTCTCTCTCTCTCTCTCTCTCTCTCTCTCTCTGTTTTAAAATACAGCGACTGCATCTCTGCAGAGGAATAAGACCCCTTACCAAAGAATGTCCTGTTTATGACACTAAACGAACAGATGGTGAGATTCCGGTAATGCTAGAGCTTTGGGGAATGCAGAATACCCCTTTAATGTCATCGCTCCCAGGTCGACTCTGGCACGGAGTGGGAGCACCTGATAGAGTCGTATCTATGGGTCAAATAAAACTGTTTGACATTCACTGTCTGTAAACAAATGGCTTGGGATAGATTGAATTAATTGGAATAGAACTGTTTGGTCATTTAACAGGGTGTAAACAAATGATTGATATTTAATTGAATTGTTGGGGCTAAATAGCTATATAACAGTATGAAAACAAATGATAAATATTAAATAAAACAGAAATAAATGGAATTATTTACCTGAGAAAAAAATAACCTCAGTCTCATTTAAAAATGTTATCTACAATATGTGTTTAAAAATCATATATTTAGTATATACGTTTAAAGAGGATTTAGCATTAAATAACCTATAAGGGATGATATACCAAAAAACACCCAACAAAACCAAGTCCTATTTAGTTAATAAATATGTATAAAGAGGATTTGGCATTAAATAACCTACAATCATTGATATGCCATAAAATCCAACCAGATCATATCATATATATTCAATATATATGTATGGAAGAGGACTTGGCCTTGAATAACCTACAATGGTTGATATGCCATTAACCAAACCAAACCAAACCACACCTTCTTGTAATGTATGACCCCCAAATTTTTAGCCAAAAAAAGGTGCTTTATAATATATTACACGTAATGAATAGACCCTAACTTTTGGCTACAAAAATATTTCTTCAACATCCAATGACATAAAGAGAAAACATCCAAACATTTATTCATACTTTCAAAATTACTGTAATATAATAAAAATCAATGCAATTACTATAAATAAACAATGTAGTCTAGACCATGATGTAGCTTACCAGGCTTACTAAGCAACTAGAAATGTAATAAAACCTATATAATTAGCCAAGGTTTCCCGTTGCTGAAGATGAGACTATATCAATAATATACCAATAAACAAAGAGATGCTGTTTACATTGTTGGCATTCATTCATCAAATTGATTTTCACTTAATTGCAATATAATATATTTCTGTTCGTCGAACCCAAAGTTTTTAATGTTATCCCAACTTATACCTAAGCAAAAGTCGCCCAGTCGGCTGGACTTGTAGAATACATTAACAGCATCTCTGCAGAGGGCTGAAGCCCTTTCCCTCCAACGAGTATCCTGATATAATACTAAACAATCTGATGGTGAGGTTCCAGTAATGCTGGAGCTTTGGGCATGTAGAATGCTCCTTCGCTGCCATCACTCCCAGGTCCACTCTGGCTTGGAGTAATAGCACTTGATAGGGTCTTGTCTATGGGTCAAATAGAACTCAACTGGACAGTTTTTGCATTTAAACTGCGTATTTATGCAAATCTGAATTGTTTGAAATAGAACTGTTTTGACATTAAATTGTGTGTAAACAAAAACTGTATTTATGCTAAACGGAATTATTTGAATTAGAACTGTTTGACTAAACTGAATGGCTTGAAATAGAGCTGTTTATGTGAACTAACCGGACTTTGGCCTAGCGGTTAGAGTGTTCGCAAATGCCCCGGGAGACCTGGGTTCAATCCAAGGTCGAGTCATACCAAAGACTCAAAAAATGGTACTTGGTGCCTCCTTGCTTAACACACAGCATTATAAGGTACGGATCAAGGGTAAAGTGGAGCAATCCCGGGAAGGAGTAGCGCCCTCCCCTACACCTTGGTGTAGTAAGTATCGAAAAGGGAGCATTCGGGTCACCCTCGACTATGGTCGCCAACTTTACTTATTTGTATTAAAATGGATTTGGCATTAAATAACCTACAAAGTTTGATATGCCATTAAACCCAAACAAATAAACCTAAGCCTTGAGTTTTAATTAAATTAATAAAGTTTTTATGTACTATTTATATCATTTGTACACATTGTAAGCACAAGTTTTATTCGTAGTAAACAATGTTAAGTAAAAAATCTATTATCTTAACTAATTGCCTTTGTTTATGTAATGACTATGTGTGTCCAGGTAGGATCGAAGTTACAGCAATCTTCGGCTAAAATCAATGTATTCTAGGCCTTAGTGTTGGCCATTTTTAGACACACTCTACCCTAATTAATTACAAAGCATATAAAATAAGTTTCAGTTGGCGCAGAAATCTAATTCACATAGAAACCATCTTTTAAGTCTCCAGCTGGCCGCCCTGAGACCAATGGATCCCATCAGATTTTTAGAAGTCTTTTATGTAATATCAGATTTGGTTTGGTTTTATGACATATCAACTGTTGTTGATTATTTAATGCCACATCCTGTTTTTACAAATGTATTAAATATGATTTGTAAACACATTTTTTAAAGACACACAGTTAAATGATCCAACAGTTCTATCTTTAACGATACAATTTAACATGTGTCAATACAGTTAAATGGTTCCAAGTATTGCTATGTATCAGAAACAACTCAATTAAACATCAGTCATTTGTTCACACATAGTTAAATAATCAAACAGTTCTTTTTCTAACAATTCAATTTAGCATAGGTCAATAAATTTAGATGGTTCCAAGTATTGCTATGTATCAGTAACAGTTCAATTAAACATCAGTCATTTTTTATACACAAATAAATGATCAAACAGTTCTATTTCTAACAATTCAATTTAGCAAAAGAAAATAAAGTTAAATGGTTCCAATCACTGCTATCAGTCACTAACAACTCAATTAAACATCAGTCTATTGTTTATACACAAATAAATGATAAACAGTTCTATTTCTAACAATTCAATTTAGCTATGGTCAATAAAATTAAATGGTTCCTAGTATTGCTATGTATCACTAACGATTCAATTAAACATCAATTAGTTGTTTATACACAGTTAAATAATCAGACAGCTCTATTTCTAACAATTCAATTTAGCATTGGTCAATACAATTAAATGGTTCCAAGTATTGCTATGTATCAGTAACAGTTCAATTAAACATCAGTCAATTGCTTATACAGAAATAAACGATCAAACAGTTCTATTTCTAACAATTCAATTAAACATCAGTCATTTCTAAAACCCCAGCCAACTGGGTTCATCATTACATGTAGTCGTTCATAACTCGAGAATATATGGTATACATATTCAATTTATTCATTTATAATTGTATCATTGGAAAGAATAATATCAGAAAGTTTTTGATTGATGGGGATAGCGTCTGTGTTTTTAAGCGCCACCAATATAATTGTAATACACACACACACACACACACACACACACACACACACACACACACACATATATATATATATATATATATATATATATATATGTGTGTGTGTGTGTGTGTGTGTGTGTGTGGTAGAAACGCTGGCGTAAAAGTCAGCCGGGTTTGTCTGTGGATGACTATATATAACAGGTACTATTACTCCGTGTTAGAGTGGTTCTGGTAGTAATGACAATAAGGGGTACTCCATGCTCCCCAGACCTCCCGATCTGGAGCCTCATCTCCGTTAAAAAGGATGCAGTTGACATATCAGCAACCGCTAAAAAAGTTTATTTTTTGTCCTTTTAGCTTTTCTATTTATCATGACGTATGAAGACGGGATTTTATTGGTTTTATATTTATCTCACGATCAATACTTGTAAAATATCGATTTAAGTGTATAAATAATTCAGCCAAATCAGGAAGAAAAGAGGTATCTTGAATTTCTTTTTTTTTTTCTCTCTGATATTTGATCACGCGCCATTTATAGCGCCTGAAGACTAATACCATAAAATATGCATAGATAAAAGAAAGGTTGTAGCAACTGCAAGGCAAAACGGAAACTATACTGGCGCTACCTAATGTCTGCAGTCGCTACTTACGCCTCATAAATATTTTCAGAGATAAAGGACATGTGAATGAACAAATGTAGTAATACATTAATGTAGCAATACTATCCCTCTATTTATCTATCTTTGTATATATATATATATATATATATGTAAAAAAAAATTCTTTTTTTTGTTGGTAGTCCAAAGAAAGAAAAAAGTAAATATTTCAAAACGAATAGGTCCACAACGAGATTTGTACTTTTTATAGAATCACTTCTTTCGTTATTACATACGTGTATGCTTCAACTAACGAACCTACACGAATGAGTTCGAGTCTCTTTGTGTGCCCCTTTCATATGGCCTTGTGCCACATATATGACTTCAGCAACAACTGGAAACACGCACGTATGTAAGAACGAAATAAATAACTCCTAAAAATGCAAATCTTTTAGTGGACCTATCCATTTTAATATATATATATATATATATATATATTTGATTTATTAGACCTCCCTCCAAATCAGATTTGGGAAGTCCGACGATTCAAACCTATCTCCTCCTCTCTCTGTCAGTCTATGCCTCCCTCTCTCTCTATAGCTCTCTCTCCCTCTCTCATCGTTACAGTTGGATGAAATGGACACGGTGATCTGAGTTCAAATTCTGGGTGGTACTGTTTGCATTTCCAGTAACGCTCACAAACTTGGGAAAGATATGATTACAATTATTCTCCTTCTAACCATGAGAAAACAGTAGGGTAGACTGAACTCTTTCACCTTAGTATGGCAACTGGTCTAGGAGAAGGAAAACTCTTAATTCAAACCAGAAAAATTCCGCTTAAAAAGTTGACCATGTGTCACATCCTGCGTGCACACGGAAGAGTTTGCCACACACACACACACACACACACACACACACACACACACACACGCACATATATATATATATTTATATATACATTTATATATATGTGTGTGTGCGTGTGTGTGTGTGTGAAGATTTTATAATTGAAACAGAATCCAATGATACTGATGAAAAGACTTTATATAATAATTATCGTTAAAATTAAAAGCTTAAAGAATGAAAGGGATAGCTAAGCGGTTTTGCATCTCATTGTTCAGAGTTATTATCGAGGTGATTAAAAAATGGAAAATGGACGAAAAAAAAAAGGGGAAGGAAGAATAGCCACAGAAAAGAGAGAAAAATCAGGAGTGGGTTTATTAGATTGAAACTAGATGAAGTCCAGGCAAACATTCCTTCGTGCCTCTAAGTTCTCTATCTTGAGCAAGTTGCACTCTTTATTTCAGTCGAAAAGTTTAGAAAGTGTTTTCATTAGGTCCAGGCGGCCATCACTCTGAAAACAGAAGGAATGTTTATTAGGACTTAAAATACGAGGATCATTAAATAAGTTTCCAGGCTTTTTTCGTATGGGCAGTTTTATTGATATTACACTCATGAAACTCTAGTCCCCTCCGAAGTAATCTCCTCCGGCCGCAATGCACTTGTTGTACCGTTCCAACAACTTCTGGAGGGCCCCACGGAAGTCCTCTTGTGTGAGCGTGTCAATGACCTTCTGTAGCATTTTTTCCAAGTTTAAACAGAATTTTATTGCATATCGTTCTTCTAAAGTGTCCTCACATCCAGATTGCATTTTTGAAATTCACCAGCTGTGACAATCAGGCTTTAGTAAGGTGTATTCCAATTGCTGCTGGAGCTGTTCATTTGAACCTGAAATCATAAATATTTGTCAGTCGTCTAATAAGATGTATAGCAATAACATAGTGAATTTTCAAGAGTCTACGACAGTCCTAAATGCCTGTATATAAAAAGTCTGGAAACTTATTGAAGCACCACGTACTTTCTATCGAACTCTCCCCTAATTTTATCCCTTTTCTATTCCTGTTCTTTATTCTTTTTTCTCTATCCTCCATTTTTAATCACCTCGATGATAGCTCTAAACAATGAGATGCGAAAACGGTCAACTTGTCTTTTCAGTTTTTTATCTTTTTGATTTTCACCATGAGTAATACATATGGTCTTTTCAACGCTATTTATTAAATTTTGTACCACTAATCAAATTTTCATATATATATATATATATATATATATATATATATATGGAGATTTTATCCGACTTCCCACCAAGTCAATATTTGACTTAAAATTATTTCTGACTTGGGGGAATATATATATATATATACAGAGAGTGACAAAGTGAGAGAGAGAGAGAGAGAGAGAGAGAGAGAGAGAAAGAGTGTGTGTGTGTGTTTGTAAAAGGGTGAGAGAAAGAGATTGATTTAAAGTGAGAAAAGGAAAGAGAAATTAATTTACTGTGAGAAGAGAGAGAGAGATAGAGAGATAGATAGATAGATAGAGAGAGAGAGAGATGGTTTTATGGATAAATTTAGTTATCGGTTTCAGTGTGTCCATATCACTGTCTACAATAAATGGATTAAAACTGATTTCAACATGGCTCTCTCTCTCTCTCTCTCTCTCTCTCTCTCTCTCTCTTTCTCTCAGTATATATGTACTTTATCCCTAATCACGAGCAGGACCCACACAAGGTGAATTTTTAGGCGGAGTGTGACAGCTTTGAATTCAGAGTTTTCCTTCTCCCAGACAGGTTGCCACAGCAAGGTTAAAGGGCCCAATCATCCCTACTACGAGGATCATTAAATTAGTTTCCAGACTTTTTTCCTATGGGCACTTTTATTGATGGTACACACATGAAACACTACTCCCCTTCGAAGTTATCTCCTCCGGCTGCAATACACTTGTTGTACCGATCCAACAACTTCTGGAAGGCCCCATGGAAGTCCTCTCGTTTGAGCGTGTCAATGACCTTCGTCACAGCTTCTTTCATCTTCTCAATTGCCTCATAACGGCAGCCTGTGAGCTTAGGGAATAACCAAAAGTCACAGGGAACAAGGTCTGGACTCTAGGGAGGCTGAGGAACTGTATTGATGCCCATCTTGGTCAAATAGTCTGTGACAAGGATGGAGTTGTTGACTGGTGCATTATCCCGGTAGAAATGCCACTGAGCCGATGTGAAGAGTGCTGGCCTCTTCCGACGGAATCTCTTCCTGAACTCCCTTAAAACCTCAACATAGTAACCCTAACCCAATCAACTCTGGTGTATTGACTTCCTTACTCCTTCCACACCTCTCATCATCCCTTACAGACTTCCTGCCTTCCTTGAATCTCTTATCCCACTCAAGAACTGATGCTCGATTCATGCAAGATGCTCCAAAAGCAGTCTGAAGCATTCCATACATTTCTGTGGCATTTTTTCCAAGTTTAAAACAGAATTTTATTGCATATCGTTCTTCTAAAGTGTCCTCACGTCCAGATTGCATTTTTGAACATCATCAGGTGTGCCAATCAGGCTTTAGTAGGGTGTATTCTAATTGCTGCGGTAGCTGTTAATTTGAACCTGAAATCATAAAAATTGGTCAGTCATCTCATAGGATATATAGCAATAACATAGTGAACTTTCAAGAGTCTACGACAATTTCAAATGCTTGTACAAAAAAAGTCTGGAAACTTATTGAAGCACCACGTATTTAGCCATGACATGGTAGAAGAATATTTGGATTCTCACCTTTCTAAAGGTATAAGCACGATGTGAAATGCAAACTGCTTCATCCCGGACTCGAACTCGGCTTGCAGATTGATTTCCAATGACGGTAACTATTATACCCCGAACTCCCCCTCTCTCTATCTATATATATATATATATTTATATTTATGAGTGCTTGTGTGTGTTTTTCGTCGACGGAAAAGTTCATAGGCTGTCTAGGATACCTTCATGTAATGTGACTAAATGTAGTTTATTTTTCCAATAGCCCCTTTTATCCTACTTACCAACCCCTCCGCTCAGGCAGGATATGACACAAGGTTAATTTTTAAGCGGAGTTTAACAGGTTTGAATTCTGAGTTTTCCTTCTCCTAGACTAGTTACCTCACCAAGGTTGAAGAACCCAGTCTGTCCTACTATTTACCCATAGCTGGAGGGAGAATAATTGGATTCATACCTTTCCCAAGGGTATTAGTGCTATGTGAAATGCAATCAGTCTCGTCCAGGATTTGAACTCGTATCGTCGTGTCCATTTTTACGACGATAACCATTACACCATACCCCTTTTATGGTCCTCAGATTTCCTCCGTCAGTGTTGAAATGCATGGATGTCATTGGTGTAAAAGATTAACAGCAGATATGACGTCATCATACAAACTTTTGATTCCCCTCTCACACACACAAACACACACGCACACACGCACACATATATGTGTGTGTGTGTGTGTGTGTGTGTGTGTGTATCATCATGGCGTGCCGCTGGCATGGATTTTCCTGACCCTCTCCCGCCATTCGTCTCTATCTTCCATCTCTTTCGGTTTGTCTTCTATGCAAATTCCTGTATCTGGGCAGAGCTGTTGTAAATAGGTTCTAGCTGGTCGTCATAACCTTGCTCGTCCGTGTGAAGGGGCCCACAGGAATACATCGCTTGTTAGCTCGCTTTTACTTCTCCAGCAGTGTTCCACATGTCTTGCTCGTCTAGTTAGGGAGGTTTTCGAAATGGGTGGCAGGTGGCCGTACATTTGCTGCTTTGTGGGATGCTGCCTCCGGGACTTGTTCAATACAGCTTGCAGCATTCTTGTGTAACTGTCGTCAAGCTTTCTCTCCTTACACTTAGACAGCGTCCATGTGGTGCGTCCATACCCAGTATCGACCAGACCGCTGCTTGGAAGAAACTGCGCTTTATTTAATCTGATAGGTTTAACTTCCATATGACCGATAGTCTATCAATGGCTGCCCATGCTTTCGCCAGTCTCGTGTTGATTTCTTTTTCAGTAGATGAGACGCTGCTTCCGAGGTAGGTGAACTTGTCCACAAGTTTCATGAACTTCGGTTTGTCTACGTTGACATGAAGGCATATGCCAGCAGCTGCACGTTCCAGACTATGTAGCAAACTTGGCGGGTGAATTAGCTATAAGCGCTATGTCATCAGCGTAGTCCGCGTCCCTAATTGTTTGTGCGGGGTATCTTCTGCTTCTTTCCTTTGCCAGCTTAAAACCGTTTTCTTTCATTAAATCATTAAAGCACGTAGTCTAGGAAGATAATAAACAGCTATGGGGCTAATGTGTCTCCTTGTAGCACACCTGCTACAATGTCGAAGTAGTCTGTCTCCATCTGATAAGCGGACTTTTACTTTCGTATATTTATATAGCATCATTATGTCAGCGACGGTTTCTCTGGGGTGACAGTAGGCGGGAAGTATTTGTTCTATCTTCCATCTGTGTATAGATCACATGCATTGGAGAAGTCGAAAAATAATTGTGTTGCCTTGAGGTTTTTTGCATGAATAGCTTCTTGAATTCGACGGATAGTCAAAATTTGCAGAGGAATAAGGAGTGTCCTGTTTATGACACTCAACAATCTGATGGTGGAGCTTTTGGAAATGCAGAGTACCCCTTCATTGCCATCGCACACAAGCCCACTCTGGTCCGGTGGGGTAGCAGCTGATAGAGTCCTATCTATAAGTTAAATAGAATTGTTTGATCATTTAACTGTGTGTAGACAAATGACTGATGTTTAAATGAATAAGTCAAAATAGTCAAAATTTGTGATGTTGATCGATTTTTCTAAAAGCCATTTTGGTTCTTTCAGAGAATTTTTCTCAATTTCAGGTTCAATGTGGTTGAGTGGCAGAGCATTGTAGATCTTGGCTGCTATGGGTTTAAGGCTTATACCTCGGTATTTCTTGGCTACTTCGTGATCACCCTTCTTGGAGAAAGGGAGGATGCATCCCTTTGTCCATCTATCAATTGTGTTCTGGTTATACACAGAGATGCAGTATCGGAGCAGTATGTTGTCGAATTTCCTTGTTGTCCATACTTCTGGGGTATTTCATCAAGCCCTGTCGCTTTCCTATTTCTAATATTTCTTCGTACTACGTCGAGTTCTTCTTGCGTAAACTGTCCTAGTTTCGTGTCTAGTGGATTGCTCATGGTTTTCGTGATAGGATCATCCGTAACTTTGGGGATTTTCCCAGAAGATTCTTGAAATGTTGTTTCCACAAGTATATTCGTTCTTCTTGGCAGGCAGCTTTATATATATATATATATATATATATATATATATATATATATATATATATATATATATTCAGTATCTGCTTTAGTCTATCAATCTCCTTATCTACCCCTGTCACCGTTTTACAATTTACATAGGAATACTTTTTCTCACGATGTAAAAGAGGCATTATGTTTAATGGCGGGTCTTACACTTCCAATCATCTCATGCGATGTCAGTTAGCCAATCAGAAGCTTCCTTGGTGATGACTCTAATATCAATTCTTGGTTCTCCAAAAGTCTTCTAAGAGTTCCTGCTGTCTAAATTCTTCCTCTAATTCCTTGTTCTCTTAACATTTTCTCAAAGGTTCTTGTAATTATTCTTAGGTTTCCAACAAGGATTCATACAACTGTCACCTTTATATTCACAGTTTTTTGTTACGTACTCCTGAATTCTTATGTGATCTGCTGGAATTACAAAGTTTGCAAGTTGACTATTAAAAAAAACGAGTTCCGGGCTTTAAGCCGCAAAATTCACTGAGAATTTATAACTATTAATATCATTGCTTTTTGTCGCGGCATTTTGAATCACAATATTCAGAATCACTACATTCTGAATCAAAATATTCTGATTGGGAACATTCTGAATAACAACAATCTGAGTCACAATATTTTCTTATTTGAGGGTGACCCGAAAGCTCCCTTTTCAATAGCTACTATACCGAGGTGTAGGAGAGGGCGCTACTCCTTTCCCTGGATTGCTCCTCTTTACCCTTGAACCTTACCTTATAATACTGAGTGTTAAGCAAGGTGGCAGCAGCTACCATTTTTTGAGTCTTTGGTATGACTCGACCTGGGATTGAACTCCAGTTATACAGTCAAAATATTCAGATTCACAATATTCTGAGTCGAAACTTTCTGAGTCACAATCCACCAAGGTGCTTTCAGGTATACTCTCCTTCATCTATAAAAAAATTTGGCCTATTAGGAATATGATGAAAGAAATAAAAGTTAGAATAAATTTTCATTTCTACAACTAGAGTCAAAGGTTTTGCAATATTTTGGTAGTACTTGCTAGACTGCGGCCCTTACATCACGTGACCAAAGCAGTCCAAGTCACCTGTTATTCTTACGGCAGTATTACGGTCATTGGTGCGCTAACACGTTGTGTTTCACTCCATCACCGAGCGAATTAAAATCTTCTTATATTTAATAAAAAAAATTTGGAGTTGAGATTTAGATTTAGGGAAGCAGACGATTATGTAGAGACTCAAGCGAAAAAACTGTAACATATTGACCTTCGACCGAGCCGTCAATCAAGAAACAATTGCATCCGGTCGAAGATACCGACCTGTGGACGGGTTGAATTCGGTGCAGATGCGACGCCCACAGAAAGCAGGTGGACGGCAAACTATTATATAACCAGGTGCCACAGACGATTTGGGTTAGTTGGATTTCGAGTTGCAGTTCCAATTGGAGATAAAATGCCAGCGTGGGAATCAGCTTGCAGATTGAGGGCTTGCAGCCCTCAGTGACCCCCGGTTGAGCAGGCCAGCAGAATGAGAAAGAAGTGCTGCTATGGTCAGAGGAACTTAGGGTCAACATGTAGCAGTCTCTCTCCGTCTCCAACTCACCTCTCACACATACCAACATCAAACCTTTCGCAACCCTTATGCAACCCTTTCGAGATTAAAATGTGAGAGGTATATTTTTATAAAGAAGTGTGCTCGTTCGTTCATTGAAGTCGTCATTATGTTTCTGCTTACATCTGCATGTATATGAGAATACAACAAAACAACTCCTCATCATTATGGTTGGGCTTCAATTTAAAAACGAAGGAATCTTTCATCCATCGACTTCGCAAAACCATCACCCTCTCATAAGAATGAACTTGAAACAGCCAAAGTAAACGTGTGTAGGGGGATATTTATCCAAATTCCCACCAAGTTATATTTGACATGAAACTATTTCATTGTGGAGCACACATGACTCGAGATTCATGAGTTGTCGTCACAAAAATTCTTGTTTTCCACGGCATTTCCCATTTCGGGACGCCTCACGCGCCAAGCAATAAACTTAACTCTGTTGGGTTGGTAATGCCTGGGGGTGGGTAAGACTCTTGAAATCAATGTGTGTGGGTTTTTGTAACGAGTCTCTTTTTTTTTGTCACTGAGATCAAGTGACAAGCTCTTTTATGATCTCGACTTTTCTGTAACATTCTTTCCCAGAAACCTTTTTCGAAACGAATAAATTCTACTAAGCTATATTTTCGCAGTAATATTTAGTTCCAAGCAATCTTTTTAAGACTGCAGACTCGGCTTATTTTAATATTTTCGTATTGATTTTCTTCTATCTTTTCACAAACAGACTTTAGGTTCAAGTTTGTTCAGAAATGATCCAAATTATCTTCTAAAGTACTTTCATTTTCGAGTGTAAAGCTGAGATCGTATTGTATTGAACTCAGTATAAGACGGATCTTTGAAAAGTCAATGGCGTAGTGGTTAACGAGCTGGACTGAGAAGTCGGAGTAAGTGATTTTGAACTCCAGTCATGCTATTTCATTCACTTTTGAAAGAATACCCTTTAGAAAGGAATGAACCCCCTTATTCCCTTATGGGTTAAACAATACCACTACTGTTTTTCTACAAGGATGGCTTTGGCTTTAAATCATCCGCAAAAGTTGATATGCCATTAAACAAATAGAACGAAGACTGAAACTAAAGAGGGATCTAATGTCGATTAGCTCAGTAATATTTTCCAATGTCATAACGAAAAAGAAGAAGTCAATAACAATTTGAATATGTCGATTGTATCTCCTAAAGTGTGTGTGTGGGGGATACTGACAGTGTATTCTACGCCCCGCTGACACAAGCGAATTCAGAAAGGAATGAAAGATTTTAATTAATTTTATTGATTAAAAATGGGAGGCTCACCGTGGTAGTAGACCCCACAGAATTATTCAGCAGTTGTAAATCAGACAGGAAATTGCTTTATGTTATATATATATATATATATATATAGGCAGAAAGTTTTAAATCTAATAAGAGATCTCTAAGATGTGCAATTTTTGCCAAGTCACACACACACACACACACACATATATATATATATATATATAATGAGAATACTGGCATCATTTCCATTCATAATCTGCCTTGATTATGTACTTGCAACGTCTATAAATCTATTAGATAAATGTGGTTTCACGCTAAAAATGTCAAGAAGACGTTATCTCGCAAGAAGAATTTCTCACGTAGACTGTTATATTCTCATTTACAGCATCATAAAGACACAATAACAAAGACAGACGCACGTAGAAAGACGCAGGAAGACTTCTTTACAATTATATTTACCTCTCACTTTATTTGTAAGGTTCGAAAAGGTTGTGTGGGGTTTTACTGTGAGAGGGAGCTGGAGATAACTGCAATATTTTGACCCCTCACTCTTATGGCCGTCACGTTGTGTCTTTCTTGTTCTTTAGTGCTGCTCAACCGGAGGCCTAGGGCCCACTGCTGGATGTAGGGTTTCTTTATTGCATCTTATCAGCATCTTCCCTGGACCCCAAACTCCATCGGGGTATCCGAGGGCCCCCTCAGTCGGGTGTGGCTTTCCCTACCACACCTCCCTCCAACTGTCTGGAACTCTACTGGCAACTGCTCTGGCTCGTCGGTCAACTCAGTTATATAATCGTTCGACGCCCACTCGATCTTTGAAATCGAATGTTTAATCGTCATCAAGCGGAAATAACTGTCATGCAGTTCAGAGGCCACTCTCTTCCAGTGCATCACTCTGTAGTGTACCTTGGGAATTTTTCTTGCTCGTCCCATTTCATCAGCCAATTTCCGCCCACGCGATTTCCTCTCATAACTGGCATTAGAATGTGTCACTTCCTTCCGGTGCATCACCTTGAATAGCATTTTTGGCCGGGTCAAAAGGTCAAAACACAACAAGACTACGCAGATGATCCAGTGCGTTCTGGTCATAAAATTCTGAGTCACAATACTCTGAGTCACTGCATTTTGAGTCACAATATTTTGAGTCACAATATTTTGAGTCAAAATATTCCGAATCGAAACTTTCTGAGTTACAATCCTCCAAGCTGCTTAAAAGAAACACTGTCTTGGAAGCAGTGTCTCATCAACCGAGAAAGTCATCGACATACGGCTAACGAAGGCATGGGCAGCTATCGATAGGCTATCGATCATATGGAAATCAGACCTGACTGATAAAATGAAACGCAGTTTCTTCCAGGCAGCGGTCGTATCGATACTGCTGTATGGATGCACTACTTGGACGCTAACTAAACGGCTGGAGAAGAAGTTAGACGGCAATTACACAAGAATGTTACGAGCAATATTGAATAAGTCCTGGCGGCAACACCCCAAAAAGCACCAACTATACGGCCACCTGCCTCCCATCACGAAAACTATCCAAGTTAGACGAGCCAGACATGCAGGACACTGCTGGAGAAGCAGGGACGAACTCATAAGAGATGTAATCCTATGGACCCCCACATATGGCCGAGCAAAAGCAGGACGACCAGCTCGAACATACCTACAGCATCTAATAGAGGATGCGGGATGTAGCCCTGAAGACCTGCCGGAAGCAATGGACGATAGGGAGGGGTGGCGAGAGAGGGTCAGGGATATCCTTGCTGATAGCGCGACATGATGATGATGATGATGATGATATTAACTGTTGCTACAAGACAGTTTTCTCAGTTCATAGAATGAGGATAGAGAAATTTGAGAGCATTTTTTAAATCGGGTTCTCATTTACCTATCAAAAATTCTAATAGAAATTATTAGGCTTTGTGTCCAGATAAACAGCTTTTTATACAAAAAATATTCTCAAAATACCTTCAATATTAAAGCGTGTAATTGCGTGAGTCAGAAGTTTTGCAATATTTTGATAGTACAAGAAAGTTTGTGGCAGGTATATCACAAGACCGAAGCAGTTCAAGCTATGGTATGTACCTACTGTAGTTGGTGGTATG
Organism: Sepioteuthis lessoniana; assembly: GCA_963585895.1. Lineage (NCBI taxonomy): Eukaryota > Metazoa > Mollusca > Cephalopoda > Myopsida > Loliginidae > Sepioteuthis > Sepioteuthis lessoniana. The sequence goes on along the minus strand of OY757945.1, from coordinate 46,679,917 downwards.
GTGGTAGCTGGTGCGCTGACACGTTGTGAAGTGTAGACTAAAATAGGAAATGATGCTTTATAAGCTCGAACTCGGCCATAACCCCGCCGATAAAAACCAAAACCGTTTGTTGTGCGAAAAGTGGACACTGCTGGAGAAGTAGGGACGAGGTCATAAGGGATGTACTCCTATGGACCCCCACATAGCCGAACAAAAGCAGGAAGACCAGCTCGAACATACATACAGTAGCTATGTGAGGATACGGGATGTAGCCCTAAAAACCTGCCGGAGGCGATGAACGATTGGGAGAAGTGGCGAGAGAGGGTCAGGGATATCCGTGCTAGCGGCAAATGATGATGTTGGGGAATGCGATGAAAGAAATAAAATTTGAAATAAATGTTTACTTCCTCAACATTTTCCAGCCGAATCTTTGCTGCATAGCCTGGAGCAAGCAGTAAGAGCCAATAGTCTTTACTTTAGATATAACAGAGTCCCTGCTTTTTCATGAAGACAATTCCATCTCTTCATTAAATGACAAACCTCTAAAATTAGAGCACCTGTTCATATTCCTCGGTTGTTATATCTCATCTACTGAAAGCAATGTAAACATACGAATAGGTAAAATATAGACTGCTATTTACAGGTTAACCACATTTACCATCCCCCCTCCGCTCGGGCAGGATATGATACAAGGTCAATTTTTAAGCGGAGTTTAAGAGGTTTGAATTAACAGAGTTTTCCTTCTCCTAGACTAGTTGTCTCACCAAGGTTGAAGAACTAGTCTGCCCTACTATTTACCCATAGCTGGAGGGAGAATAATCGGATTCATATCTTTCCCAAGAGTATTAGTGATATGTGAAATGCAGTCAGCCTCGTCCAGGATTTGAACTCGTGTCGCCGTGTCCATTTCCTACGACGATAACCATTACATCACGGGCACCTCCTCTACACCACGAGCACCTCTACTATTTACAGGTTAACGCTTATATGAAACTCTGTTTTCTCTTAAAAAAATAAAACGAGAATAATTTCTGCCCTAGAATTAATTTTATTTATTTATTGCGGACTTCTTGTCGTCATCGTGGTATTTTTTTTGTTCTTTCTTCATTACTAAGTTTCGGTCAAATTTCACTTCTGGCCTTCTTCAGTTGATTAACCATGACCTCGGATAGGAATCACCTAAAGAAAGCCAGATGTGAAATTTGGCCGAAACGTAGTGAAGAAGAAACAACAAAAAAAAAAAAACTACCAAGATGAGGACAAGAAGTCCGCAATAAATTAAAAAAAAAATTAAATAATAATTTTCAGATTAAGAAGCCTCATCTCAAAAGGATTCCCGATAAAGACAATTAATTTCTGGCTGTTGGCATATGAGTACTATTGTATGATTGCACCATTTGGACTTTTACGAAACGTCTAAAGAAAAAGCTAGATAAGATAAAACGTGAATTCTCGATATCTATAAATCATTTGTAAAAGGAAACATTGTTTATATGTCTACTAACTTCTCAGTACAATCGCTGATATCATGAGTTACATAAAATCAAATAAAGAGGCGTATCTTATATTTATACAAATGCAAGGGGCACCCTGAATAATAATATTCATTTTCACGCGCACACACATATATATATAAGCAGTAATTTTACTGAACTGGACACGTAACAACGTTCATTGATCAGTTAGTATATCCGTGGAGTTTTTGAGTGGTATCTAAAAGACTATAAAAAGACCTTTCGGAAGACCTCCACGGCGATGGGAAGATGAATTGCCAAGCGAATCAAACCAACATCGATAAAAAGAGCAAAACCAAGAACCAAATAGAAATGAGATCACCAAAGAGGGAAAAACCAGAGGGCCTCTCCAATAAGTAAAAATATGAGGTATAAGATAGATAGATAGATAGATTATCTTTATTACAGGTTTCAAGAAATGAACAGGCACAGTTCAGGACGGTTGGCATTCTCTGTCTGTCTGTCTGTCTGTCTGTCAATTAATTCACTCTCTAGCTCCGTTGTTCCGCTTCAAATTCAAGTTTAGCATTTTGTGATCAGAGTTGGCTGTCTCTGTCTGCTTTCTTTCTCTCTCCCTCTCTCTCTTTCTCTCTGCCTTTCTCTCTCTCTACTAGTTATAACAAAGACTAATGTCGTCTACTTTCCAAGCACTTTTTGATTCAGCAATTAGAACTCGCGTTCACTTGGGTCAATGTCGTCAATTGATACTAACTAATTTCTTTCCACTCTCTGTACGGCTCGTGTAGTCTACGCACTGACTCTATATTGAATTTATAGCAGCTAAATCTAACCTAAATTCAACTTTTTATCGGCTCGTGCTGACTAAAAATACGAATAATAATTTAGTTTACAATATGTCTTAAAATGCTGTATACCACAACCGTAATGATCTCAGTCGCAATATACAAATTCAAATACCGGCGGACTCTGTTGTTTTCAGACCCGAACGGTTTATTAACTTCTGACTTCGGTTCTTCGACACGAGGAGAAAGAGACACAATTCTTACGATACTAACCATACCCAACGCGCGGCGCATCTTGTGATGTTTAAGATCTCTGTCGGTAGAGATCCGAAAAACCCAACTACATCTTCAACGGCCCAAATTCAACTCTCACATCAACAGCAGAAACTCAACTCTCAACGGACTCTTTTTCAAAATCCTCAAATTCTCAGAACCATCTTTTCTGGGCATGACCTCATCCATACTCCAGCCCTATTTCCTGTCTGGGGGTGATTGTCATATCCTTTGTGCGCGAGCGTAATCTGCACCAATTGACTATACACCAGGGCTCTTCACACGAATAGTTAAAAGCCCAACCAAACTGAATGATAGAATATAATTAACGAAAAACGATTAATATAAGAAAATCATTCCTTAATTATATAACGAAAACACATAATCTACATAATATTTAAAGCAAACATACGGATATGTTCACACAGAGATAAAGCAAGCTCACATAAGGAGAATCAACATCTTTATGAAGCACACTTTGCGGTAGATGATAGATCTCTGTAACGGCGTAAAACACATCACTTTGGACTATAGATGTATCTTAATTTCAGTCATCTCCTTCCGAAAATGGTAAAATAAGTGTCTGGAAGAAAAGTTAATTATATAGGTCCGGTGGACTTAAACATCTGGAAAAATACTACGTCTTATGTGGTCCGATGCTAGTCACAATCTTTGACTGTGGTCTTGGTTCCGTGGCTACGACATGCGTTTCCGGCTAGTTGGTTTATCATCTCAGTCTGTACCCACGTTGTGTTGAAAGATCCACAGAAGAGAGATGATACAATCAATCCGGAACTTCTTCTGATGATCGGGGTGGTTCGTTGGAACAAGTTGTCTGGTTGTTGGCAACTCACACACAAGAAAAACTCCCCGTTAACAATTAACAGCACCATATTGAAACGCAATGGTATAACAATTATATATATATGTATACATACATATGGAAATTTTTTCACTTTTGTTGTCTTTGAAAGACAGAAAAATGAGGTATCTGGTTAGTGCAGTCTTTCTATGTAACTCAATTTTTCGGAGACTAAGGTATTTGTTAGAAAGGTGTCAGTGCTGGGAGAGATTTCTTTTCTTATTTTAATGTCATTGGTATGGACATCGGATATCTTCTCCCATCTAACCCCATAACTTCTATTTTCATAGAGGATTTCCCTGGGAACAAACATTGCCGACTAGCTAACCAATCATTAATCATTTCGCATTCTTCAACAATTTTTTGACTTATCAGGCAATCAAATACTTTCATCTACATATCAGATTTGAATTAGTCATCCAATCAAACCACAATATAGGTGCTTAGTTAATTTAGGTTCCCAGCCCACGCATTGTGGTGGTGGTGGGGGGAGTACGTGGTGCCTTCAATATGTTTCCAGACTTTTTTTACAGGCATTTGAAATTGACGTAGACTCTTGAAAATTTAATATGTTATTGATATACATCTTATGAGATGACTGGCCAATTTTTATGATTTCAGGTTCAAATGAACAGCTACAGCAGCAATTGGAATACACCCTACTAAAACCTGATTGTCACCGCTGGTGAATTTCAAAAATGCAATTTGGACGTGAGGACATTTTAGAAGGACGATATGCAATAAAATTCTGTTTTAAACTTGGAAAAAAATGCCACTGAAACGTATGGAATGCTTCAGGCTGCTTTTGGAGCATCTTGCATAAATCGAGCATCAGTTTCTGAGTGACATAAGAGTTTCAAGGAAGGCAAGGAGTCTGTGAGGGATGATGAGAGGGGTGGAAGGAGTAAGGAAGTCAATACACCAGAGTTAATTGGACAAAGGTTAGGATTAAGGTTACTATGTTGAGGTTTTAAGGGAGTTTAGGAAGAGATTCTGTCGGAACAGGCCAGCACTCTTCAAATCGGGTCAGTGGCATTTCCACGACAATGCATCAGTCCACACCTCTATCCTTGTCACAGACTATTTGATCAAGATGGGCATCAGCACAGTTCCTCACTGTCTCTATAGTCCAGACCTTGGTCCCTGTGACTTTTGGTTATTCCCTAAGCTCAGAGTCTGTCTTTATGAGACAATTGAGGAGATGAAAGAGGCTGAGACGAAGGTTATTGACACGCTCACACAAGAGGACTTCCATGTGGCCTTGCAGAAGTTGTTGGAACGGTACAACAAGTGTATTGCAGCCGGAGGAGATTACTTCGAAGGGGACTAGAGTTTCATGTGTGTACTGTCAATAAAAGTGCCCATACGAAAAAGTCTGGAAACTTATTTAATGATCCTCGTATATTAATGGTTTTAAAATCTTTTTTAAAAACATTCCAATATACACTTTCTTATTATTGTTCTTGATTGCATTATGGTCGCAAAATATTTCTACTTTATATACAATATTTTCGTATTGACATTTACCCCTAAAGGGGCAATTAGTTTTATTAATACAATTGCACATTACATTGTTTATTCATGTTTTTTAGTGTTGCTTTTATTAATCCAATTAGCTATATTTGGCATGCAACGATAGCTTGATTTAACGTTGTTCTTGTTAAATATTTTTCTAAACTACTCGTAGGGAGGAAATTCTTCCATAATATCTTTGAAAAATTTTTACGATTGCGCCTCCCATTTGATTTATCAGAACATTCATTAATGGTTTTATATACATAGTTTTATATCCGCTATTTCTTTCGTGCTATTTCATCGTCATGTTTGTTTTGATGCTTTGGTTTTCTTTGTTTTAATGGCATCTCAACCTTTGTAGGTTATTTAATGCCAAAGCCATTCTTCTAGAAGAACAGTAGCGGTACTATTTAACCCATAGCTGGGAGGACAAGGGGATTCATACCTTTCCCAAGGGTATTTGACCGAAAGTGAACGTAATAGCGCGACTGGAGTACGAACTCGCTTACTACGATTCCGCAATCCATCGTTTTAACCATTACACCACGAGGACTCCCCCTGTTGGTTTTGAGTCATGATGCCATTCGGGATATGTTCAAAACCTGTTTAGGGTGACTGGACCCAAGAATCTTGGATTGATGTTACAGTCAGCCAGGTTTCGATCCCAGCTACTGGAAGCTAATATGTCTAGCCACACTGATGAGTTCTGATAGAACGAAACAATCTGTCTGTGGATGACAATATATATATATATATATATATATATATATATATTAGCTTCCGGTAGCTGGGTTCGAAACCCGGTTGACACCAACGCCGATCCAAGCTTCTAACCCTCAGCCATAAGGAGCCAGTAGCAGCGAAGCACAAAACACTACTGCATAGTTTAGAACAAGCAGCTGCAGGCATAGGCCTCTATGTTAATCAACACAAAACGGAATATATGTGCTATAATCAAACGGGGGACATCTCCACACTAGAAGGAACCCCTCTTAAACTAGTAGACAAATTCACTTACCTAGGAAGCAGCGTCGAATCAACCGAAAAGGACATCGAAACGAGGTTAACGAAAGCATGGACAGCTATCAATAGGCTATCGATTATATGGAAATCAGACCTAACCGATAAAATGAAACGCAGTTTCTTCCAGGCAGCTGTCACATCGATACTGCTATATGGGTGCACTACATGGACGCTAACAAAACGGCTGGAGAAGAAGCTACACGGCAATTACACAAGAATGCTGCGTGCAATCTTGAACAAGTCCTGGCGGCAACACCCCACAAAACACCAACTGTACGGCCACCTGCCCCCTATCACGAAAACTATTCAAGTTAGACGAACCAGACATGCAGGAAACTGCTGGAGAAGCAGGAACGAACTCATAAGTGATATACTCTTGTTGACCCCAACACATGGCCGGGCAAAAGCAGGACGGCCGGCATGAACATACATTCAGCAGCTATGTGAGGATACGGGATGTTGTCCTGAAGACCTGCCTAGGGCGATGAACGATAGAGAGGAGTGGTGAGAGAGGGTCTGGGATATCCGTGCTACCAGCGTGACATGATGATGATAATGATGAATCAAAATTACTATTGTTTACATACATCCGTTTAACGGATATATATATATATATATATATAACCGGTCTCATAAGGATTATAAATTTATTTCCATCCTATTATGGATATATATATATATATATATATATATATATATATATATATAGTAATAGAATATGTAAAGTTGGCGACCCTAGTCGAGGGTGACCCGAAGTCTCCCTTTTCGATAGCTACTACACCAAGGTGTAGGGAAGGGCGCTACTACCCTTGATCTGTACCTTATAATGATGAGTGTTAAACAAGGAGGCATCAAGTACCATTTTGAAAGTCTTTGGTATGACTCAACCTGAGATTGAACCCAGGCCTCCCGGGCCATTGGCAAACACTCTAACCGCCAATGTCCGGTCAAATATATAGTAATAATTAGTAGTAATAATTGTAATAGTAATATCAGTTGTGATGATAATTATTAATATGGTATCATCTATAATATTTGGTATGATTTTATTTATAAATCTTAAGGATTTAAGGTTTAGTAATAATATGAATATTATAATAATGTGGACGAGAATATATAAATTTATCCTGTATTCTTTTATAATGTTAGATAATGTCTTTTTATTTTTACTTTTAATGTGACCAATTATATTATTGAACAGTATTAAAATGACAATTTTTTTAGTTTTTGATAAAATAGTATTAATATACAATGTGATATTTTACGATATAATTTTATATTAATTCCTATGTATGTTTTTTAGTAGATCATTTTCTCTCCCCAAATCAATTTATTGCTTAATTCTTTATTTTTTACTTATCTCTTTCATTTGGGTTTAAAAGCTTGTTTGCCATTACATAAAATAATTGGAAAAGAAAAGAGAGTTCAAAAATTGATACATCTTAATACAGAAATTGAATTGTCAACCAGACAGGAAAAACAAATGGTCTGGTTTTTACATTTAAAAAGAAAATGTAGTTTTGGGTTAGGGAGAGAGGGTGGCCGGAATTTTGTGGGTTTTTCTAAATCTTCATTAGAAATTTCTCATTATTTCTTTGTCTGAAGATGCAGATCCAACGTTTTTTTTTAATATAGGTCTGCTGAAATAAATATTATTACAAAAAATATGAGTAAATATTAAAGGTTATTTTTCTATTATATATATATATATGCAAATTTCATTAAACATAATAGACATTTTATGCCTACATATTTTCTTCTGGATCCGTTCGAATTCCCGTATTACTTTTATCGTATTCGGGGGGAATTGATTTAGGTATTGTCCATAGTTGTATGTATCCCTAGTACTTTCTGCCCGACTAAGGGCCATCATCAGGGGAGAATCTATTACAAAAGTGATGTAACTTTTGTTTTAGCAAATTACTACTGTGTAAGGACGTCTTTGCCGTTGAAGATTATGGCGTTTGCTTTTAAATGTAATTCTGTAAAAAGTTACATCACTTTTGTAATAGATTCTCCCCTGATGATGGCCCAAAGTCGGACAGGAACTACTAGGGATACATACAACTATGGACAATACCTAAATCAATTCCCCCCCGAATACGATAAAAGTAATACGGGAATTCGAACGGATCCAGAAGAAAATATGTAGGCATAAAATGTCTATTATGTTTAATGAAATTTGCATTAACGAAGAAATGCTGCCTATATATATATATATATATATATATATATATATATATATTAAAAGTAAAAATAAAAAGACATTATCTAACATTATAAACGAATACAGGATAAATTTATATATTCTCGTCCACACTATTATAATATTCATATCATTACTAAACCTTAAATCCTTAAGATTTATAAATAAAATCATACCAAATATTATAGATGATACCATATTAATAATTATCATCACATTTAATATTACTATTACAATTATTACTACTAATTATTACAATATATTTGATCGGACATTGGCATAAGGGTTAGAGTGTTTGCCAATGGCCCGGGAGGCCTGGGTTCAATCTCAGGTCGAGTCATACTAAAGACTTTAAAAATGATACTTGATGCCTCCTTGCTTAACGCTCGGCATTATAAGGTACAGATCAAGGGTAAAGCGGAGAAATCCTGGGAAAGGAGTAGCGCCCTTCCCTACACCTTGGTGTAGTAGCTATCGAAAAGGGAGACTTCGGGTCACCCTCGACTAGGGTCGCCAACTTTACTTACTTTATTACTATACATATATATATATATATATATATATACCCATAATAGGATGGAAATAAATTTATAATCCTTATGTGACCGGTTCTTGTTTTTCTTAAAGGTATATATAAATATATATATATATATATTTAATAACTTACTGACTAAAAGCACTTACGGTGAGGGACAAAAAAAAAACCGCCAATAATTCGAAGATGAAAATATATCACGAATCACTGTCTAGGGGTGGGGGGAAATTTGGGAAAAAAAAGAAAAGGCCAACTTTGTCACACCAATTGAAAAAAAAATCAATAGATACGCAATCGGTTGGTCAAAAGAAACAAACCCACCGTAAAATGCTGCTAAGCTACAAGTACAAAAAGTGCTTAATATTAGGTAGAGCAAAATAGTTACAAAAATTATTTTGTGAGTCAGAATTAGGCACCCTGATGAGCCGTTCAGGCCAAACTGTAGTAGGTTAGTTCCTAACTCACGAAATAATTTTTGTAACTATATATATATATATATACCTTTAAGAAAAACAAAAACCGGTCACATTAAGATTATAAATTTATTTCCATCCTCTTATGGGTATTGATATGAATCAATAACACCAAAAATAACAGGACTTCTTCAGATCTATTGGATAAAATAATTACAGTCAGAACTAAATGTATAAGTATTGTTCCTAATTAATCTCATAGGATATTAAATTCTTTTTAAGCCACCAGCATATTTAATTGTCATAAATCATGAGTAAGCGTTGCTTGACAAAAAAAAAACCCTCAGAAGATATGTAACCAGTAAACCTCATAATAGGGAAGGTAAAAAAATGGTTAAAACGAATAAGTTTTGTTTGATTAGTCTTAATAGGGTGTGTGTATGTGTGTGATAGATAGATTGATCGATGGAGGAGGACGGAGAGTGTCTATGAGAGAGAGAGAGAGAGAGGGAGTGTGTGTGTGTGTGTGAGGGTGTGTGTGTGTGTGTGAGAGAGAGAGAGAGAATGTGTGAAAGCGAAAGTGAGTGTGTGTGTGAGTGAAAGAGAGATAGTGTATATGTATGTTTGTGAGAGAGTGTGTGTCTGTGAGTGTGTTTTTTGTGTGTCTGAGAGAGGAAAGTGTTTGTGGGTTTGTGTGTGTGTGGTAGAAAGAAAGAAAGAAAGAAAGAGAGAGTGAGTGAGTCTGGTGTGTGAGAGGGAGAGAAAGAGAATATCAATGAAAACGAGAGAGAAAGAGTGTGTGCGTTTGTGTATGTGGGAGACAGTGTGTGTATGTGTGTGTGTGTGTGTGTGTGAGAGAGAGAGAGAGAGTGAGAGAGAATTATGTTTGTGTGAGAGAGCGTAATGTGTTTGTGAGAGAGTATGATGTATAGGTGAGTGTGTATGTGTGTGTGTGTGTGTGTGTGTGAGAGAGAGAGAGAAAGTATTCATGTGTTTCTGTGCGTATGTGGGAGATAGAGTGTGTGTTTACGTGTGTAAGGGAGAGAGGGAATATGTCTGTGAGAGAGAGACAGAGAGAGTGTGTTTGGGAAAGAAAGACAGAGGGAGAGAAAGTGTGTGTGAGTGTGTGTGTGTACGAAAGAGAGATAGATAGATAGAGAGAGAGGGGGAGAGAAAGCGCGCACGCGTGTGTTTGTGTGTGTGTGTGAGAGAGAGAGAGAGAGAGACAGTGTGTGTATGTGTTTGTGTGAGAGAAAGAGAGAGTATTTGTGTGGGTTTGTGTAAGTGAGAGAGCGAGACAAATATATATATATATATATATATATATATCGCCAACAGCAGATGGCGATATATATGTATATATATATATATATATATAGAGAGAGAGAGAGAGAGAGGTGAGGTGATAGTCAGTGAGAAGGAAAGAGACAGACTGACAGATAAGAAAAAGAATCGTTCAAAAACATATATATTAAATGCCCGAGATATACATATATGTATATATCCAATATATTATGTATATATATAATGTATTATATATATATATATATATATATATATATATATATATATATATATAATGAATTCTTTTGTATATATATCAAATACATTCTTTAATGTATATATCTAGGTACGCGCACGCTCATGCGTGTGTTTGTTTGTTTGTTTGTTTGTGTGTGTGTGTGTGTGTGTGTGTGTGTGTGTGTGTGTGTGTGTGTGTCGATTTGGTAGATTAACTTTATACGAAGGAGTCTTTCTGTGACAAGAGATTGCTGGAAGATTTTTTAGAGAAATCTCAACAAGAGTTTAATTTGTAAATGTGGATTCTATAATGAAATTGATTCCGGACAAAGCTTGATATCCCTGACCATTAATAATGGCTACAGATTTAAAATAGATACTAAAAGGCATCCATAAATAAAACTGTCCCATTGAAACCATTTTTAGATTATGCCAAATCCGTAGAATCCAGGAGTCAATGAGATTTTTTTTTCAGATTTTCAATCTTCCAAGTGTAAGACATTCGGAGAATGAATATCGATGTGGTGTGGATGTAATTGTGGAAGTGTCAGTTTTTATCGGATCCACTAAATTGAAAAGTCGACACTGTGACCTCCAGTCTGATGAACTAACAAAAGAAAGAACTGGGAAAGAAAGAAAGAAAGAAAGAAAGAAAGAAAGAAAAGTTTGCAAAGGAAGAAAGAAAGAAAGAAAAGTTAGCAAAGAAAGAAAGAAAGAAAGAAAGAAAGAAAGAAAGAAAAGTTTGCTAAGAAAGAAAGAAAGAAAGAAAAAAAAGTTACCAAAGAAAGAAAGAAAGAAAGAAAAATTTACCAAAAAAAAAAAGAAAAAAAGAAAGTAAGAAAGAACAAGTCACGCGAAAAGAAAGAAAGAAAGATAGAAAGGAAGGTTGCTTTTTTGTTTTTTGTTTTACGGTGTATCAACTCTTTTCGGGTCATTTTACGCCGAATTAAGTCTTTTGATTAGTTTCAAACAATCCAATTTAGTATACGTATAAATTTTGTTTACACACTGTTAAATGTCAAAAACAGTTCTGTTTCAAACAATTCAATTTAGCATTAGTACACAGTTTAAGTTTTATTTGATTCATACATAGGACCATATCAGGTGCTAGCACTCCGAGCCAGAGTGGATATGGGAGAGATGCTGGAACTCTGATGAATGCTGAGTACCTCTTCACTTCACTGGATTAAAAAAAGATTATCTATTCGTACTTCGCAACCAGTCGTTAACGATAATATACCACTCGATCCTTTCAATCACACACACACACACACACACACTTATATATATATATATATGTATATATATATATATTTGTATATTGTAATCACACACTCAAAGATATATATATATATATATATATATAAAGAGAGCGAAAGAGAGAGCGAAAGAGAGAGAGAGAGAGAAAATCAAATAAAGAAGAGTAGAGAAAGAAAGGAATTTAAATATATTTATTCAAAGCTGGAAGACTTAATGTAAAACTCTATTTACCAACGTTAAAATTCATCAACCAATTTCATCAATTCCAGCCATATTCCCTTGGTCGAAGCACCTCTAAAAGTTTCCTTTTGACAGAGAGTGAAGCTGCTCATTGCATTCCTTTAATTTATCCTACATACTCAAATTGTAGGGCAGACTTAGCTCTTTAATATATTCATGGCAACCGATCGAGGAGATGGAAAAACTTAGAATTCAGAGCGTTTGTATTCGGTTTCAAAACTTACCAATTTTTAAGCGGAGTTTAACGGCTTTCAATTCAGAGTTTTCCTTCTCCTAGACTAGTTGCCTCACCAAGGATGAAGGACCTAGTCTGCCCTACTATTTACCCATAGCTGGAGCGAGAATAACTGGATTCATACCTTTCCGAGGGTATTATTGCTATGTGAAATGCAACCAGCCTCGTCCAGGATTTGAACTCGTGTCAGCATGTCCATTTCTTACAACGATAACCATTACACCACAAGCACCTCCAGATATCAGACTGTCTATTAACGAGCTTTGCGAGACCATCAGAATACTTACTTCAAATCATATTATCGTGTATAGATTATTAATAATGGATAAGAATACTTGAAACTAAGAATACACTCACTGCATACCCCGAAAAGGTCAATATAAAAACCTCCAAATAAGTTCAAGTATGACACTGGACTACATATTATTGTTGGGTTCTAGGTCTGGAGATCTTCGGAATGGGAAGTACTTCTTCATTACCATTATTTGCAGATTAACTCTGATCTGAAGTGTTAGTACAGATTAAAGTCTAATGTTTGGATTAAATAGATCTGTTTTGAAAATTATTCGTATTTAAAAAGAATGTGAGCAAGAAACCAAAAATATTCTTAGGGAATAACTAAGAAAAACAATGACCCAGTCGGTTGATGGCGAGGCTCCAGTAATTCTGTAGCTTTGGGGAATGCGGAGTACCTCTTCATTACCATCGCTCCCAGGTTCAGTCTGGCCAGGAATGGTAGCACCTGATAGTGTCATATATATGGGTCAAGTAGAACTAAACTGTATACTTACGCTCAATTGAATTGCTTGAAATAGAACTGTTTTGACATTCAACTGAAGTACTTTGACATCTAACTGGTTGTTAACGAAAAGTATACTTATACTAAACTGAATTGTTTGAAATTTAATTCGGCGTTAAATGACCCGAAAAGAGTTGATACGCCGTAAAACCAACCAACCAACCCCAACCAACCAAGAAAAGCCAGAAGTAAATACGAAGACCTTGAAAAAATCAAAAATAAGAAAAGAAGAAAGAATCTAACAAACAAACAAACAAACAAATACGGCATAAGTGATGTAATCGTTATTGTCGTAGGAAAGGGACACCACGACCCAAGTTCAAATTCTGTAAGACGCTGTTTTCGTTTCTGATGGCGCTAATACTCCCAGGGAAGGTGTGAAACAAACTACTCTCCTTCCATTTATGGATAAATAGTGGGGCAGGAGGAACTCAGATATAGCCTTGATATTGCAACCTGTCTCGGAGAAGGAAAACTCTTAATTCGAATCAGTTAAACTCCGTCTTAAAATATTGACCTTGTATTTCATCCTGCATGTGCTGAAGCGTTGGTATATATATATATATAAATTTAGAGAGAGAGAGAGAGAGAGAGAGAGAGAGAGAGAGAGAGAGAGAGAGAGTACAAAGCAGAAAAAACAAAAAGGTAAAAAGAGAGGTAAGCGACTGATTTTAGAATATATTCATTTGCATTTTTAATAAATATCATGTTTGGGGCACCTCTGGTGGTGTAACGGTTAGCAAGCTAGACTAGCAGACCTACACGAGTGAGTTCGAGTCTCATTGGGCGCCCCATTCATTCGGCCTTGTGCCACATCAAAGCAAAGCGCTTTGTAAATTACATAAATATCATGTTTGTAACAGAATATTAAGTAATCTTTATATGCCCGATGCCAGGTGAATACTACGATGTCGCTGTCAATCACATAAGCCACTACATTCTCGTAGTCACCTCCCGAAAGGTGAACTGGATCATTTATTGATTGAAGGGTTATGGTGTAACTTATACAGTTTATAATGTCTAGATTTTCCGAGAGAATACTTACGCATAGACTGTCTAAAAATATACTCCCGAATATGCTTATTCCTTGAAACTATGTTTCGATATGAACAGTTTGAGATAGATAGATAGATAGATAGATAGATAGATCGAAAGATAGATAGAAGTGCCCGTGGTGTAATGGTTATCGTCGTAGGAAAGTGACACGGCGATACGAGTTCAAATCCTGAACGAGACTGATTGCATTTCACATTGCACTAAGACACTTGGGAAAGGTATGAATCCAATTATTCTCCCTCCAGCTATGGGTAAATAGTAGGACAGACTGGGTTCTTCAGCCTTGGTGAGGTAACTAGTCTAGGAGAAGGAAAACTCTGAATTCAAACCTGTTAACCTCCGCTTAAAAATTGACCTTGTGTCATATCCTGCCTGAGCGGAGGGGTTGGGTAAATATGGATAGATAGATATATACATACATAATTCTATTCTTATTGAATGATATTTGTAGATAGATCGATCGATAGATAGACAGATATAAACAGAATTTATTGTTTAATTTATATCCTATATTGTCTTTACTCTTCTTGGGCGTGGTTGAATTGATAGTGATCTAGGTGAGAGAATGGCAAAACACAAAATGCGACGTGGCTTCTTCCTTTGTAACTGGAGCTTCTAGGGAGAGAAGACTGTCAGATACGACCATCACCATGGCCGTATTTGAATATAAAGACATTATTAAAGTAGATATGACAGAGATTGATAGATATGAAGATTGAGATAGATGGATATATTGATGTGAATAGAATAAGAAAGAAAGAAAGAATGTGATGAAAGAAGAAAGAAAGAAAGAAAGAAAGAAAGAATGTGATGAAAGAAGAAAGAAAGAAAGAAAGAATGTGATGAAACAAGAAAGAAAGAAAGAAAGAAAATAAAAGAAGAATGTGATGAAACAAGAAAGAAAGAAAGAAAGAATGTGATGAAACAAGAAAGAAAGAAAGAAAGAAAGAAAATAAAAGAAGAATGTGATGAAACAAGAAAGAAAGAAAGAAAGAATGTGATGAAACAAGAAAGAAAGAAAGAAAAAAAGAAAGAAAGAAAGACTGTGATGAAACAAGAAAGAAAGAAAGAAAGAAAGAAAGAAAGAATGTGATGAAGACATAAAGAAAGAAAGAAAGAAAATAAAAGAAGAATGTGATGAAACAAGAAAGAAAGAAAGAAAGAAAATTAAGGGAGAATGTGATGAAACAAGAAAGAAAGAAAGAATGTGATGAAACAAGAAAGAAAGAAAGAAAGAAAGAAAGAAAATAAAGGAAGAATGTGATGAAACAAGAAAGAAAGAAAGAATGTGATGAAACAAGAAAGAAAGAAAGAAAGAAAGAAAGAAAATAAAGGAAGAATGTGATGAAACAAGAAAGAAAGAAAGAAAGAAAGAAAGAAAGAAAGAAAGAAGGAAAATAAAGGAAGAATGTGATGAAACAAAAAAGAAAGAAAGGAAGGAAGAATGTGATGAAACAAGAAAGAAAGAAAGAAAGAAAGAAAATAAAGGAAGAATGTGATGAAACAAGAAAGAAAGAAAGAAAGAAAATAAAGGAAGAATGTGATGAAACAAGAAAGAAAGAAAGAAAGAAAGAAAATAAAGGAAGAATGTGATGAAACAAGAAAGAAAGAAAGAAAGAAAATAAAGGAAGAATGTGATGAAACAAGAAAGAAAGAAAGAAAGAAAGAAAATAAAGGAAGAATGTGATGAAACAAGAAAGAAAGAAAGAAAGAAAATAAAGGAAGAATGTGATGAAACAAGAAAGAAAGAAAGAAAGAAAGAAAATAAAGGAAGAATGTGATGAAACAAGAAAGAAAGAAAGAAAGAAAATAAAGGAAGAATGTGATGAAACAAGAAAGAAAGAAAGAAAGAAAGAAAATAAAGGAAGAATGTGATGAAACAAGAAAGAAAGAATGAATGTGATGAAACAAGAAAGAAAGAAAGAAAGAAAGAAAGAAAGAAAGAAAGAAAGAAGGAAAATAAAGGAAGAATGTGATGAAACAAGAAAGAAAGAAAGAAAGAAAGAAAATAAAGGAAGAATGTGATGAAACAAGAAAGAAAGAAAGAAAGAATGTGATGAAACAAGAAAGAAAGAAAGAAAAAAAGAAAGAAAGAAAGACTGTGATGAAACAAGAAAGAAAGAAAGAAAGAAAGAAAATAAAGGAAGAATGTGATGAAACAAGAAAGAAAGAAAGAAAGAAAATAAAGGAAGAATGTGATGAAACAAGAAAGAAAGAAAGAAAGAAAGAAAATAAAGGAAGAATATGATGAAACAAGAAAGAAAGAAAGAAAGAAAGAAAGAAAGAAAGAAAGAAAGAAGGAAAATAATGGAAGAATGTGATGAAACAAGAAAGAAAGAAAGAAAGAAAGAAAATAAAAGAAGAATGTGATGAAACAAGAAAGAAAGAAAGAAAGAATGTGATGAAACAAGAAAGAAAGAAAGAAAAAAAGAAAGAAAGAAAGACTGTGATGAAACAAGAAAGAAAGAAAGAAAGAAAGAAAGAAAGAATGTGATGAAGACATAAAGAAAGAAAGAAAGAAAATAAAAGAAGAATGTGATGAAACAAGAAAGAAAGAAAGAAAGAAAGAAAGAAAGAAAATAAAGGAAGAATGTGATGAAACAAGAAAGAAAGAAAGAAAGAAAGAAAGAAAATAAAGGAAGAATGTGATGAAACAAGAAAGAAAGAAAGAAAGAAAGAAAGAAAATAAAGGAAGAATGTGATGAAACAAGAAAGAAAGAATGAATGTGATGAAACAAGAAAGAAAGAAAGAAAGAAAGAAAGAAAGAAAGAAAGAAAGAAGGAAAATAAAGGAAGAATGTGATGAAACAAAAAAGAAAGAAAGGAAGGAAGAATGTGATGAAACAAGAAAGAAAGAAAGAAAGAAAGAAAATAAAGGAAGAATGTGATGAAACAAGAAAGAAAGAAAGAAAGAAAGAAAATAAAGGAAGAATGTGATGAAACAAGAAAGAAAGAAAGAAAGAAAGAAAGAAAATAAAGGAAGAATGTGATGAAACAAGAAAGAAAGAAAGAATGTGATGAAACAAGAAAGAAAGAAAGAAAGAAAGAAAGAAAATAAAGGAAGAATGTGATGAAACAAGAAAGAAAGAAAGAATGTGATGAAACAAGAAAGAAAGAAAGAAAGAAAGAAAGAAAATAAAGGAAGAATGTGATGAAACAAGAAAGAAAGAAAGAATGTGATGAAACAAGAAAGAAAGAAAGAAAGAAAGAAAGAAAGAAAATAAAGGAAGAATGTGATGAAACAAGAAAGAAAGAATGAATGTGATGAAACAAGAAAGAAAGAAAGAAAGAAAGAAAGAAAGAAAGAAGGAAAATAAAGGAAGAATGTGATGAAACAAAAAAGAAAGAAAGGAAGGAAGAATGTGATGAAACAAGAAAGAAAGAAAGAAAGAAAGAAAATAAAGGAAGAATGTGATGAAACAAGAAAGAAAGAAAGAAAGAAAGAAAATAAAGGAAGAATGTGATGAAACAAGAAAGAAAGAAAGAAAGAAAATAAAGGAAGAATGTGATGAAACAAGAAAGAAAGAAAGAATGTGATGAAACAAGAAAGAAAGAAAGAAAGAAAGAAAGAAAATAAAGGAAGAATGTGATGAAACAAAAAAGAAAGAAAGGAAGGAAGAATGTGATGAAACAAGAAAGAAAGAAAGAAAGAAAGAAAATAAAGGAAGAATGTGATGAAACAAGAAAGAAAGAAAGAAAGAAAGAAAGAAAATAAAGGAAGAATGTGATGAAACAAGAAAGAAAGAAAGAAAGAAAATAAAGGAAGAATATGATGAAACAAAAAAGAAAGAAAGAAAGAAAGAAAATAAAGGAAGAATGTGATGAAACAAGAAAGAAAGAAAGAAAGAAAGAAAATAAAGGAAGAATGTGATGAAACAAGAAAGAAAGAATGAATGTGATCAAACAAGAAAGAAAGAAAGAAAGAAAGAAAGAAAGAAAATTAAGGGAGAATGTGATGAAACAAGAAAGAAAGAAAGAATGTGATGAAACAAGAAAGAAAGAAAGAAAGAAAGAAAATAAAGGAAGAATGTGATGAAACAAGAAAGAAAGAAAGAATGTGATGAAACAAGAAAGAAAGAAAGAAAGAAAGAAAGAAAATAAAGGAAGAATGTGATGAAACAAGAAAGAAAGAATGAATGTGATGAAACAAGAAAGAAAGAAAGAAAGAAAGAAAGAAAGAAAGAAAGAAGGAAAATAAAGGAAGAATGTGATGAAACAAGAAAGAAAGAATGAATGTGATGAAACAAGAAAGAAAGAAAGAAAGAAAGAAAGAAAGAAAGAAAGAAAGAAAGAAGGAAAATAAAGGAAGAATGTGATGAAACAAAAAAGAAAGAAAGGAAGGAAGAATGTGATGAAACAAGAAAGAAAGAAAGAAAGAAAGAAAATAAAGGAAGAATGTGATGAAACAAGAAAGAAAGAAAGAAAATAAAGGAAGAATGTGATGAAACAAGAAAGAAAGAAAGAAAGAAAATAAAGGAAGAATGTGATGAAACAAGAAAGAAAGAAAGAAAGAAAATAAAGGAAGAATGTGATGAAACAAAAAAGAAAGAAAGAAAGAAAATAAAGGAAGAATGTGATGAAACAAAAAAGAAAGAAAGAAAGAAAGAAAATAAAGGAAGAATGTGATGAAACAAAAAAGAAAGAAAGAAAGAAAATAAAGGAAGAATGTGATGAAACAAGAAAGAAAGAAAGAAAGAAAATAAAGGAAGAATGTGATGAAACAAGAAAGAAAGAAAGAAAGAAAATAAAGGAAGAATGTGATGAAACAAGAAAGAAAGAAAGAAAGAAAATAAAGGAAGAATGTGATGAAACAAAAAAGAAAGAAAGAAAGAAAGAAAATAAAGGAAGAATGTGATGAAACAAGAAAGAAAGAAAGAAAGAAAATAAAGGAAGAATGTGATGAAACAAAAAAGAAAGAAAGAAAGAAAGAAAATAAAGGAAGAATGTGATGAAACAAGAAAGAAAGAAAGAAAGAAAATAAAGGAAGAATGTGATGAAACAAGAAAGAAAGAAAGAAAGAAAATAAAGGAAGAATGTGATGAAACAAGAAAGAAAGAAAGAAAGAAAATAAAGGAAGAATGTGATGAAACAAGAAAGAAAGAAAGAAAGAAAATAAAGGAAGAATGTGATGAAACAAGAAAGAAAGAAAGAAAGAAAATAAAGGAAGAATGTGATGAAACAAAAAAGAAAGAAAGAAAGAAAGAAAATAAAGGAAGAATGTGATGAAACAAGAAAGAAAGAAAGAAAGAAAATAAAGGAAGAATGTGATGAAACAAAAAAGAAAGAAAGAAAGAAAGAAAATAAAGGAAGAATGTGATGAAACAAGAAAGAAAGAAAGAAAGAAAGAAAATAAAGGAAGAATGTGATGAAACAAGAAAGAAAGAAAGAAAGAAAATAAAGGAAGAATGTGATGAAACAAGAAAGAAAGAAAGAAAGAAAATAAAGGAAGAATGTGATGAAACAAAAAAGAAAGAAAGAAAGAAAGAAAATAAAGGAAGAATGTGATGAAACAAGAAAGAAAGAAAGAAAGAAAATAAAGGAAGAATGTGATGAAACAAGAAAGAAAGAAAGAATGTGATGAAACAAGAAAGAAAGAAAGAAAGAAAGAAAGAAAATAAAGGAAGAATGTGATGAAACAAGAAAGAAAGAATGAATGTGATGAAACAAGAAAGAAAGAAAGAAAGAAAGAAAGAAAGAAAGAAGGAAAATAAAGGAAGAATGTGATGAAACAAAAAAGAAAGAAAGGAAGGAAGAATGTGATGAAACAAGAAAGAAAGAAAGAAAGAAAGAAAATAAAGGAAGAATGTGATGAAACAAGAAAGAAAGAAAGAAAGAAAGAAAATAAAGGAAGAATGTGATGAAACAAGAAAGAAAGAAAATAAAGGAAGAATGTGATGAAACAAGAAAGAAAGAAAGAAAGAAAATAAAGGAAGAATGTGATGAAACAAGAAAGAAAGAAAGAATGTGATGAAACAAGAAAGAAAGAAAGAAAGAAAGAAAGAAAATAAAGGAAGAATGTGATGAAACAAGAAAGAAAGAATGAATGTGATGAAACAAGAAAGAAGGAAAGAAAGAAAGAAAGAAAGAAAGAAAGAAAGAAGGAAAATAAAGGAAGAATGTGATGAAACAAAAAAGAAAGAAAGGAAGGAAGAATGTGATGAAACAAGAAAGAAAGAAAGAAAGAAAGAAAATAAAGGAAGAATGTGATGAAACAAGAAAGAAAGAAAGAAAGAAAGAAAATAAAGGAAGAATGTGATGAAACAAGAAAGAAAGAAAGAAAGAAAATAAAGGAAGAATGTGATGAAACAAGAAAGAAAGAATGAATGTGATGAAACAAGAAAGAAAGAAAGAAAGAAAGAAAGAAAGAAAATTAAGGGAGAATGTGATGAAACAAGAAAGAAAGAAAGAATGTGATGAAACAAGAAAGAAAGAAAGAAAGAAAGAAAGAAAGAAAGAAAGAAGGAAAATAAAGGAAGAATGTGATGAAACAAGAAAGAAAGAAAGAAAGAAAATAAAGGAAGAATGTGATGAAACAAGAAAGAAAGAAAGAAAGAAAATAAAGGAAGAATGTGATGAAACAAAAAAGAAAGAAAGAAAGAAAGAAAATAAAGGAAGAATGTGATGAAACAAGAAAGAAAGAAAGAAAGAAAATAAAGGAAGAATGTGATGAAACAAAAAAGAAAGAAAGAAAGAAAGAAAATAAAGGAAGAATGTGATGAAACAAGAAAGAAAGAAAGAAAGAAAATAAAGGAAGAATGTGATGAAACAAGAAAGAAAGAAAGAAAGAAAATAAAGGAAGAATGTGATGAAACAAGAAAGAAAGAAAGAAAGAAAATAAAGGAAGAATGTGATGAAACAAAAAAGAAAGAAAGAAAGAAAGAAAATAAAGGAAGAATGTGATGAAACAAGAAAGAAAGAAAGAAAGAAAATAAAGGAAGAATGTGATGAAACAAAAAAGAAAGAAAGAAAGAAAGAAAATAAAGGAAGAATGTGATGAAACAAGAAAGAAAGAAAGAAAGAAAATAAAGGAAGAATGTGATGAAACAAAAAAGAAAGAAAGAAAGAAAGAAAATAAAGGAAGAATGTGATGAAACAAGAAAGAAAGAAAGAAAGAAAGAAAATAAAGGAAGAATGTGATGAAACAAGAAAGAAAGAAAGAAAGAAAATAAAGGAAGAATGTGATGAAACAAGAAAGAAAGAAAGAAAGAAAATAAAGGAAGAATGTGATGAAACAAAAAAGAAAGAAAGAAAGAAAGAAAATAAAGGAAGAATGTGATGAAACAAGAAAGAAAGAAAGAAAGAAAATAAAGGAAGAATGTGATGAAACAAGAAAGAAAGAAAGAATGTGATGAAACAAGAAAGAAAGAAAGAAAGAAAGAAAGAAAATAAAGGAAGAATGTGATGAAACAAGAAAGAAAGAATGAATGTGATGAAACAAGAAAGAAAGAAAGAAAGAAAGAAGAAAGAAAGAAGGAAAATAAAGGAAGAATGTGATGAAACAAAAAAGAAAGAAAGGAAGGAAGAATGTGATGAAACAAGAAAGAAAGAAAGAAAGAAAGAAAATAAAGGAAGAATGTGATGAAACAAGAAAGAAAGAAAGAAAGAAAGAAAATAAAGGAAGAATGTGATGAAACAAGAAAGAAAGAAAATAAAGGAAGAATGTGATGAAACAAGAAAGAAAGAAAGAAAGAAAATAAAGGAAGAATGTGATGAAACAAGAAAGAAAGAAAGAATGTGATGAAACAAGAAAGAAAGAAAGAAAGAAAGAAAGAAAATAAAGGAAGAATGTGATGAAACAAGAAAGAAAGAATGAATGTGATGAAACAAGAAAGAAGGAAAGAAAGAAAGAAAGAAAGAAAGAAAGAAAGAAGGAAAATAAAGGAAGAATGTGATGAAACAAAAAAGAAAGAAAGGAAGGAAGAATGTGATGAAACAAGAAAGAAAGAAAGAAAGAAAGAAAATAAAGGAAGAATGTGATGAAACAAGAAAAGAAAGAAAGAAAGAAAGAAAATAAAGGAAGAATGTGATGAAACAAGAAAGAAAGAAAGAAAGAAAATAAAGGAAGAATATGATGAAACAAAAAAGAAAGAAAGAAAGAAAGAAAATAAAGGAAGAATGTGATGAAACAAGAAAGAAAGAAAGAAAGAAAGAAAATAAAGGAAGAATGTGATGAAACAAGAAAGAAAGAATGAATCTGATGAAACAAGAAAGAAAGAAAGAAAGAAAGAAAGAAAGAAAATTAAGGGAGAATGTGATGAAACAAGAAAGAAAGAAAGAATGTGATGAAACAAGAAAGAAAGAAAGAAAGAAAGAAAGAAAGAAAGAAAGAAGGAAAATAAAGGAAGAATGTGATGAAACAAAAAAGAAAGAAAGGAAGGAAGAATGTGATGAAACAAGAAAGAAAGAAAGAAAGAAAGAAAATAAAGGAAGAATGTGATGAAACAAGAAAGAAAGAAAGAAAGAAAATAAAGGAAGAATGTGATGAAACAAGAAAGAAAGAAAGAAAGAAAATAAAGGAAGAATGTGATGAAACAAGAAAGAAAGAAAGAAAGAAAATAAAGGAAGAATGTGATGAAACAAAAAAGAAAGAAAGAAAGAAAATAAAGGAAGAATGTGATGAAACAAAAAAGAAAGAAAGAAAGAAAGAAAATAAAGGAAGAATGTGATGAAACAAGAAGAAAGAAAGAAGAAAGAAAATAAAGGAAGAATGTGATGAAACAAGAAAGAAAGAAAGAAAGAAAGAAAATAAAGGAAGAATGTGATGAAACAAGAAAGAAAGAAAGAAAGAAAATAAAGGAAGAATGTGATGAAACAAAAAAGAAAGAAGAAAGAAAGAAAATAAAGGAAGAATGTGATGAAAAAGAAAGAAAGAAAGAAAGAAAATAAAGGAAGAATGTGATGAAACAAGAAAGAAAGAAAGAAAGAAAATAAAGGAAGAATGTGATGAAACAAGAAAGAAAGAAAGAAAGAAAATAAAGGAAGAATGTGATGAAACAAAAAAGAAAGAAAGAAAGAAAGAAAATAAAGGAAGAATGTGATGAAACACGAAAGAAAGAAAGAAAGAAAGAAAATAAAGGAAGAATGTGATGAAACAAAAAAGAAAGAAAGAAAGAAAGAAAATAAAGGAAGAATGTGATGAAACAAGAAAGAAAGAAAGAAAGAAAATAAAGGAAGAATGTGATAAAACAAGAAATAAAGAAAGAAAGAAAATAAAGGAAGAATGTGATGAAACAAAAAAGAAAGAAAGAAAGAAAGAAAATAAAGGAAGAATGTGATGAAACAAGAAAGAAAGAAAGAAAGAAAGAAAATAAAGGAAGAATGTGATGAAACAAGAAAGAAAGAAAGAAAGAAAATAAAGGAAGAATGTGATGAAACAAGAAAGAAAGAAAGAAAGAAAATAAAGGAAGAATGTGATGAAACAAAAAAGAAAGAAAGAAAGAAAGAAAATAAAGGAAGAATGTGATGAAACAAGAAAGAAAGAAAGAAAGAAAGAAAATAAAGGAAGAATGTGATGAAACAAGAAAGAAAGAAAGAAAGAAAGAAAATAAAGGAAGAATGTGA
Organism: Sepioteuthis lessoniana; assembly: GCA_963585895.1. Taxonomy (NCBI): domain Eukaryota; kingdom Metazoa; phylum Mollusca; class Cephalopoda; order Myopsida; family Loliginidae; genus Sepioteuthis; species Sepioteuthis lessoniana. The sequence continues at coordinate 46,656,182 of OY757945.1, read as the reverse complement.
TGAAACAAAAAAGAAAGAAAGAAAGAAAGAAAATAAAGGAAGAATGTGATGAAACAAGAAAGAAAGAAAATAAAGGAAGAATGTGATGAAACAAGAAAGAAAGAAAGAAAGAAAATAAAGGAAGAATGTGATGAAACAAAAAAGAAAGAAAGAAAGAAAGAAAATAAAGGAAGAATGTGATGAAACAAGAAAGAAAGAAAGAAAGAAAATAAAGGAAGAATATGATGAAACAAAAAAGAAAGAAAGAAAGAAAGAAAATAAAGGAAGAATGTGATGAAACAAGAAAGAAAGAAAGAAAGAAAATAAAGGAAGAATATGATGAAACAAAAAAGAAAGAAAGAAAGAAAGAAAATAAAGGAAGAATGTGATGAAACAAGAAAGAAAGAAAGAAAGAAAATAAAGGAAGAATATGATGAAACAAAAAAGAAAGAAAGAAAGAAAGAAAATAAAGGAAGAATGTGATGAAACAAGAAAGAAAGAAAGAAAGAAAATAAAGGAAGAATGTGATGAAACAAGAAAGAAAGAAAGAAAGAAAATAAAGGAAGAATGTGATGAAACAAAAAAGAAAGAAAGAAAGAAAGAAAATAAAGGAAGAATGTGATGAAACAAAAAAGAAAGAAAGAAAGAAAGAAAATAAAGGAAGAATGTGATGAAACAAGAAAGAAAGAAAGAAAGAAAATAAAGGAAGAATATGATGAAACAAAAAAGAAAGAAAGAAAGAAAGAAAATAAAGGAAGAATGTGATGAAACAAGAAAGAAAGAAAGAAAGAAAATAAAGGAAGAATATGATGAAACAAAAAAGAAAGAAAGAAAGAAAGAAAATAAAGGAAGAATGTGATGAAACAAGAAAGAAAGAAAGAAAGAAAGAAAATAAAGGAAGAATGTGATGAAACAAGAAAGAAAGAATGAATGTGATGAAACAAGAAAGAAAGAAAGAAAGAAAGAAAGAAAGAAAATTAAGGGAGAATGTGATGAAACAAGAAAGAAAGAAAGAATGTGATGAAAAGAAAGAAAGAAAGAAAGAAAGAAAGAAAGAAAGAAAATAAAGGAAGAATGTGATGAAACAAGAAAGAAAGAAAGAATGTGATGAAACAAGAAAGAAAGAAAGAAAGAAAGAAAGAAAATAAAGGAAGAATGTGATGAAACAAGAAAGAAAGAATGAATGTGATGAAACAAGAAAGAAAGAAAGAAAGAAAGAAAGAAAGAAAGAAAGAAGGAAAATAAAGGAAGAATGTGATGAAACAAGAAAGAAAGAATGAATGTGATGAAACAAGAAAGAAAGAAAGAAAGAAAGAAAGAAAGAAAGAAGGAAAATAAAGGAAGAATGTGATGAAACAAAAAAGAAAGAAAGGAAGGAAGAATGTGATGAAACAAGAAAGAAAGAAAGAAAGAAAGAAAATAAAGGAAGAATGTGATGAAACAAGAAAGAAAGAAAGAAAGAAAATAAAGGAAGAATATGATGAAACAAAAAAGAAAGAAAGAAAGAAAGAAAATAAAGGAAGAATGTGATGAAACAAGAAAGAAAGAAAGAAAGAAAATAAAGGAAGAATGTGATGAAACAAGAAAGAAAGAAAGAAAGAAAATAAAGGAAGAATATGATGAAACAAGAAAGAAAGAAAGAAAGAAAATAAAGGAAGAATGTGATGAAACAAAAAAGAAAGAAAGGAAGGAAGAATGTGATGAAACAAGAAAGAAAGAAAGAAAGAAAGAAAATAAAGGAAGAATGTGATGAAACAAGAAAGAAAGAAAGAAAGAAAATAAAGGAAGAATATGATGAAACAAAAAAGAAAGAAAGAAAGAAAGAAAATAAAGGAAGAATGTGATGAAACAAGAAAGAAAGAAAGAAAGAAAATAAAGGAAGAATGTGATGAAACAAGAAAGAAAGAAAGAAAGAAAATAAAGGAAGAATATGATGAAACAAAAAAGAAAGAAAGAAAGAAAGAAAATAAAGGAAGAATGTGATGAAACAAGAAAGAAAGAAAGAAAGAAAATAAAGGAAGAATATGATGAAACAAAAAGAAAGAAAGAAAGAAAGAAAATAAAGGAAGAATATGATGAAACAAGAAAGAAAGAAAGAAAGAAAATAAAGGAAGAATGTGATGAAACAAAAAAGAAAGAAAGGAAGGAAGAATGTGATGAAACAAGAAAGAAAGAAAGAAAGAAAGAAAGAAAATAAAGGAAGAATGTGATGAAACAAAAAAGAAAGAAAGAAAGAAAGAAAATAAAGGAAGAATATGATGAAACAAAAAAGAAAGAAAGAAAGAAAGAAAATAAAGGAAGAATGTGATGAAACAAAAAAGAAAGAAAGAAAGAAAGAAAATAAAGGAAGAATGTGATGAAACAAGAAAGAAAGAAAGAAAGAAAATAAAGGAAGAATATGATGAAACAAGAAAGAAAGAAAGAAAGAAAATAAAGGAAGAATATGATGAAACAAAAAAGAAAGAAAGAAAGAAAGAAAATAAAGGAAGAATGTGATGAAACAAGAAAGAAAGAAAGAAAGAAAATAAAGGAAGAATATGATGAAACAAGAAAGAAAGAAAGAAAGAAAATAAAGGAAGAATGTGATGAAACAAAAAAGAAAGAAAGGAAGGAAGAATGTGATGAAACAAGAAAGAAAGAAAGAAAGAAAGAAAATAAAGGAAGAATGTGATGAAACAAGAAAGAAAGAAAGAAAGAAAATAAAGGAAGAATGTGATGAAACAAGAAAGAAAGAAAGAAAGAAAATAAAGGAAGAATGTGATGAAACAAAAAAGAAAGAAAGGAAGGAAGAATGTGATGAAACAAGAAAGAAAGAAAGAAAGAAAGAAAATAAAGGAAGAATGTGATGAAACAAGAAAGAAAGAAAGAAAGAAAGAAAATAAAGGAAGAATGTGATGAAACAAGAAAGAAAGAAAGAAAGAAAGAAAATAAAGGAAGAATGTGATGAAACAAGAAAGAAAGAAAGAAAGAAAATAAAGGAAGAATGTGATGAAACAAAAAAGAAAGAAAGAAAGAAAATAAAGGAAGAATGTGATGAAACAAAAAAGAAAGAAGAAAGAAAGAAAATAAAGGAAGAATGTGATGAAACAAAAAAGAAAGAAAGAAAGAAAGAAAATAAAGGAAGAATATGATGAAACAAAAAAGAAAGAAAGAAAGAAAGAAAATAAAGGAAGAATGTGATGAAACAAGAAAGAAAGAAAGAAAGAAAATAAAGGAAGAATATGATGAAACAAGAAAGAAAGAAAGAAAGAAAATAAAGGAAGAATGTGATGAAACAAAAAAGAAAGAAAGGAAGGAAGAATGTGATGAAACAAGAAAGAAAGAAAGAAAGAAAGAAAATAAAGGAAGAATGTGATGAAACAAGAAAGAAAGAAAGAAAGAAAATAAAGGAAGAATGTGATGAAACAAGAAAGAAAGAAAGAAAGAAAATAAAGGAAGAATGTGATGAAACAAAAAAGAAAGAAAGGAAGGAAGAATGTGATGAAACAAGAAAGAAAGAAAGAAAGAAAGAAAATAAAGGAAGAATGTGATGAAACAAGAAAGAAAGAAAGAAAGAAAATAAAGGAAGAATGTGATGAAACAAGAAAGAAAGAAAGAAAGAAAATAAAGGAAGAATATGATGAAACAAAAAAGAAAGAAAGAAAGAAAGAAAATAAAGGAAGAATGTGATGAAACAAAAAAGAAAGAAAGAAAGAAAGAAAATAAAGGAAGAATGTGATGAAACAAGAAAGAAAGAAAGAAAGAAAATAAAGGAAGAATGTGATGAAACAAAAAAGAAAGAAAGGAAGGAAGAATGTGATGAAACAAGAAAGAAAGAAAGAAAGAAAGAAAATAAAGGAAGAATGTGATGAAACAAGAAAGAAAGAAAGAAAGAAAATAAAGGAAGAATATGATGAAACAAAAAAGAAAGAAAGAAAGAAAGAAAATAAAGGAAGAATGTGATGAAACAAGAAAGAAAGAAAGAAAGAAAATAAAGGAAGAATATGATGAAACAAAAAAGAAAGAAAGAAAGAAAGAAAATAAAGCAAGAATGTGATGAAACAAGAAAGAAAGAAAGAAAGAAAATAAAGGAAGAATGTGATGAAACAAAAAAGAAAGAAAGAAAGAAAATAAAGGAAGAATGTGATGAAACAAAAAAGAAAGAAAGAAAGAAAGAAAATAAAGGAAGAATGTGATGAAACAAAAAAGAAAGAAAGAAAGAAAGAAAATAAAGGAAGAATGTGATGAAACAAGAAAGAAAGAAAGAAAGAAAATAAAGGAAGAATGTGATGAAACAAAAAAGAAAGAAAGGAAGGAAGAATGTGATGAAACAAGAAAGAAAGAAAGAAAGAAAGAAAATAAAGGAAGAATGTGATGAAACAAGAAAGAAAGAAAGAAAGAAAATAAAGGAAGAATATGATGAAACAAAAAAGAAAGAAAGAAAGAAAGAAAATAAAGGAAGAATGTGATGAAACAAGAAAGAAAGAAAGAAAGAAAATAAAGGAAGAATATGATGAAACAAAAAAGAAAGAAAGAAAGAAAGAAAATAAAGGAAGAATGTGATGAAACAAGAAAGAAAGAAAGAAAGAAAATAAAGGAAGAATGTGATGAAACAAGAAAGAAAGAAAGAAAGAAAATAAAGGAAGAATATGATGAAACAAAAAAGAAAGAAAGAAAGAAAGAAAATAAAGGAAGAATGTGATGAAACAAAAAAGAAAGAAAGAAAGAAAGAAAATAAAGGAAGAATGTGATGAAACAAGAAAGAAAGAAAGAAAGAAAATAAAGGAAGAATGTGATGAAACAAAAAAGAAAGAAAGGAAGGAAGAATGTGATGAAACAAGAAAGAAAGAAAGAAAGAAAGAAAATAAAGGAAGAATGTGATGAAACAAGAAAGAAAGAAAGAAAGAAAATAAAGGAAGAATATGATGAAACAAAAAAGAAAGAAAGAAAGAAAGAAAATAAAGGAAGAATGTGATGAAACAAAAAAGAAAGAAAGAAAGAAAATAAAGGAAGAATGTGATGAAACAAGAAAGAAAGAAAGAAAGAAAATAAAGGAAGAATGTGATGAAACAAAAAAGAAAGAAAGGAAGGAAGAATGTGATGAAACAAGAAAGAAAGAAAGAAAGAAAGAAAATAAAGGAAGAATGTGATGAAACAAGAAAGAAAGAAAGAAAGAAAATAAAGGAAGAATATGATGAAACAAAAAAGAAAGAAAGAAAGAAAGAAAATAAAGGAAGAATGTGATGAAACAAAAAAGAAAGAAAGAAAGAAAGAAAATAAAGGAAGAATGTGATGAAACAAAAAAGAAAGAAAGAAAGAAAGAAAATAAAGGAAGAATGTGATGAAACAAAAAAGAAAGAAAGAAAGAAAGAAAATAAAGGAAGAATGTGATGAAACAAGAAAGAAAGAAAGAAAGAAAATAAAGGAAGAATGTGATGAAACAAAAAAGAAAGAAAGAAAGAAAATAAAGGAAGAATGTGATGAAACAAAAAAGAAAGAAAGAAAGAAAGAAAATAAAGGAAGAATGTGATGAAACAAAAAAGAAAGAAAGAAAGAAAGAAAATAAAGGAAGAATGTGATGAAACAAGAAAGAAAGAAAGAAAGAAAATAAAGGAAGAATGTGATGAAACAAAAAAGAAAGAAAGGAAGGAAGAATGTGATGAAACAAGAAAGAAAGAAAGAAAGAAAGAAAATAAAGGAAGAATGTGATGAAACAAGAAAGAAAGAAAGAAAGAAAATAAAGGAAGAATATGATGAAACAAAAAAGAAAGAAAGAAAGAAAGAAAATAAAGGAAGAATGTGATGAAACAAGAAAGAAAGAAAGAAAGAAAATAAAGGAAGAATATGATGAAACAAAAAAGAAAGAAAGAAAGAAAGAAAATAAAGGAAGAATGTGATGAAACAAGAAAGAAAGAAAGAAAGAAAATAAAGGAAGAATGTGATGAAACAAGAAAGAAAGAAAGAAAGAAAATAAAGGAAGAATATGATGAAACAAAAAAGAAAGAAAGAAAGAAAGAAAATAAAGGAAGAATATGATGAAACAAAAAAGAAAGAAAGAAAGAAAGAAAATAAAGGAAGAATGTGATGAAACAAGAAAGAAAGAAAGAAAGAAAATAAAGGAAGAATGTGATGAAACAAAAAAGAAAGAAAGGAAGGAAGAATGTGATGAAACAAGAAAGAAAGAAAGAAAGAAAGAAAATAAAGGAAGAATGTGATGAAACAAGAAAGAAAGAAAGAAAGAAAATAAAGGAAGAATATGATGAAACAAAAAAGAAAGAAAGAAAGAAAGAAAATAAAGGAAGAATGTGATGAAACAAGAAAGAAAGAAAGAAAGAAAATAAAGGAAGAATATGATGAAACAAAAAAGAAAGAAAGAAAGAAAGAAAATAAAGGAAGAATGTGATGAAACAAGAAAGAAAGAAAGAAAGAAAATAAAGGAAGAATGTGATGAAACAAAAAAGAAAGAAAGGAAGGAAGAATGTGATGAAACAAGAAAGAAAGAAAGAAAGAAAGAAAATAAAGGAAGAATGTGATGAAACAAGAAAGAAAGAAAGAAAGAAAATAAAGGAAGAATATGATGAAACAAAAAAGAAAGAAAGAAAGAAAGAAAATAAAGGAAGAATGTGATGAAACAAAAAAGAAAGAAAGAAAGAAAGAAAATAAAGGAAGAATGTGATGAAACAAGAAAGAAAGAAAGAAAGAAAATAAAGGAAGAATGTGATGAAACAAAAAAGAAAGAAAGGAAGGAAGAATGTGATGAAACAAGAAAGAAAGAAAGAAAGAAAGAAAATAAAGGAAGAATGTGATGAAACAAGAAAGAAAGAAAGAAAGAAAATAAAGGAAGAATATGATGAAACAAAAAAGAAAGAAAGAAAGAAAGAAAATAAAGGAAGAATGTGATGAAACAAAAAAGAAAGAAAGAAAGAAAGAAAGAAAATAAAGGAAGAATGTGATGAAATAAGAAAGAAAGAAAGAAAGAAAATAAAGGAAGAATGTGATGAAACAAAAAAGAAAGAAAGGAAGGAAGAATGTGATGAAACAAGAAAGAAAGAAAGAAAGAAAGAAAATAAAGGAAGAATGTGATGAAACAAGAAAGAAAGAAAGAAAGAAAATAAAGGAAGAATGTGATGAAACAAGAAAGAAAGAAAGAAAGAAAATAAAGGAAGAATGTGATGAAACAAGAAAGAAAGAAAGAAAGAAAATAAAGGAAGAATGTGATGAAACAAAAAAGAAAGAAAGAAAGAAAGAAAATAAAGGAAGAATGTGATGAAACAAGAAAGAAAGAAAGAAAGAAAATAAAGGAAGAATGTGATGAAACAAAAAAGAAAGAAAGGAAGGAAGAATGTGATGAAACAAGAAAGAAAGAAAGAAAGAAAGAAAATAAAGGAAGAATGTGATGAAACAAGAAAGAAAGAAAGAAAGAAAATAAAGGAAGAATATGATGAAACAAAAAAGAAAGAAAGAAAGAAAGAAAATAAAGGAAGAATGTGATGAAACAAAAAAGAAAGAAAGAAAGAAAGAAAATAAAGGAAGAATGTGATGAAACAAGAAAGAAAGAAAGAAAGAAAATAAAGGAAGAATGTGATGAAACAAGAAAGAAAGAAAGAAAGAAAATAAAGGAAGAATATGATGAAACAAAAAAGAAAGAAAGAAAGAAAGAAAATAAAGGAAGAATATGATGAAACAAAAAAGAAAGAAAGAAAGAAAGAAAATAAAGGAAGAATGTGATGAAACAAGAAAGAAAGAAAGAAAGAAAATAAAGGAAGAATGTGATGAAACAAAAAAGAAAGAAAGGAAGGAAGAATGTGATGAAACAAGAAAGAAAGAAAGAAAGAAAGAAAATAAAGGAAGAATGTGATGAAACAAGAAAGAAAGAAAGAAAGAAAATAAAGGAAGAATATGATGAAACAAAAAAGAAAGAAAGAAAGAAAGAAAATAAAGGAAGAATGTGATGAAACAAGAAAGAAAGAAAGAAAGAAAATAAAGGAAGAATATGATGAAACAAAAAAGAAAGAAAGAAAGAAAATAAAGGAAGAATGTGATGAAACACGAAAGAAAGAAAGAAAGAAAATAAAGGAAGAATGTGATGAAACAAGAAAGAAAGAAAGAAAGAAAATAAAGGAAGAATATGATGAAACAAAAAAGAAAGAAAGAAAGAAAGAAAATAAAGGAAGAATATGATGAAACAAAAAAGAAAGAAAGAAAGAAAGAAAATAAAGGAAGAATGTGATGAAACAAGAAAGAAAGAAAGAAAGAAAATAAAGGAAGAATGTGATGAAACAAAAAAGAAAGAAAGGAAGGAAGAATGTGATGAAACAAGAAAGAAAGAAAGAAAGAAAGAAAATAAAGGAAGAATGTGATGAAACAAGAAAGAAAGAAAGAAAGAAAATAAAGGAAGAATATGATGAAACAAAAAAGAAAGAAAGAAAGAAAGAAAATAAAGGAAGAATGTGATGAAACAAAAAAGAAAGAAAGAAAGAAAGAAAATAAAGGAAGAATGTGATGAAACAAGAAAGAAAGAAAGAAAGAAAATAAAGGAAGAATGTGATGAAACAAAAAAGAAAGAAAGGAAGGAAGAATGTGATGAAACAAGAAAGAAAGAAAGAAAGAAAGAAAATAAAGGAAGAATGTGATGAAACAAGAAAGAAAGAAAGAAAGAAAATAAAGGAAGAATATTATGAAACAAAAAAGAAAGAAAGAAAGAAAGAAAATAAAGGAAGAATGTGATGAAACAAAAAAGAAAGAAAGAAAGAAAGAAAATAAAGGAAGAATGTGATGAAATAAGAAAGAAAGAAAGAAAGAAAATAAAGGAAGAATGTGATGAAACAAAAAAGAAAGAAAGGAAGGAAGAATGTGATGAAACAAGAAAGAAAGAAAGAAAGAAAGAAAATAAAGGAAGAATGTGATGAAACAAAAAAGAAAGAAAGAAAGAAAGAAAATAAAGGAAGAATGTGATGAAATAAGAAAGAAAGAAAGAAAGAAAATAAAGGAAGAATGTGATGAAACAAAAAAGAAAGAAAGGAAGGAAGAATGTGATGAAACAAGAAAGAAAGAAAGAAAGAAAGAAAATAAAGGAAGAATGTGATGAAACAAGAAAGAAAGAAAGAAAGAAAATAAAGGAAGAATGTGATGAAACAAGAAAGAAAGAAAGAAAGAAAATAAAGGAAGAATGTGATGAAACAAAAAAGAAAGAAAGAAAGAAAGAAAATAAAGGAAGAATGTGATGAAACAAGAAAGAAAGAAAGAAAGAAAATAAAGGAAGAATGTGATGAAACAAAAAAGAAAGAAAGAAAGAAAATAAAGGAAGAATATGATGAAACAAAAAAGAAAGAAAGAAAGAAAGAAAATAAAGGAAGAATGTGATGAAACAAGAAAGAAAGAAAGAAAGAAAATAAAGGAAGAATGTGATGAAACAAAAAAGAAAGAAAGAAAGAAAGAAAATAAAGGAAGAATGTGATGAAATAAGAAAGAAAGAAAGAAAGAAAATAAAGGAAGAATGTGATGAAACAAAAAAGAAAGAAAGGAAGGAAGAATGTGATGAAACAAGAAAGAAAGAAAGAAAGAAAGAAAATAAAGGAAGAATGTGATGAAACAAGAAAGAAAGAAAGAAAGAAAATAAAGGAAGAATGTGATGAAACAAGAAAGAAAGAAAGAAAGAAAATAAAGGAAGAATGTGATGAAACAAAAAAGAAAGAAAGAAAGAAAGAAAATAAAGGAAGAATGTGATGAAACAAGAAAGAAAGAAAGAAAGAAAATAAAGGAAGAATGTGATGAAACAAAAAAGAAAGAAAGAAAGAAAATAAAGGAAGAATATGATGAAACAAAAAAGAAAGAAAGAAAGAAAGAAAATAAAGGAAGAATATGATGAAACAAAAAAGAAAGAAAGAAAGAAAGAAAATAAAGGAAGAATGTGATGAAACAAGAAAGAAAGAAAGAAAGAAAATAAAGGAAGAATGTGATGAAACAAGAAAGAAAGAAAGAAAGAAAATAAAGGAAGAATATGATGAAACAAAAAAGAAAGAAAGAAAGAAAGAAAATAAAGGAAGAATATGATGAAACAAAAAAGAAAGAAAGAAAGAAAGAAAATAAAGGAAGAATGTGATGAAACAAGAAAGAAAGAAAGAAAGAAAATAAAGGAAGAATGTGATGAAACAAAAAAGAAAGAAAGGAAGGAAGAATGTGATGAAACAAGAAAGAAAGAAAGAAAGAAAGAAAATAAAGGAAGAATGTGATGAAACAAGAAAGAAAGAAAGAAAGAAAATAAAGGAAGAATATGATGAAACAAAAAAGAAAGAAAGAAAGAAAGAAAATAAAGGAAGAATGTGATGAAACAAAAAAGAAAGAAAGAAAGAAAGAAAATAAAGGAAGAATGTGATGAAACAAGAAAGAAAGAAAGAAAGAAAATAAAGGAAGAATGTGATGAAACAAAAAAGAAAGAAAGGAAGGAAGAATGTGATGAAACAAGAAAGAAAGAAAGAAAGAAAGAAAATAAAGGAAGAATGTGATGAAACAAGAAAGAAAGAAAGAAAGAAAATAAAGGAAGAATATTATGAAACAAAAAAGAAAGAAAGAAAGAAAGAAAATAAAGGAAGAATGTGATGAAACAAAAAAGAAAGAAAGAAAGAAAGAAAATAAAGGAAGAATGTGATGAAATAAGAAAGAAAGAAAGAAAGAAAATAAAGGAAGAATGTGATGAAACAAAAAAGAAAGAAAGGAAGGAAGAATGTGATGAAACAAGAAAGAAAGAAAGAAAGAAAGAAAATAAAGGAAGAATGTGATGAAACAAAAAAGAAAGAAAGAAAGAAAGAAAATAAAGGAAGAATGTGATGAAATAAGAAAGAAAGAAAGAAAGAAAATAAAGGAAGAATGTGATGAAACAAAAAAGAAAGAAAGGAAGGAAGAATGTGATGAAACAAGAAAGAAAGAAAGAAAGAAAGAAAATAAAGGAAGAATGTGATGAAACAAGAAAGAAAGAAAGAAAGAAAATAAAGGAAGAATGTGATGAAACAAGAAAGAAAGAAAGAAAGAAAATAAAGGAAGAATGTGATGAAACAAAAAAGAAAGAAAGAAAGAAAGAAAATAAAGGAAGAATGTGATGAAACAAGAAAGAAAGAAAGAAAGAAAATAAAGGAAGAATGTGATGAAACAAAAAAGAAAGAAAGAAAGAAAATAAAGGAAGAATATGATGAAACAAAAAAGAAAGAAAGAAAGAAAGAAAATAAAGGAAGAATGTGATGAAACAAGAAAGAAAGAAAGAAAGAAAATAAAGGAAGAATGTGATGAAACAAAAAAGAAAGAAAGAAAGAAAATAAAGGAAGAATGTGATGAAACAAAAAAGAAAGAAAGAAAGAAAATAAAGGAAGAATATGATGAAACAAAAAAGAAAGAAAGAAAGAAAGAAAATAAAGGAAGAATGTGATGAAACAAGAAAGAAAGAAAGAAAGAAAATAAAGGAAGAATGTGATGAAACAAGAAAGAAAGAAAGAAAGAAAATAAAGGAAGAATATGATGAAACAAAAAAGAAAGAAAGAAAGAAAGAAAATAAAGGAAGAATGTGATGAAACAAGAAAGAAAGAAAGAAAGAAAATAAAGGAAGAATGTGATGAAACAAAAAAGAAAGAAAGAAAGAAAATAAAGGAAGAATATGATGAAACAAAAAAGAAAGAAAGAAAGAAAGAAAATAAAGGAAGAATGTGATGAAACAAGAAAGAAAGAAAGAAAGAAAATAAAGGAAGAATGTGATGAAACAAGAAAGAAAGAAAGAAAGAAAATAAAGGAAGAATATGATGAAACAAAAAAGAAAGAAAGAAAGAAAGAAAATAAAGGAAGAATGTGATGAAACAAGAAAGAAAGAAAGAAAGAAAATAAAGGAAGAATGTGATGAAACAAAAAAGAAAGAAAGAAAGAAAATAAAGGAAGAATATGATGAAACAAAAAAGAAAGAAAGAAAGAAAGAAAATAAAGGAAGAATGTGATGAAACAAGAAAGAAAGAAAGAAAGAAAATAAAGGAAGAATATGATGAAACAAAAAAGAAAGAAAGAAAGAAAGAAAATAAAGGAAGAATGTTATGAAACAAGAAAGAAAGAAAGAAAGAAAGAAAATAAAGGAAGAATGTGATGAAACAAGAAAGAAAGAAAGAAAGAAAGAAAATAAAGGAAGAATGTGATGAAACAAGAAAGAAAGAAAGAAAAAAAGAAAATAAAGGAAGAATATGATGAAACAAAAAAGAAAGAAAGAAAGAAAGAAAATAAAGGAAGAATGTGATGAAACAAGAAAGAAAGAAAGAAAGAAAGAAAGAAAATAAAGGAAGAATGTGATGAAACAAGAAAGAAAGAAAGAAAGAAAATAAAGGAAGAATATGATGAAACAAAAAAGAAAGAAAGAAAGAAAGAAAATAAAGGAAGAATGTGATGAAACAAGAAAGAAAAAAAAATGTCATGAAACAAGAAAGAAAGAAAGAAAGAAAGAAAGAAAGAAAGAAAATAAAGGAAGAATGTGATTAAGCAAGAAAGAAAGAAAGAAAGGAAGAATGTGATGAAACAAGAAAGAAAGAAATAAAGAAAAAAAGAATATGATAAAACAAGAAAGAAAGAAAAAAGAAAATAAAGGGAGAATGTGATGAAACAAGAAAGAAAGAAAGAAAGAAAGAAATAAAAAGAAAGAAAGAATGTGATGAAACAAGAAAAAAATAAAGAAAGAAAGGACACAGCAAGATAGATGTGTGAGAGAGAGAGAGAGAGAGAGGGGGTAATATAATAGATAGACGTAGATCAATAAGCAATAAATTTTCTTTCAATAAGAATCGCTGAATAGTAAAGTAAATCTGATTATTAATGAACGTAATATCCAAAAATAGACTTATATGTGTACCTTGGTTTTACATTCAAATTTGTACACACGCATATACCTCCCTATATATATATATATATATATATATATATATATATATATATATATATATACATATATATATATATCATGAAATACGAAATTAATTTGTTCGGGAGAGGATTTCGTATCTTGGAATTTTCGTATTATGAAACAAGATTTACCCTATAAATAATTCACTCCAGCCCTTAAAAGGTTTCGTATAAAGTGTAAATATTATACCCACCCGTTAATGACAACATAGTCATTTACATAAATGTTAAAAAGACAAAGAGAAGAAAAAAATCAATGAAAAATAATAATAAGTGTTGTTACGAATAACACTTTACCTTTTGAATTGAAGACTTTTGACTTGTTTTCGTATGGTAAATATTTTTTCGTTAAATGGGAGGGAAATTTCTTTGAATCCCGTTTCGTATTCTGAATTTTTCGTATAATGGAGTTTTCGTAAGTCGAGGTTCCACTGTATACATATATATATATATACAGAGAGAGAGAGAGAGAGAGAGAGAGAGTGAGAGATCAGTGATATTCCGTCAGCGTCCGAAGACAATGGATGTGGATTATTCGAGCATATTTTCAAATTAGGGTGGGCCAATTAAGAGGAACACTCTATTACTAGTTTCTTAATTTTTCTTATATCTTATTGCTTTAAGCGATTTAACTTTAGCCTGAAAATATAAATTTATATATATATATATATATATATATATATATATATATATATATATATATATATATATATATGCTGTTTTTCAACCTCAAACTAAACGTGTGAAGTTATCTGATGAGTCGACAAGTACAATGATATTCTTCCCCGGAATAAATTTCTGATGACAATTTAACCAAGTCTTAGTTTTCTTCTAATTAATATTATATATATATATATATATATATATATATATATATATATACTAGTTGGTTGATTGGTTGCTTGATTGATTTTACAATATGTCATCCATAGTTCAGTTATTCAAACTAAAAACCAAGAGAGTTATATGACTTCTACAATAGCTTCAAGCAACCATTTTTAAAAGTGTGGCATATCTGTCTTCGTGGGTTATTCAGTGCGGAAACAATTTTTATTCATATTTACCCAACCCCTCCGCTCGGGCAGGATATGACACAAGGTCAATTTTTAAGCGAAGTTTAACAGGTTTGAATTCAGAGTTTTCCTTCTCCCAGACTAGTTGTCTCACCAAGGCTGAAGAACCTAGTCTGCCCAACTATTTACCCATAGCTGGAGGGAGAATAATTGGATTCATACCTTTCCCAAGGGTATTAGTGCGATGTGAAAATGCAATCAGTCTCGGCCAGGATTTTTATTGAAGAGCAGTAGTGGTAATATCTAACCCACAGCTGAAAGGATTGGGGGGGGTTCATGCTTTTTCCAAGGGTAGTAGTCCCCAGGTGGTTGTATCAGCGTGCCTGGAGTTCAAAATCGAACCCTCAATGTCGCAGTCGAGCCCATTAGCTATTCCAATTATATGGCTTCAATCATATCATATTTACCAACCCCTCCGCTCGGGCAGGATATGACACAAGGTCAATTTTTAAGCGGAGTTTAACGGCTTTCAATTCAGTTTTTCTTCTCCCAGACTAGTTGCCTCACCAAGGCTGAAGAACCTAGTCTGCCCTACTATTTACCCATAGCTGGAGGGAGAATATTTGGATTCATACCTTTCCCAAGAGTATTAGTGCTATGTGAAATGCAATCAGTCAGGTCCAGGATTTGAACTCGTGTCGTCGTGTCCTTATCCTGCGACGATAACCATTACACCAAGGGCTTCAATAGTTGATTGATTGCGTCTTATGGCATATCAATTCTCGTAGCTTAAATAATGTCAAATCCTTTTTATAAATCATCATCATCATCATCATGTCGTGCCTCTAGCACGGATATCCCTGACCCTCTCTCGCCACTTTTCCCTCTCGCTCATCGCCTCTGGCAGGTCTTCAGGGCTACATCCCTTATCCTCACATAACTGCTGAATGTATGTTCGTGCTGGTCGTCCTGCTTTTGCCAAGCCATATGTGGGGGTCCGTAAGAGTACATTACTTTTAGCCGTTTTATTAGCGTCCATGTAGTGCATCCATATAGCAGTATCGATACGACAGCTGCCTGGAAGAAGCTGCGTTTAATTTTATCGGTTAGGTCTGATTTCCATATGATCGATAGCCTATTGATGGCTGTCCATGCCTTTGTTAACCGCGTGTTGATGTCCTTTTCGGTTGATGAGACGCTGCTTCCTAAGTAAGTGAATTTGTCAACTAGTTTAAGAGGGGTTCCGTCTCGTGTGGAGATATTACCTGTTTGATTATAGCACATATATTCCGTTTTGTGTGCATTGACATGGAGGCCTCTGCCTGCGGCTGCTCGTTCCAAACTATGCAGGAGTGCTTCGGCTTGGTTGGATGTATTTGCCTGTAATGCTATGTCATCGGCGTAGTCGGCGTCGGTAATTTTTTTGTTGGGTATCTTCTGCTTCTTTTCTTTGTCAGGTGATGCCGTTTTCTCTGATTTTATCAATCGATAAATATAGGTGATTTGTAAACAAATAACTTAGAACAAAATATTCAAACGATCTAGACCCAATTTATTCGCACGCAGTTAAATGGTTTCAAGTATTCCAATCAAACACTTATAATTCTATTCAAAATTATACATTCGTTTGCAAAATTGTTCCAAACGTTACTTTTCCCAGTAGGCTGAAGCTGCAAAACACTCATACTGCATCTCTGTAAAAGGGTGTAACTCCTCCAACGAGTGTCCTGCATATGACACTAAATAATCCGATGGTGAGGCTCTAGCAATACTGGAACTTTAGGGAATGCGGAGTACCCCTTTATTACCATCTATCCCAGGTTCACTCTGGCCCGGAGTATTAGCACCTGATTCTATTTCTTAGATAGAACTAAACTGTGTAATTATGTTAAACTGAATTGTTCGAAATAGAACCGTTTTGACATTTAAGACGTCTACTTATGCTGAACTGAATTGTTTGAAGTAGAAGGGTTTTTGAAATTTAACTGTGTGTAAACAAAAAATATACTAATACTAAAATGAATTCTTTGAAATAGAATTGTTTATATGTATGAAATGGATTAGGCATTAAATAACCTAAAATGGTTGATGTGCCATATAACCAAATCAAACCAAACCAAACCAACTGTTGCTGTGTTATACTCATTGTTCAATATAGCTGTTAGTTTTCGCAGAGGGGTAAGTGATTAAATACTTCAAATAGACGAATAAATATTTCAAAAATAGTGAAAGAACTTGCTATATAGTGGATTTTACTGTCTAAGCGATTCAGCGAGTAAAAAAAAAAGGCAAAGAAAGAAAGAAAGGAGGAAAGAAAGAACAAGGGAAAATAAGTAGATAAATAAATAAAACAATGACTGAATGATCATAATAACAGAATAAGAAATAAATAAATAAATAAATAAATAAAGAAAGAAAGAAAGAAAGAAAGAAGACTAACAAAATAAATAAATCAATAAAGACAAACAAAAAAGGGAAAGAAAAACGAGAAAGACGAAGAAAGAAAGAATACTAACAAAAGAAAGAAAGAAAGAAAGAAAGAAGACAAACAAAAGAAAGAAAGAAAGAAAGAAAGAAAGAAAGAAAGAAAGAAAGAATATCATCATGGTTCGAGCTTTAAAGTTACAGAAAAACAACCGCATCATAATAATAGTAAAAACAGCTGAACGATCCTGATTGCGCATCGAGGCCTCCATAGTGGTATGCATCCAATCAACGCTATTCTACTTTCACTTTTATTTCCTCAAAGAATCGAACAATTAATAGCTTTTCAAGGTTAAGCGACGGAGATTGCGGCTGAGTATCTGAGTAAACGTCGAGTGGGTATGGCCATCAACGGAATTGATAATAAAAACACAAATGATCGACTTAAAAAAAACCATTTCTCTTTGCATCACAACACCAGTGATTATAACCATTGGGCAGATAGAACATATTTTACTCCTTCCTAGACTTCACACAAATCGAAACCGATGGTATTCACTGGAATCATCTGTCCTTATAGGCCTTCACACTTCGTAAGTCCACTAGACGGCGTTCAGTGTCCTCACCGATCTGATGAATAAAAGTTTCATGTGGTCGGCTATCACTAGTGCGTCCATGTGTCGGGGGTTCACGTCGCTTATGAGGTCATCCATACTTCTCCAGCAGAACCCAGCATGTCTTGCTTGTTTAACTGAGATGGGAGATAAGTGGCCGTACACCTGCTGTTTTGTAGGGTGTTGCTTCCAAGATTTGTTAAAAACAGCATGCAACATTATTTGATACTTGGAACCTATTTTTTTAAGCAATTCGTTTGAGTCTAAGTGGTTGGTTGGTTGGTTGGTTTTTATGCCATATCAATCGTAACAGATGATTTAATACCAAATCATGTTCGTTTGTTCGTTTGTATTTTATGGCATATCAAACTTTGTTGGTTATTTAATGCCAAATCCATTTTTATACAAATAAACAGTTCTATTTAAAACAATTCAGTTTAACATGAGTTAACAGTTGAATTATATAAACAATTCTATTTCAAACTATTCAGTATGGTCAAACAGTTCTAATTAAAACAATTCAGTTTAGTATAAGTATAGTTTTTGTCCCATACAGTTAAATGTCAAAACATTTCTATTTCAAACAAGTCAGTTTAGCATAAGTACAATTTCAATCTCAAAAACACTTCTATTTCAAGCAATTCAGTTTAGTATAAATACGTACTTTAGTATCATAATTTAGGACACTCGTTGGGGTGTTTTTTTTTTACCCCTCTGCGGAGATGCAGTCGGTGTATTCTACATTCCCAGCCGACGGCGTAAGAAGAGCCAAATCCTGTTTATATATATATATATATATATACATGGTCCATTCAATAAGTTTCCAGACTTTTTTATACAGGCATTTAGAATTGTCGTAGACTCTTGAAAAATCACTATGTTATTGCTATACATCTTATGCGATGACTAACCAATTCTTATCATTTCAGCTTCAAATGAACAGCTACAGCAGCAAATGGAATACACCCTACTAAAGCCTGATTGTCACAGGTGGTGAATTTCAAAAATGCAATCTGACACTTTAGAAGAAGGTAATGCAATAAAATTCTGTTTTAAACTTGGAAAAAATGTCACAGAAACTTATGGAATGCTTCAGACTGCTTTTGGAGCATCTTGCATGAATCGAGCATCAGTTTCTGAGTGGCATAAGGGATTCAAGGAAGGCATGAAGTCTGTGAGAGATGATGAGAGGTGTGGGAGGAGTAAGGAAGTCAATACACCAGAGTTGACTGGCCAAAGGGTTAGGGTTAGGGTTACTATGTTGAGGCTTCAAGGGAGTTCAGGGAGTGATTCCTCGGAAAGAGGCCAGCACTCTTCAAATCTGGTTAGTGGCATTTCTACCTGGACAATACATCAGTCCACAACACCATCCTTGTCACAGACTATTTGACCTAAATGGGCATCAACTCAGTTCTTTACCCTCCCAAAAGTCTGGACCTTGCTCCCTGTAATTTTTGCTTATTCCCTAAGCTCAGAGGGTATCGATATGAGACAATTGAGGAGATGAAAGAAGCTGTGAAGAAGGTTATTGACACGCTCACACACGAAGACTTCTATGGGGCCTTCCAGAAGTTGTTGGAATTGTACAGCAAGTGCATTGCAGCTGGAGAAGTTTACTTCGAAGGGGTCTAGAGTTCCATGTGTGTACTATCAATAAAAGTGCCCATACGAAAAAAGTCTGAAAACTTATTTAATGATCCTCGAACATATATATATCTATAATGATTTATAAACAAATAATTTATAGATACTTTTTTAAATGAGCCGTAGCTCAATTACTTGCTCACAGTAAAATAGTATTTGTTTGAAAAACGAATAATTTTATTTGATCAATCAATCAAGGATTTCAGGTATTGCTATTCATCATTATTCATTGGTTTGTACATATTTAAAAGATTACCAGCATTAGTATATGTCCCTTACAATTCAATTAAATAACATTCATTTGTTAGCACATAGTTAAATGTAAAAGCTGTTCTATTTCAAACAATTCAGTTTAGCATAAGTACACATTTAAGATCTACTTGACTCATAGATAAGACCCTATTAGGTGCTACCACTTTAGGCCAAAGTTGACCTGGGAGTGATGGCAATAAAGGGATTACTGTAGATTCCTCAAAGCTCCAGCATTACTGGAGCCTCACCATCGGATTGTTTTGTGTCCTATGCAGGACACTAATTGGGGGGGGCTTACTCCTCTGCAGAGATACAACTGAACTGAGGACAAAGAGTGTTGTATAGTACACTGTGTCGTTATTAACAACGAAGAACATATGTATATAAAAATAAAATGTATAAATATTAAAAAAAAAATTATATTCTTATTTTCAGCGATGATACTTGTGTGGAGCAGAAAGCAATCGCAGAGAGTTCGCACACACGGGGGAGCTGTCGGGAGACGGAAGAGCCAGTGAACAACTGACTTTAGCCGAAATTCGGGAACTTACATAGTCTACAACTCTCACGTGACCTGCAGCAATTCCTCTTTTTCGTTAACCATGGTTATGCCCACAACTCACTTCTTTGCTTTCCATTGGTTATGTTGTCTGCTTCCCATTGGCTACTTGCCCAAGCCCGGTTCTGTGGAGGTACGGATCTGCCACTATCACCGAATTCAACCACGCCCATCGTTCAGGTGATTTTCCGATATCTTCGACCGGATGCACCTGTTTTCAACATCCACCGTATTCACAGAACCCAAGCGGATGTAACTGTATCAACATCCTCTGATACGCAGCACCTGTGGGCATGATGACATTAAGGGGATCACACCGGTCTTATCAATCTATCTGTCAACAACATCCGCCGTATTCACACCCGTAGGTCACGTTAATATATTACAAGAGGGGCAACCATACAGTAGTACTGACACGGCTATTCTATCAGAGAGCTTACATTCCCATGTATCTAAAGTGAACACTTATTCTTTATAGACATTTTGGTGATGATGGCAATTGGTAACCAATATCTTTGGTTTGCTTTGCTTTTATTGTAGCTTATATTCGAGGATCATTAAATAAGTTTCCAGACTTTTTTCGTATGGGCACTTTTATCGATAGTACACAAAGGAAACTCTAGTCCCCTTCGAAGTAATCTCCTCCGGCTGCAATACGAACAATTTAATTGAACGTCAGTTATTTGTTTATACACAGTTAAATGACCAAACAGTTCTATTTCAAATAATTCACTTTAACACAAGTCATTTGTTTACACTCAGTTCAAATGTCAAACAGTTTTATTAAACCCATAGATAGGATCCTATCAGGTGTTACCACTCTAGATGAGAGTGGACCTGGGAGTGATGGCAATGAAGGGATACTCTGCATTCCCCAA
The DNA here is from genome assembly GCA_963585895.1 of Sepioteuthis lessoniana. Taxonomy (NCBI): domain Eukaryota; kingdom Metazoa; phylum Mollusca; class Cephalopoda; order Myopsida; family Loliginidae; genus Sepioteuthis; species Sepioteuthis lessoniana. Next base: position 46,635,919 of record OY757945.1, on the reverse strand, counting down.
AGCTCCAGCATTATTGGGGCCTAATAATCAGGAGCTTTCTAGTGTCATATCAGGATACTAGTTTGTGGGTATTTTACCCCTATACAGTCGGTGTATTTAACAATCCCAGTCGACTGGGCTGCTACTGTGATGGTTTTTGAGATTGGAGGTAAGTGGCTGCACAAATATTCTTTTAACTTATTGTGTTGCTGTTATAAGTGTTGCTCTAGCTTTTCAAAAGCAGAGTTACCATTTGAAAAATATTCTCCTCTTGATTTCACTCTCAAGAGTAAAAAAAAATCAGCTAGTTGTACTTCCTGGATATACAAATGCTTTCCTTAAACGTACATGTGTCATTGAAGAAGTTCTAAGACTCACCAAGATTTTAGATTTGTCGCACACCTCTCACCTTTGTATAGAGCCTCACATGCGCAGAAATTTAGACAGAAATCTGTATTAGTTTTCAATTATTTCATAGATGTGGTAGTGTGTTATCAAAACAAAAATATTCAATTATGGCCCAACTTTCTGAGTGAGGCTTAAAACTTTTTGAATGAATATACATATATATATATATATATATATATATATATATATATATATATATATATTTGTGTGTTTGTTTGTTTGTGTGTGTGTGTGTGTGTGTGTGTGTGTGTGTGTGTGTGTGTGTTATTTGCGGTAGCGTTGCCAGAAGCAAGAGTCTGGCAGACGTGTCCTTTTAGCTTTGGTAAACTCTAAATTAGCCACTATTTTTGCTACTTGTCCTATGTAACCCAGTCCAACTTTCGCATGTCATTATGAGAGGAAATAAACACATCCAAGTAGACCTCACATTGTCTTGAGAAATGACATTAAGTGGAATTACTCGACATGGCACTCCGACAATCTAATACATCAGAGGAAATTGAAGAAGTTATATACGGATTTACCAATCCCTACACACGAGCAAGATGTGACATAAGGTCAAGTTTTTAGCGCAGTTTAACAGGTTTAAATTCAGAGATCAGTTGTTATACCGAGGCTAAACATGCACCAGGAGGAAGATAACGAAACACTCGGGAAGAACATACACAAGAATGCAATGTGCTATTTCAAACAAATCTTGGAAACAGCACCTCACAAAACAGAATGGCCCAGTCGTCTGAAGTAGCAGAATACACCGACTACATCTCTGCAGAGGGACAAGACTTTCCCCCACGACCACCACATCGAGTGTCCTAGAACAGCATCTGATGTTGAGGCTCCACTAATGCTGGAGCATTGGGGAATGCGGAGTACCCTTTTATTGCTATGGCTTCCAGATCCACTCCAGCCCAGAGTGGTAACAACTAATAGAGTCATATCAATGGGTCAAATAGAACTAAACTGTGTACTTATGCTAAACTGAATTGATTGTTTGGATTTTATGGCATATCAACCATTGTAGGTTATTTAATACCAAATCCATTTTCACACAAATAAACAGTTCTATTACAAACAATTTAAGCTATTTATTTTTGTCAAACAGTTCTAATTCAAACAATTCAGTTTAACAAATGAAAACAGTTCCATTTTAAAGAATTCAGTTTAGCATAAGTATGCAGTTTAAAGGTAGAAACAGTTATTTTCCAAGCAATTAAGTTTAGCATAAGCTCGCAGTTTAGTTCTATTTGACCAATAGATATGATCCTATCAGGTGCTACCACTAAGGACCAGAGTGGACCAAGGAGCGATGGCAATGAAGGGGTACTCTGCATTCTCCAAAGCTCCAGCATTACTGGAACCTCATCATCAGATTGTTTAGTGTCATACACAAGACACTCGTTGAATTGGGTGGGGGTGTCTTACTCTCTTCAGAGATGCAGTGGGTTTTTTCTACAGATTGGGTAAAAAACTGAATTGTTTGAAATAGAACTCTTTTGACATTTAAACTGCGTAATCATATTTGATCGAATTGTTTGAAAAAGAACTGTTTGTGTGTATAAAAATGGATTTGGCATTAAATAACCTACAATGGTTGATATGCCATAAAACCAAACCGAAGCAAACCAAACCAAAACAAAACATCAGCTGTAGAGCCACTTACCTCTCATCATACAAACCATGCAAGTAAGGTCAATAAACATGCAGAGCAGTGCTATAGAATTAAGGAAGACCTCATTTATACACATGGATCCACAAGTTTTGGCCGATCTGCAAAAACTTGCATAAATTAGCTCTCTGCTGACACAGGATGTCGTCTAGAGGAGTGATGGCCCAAAAGAAAGGATGGCGAAAGAAAGAAAGAGAGAGAGAGAGAGAGAGAGAGAGAGAAGAATCCGTGTCGTCGGCATGATCTGGTGATTATGATGATATATATATATATATATATATACCAACCCCTCCACACGACCAGGCTGCTACACTGTCAATATTTTAAGCGAAGTTTAACAGGTTTGAATCCAGGGTTTTCCTTCCTTCTAGACTTGTTGCCATACCAAGATTAAAGAGTCCACTTCGAAACACTATTTACTCATTGCTATAAGGAGGATAATTGGATTCATGCCTTTCACATAGCTAACAGCACAATGTGAAATGGAAACAGTCTCGTCCAAAATTTGAACTCGAGTTGCCAAATCCATTTCCTACGAGAGTAATCATTACAAAACAAGCACTAAGATGAAAATAATTTAAGCAGAGACTTACAAAATAAATTGCACTAATTTTAATATAAAAACTATGACTTGCGTAATAACATCCGACGTGGTGTATCTGCATAAAACTTACAGTTCATAAATTTCTTAATAATTAATACTTCATTATAACCTCCGTTAGATCGAGAATTTGAACCATAATGCATAAAAACGATTATTCACGAATAGAAACCCTTTTCCATGAAGACCTGATATATATATATATATATATATATATATATACATCCTGTACAAATAACTAGACAGACAAATGTATACATTACAAAGCATGCTTTGCTCAGATCTGGAACAAGGCCACAAATGCAAGAGCATCCAGAAAGAACTGGATCATTTATCTTGTAATGATCTGTAAAAACAAAATGTTAAGCATTATCTTCAAAAGGTTCACCCAGACGCAAGAATTTTATAATCAAGAAGAAGCCATTTCCACTCTAATAGCAGCTCTCTGACATTAGTACAGGTACCTCGAAAGCAGTGTCTCATCTACTGAAAGTGATGTCAGTATTCTCCAACCAAAGGCGTAGACTGCTATTGATAGGTTATCGATCAAGTCTGACCTATTCGATAAAATTATTTCGATTTCTTCCAAGCAGCTGTTTTGTCAAAACTAATGTACAGATGCACCTCATGGACGCTGACGAAACGTATGGAGAAAAAGCTAGACGGAAACTACAGAAGAATGCGTCGAGCTATATTGGACAAATCCTTGAAGCAACACCCCACGAAACAACTGCTGTATGGCCATTTACCACCATCGCTTTGTTACATATTGACCCTGGACCGAGCCGTCAGTCAAGAAATGCACCTGTGTAAATAAGCAGAGGAACAGCGGAAACAGGTTCATCCGGTCGAAGATATCGGAATATCACCTTGACCTGTGGACGTGGTTGAATTCGGTGCAGATACATACGCCCACAGAAAGCAGCTGGACATCAGACAATTATATAACCAGGTGCCACAGACGGCTAGAGTTAGTTATTAGTTGTGCTAATGCTATTGCGAAAAGCATGATGGTAGATATCGACCGGGAGATTCCTTTGACACACCGCAGAGGTTGCGTGGGGGCATAACAGAATATGCTCCTGTTTCCTAAATAAACAGGACGCACTTGCCTCAACGGAAATGTCGCGAAAGTTGCTTGGGTGGCATAACAGGATATGAATCTGTTTCCCAAAGTTAACAGAATGCAGGTGTTTCCTCAGCGGAAGTGTCACATAGGTTGCGTGAGTGCAGGCTTGACAGAAATTGTGTCCACGTGCAACGCGTAGACGGGAGTTTTGATTATGGTTGCATGGGCGGCCGAAAAATGATATAAACCAGGGAAGATTTTAACCCATAAGAACGAATTTGAAAGGCAGAGAGGTTTCACAGAAAAACCGCACTCTCGTCCCTGTGTGTGAATCTCAGCTATCACCGACTCTCTCTCATTCTACCCATACATGTTGGGTGATAAAAAAAGTTGACAGAGACAGTAGAATACGTCACTAAGCAGAGGGGTTAGACCCCCCAAACGAGTGTCTTGGATATGATATTAAACAATCGAATAGTGAGGCTCCAGTAATGCTAGAAATTTCAGGAATGTGGAATACCCCTTCTTGGTCCAATCTAGCACGGAGTGGTAGCACCTGATAGGGTCCTATCTAATCATCAAATAGAACAAACTATGTGCAAACAAATCACTGGTGTTAAATTGTGACTCTTATACAGCAATACTTGAAATCCTTTCACTGTGTGCAAAAAGGAGCTCAGGCGCGTTTAAAAAAGTTATCCTCAAAATGTGTTTACTATATCATACATATATTTTTTCGTAGACCCTTGAAACTGCAGTATGTTATTACCATACATCTTATGAGATAACTGGCCAATTTTTATGATTTCAGGTTCAAATTAACAGCTACAACAGGAATTGGAATACACACTACTAAAGCTTGATTGTCACAGCAGATTAATTTCAAAAACGCAATCTGGACGTGAGGACACTTTAGAAGAACGATATGCAATAACATTCTGTTTTCAACTCGGAAAAAATGCCACAGAAACGTATGGGATACTTCAGACTGCTTTTGGAGCATCTTGCATGAATCGAGCATCAGTTTTTGAGAGGCATAAGAGATTAAAAGAGGGCAGGGAGTCTGTGAGGGATGATGAGGGGTGTGGGAGGAGTAAGGAAGTCAATACACCACAGTTGATTGGCCAAAGGGTTAGAGTTAGGGTTAGGGTTACTATGTTGAGGTTTTAAGGGAGTTCAGGAAGAGATTCCGTCGGAAGAGGCCAGCACTCTTCAAACCGGCTCAGTGGCATTTCAAGCGGGACAATGCGCTAGTTCACAACTCTATCCTTGTCACAGATTATTTGACCAAGAGAGGCATAAAGACAGTTCCTCACCGTTCCTATTGTACAGACCTTTCTCTCTGTGACTTTTGGTTATTCCCTAAACTCACAGGCAGTCGTTATGAGACAACGAGATGAAAGTTGTTGTGACGAAGGTCATTGACACGCTCACACAAGAGAATTTCCATGGGGCCTTCCAGAAGTTGTTGGTACGATACAACAAGTGTATTGCAGCCGAAGGAGATTACTTCGAAGGGGACTTGAGTTTCATGTGTGTACAATCAATAAAAGTGCCCATACGAAAAAATTCTGGAAACTTATTTAATGATCCTCGTATGTATATACAGGATTTTTATACGAGTCGCCATGAAGGAGAATTCCTCGTTATGACAATGTGAAGTAATCTGAATAAACAAACCAACAACTAATTTTTTTTTCGGAGGCGGGCTTTACGTGACGACTATCTTTGCCCAAAATCAAATCGACGACTCGAATTCAAATCTTGGACGAATCCTTCTCTTTTCCATCAAGCCACAGGTAAATAATAGGTTGCCCAGTCGGCTGGCGCTGTAGAATACACCGACTGCTTCACTGCAGAGGAGTAAGACCCACCCCCAACGAGTGTCCAGGATATGACACTAAACAATCTGATGGTGAAGTTCCAACAGTGCTGGAACTTTGGGGAATGCAGAGTACCCCTTCATTGCCATCACTTCCAGGTCCACTCTGACCCGGAGTGGTAGTACCTGATTGGGCCCTATCTATGGGTTAAATAGAACTAACAGTATACTTATGCTGAACTGAATTGTTTGACTAAACTGAATAGCTTGAAATAGAAATGATTTCGACAATTATACTGTACTTACATTTAAACTGCATGCTTATGCTTAACTGAATTATTTGAAATAGAACTGTTTTTCGACATCAAAACTGTATGTACACTTAACTGAATTGTTACATATAACTGCTTGAATAGTTTGAAATAGAAATGTTTTTGACAATTAAACTGTGTACTTATGCTAAACTGAATTGTTTTAAATAAAACTAATTATTTACATAAAAATGGATTTGGCATTAAATAACCCACAAAGATTGATATGCCATAAAACCCGACTAACCAAACCAAACGTAAATAATAGGGAAGATTGGATTCTGTGGTCTGGATATGTTGACCTGTCTGAGTGAAGGAAAGCTCTGACTTCAAATCAACAGTACTCTGCTGAAAATTGACCTTATGTCGTGTCCTGCCTTGGATAAATACAAACGGGGGTCTTTAGTCTTGGTCAGGACTTACATACATCACATCTCCCGAACCATCTAATCAGAATGACTGTTGGTGAAATAATGACAAACTTATAAAAGACGTTCCCTTATGGACTGTGACACGTGGACGAAGTAGTGTTGGACGAACAGCAATGACTTATACACATCAGCTGGATACATCAAGACGACCTGCCAGGAGCGTCGACTATAGGTACGGATGCCAAGAAAGAACCAAGGGAATCTATGCCATTAACATGACTTAATGATGATAATCATGATGATATATATATGAATATATATTGATATATATAATCTTTTTCGTTTGAAGATATTAAATGATATTTTTAGAAAAAAAAAATGAGGTAACCACCTCAGCCTGTTGGACTGTTTATTTTGGCGCCAAATTCCAAACCAGCACCTGAAAGCTGACAATGTTGGCACGGAATGTTTACTCTGGTTTTTCGCGCCTTTGTACCAAGTGAGTCATTTCAAATATATACTTACCGATTTTCTTTTTCTCTTATACATAAAAAAGCCTACTTAAACAAAGATTCAAACACACGCACGAATATATATATATATGTATATGTGTGTGTGTGTGTGTGTGTGTGTGTGTGTAAGATAATATGATACAAAATCGGTTGTGTGTTCTGGTAATTAAAAAAAGGAAAGAAAAACATTTTAAAATTCTTTTTACAGCTTTGCCTGTATAGTTTTTTTAGCAAAATATGTGTAAAAGAAACTACGACAAAACTTTCTTTTTCTCTTTTCTTTATTTCAATCTATCTATCTATCTATCTATCTATCTATCTATATTTATTATGTATGTATGTATGTATGTAAAATGATATTATTCAAAATCGCGTGTGTGTTCTGGTAATTAAAAAAAGGAAAGAAAAAACCTTTTAAAATTCTTTTAAAATTTCTGTGCGGACACTGGATGCTGTTTAGAAGCTGAGATGGCCCATAAAGAAGATAGACAGGAATACGTCCTATTATAAGACTTGATGATGATGATGATGCATTTATCATATCATATTTACCCAACCCCTCCGCTCGGGCGGGATATGACACAAGGTCAATTTTTTAAGCGGAGTTTAACAGGTTTTTCCTTCTCATAGACTAGTCGCCTCACCAAGGCTGAAGAACCTAGTCTGCCCTACTATTTACCCATAGTTGGAGGGAGAATAATTGGATTCATACCTTTCCCAAGGGTATTAGTACTATGTGAAATGCAATCAGTCTCGTCCAGGATTTGAACTCGTGTCGCCGTGTCCACTTCCTGCGACGATAACCATTACACCACGGGCACCTCCAAAGATGATGCATTTATATATGTACATATCTATACACATTTCTGTTTCGTACATTATTCGTATTAAAAAAGTTCCTAGAAGATATAACAGTTTACAAAAGATTATTCTATTATTAGTATCTTGAGACGATATGACTATACGCAAATACCAATCATTAAATTTACTCCGTCTGCAGAGGGATAAGACACCCCCCCACAAACGAGTGTCTTGGATATGACACTAAACAATATGACGGTGAGGCTCCAGTAATGCTAGATCTTTAGGGAATGCGGTTTAACTCTTTATTTCCATCCCACTCAGGTCCCCTCCTGCGCTGAATGGTAGCACCTAATAGGGTCATATCCATTGGTAAAAGAGAACTAAACTGTGTACTAAGGCTAAACTGAATAGTTTGAAATAGAAAGGTTTTTGACGATTAAACAGTATACTTATGCTAAGCCGAATTCTTTGAAATAGAAAGGTTTTTGACATTGAGACTGCATACTTATGCGAAACTAAATTGTTTGAAATAGAACTTTTTTAACATTTAACTGTGTGTAAACAAAAAAAAAAACTGTTCTTATACTAAACTGATTTGTTTGAAATAGAACTGTTTATATGTATAAAAATGGAATGGGTATTGATAACATACAATGATTGATGTGCCATAAAATCGAACCAAACTAAACCAAACCAAACCAAACCAAACCAAAAACCAAAACTTCAAGAATACATTTAATTTCATCATTACTTAATTATTTTAATTAAACGAATATATTTTTGTTTCCTTGAATATTCATACTACCATTTCAGTCTTTCCTTGCAAAAGAAATATTTCAGCTGCACTGTGTTCATATTGGCGCATACATATACTTCCTCTCTTACTTAGTGACATCCTTACGGGAAAAATCTTTCACAAACAAATGATATACGTGATGCTTTCAATAAGTTTCCAGTCTTTTTATGTACAGGCATTTAAAATTGTCGTAGACTCTTGCAATTTCAGTATGTTATTGATATACATCTTATGAGATGACCAAACAATTATTATGATTTCAGGCTCAAATGAACAGCTACAACAGGAATTGGAATACACCCTACTAAAGCCTGATTGTCACAGCTGGTGAATCTCAAAAGTGCAATCTGGACGTGAGGACACATTAGAAGAATGATATGCGGTAAAATTCTGTTTTAAACTTGGAAAACATGCCACAGAAACGTATGGAATGCTTCAGTCTGATTTTGGACCATATTGCATAAATCGAGCATCAGTTTTTGAGTGTTATAAGAGATTCAAAGAAGGCAGGGAATCTGTGAGGGATGTTGAGAGGTGTGGGAGGAGTAAGGAAGTCAGTACACCACAGTTGATTGGCCAACAACTATGTTGAGGTTTTAAGTGAGTTCAGGAAGAGATTCCATCGGAAGAGGCCAGATCTCTTCAAATCGGGTCAGTGGCATTTCCACCAGGACAATACACCAGTCCACAACTCCATTCTTGTCACAGATTATTTGACCAAGATAGGCCTCAAGACAGTCCCTAAGCCTCCCTATCGTCCAGACCTTGCTCCCTGTGGCTTTTGATTGTTCCTTAGGCTCAGAGGCTGTCGTTATGAGACAATTGAGAAGATGAAAGAGGCTGTGACGAAGGTCATTGACACGCTCACACATGTGGACTTACATGGGGCCTTCCAGAAGTTGTTGGAATCGTTCAACAAGTGCATTGCAGCTGAAGGAGATTACTTCGAAGGCGACTAGAGTTTCATGTGTGTACTAACCACAAAAGTGCCCATAGGAAAAAAAAGTCTGGAAACTTATTTAATGATCCTCGTATATATATATATATATATATAGCAAAGAGGAAAAATTAAATAGGAAATATTTTATTATAAATGACACTAGAGCTGTTTCATCCAATGATGTTTCGAGGGATACAGCCGGATGACGTTTAAAAGGCAAGAGTGTTAACGACAAATGAGTAAAAAGTGGGGTATGAAAAATGTTGTTTTCCCCTCCCCTTTTGTCAAGCCCACATTTTTCATATCAACCCCTTTTTTAGTCTAGTGGTATTTATGATAAAATATTCCCTGCTTTTTCTCTCTCTTCTTTCATTTGCATCTCCGTATAACAACATATGATTACTTTATTTTTAGATTAAAATTATATGCTTTTATTAGATTAAATTTGTTCAGTATTTAAACTAAATTATTATTTCTTTTTGTTTTTATTCGTAAAGTAAATATTGTTTTGATCCTAAGCGGTAGTGGCAGTTTATTTTTGAATAAACACTAACACCTCCTCAAAAGAAATCATCAAACTATTTCAAGATTGTAGCATCAAAAACATCATTAAGAAAAAAAAAATTTAAATCCCCAAACAATCCTGTTTAAATGAAACGTGGCATATTGGCCTTGTGGATAGAGTGATTGCTAATGGTCCGGGAGACCTTGGTTCAATCCCAGGTCGCGTCATACCAAAGACTTTAAAAATGGTACTTGATACCTCCTTGTTTAACACTCAGCAATATAAAGTACGTAAAGACTTTAAAAATGGTACTTGATACCTCCTTGTTTAACACTCAGCAATATAAAGTACGTACCAAGGGTAAAGTGGAGCAATGCAGGGAAAGGGGTAGCGCCCTCCCCTACACCTCGGGGTAGAAGCTACTGAAAAGGGAGCCTTCTGGTCGCCGTCGACTACGGTCGCTAACTAACTTATATATATAGTCATCCACACACTGTTTCCTTATATCACAACTCTTTTTTGTGGCTAGACACATAGGACGTTTGAAGCTGGGATCGAAACCCGCCCAAATTTGTGTTAGACTTAGTATTATACCGCTTATCCAACAAGCGAACCGGGAATTATAAGGCATTATGTGGTAGCTCTGGTTTATTTTACATTTTCGCCTTACCGGATATAAATTCTTTTAAATAAAATCGCGCGTATGTGCTCTTGTAAAGTAATGTTTGTAACATTGTAATGTAATGTTTGTAACATTGTAATGTAATGTTAGTAACATTGCAATTGTAATGTATGTTTCAGAAAAAACCCCCAAAAAAACAAGAGCAAAACAAAAACAGTCTAGGAGTTTTAACACAACAGGACCCAAATATGACTAGCTGCTACGCACGCAAGTACGAGATGGACGAAGTTTTTCCCAATACGAAAATTTATTGCTTCATTGTTTTGTCTATTTTTTTACAGTAATTGCTGGAAACGAGAGAGATAGAAGGAAAGATATGTGTCAAATCACAAAAGAAACAGAGAGTTTAATTAATGGCAGACGAGATGAACAAATACAGACTTCATTTTCTTCACCGACCAAGCCCTACCCCTAAAACGTGTTAAACGGTGGCTCGTCTCAACTGCTGACTGGCCTTGAACTGGAACTGCCTAATGCCAACTCGCTGACTAACTAACTGCTCGACTGACTCGCCAACTCCATCTCTACTTCAACTGATTATTTGCTTAATCACATGCAATCATAACTCTCTAGCCATGTCATTCAAATATCAGCTGACATCATATCCAAATTCTTACTTTAATTTTTGCTCAGAACCGATTTCTGAACAAAACTTTATTATGACAGGAGTGATTTGTGAACGCACCCAAAATCCGCCCGCCTGACCTTCCCAATGCAAACCTGCGCTTAAGAAGTCAATTTAAAAGTTTTCATCAAGCTCACAATTTATCATTAGAATAAAATAATTAATTAAAATAATTAATTACAATTCTTAATTATATTACAAAAGAAGGAGAACTTCGACCTCAAAACCAGCGGTATTCCACTTATAAATTAACCTTGTGTCACCCTCGCTTATGGCGGAGGTGTTGAATCAAAATATTCATAAGAAATAATCAATAATTTTCTGCTACTTATAATCTAATTCTGTTTTTGTCATTAAGGGTTTTCGGACTATTGTCTTCATCTTTATAGTTATTTCTACAACGTTTCGGCTGATATGTCCTCCAGCCTTCTTCAGGTGCTTGTCGAACTCGGGAATTTTCACGGAACTTCCAACTACGTCCTTTATTGAATCCAGACTTTGTTCGTATGGGCAATTTTATTGATAGTACACACATGAAACTCTAGTCCCCTTTAAAGTAATCTCCTCCGGTTTCAATACACTTGTACCGTTCCAACAACTTCTGGAAGGCTCCATAGAGGTCCTCTTGTGTGAGCGTGTCAATGACCTTCGTCACAGCCTCTTTCATCTCCTCAATTGTCTCATAACGACAGCCTTTGAGCTTAGGTAATAACCAAAAGTCACAGGGAGCAAGGTCTGGACTATAGAGAAGCTAAAGAACTGTCTTGATGCCCCTCTTGGTCAAATAGTCTGTGACAAGGATGGAGTTGTGGACTGGTGCATTGTTCTGCTGGATTTGAAGAGCACTGGCCTCTTCCGAAGGAATCTCTTCTGAGACTCTCTTAAAATCTTAACATAGTAACCCTAACCCTAACCCAATGGCCAATCAACTCTGGTGTATTGACTTCCTTACTCCTCCCACACCTCTCATAATCCCTTACAGACTCCCCGCCTTCTTTGAATCTCTTATGCCACTCAAAAACTGATGCCCAATTCATGCAAGATACTCGAAAAGCAGTCTGAAGCATTCCATACGTTTCTGTGGCATTTTTTCCAAGTTTAAACAGAATTTTATTGCATATCGTTCTTCTAAAGTGTCAGATAGCATTTTTGAAATTCACCAGCTGTGACAATCAGGCTTTAGTAGGGTGTATTCCAATTCCTACTGCAGCTGTTCATTTGAACCTGAAATCATAAAAATTGTTTAGTCATCTCATAATATGGATAGCAATAACATACTGAATTTTTGTTTACGAAAATTTTAAATGCCCATGCGCAAAAAAGGCTGGAAACTTATCGTATGCACCTCGTATACAACAAATACGTATGCACCTCGTATATAGCAAATATATTTCCACATTCTGCTTTATTTCATTCTTGACTGATATCGATTCTGACAGCTTTTCACCTACATTTTCCCAAGGTTGAAACAAAACAAGCAACTTTTCACGATAAAACAAACTTTTTTTCATGTCTATCTCGGTGCACTCATGTTCACCGAAACATAAACGGATAAAAGAATTATCCTACTTAGTTGACTTATTTGTCATTCTTAATCTTTAAATAATTTCTCTTTTTCTCCTATAAATATTTCTACTTTTATTACAACATTCAGCTCAATTTTATATCGTATTAGTAATCGTTGTAAATTATTACTACTTCAAACAACTTATATTGTATACTCATAACCGTAATCATCATAATCTCAATAACAACTGTACATATACAAATGCGACTATGGGGAAATACAAAACACAGGCGACTCCGTTGTTCAGGTACGAACGTTTATTAACTTCTGGACTTTCTTCGACACGAGGAGAAAGAGAGAGAGACAATTCTTAAAAGTATTTCGTATCATACTATGCTCTCAAAACTCCCAACTGCCTGGTCGGACCCCAACTTCTCAAAACCATGGTCTTAACTCAACTTCTCATCATTTTGATCGGACCCCATTTCTCTTGTCTTCCATTTAGGCAGACAACCCAAATGTCTGCTTACATGGCCCAAAGTCAACTCCCAACTCTCTGCCCTAATGGTAGAGACAAAAATTGTCTGCCTGCCTGGCCTACAGTGAACTCCAAACTGCCTAGTTTTTAAAATCTTCAAGTTCTCCGGACCATCACTTCCGGGCATGACGTCATTCATACTCCAGCGTCATTTCCTATCTGGGGTTTATTATAACAATTGTGATTGTCATATCCTTTGCGCGTGAGTGCAAAACTGTACCCAATGTCTGTGCACCTGAACTAAGAGCCGAATAGTTCAAAGCCTAACCAAACTGAATGATAAAATATAATTAACGAAAAATGATTAATATAAAAAAATCATTACGTAATTATATTACACTTACTTTAAGTCATAGAATGTAAAAATGATATAATAATCAATGGAAGAGGTCGTGGTGTAGTGTTTAGCGTCGTAGAAAATGGACACGGTGAGTCGATTTCAAATCCTGGGCGAGACTGTTTGCATTTCATATAGTGCTAATACCCTTGGGAAAAATATGAATACAATTTTTTTTCCTCCAACAATAGATAAATAGTGGTTCAAAGTGGGCTCTTTAACTTTAGTATGACAACAAATCTAGGAGAAGGAAAAATCTTGATTCAATCCTGTTAAACTCCGCTTAAAATATTGACAGTGTAGCATCTTGCTCGTGTAGAGGGGGTAGCAATATATATATATACATATATATATATATATATATATATATATATATATCATCAGGTCATACAGACGATAGGGATTCGTTTGACTCTCTCACACCATCTATTCCAATGGGCGCCAATCTGATTAAGTTATCTAGACGACACCCGGTGTCCACACAGAAGTGATTGATGCAAGATTTTGCTGATTGAGCAACACTTGTGGGTCCATGTGTAGTAGTCCATTGGAGAATATCGCTAATGAGTTCTTCCTTACTTCAACAATAATGCACATCATGTATGTTGGTTTACATAGATGTTCCGTATGATGGGAGGTAAGTGGCCCCACAGTTACTGTCTTGTTGGTTGTTGTTTATATCCTTATGTAGCTTTTTCCCAAGCATCTCGTTAGATTCCCTGTGGATAACTATACAATACTACTGAAACGACAACAGCTTGGAAGTATACCCGTTTTATTCCGGCAGGGAGATTTCTATATGGTCGATAACCTATCAATAGCAGTCCATCCTTTCCTTATGGGTATGTTGGTATCACTTTCAGTAGATGAAATATTGCTGCCGAGGTACATAAACAGATCAACTAATTTGAGAAACTTGTTATTTAATGAGAAGATGGCGCTATCTTGATAAAGAAATATGAATGTTTTATCTGGGTTAACGAAGGTCAAGACTCGTGATGCCTTCTTCAGGTTATGTAACACAGATTCGGCTTGAGCCGGTGTATTTGCAAGACATGCTAGATCGTCTAAGGATATCGTCTACTGCTTGCCTTCGGAGTAACGGAACCAGGAAGTAAATCGAAACAGAATAACACACACCCCTAACATTGGACTACGAAATTCTTGAAAAAAAAACCCTCTTATATATAATACGAACCGACTTCTGAGAAATTTGTAGCATCTAAATTTAGCATTTTTAAAAACCTTTTTATTAGTTAGTACAAACTAAATACAAGAATTTATATTGTTTATTGGTCTAGTGGGTAGAGTGTTCGCACATGGTCTGGGAGACCTTGGTTCAATCCTATGTCGTGTGCTACCAAATACTTTTAAAATGGTACTAGATACCTCCTCAGCAATATAAGTTACGAATCAAGGGTAAAGTGGAGCAATCCAGGGAAAGGAGTAGGACCCTCCCCTTCACCTTGGTGTGGTAGCGATTGAAAAGGGAACCTTCTGGTCGCCCTCGACTAGTGTCGCCAATTTTACTTACTTACATTATGTCTTAAAACACAAAATTGACATTGTATTTCGGACAAACTCACGGGCATGTTTACATAAAAATGCAACAGGTTTGGAGACAAAATAAGTTTACATAAGGATAAAAAAAAAAATTGCAAACAAACACACATTCCAGTGGATGTTTCTTTGTAACGGCGTAAAACATATTCATTTAAACTGTTGATATAACTTGCTTGCAGTTCATCCCACCTCGAA
Source organism: Sepioteuthis lessoniana (assembly GCA_963585895.1). Taxonomy (NCBI): domain Eukaryota; kingdom Metazoa; phylum Mollusca; class Cephalopoda; order Myopsida; family Loliginidae; genus Sepioteuthis; species Sepioteuthis lessoniana. The sequence goes on along the minus strand of OY757945.1, from coordinate 46,620,688 downwards.
GATGGTGAGGCATGTAGTCGGAAACAGAGTTTATCATACGAGGGTCAGCTGAAAAGTTAATAGGATCACGAAGATAAACTTATGAAAAGTAACCAAATGAGGTTTATTTTTCAACGTAGTCGTTTTTGCAGTCCGCACAATTCGGTGGTGCATTGCTTGGGTTTCATTGATCGGAAACGTCATTAACAGTAGATATGACGTCATCATAAAAGTTTTCTGTTCACGCTTGCATAATTCTCGTGTTTAATACGCACTTCTATCTTTGGGGCAGAAAAAATATGAAAAGACAGCGTGTGTCTACGGTGGTGTATAATAAAATTTATGTACCATAATGTATAAACAGATTAATCCTCATTATAGATTAGTCTTCATCTGAGATTAGTCCTCATCATAGATTAATCCTCATCATAGATTAGTCTTCATTTTAAATTAGTCTTCATCTGAGATTAGTCCTCATCATAGATTAGTCCTCGTTATAGATTAGTCTTCCTCTGAGATTAGTCCTAATCATAGATTAATCCTCATTATAGATTAGTCTTCCTCTGAGATTAGTCCTCAATATAGATTAGTCCTCGTTATAGATTAGTCTTCATCTGAGATTAATCCTCATCATAGATTAATCCTCATTATAGATTAGTCTTCATCTGAGATTAGTCCTCATCATAGATTAATCCTCATTATAGATTAGTCTTCATCTGAGATTAGTCCTCATCATAGATTAATCCTCATTATAGATTAGTCTTCATCTGAGATTAGTCCTCATCATAGATTAATCCTCATTATAGATTAGTCTTCCTCTGAGATTAGTCCTCATCATAGATTAATCCTCATTATAGATTAGTCTTCCTCTGAGATTAGTCCTCATCATAGATTAATCCTCATTAGGGATTAGTCTTCATCTGAGATTAGTCCTCATCATAGATTAATCCTCATTATAGATTAGTCTTCATCATAGATAAGTCCTCATCATAGATTAGTCTTCATCTGAAATTAGTCTTCATTTGAGATTAGTCCTCATTATAGAGTTATCTTCATTTGAGATTGTCCACATCATAGACTAGTCCTCATTAGAGATTAGTCTTCATCATAGATTAGTCTGCATTATAGATTTATCTTCACTAGAGATTAGTCTTCATCTGAGATTAGCCTCATTATGGATTAATGCTATGTAATTTTGTCTCTTGTTGAACTTCATTAATAGAGTCTATTTTAGATAAGTGTTCAAGATTTTTTAATAAGATAAAACAATTAAATAAAATTCATTATTTATGACAAATATATTCATCATCATCAACTTACTCTGACAACCCTGAGTCTTTCTTTCTTTCTTTCTTTCTCTCTCTCTCTCTCTCTCTCTCTCTCTCTCTTCATCCATTGCTATTATCCATAGTCACTACGTAGGTCCTCCAACTACATATTGTGTTAGCATAGAGATGAAGTAGTTTATTTAATACCAAATCCCTATTTCAAAACAATTCAGTTTAGCATGAGTACTGTTTTTTTTTATTTATACACATTCAAATATCAAAAGAGTTCTATTTCGAACAATTCAGTTAAGCATAAATATACAGTTTAATTCTATTTGACCCATAGATAAGACCCTTTCAGGTGCTATCACTTCGGGTCAGAGTGGACCTGGGAGTGATGGTAATAAAGGGGTAATCTGCATTCCAAAAGCTTCCAGCATTACTGGTGCTTTTCTATCAAATATAGTTTAGTGTCATATACAGGACACTCTTTGGGGGAGTCTTACCCCTCTGCAGATATGCAGTAGTTGTATTCAGCAGCCCCAGCCAGCTGAGCCACAAACTCATGGAATTCAGTCCTATCGCCGGTCATGCTGACCTTATTTTACCACTGAAAAGAGATAGTCAAGAATAGAATGAGTGATTAGGTAATCTTTCCCCAACGTTTATACTTCGTAATTCAGGAAGTAAGAGAACAATGGCTGATATATCTATTGTTATTCACGATAATTCAGTTGTTCGATCGTTCTGTCTTTCTCTCGCTGTTGTCGTCGTTGTTGTTATTATCGTTAGGATTAAGTCGAAATTAAATTAAATTTACGTGTTTGTAAAGAATTTGATGTAAAATGAAAAGCCCGTTAGTTTTTAAGAATTTCGACAAAGTGAAGAAAAAGAGACGCAAAAGGAAACGCTGTTTCTTAAAGAAAAGGATACGTAGGAAGGATGAACAAAATGTTCAATGTAGGCAGATAAAAATGGAAGGGAAGGAGAGGAGGAAAAAACAAACTGGGTGGTTATCAAATAAAGAACAAAGGACAGAGGAAGCAAATTATAAGTAAAGAAGCCACAGAAAGAAAGAAAGAAAGATAAAAAAGATATGGTATACAAAAAAAATGTTACAAAGAAAGAAAGAAAGAAAAAAGAAAGGGAGAAAGAATATCAAAAAGAGGTGGTATACAAGAAAGAAAGAAAGAAAGAATATGAAAAAGAGGTGGTATAAAAGAAAGAAAGAAAGAAAGAAAGAAAGACCAACTGAAAGAAATAAGAATGAAAATATGCAGGGAGGAAGAAAAAAAGAAAGAAAGAAAGAAAGATTAACCATCAGAAAAAGAGGATATGCAAAAAAAGAAATTATAAAGAAAGGGAGAACGAAGGAAAATATATTAAATTAAATGAATTAATAAATTGACTAAATAAAGAAATAAAGAAAGAAAGCAAGAAAGAGGAAAAGGAAATGCTATACAAAAAAGAAAACAATGTAAAATGAAAGAAAGAAAGAAAGAAAGAAAGAAAGAAAGAAAGAAAGAAAAACTAAAAAGAGACTGGATAGAAAAAGAAAAAATAAAGATGGAGGAAAGAATGAAGGAAAGAAAAAAAACGAAAATATTACATATGGGGAAAGAAAGAAAGAAAGAAAGAAGGAAAGAAAGAAAAGAGACAGCATATAAAAAAGAAAAAAAATCAAGAGATAGAAAAGAAAAAAGAAAGAAAGAAAGAATGCGTTTAACAAAAACAAGAAATTAAGAAATTGGAAAAACGAAGGAAAATGAAAGAAAGAAAAGGTTAGTAAGTTAGAAAGAAAACAAATAAAGAAGAAAATGAAGCATGAAGCCAGACAACTGAAAGGAAGTTGAAACGTTCATTGAATGAGTGACTAAATGAATGAATATAAAACGACGAATAAATCTTTCTGTAGTGAAGGTAATGAAATATTTATTGATACGAGCATTGTGAAAACGTATACTCACTAATCAGGCCTTTTATTGCTGAAGATGATAGCCAGCTTATCATAAGATGAACGAATGCCAAAATACGGCAAATGGGTTACCACTGCTGTCGGGAACTGCAAGCATCAACATATATTCTGCTAAACAATAAATATCTAAGAAAGACAATATATATATATATATATATATATATATATATATATATATATATATATATATATATATAACGAAGTATATATATATCATTATTATGTTGCGCCATCGTCCATTGCTTCCGCCAGGTCTTCAGGACTACATCCCGTATCAGCACAGAGCTGCTGTATGTAGGTTCGAACTGGTCGTCCTGCCTTTGCTTGTCCATGTGAAGGGGTCCACAGGAGTACATCACTTATGAGTTCGTTTTTACTTCTCCAGTAGTGTCCTGCATGTCTGGTTCGTCTAACTTTGATAGTTTTCGTGATGGGTGGTAGGTGGCCGTACTGCTAAATTCACCGTTTTCTAATAATTCAATTACAAACACACGCACACATTTAATATTATAAGAGATGTTTTTGTTGTCTTTTCTTGGGAATTTTATAGGGAAAGATCTCTTTAAATCCCAATGACAGTAAACAGATTTATTGATTTAAACATTTATTTTGTTCTGATTGTTTGTTCTAAATGCACATCTACACATTGAATGGATCATTATAAGCTTAATTTGATAGATACATTTCCCTAAACCATAAATACTCACCGGGTGTGACACAAGGCCAGTTTTAAACAGAGTTTAATAGATTTGAATTCAAAGTTTTCCTTCTCCTCGACTGGTTACCATACCAAGGCTAAAGTGCCCAGTCTGCCCTAATATTTACCCATTTCCGGAGGAAAATAGTTAGATTCATACCTTTCCCAAGGGTATTAGTGCAATGTGAAATCCAAACAACCTAACCCAAGATTTGAACTCGTGTCGTCGATTTCATTTCCTCTGACAGCACCTCTATTTGATTTAACGTCATATTTTAGTAAAAGAAATAATTCTTAAATCTTTTGGCGGGTATTTTCTTTTTGCAATCTTGGATATTTTCTTTTTAATTTTGCTATTTCTTATTTTTTTGAAAATTGGGTATTCTTTTTTAGATTTGGGTATTTTTGGGAGGGAATGTGAATATCTTTTTTTTAAGTTTGGGTAATTTTAAAAATTTGGGTGTCATTTTTTTATACTTGAGTATTTTTTTAAAAATTTGAGTGTTTTTTTATTTTTGAAAACTTGTGTAATTTTTTTGGATATTTTTTAAAACTTTGGTATGTTTTTTTATTTTTGGAAACTTGGATATTTTTTTCCTAATTTGTGTATTTTTGGAAACTTGGATATTTAATTTATGTTATATTAGTTACGTCTTGCATCAACGTAGTTTATCGATTATTATTCATTCGTAGCAATCCACTCTCAATGAGATGATCTTCCATTTCTTACTATTAATAAAACTGTTTTACGCTGATATCTTCCTCTGTATCTTTGAAATTTATTCCTGACCAATGACAATCCCTTTCTGATATACACAATATTCTTAGATCAAAAGTATTATCAAAGTACAAGTAAAATTCATACCGGACATTGGCCTAGGGGTTAGAGTGTTCGCCAATGGCCCGGGAGACCTGAGTTCAATCCCAGGTCGCGTCATACCAAAGACTCAAAAAATGGTACTTGCTTAATACTCAGCATTATAAGGTACGGATCAAGGGTAAAGTAGAGCAATCCAGGGAAGGAGTAGCGCCCTCCCCTACGCCTTGGTGTAGTAGCTATCGAAAAGGGAGCCTTCGGGTTACCCTCGACTATAGTCGCCAACTTTACTTTTTTTACAAGTAAAATGTCACCATTTTAATGTGAACTTAATGAACATGACCAGAAAAACCGGCAAACACTTGCGCAAGACATAGGGAAACAGTGGACAACTGTTTCGACCTTATTAGGTCTTATCAACAGTGTATAGCATGATCTCTTGGGTGTCAGTCTGAAGACAGATTCATCTTCATATTGGTGAAAACTCTATACCTCCTCCTCCTCCACATGGTGTTTGGGGTGGTCAATAGCGATAGTGACGTTATGGTTCCATTTGACATCTCACATGATCTCACACAACACAAATGCTAACATCAAATGCCTGGAGGTGGTAGTGCTGCTCTAGATAGAGAGGGTGGCTGCTGGCAACAAGATTCTGTACCTTGACACACAAGCAGGAGACCCATGTGCTAGCTGTGAAAAAAATTCGGTGATCACATTAACCCAAACATTTGATCGCCAAGCTTCCCAGATTGTTATCCTCTTGATAATTATGTGTGGCACACAGTTGGACGAGACAACAGCAAAAATCCGCTCAACACCAAAGTTGAACTGAAGGCAAGGATAACAGCAGCATTTACGATTTTAAACAAGGAGACAGTCGGAAAGCCTTGCAAGAGATGATGAAGTCGTTTGGAGGCCAGTAGCGATTTCTTTGAATAAGATCGAGAGGGCGGCTGCTGAATGACCCTATGTCTGGCAACAGGATCCTGTACCTTGACACACAAGTTGGGCACAGTTGGACGAGACAACAGCAGTAGCGGTTTCTTTGAATAAACTTAATTTATATTATTTCAAGATATTTTCATGTAATTTAAAAATTATATCTGATAAATTGAGATATCAATGTTATTTTCATTTTACCTAATTTACACAACAGTTACCCATCGTCTCCTGTATTGATATTTTATAGTAACAATATTCTATCGATAATACTTCTAGGCCACTGACAATGACTTCTTGATTTGCAATACATTCTTATAATAAAACCAGTATCAAATATTGCCCAGTCAGGCGGGGCTGTGGACTACACCGACTGTTTCTCTGAAGAGGAATAAGAGCTCATCTCAACGAGTATCCTAGATAAGATACAAAACAATCTGATGGTAAGGTTTTTGTAATTCTGGAGCTTTGGGGAATACGGAGTATCCCTTCATTACTATCGCTCCCAGACTCACTCGAGCCCGGAGTTGAAGCACCTGATAGGGTCCTATCTATGGGTCAAATAGAACTAGATTGTGCTCATGCTAAACTGAATTGCTTGAAATAGAGCTGCTTTTTGACATTGAGACTGCGTACTTATGCTAAACTGAATTCTTTGAAATAGAACTGCTTTAACATTTAAACTACGTACTTATTCAAAACTAATTGGTTTGAAATGTAACTGTTTTTGTATGCTAAACGTGATCGTTTCAAATAAAACTGTTTTTACACTGAAACTGTACTTACACAAAACTGAATTGTTTGAATTAGAACACTTTGAAGAAACTGAATAGCTTGAAATAGAAATGTTTTTGACAATTAAACTGTGTACTTATGCAAAACTGAATAGTTTGAAACAGAAGTGTTTGTATTAAAATTTCTTTGGCCTTAAATAACCTACAAAGGTTGATATACCATAAAACCCAAACAAACAAAGTATCAAATAAACTATTTAATAGGTATAAAAGCAATATTCTATTAACAATATCTGCATTATTTCCTGACCTCTGACTATACTTTTCATGACATTTTTACTGTAATATCATTGTTTACTGATGTTTAGAAAATGACAGCAAATTTAAAAAGTTAGATGAAAAGAGCTCTCGATGCTACAATAGAACAGATATAAATCTAAAAATATTAGAATTATGGACACGATAAGTCTGTTATATATATAGTAAGAGAGAGAAAGAAACAGAGAGAGACACAGAGAGAGAGAGAGAGAGACAGACAGACAGACAGACAGACAGACAAACAAAGATAGAGAGAGATATTGGAAATCAAGGTAAGAGAAGAATCTAATGTAAAAAAAAACCACACGTTCTAACGTTTAGGTCCTAATGAGCGATCATGAGGACTTGGAAGAATGATATCGAATAATATTAAATCACCGATGTTTTTTAAACGAAATAAAAAATAAGGAGGAAATATATATGCATAGAAAGGGGTAACCGTTTACTCAATAAATCAGCGTTCGTATTTAAAAATATGTCACGCGACTGTTTAAGACAATGACGTAGAACAAATAGAATGAGCAAGAGAAATAATGAATCAAAAAAAGAAAAAAAGGAAGGAAGAAAAGAAAGAAAAGGATAGAACGGAAGAATAAAAGAAAAAGGATATAGAAGAGAGGCGGGAGGGGGGCGTAAGGGAAAAGAAGAGGAAGGAAAAAGGAAACAAGTTAACATATTCATAAATAAATAATGATTGTTAAATCAAAAATCAAACCTACGTCCATTGATATGTCTATAAATTAGAGATATAAAAAGTAGAAAAATGGTGGTTATCACGTCTTCGATTGCTTCCTCAAAACGTCGAACCGTCTTTATGGCGTGTAGCTAAACACTTACCCACAGTCAAGACTCTGAAGACGATTTGCTGATGTCAACAGGTGTTTTTCACTTTAGAAAATCGTAAAAACTGAAATAAAGAAAGACGTGATTCCTTCAATATGTATCCAGATTTTTTTGTACAGGCATTTAAAATTGTTGTAGACTCTTGAAAATTCACTATGATATTGCTATACATCTTATGTGATGACGAACCAATTTTTATGATTTCAGGTTCAAATGAACAGCTACAGCAGCAATTGGAATACACCCTACTAAAGCCTGATTGTCACAGGTGGTGAATTTCAAAAATGCAATCTGGACGTGAGGAAGAACGATATGCAATAAAATTCTGTTTTAAACTTGGAAAAAATGCCACAGAAACGTATGGAATGCTTCAGACAGCTTTTCGACCGTCTTGCATGAATCGAGCATCAGTTTTTGAGTGGTATAAGAGATTCAAGGAAGGTAGGTAGTGTGAGGGATGATGAGAGGTGTGGGAGGAGTAAGGAAGCCAATATGCCAGAGTTGAATGGCCAAAGGTTTAGGGTTAGGCTTTGGGTTACTATGTTGAGGTTTTAAGGGAGTTCAGGAAGAGATTCCATCGGAAGAGGCCGGCACTCATCAAATCGGGTCAGTGTCATTTCCACTAGAACAATGCACCAGTCCACAACTCCATCCTTGTCACAGACTATTTGAGCAAGATGGGCATCAACACAGTTCCTCAGCCTCCCTATAGTCCAGACCTTGCTCCCTGTGACTTTTGTTTATTCCCTAAGCTTACAGGCTGTCGTTGTGAGACAATTGAGGAGATGAAAGAGGCTGTGACGAAGGTCATTGACATGCTCACACACGAGGACTTCCGTGGAGCCTTCTAGAAGTTGTTGGAACAGTACAAGAAGTGTATTGCAGCCGGAGGAGATTACTTCGAAGGGGACTAGAGTTTCATGTGTGTACTATCAATAAAAGTGCCCATACGAAAAAAGTCTGATGATCCTCGTATATATATATATATATATATATATTGGCTTGAGTGTGGGTCATGGTTATCTTTCGATGGCTATTTTTATTCTCATCTACAGAAGCCACCTTTTACATGAGCGGCAGTAGTTCCCCGATAGAAGTAATTGATCCTGTGCGTTGAACCACAGGATTCATACGCCCAGGACCTGGTTAGGCATTGCGTTGAGCCGTCAGAGAGTTTATCTGCCTGCCTTTACGTCCACCATGCTTGCTTCCAATGGCTCCCGAGAGAAAAAAGAAATTTCCACATTCTTCTGTTTTTCATTATTAATTTTTAACTTAGATAAAGTCCATGACTACCTTTTTTTAATTCCTTAGAGTACTTCAGCACCCCACAAAGCAGCAGATGTACGGCCACCTACCACCAATCACGAAAACTATCAAAATTAGACGAACTAGGCATTCGGAACACTGCTGGAGAAGTAGAGACGAACTCATAAGTGGCGTACTCCTGGGGACCAGCAAAGACATGACGACCAGCTCGAACCTACATACAGCAGCTCTGTACCGACATGGGATGTATCCCTGAAGACCTACCGGAAGTAATGGACGATAGGGAGGGGTGGCGAGAGAGGGGCAGGGATATCCGTACTGATAGCGTGACATGATGATGATGGTGATATATATATATATATATATATATATATATATTATAAACGAGTAAGAATCCATTGAAAGAATATTTTAATACTTCTTTCTCTCCATTACGTAATGTCTATCTGAAGCAGTTATTTTCTCTTACGGAGTGACCAGCTGAAATAAATTTATAATAGCCAAACGAAAGTCAGTCGAGTTTTCCTTCCAATTATATGAAGTTGCTACATGAAAAATTTATAAATTTATACATTAATTTTCATACATTGAGCACTCCTGGAACTTTAAAAGAATTCTCTTTTATATTTTTAAATTAAATCCTTTCTACCTCATATTCTTTTGATATATATATATCATCATCATGTCGTGCTGGTAGCACGGATATCCCTGACCCTCTCTCGCCACTCCTCCCTATCGTTCATCGCCCTAGGTAGGTCTTCAGGACAACATCCCGTATTATCACATAGCTGCTGAATGTATGTTCGTGCTGGTCGTCCTGCCTTCGCACGGCCATGTGTGGGGGTCCATAAGAGTACATCTCTTATGAGTTCGTCTCTGCTTCTCCAGCAGTGTCCTGCATGTCTGGTTAGTCTAACTTGAATAGTTTTCGTGATAGGAGGCAGGTGGCCGTACAGCTGGTGTCTTGTGGGGTGTTGCCGCCAGGACTTTTTCAAGATTGCTCGCAACATTCTTGTGTAATTGCCGTCTAGCTTCTTCTCCAGTCGTTTTGTTAGAGTCCATGTAGTGCACCCATATAGCAGTATCGATGTGACCGCATCCTGGAAGAAACTGCGATTCATTTTATCGGTTAGGTCTGATTTCCGTATAATCGATTGCCTATTGATAGCTGTCCATGCTTTTGTTAACCTCGTGTCGATGTCCTTTTCGGTTGATTCGACGCTGCTTCCTAGGTAAGTGATTTTGTCTACAAGTTTAAGAGGGGTTCCGTCTAGAGTGGAGATGTCCCCCGTTTGATCATAGCACATATATTCCGTTTTGTGTGCATTAACATAGTGGCCTATGCCTGCGGCTGCTCGTTCCAAACTATGCAGTAGTGTTTCGGCTTGGTCGGGTGTATTTGCCAGTATCGCTATGTCATCGGCGTAGTCAGCGTCGGTAATTGTTTTTCCGGGGTACCTTCTGCTTCTTTTCTTCGTCAGCTTAAAGCCATTCTCTCTGATTTTGTCAATCGATGTTCTAAGTACGTAGTCTAGACAAATGATAAAGAGGTACGGAGCCAGCGTGTCCCCTTGTAGTACTCCTGCTACAATGTCGAAGTATTCTGTCTCCATCTGGTGATCGTACTTTTACTTTGGTGTTTTTTCTTTATTCACAGAACTTCTTCAGACTTAATAGTGACGAAAGAACAAAATATTATCACTAATCTCGTTGTAAATGATTGATTTATTCACTTTTTCCCTTACTTTTATCATAGTCTAATGATTAGAGTGTTCGCCAATGGTCAGGGAGACCTGGGTTCAATCCAAAGTCGAGTCATACCAAAAACTAAAAAAAAAATGGTACTTGATGACGCTTTGCTTAGCATTCAGCACTATAAGGTAAGAATCAAAAGGTAAAGTGGAGCAATCTAGGGAATGGAGTAGCACCCTCCCCTACACCTCGGTGTAGTAGCTATTGAAAAGGAAGCCTTTGGTTCACTCTCGACTAAGGTCACCAACTTTACTTATTTACTTATCATCTTGTCAGATTCACCAAAATCTATAATCTCTCTCTCTCTCTCTCTCTCTCTCTCAGTCTTTCTGTCTCTGTCTTGTGTGTATATATATATATATATACCAATTTACCCGATAGGCCAATGGAGTGTTCACCAGTAGCCCAGGAGACCGAAGTTCAATCCTAGGTCGAGTCATACCGAAAACTCAAAAAAAGGGACTTGATGCCTCCTTGCTTGACACTCAACATTTTAAGGTTCATATCAAGGATAAAGTGGAGCAATCAAAGGCAAGCTAATGTAATGAGGGCCTTTAGTCACCCTTGACTATGGTCGCTAACTTTACTATATATATATATATATATATATATACAAAAATTAGCAGAAAAGTTCATGAGCTGACAAAGATACTCTCTTGTGATCAAAAAATTTCATTTTTTAGCAAAGTCCCCACTAGTGGTCTATACACTTCTTCCATCGGTGTTGCGGTGCTTTCATCCCGTTTTTCAAAAATCGTCATCAGAAGATATGACGTTATCATATGTACTTTTTAGCCTATGAACTCTATGAACAACCTTATATATACATATATATATATATATATATATAGAGAGAGAGAGAGAGAGAGAAAGAGAGAGAGAGACCGTAATAAAAATGTGGACATAATCTTTTACACTGTCCAACGTAACTTATATCTCCAACTCAATCTTAAGTGTCCAGTGCAAATAAACTATTTCATAATTATCCTCTTAAGCCGAACATATTGAATTGCTTCTGTAAACATTCATATGTCATGCTGCATAATTGAAAAGTCGCAAAAAATGCCTCTGAGCTAGCCGATCAGGTTTCGCAGCCCATCCGTCTTCTGATTGCTTGATTAGTTTTACCGCATATCAACCTTTTTGGAGATGTTTTATACCGAAGTTCATTTAACAACCCAGGTCACTAGTCATGTACGGCTCGTCGACTAGGGCTTGCAGAATACACCGACAGCATCTCTTCAGAGGAGTGAGACCCCCACCAATATGTGTCCTGGATATGACACTAAATAATCTGATGGTGAGGTTCAAGTAATGCAGGAGTTTGGGGGAATGCAGAGTACCCCTTCATTGCCATCGCTCCCACGTCCAGTGGCAGCACCTGATAGGGTCAAATAGAACTAAACTGTGTGCTTATGTTGAAATGAATTGTTTGAAATAGAAGTGTTTTTACATTTAACTGTGCGTAGATAAATGAATGATGTTTAATTGAATTCTTAGTGATACATAGCAATACTTGGAACCATTTAACTTTATTGACTAAACTGAATAGCTTGAAATAGAACTGTTTTGACATATATAAAACTGAATTGTAAGAAATAGAACTGTTCATATAAACAAAAATGTATTTGGTATCAAATAACTTGCAATGGTTGATATGCCATAAAACCAAACTAGACCAAAACCAGTGATATACCAGACAAAAATCTATCTTCCCTATCATTTTAAACATGTAAACGTTTCAAACTTATTTGTGATGTCAATATTTTAACAGACTATGTATAGATACATAATATATAATGTAGAGTTTACAAACATTAAAACACCTAATACTTAGTATATATATATATATATATATATATATATATATATATATATATATATATATATCAGTGGCGACTCTAGCCTATTTTCAATCCATTTTGAATAACATTGACCGAGTTATTGGTCATGCCGGGTACGAGTAGCACTAGTCCCATCTCCGCCCCTGATATATATATATATATATATATATATATATATATATATATGTGTGTTTGGTTTGTTTGGTTTTATGGCATATCAACCATTGTAGGTTATGTAACGCCAAATCCATTTTTACGTAAATAATCTGTTCTATTTCAGACAATTCAGTTTAGCATAAGTACACAGTTTAATTGTCAAAAACATTTCTATTTCAAACAATTCAAGCAGTTATATGTAACAATTCAGTTTAGTGTAAGTACAGTTTCAATGTTAAAAACAGTTCTATTTCAAATAATTCAGTTTAGCATAAGCACGAAGTTTAAATATAAGTACGGTTTAATTGTCAAAAACATTTCCATTTCAAGCTATTCAGTTTAATCAAACAATTCAGTTTAGCATAAGTATGCCGTTAGTTCTCTTTAACCCATAGATAGGGCCCTATCAGGTGCTACCAGGCCGGGCCAGAGTGGACCTGGGAGTGATGGCAATGAAGGGGTACTCCGCATTCCCCAAAGCTCCAGCAGTGCTGGAACCACACTATCAGATTGTTTAGTGTCATATCCAGGACACTCGTTGGTGGGGGGGTCTTACCCCTCTGTAGAAGTGCACTTAGCAGTGCTGGAGCTTTGTGAAACGCAGAGTATCCCTTTATTGCCATAGCTCCGAGGTCAACTCTGGCCTGGAGTGGTAGCACCTGAAAGGGTCCTATCTGTGGGTCAAATAGAAGTGTTTGACATCTAAACTGTACCCATGCTAAACTGAATTGTTTGAAATAGAAGTGTTTAATGTATAAAAATGTTTTTAGCACCAAATAACCAACAAAAGTTTATATGCCATAAAACCAAATCCATTCTGGATAATTGTAGCTTTTTATACAGATCAGCCAAGAGGTCTTACCTCAAAATGCAAGACCCTTTACAAAACTGTTGTACTCCCTACATAATGGACTCGCCCTCCTTTATAAATACACGCCAACGAGAACATCAGACGGCCAGCGCACCAATCAGCGTGACACAATCACTTATGATACCATTTGCGTTGTGGACGGATAGTCACTACCCCACTTGACTCTCAGCTTCAAATCAACTAACTACTGTTTAACAAGGTTCACTTGTATCTTGTTTCTGTTACTTGAATATATATGTTTTTCTATTAACCCTTTTTGTGTTCCCTGTGTCTTTCTTTTGTCAGCATCACAACTAAAACAAAGGTTTAAGACTTGTTTTGGGGAGCCTTGAAAACTTTTTCAGTAGAAAGCTTGCATGCAGAAGATCATGAAAAATCCGAACAATTTAGAAACGAAAACTTGTCCAGCAAATCTACACAAGACTCAAATCCTGCCCATTCAACCCAGCTCGCGTTTGTATATTCAAGCCAACTTACAAGCAGTGATTAGTAAAAAAATAATCGCTAAATCTTTTTGGCTTTCGGATGGAACTCCTCTGCGAAGAATCTAAAATCCCTCACCAATATACACAAAACCATCATGCAGAAGACACCATCTTGGATTGTTAAAAACCTAAAATAATTATTGAACAATGTAAACATGCCAGATCAAAAACCCATCTCAGCACTTAACAAGATAGATTCCACAGCATCCTTGAACACCATCCCAATCACTTCTACATCCTTACAGATGTCTCCAAGGGCAACGAAAAAACAGCGTCCGCAACCATTTTAATCAAGAAAATGACAAGAAAAGCTCTTCGAAAAGAAAGCTCCATCTTTTCAGCAGAAGCTCGTTCAATAGATCAAACGCGAGACAATCTCTGAAAGCAACCACAAAAAAACTTTATTTTATCCGCAGACTCGCTCTCTGCCTTAATATCACTAAAAAATAAAAAAAATAAAACCTCGAATACCTCTTAATCATTAAACTACTGAGTAGATTAGACTCCTTATCCAACTTTATTAGGCTGAATTCCAAGCCACATTAGAGCGAAAGGAAATGAAAGAGTTAACTCAACAGCCAAATCTACTTTAGATTCGGCACTTGACAAATTCAACATTTCATATATTGACTTCCAATCTGAAATTAATAGATTTGTTCATACAAAATGTCAAAATCATAAGAATAACAACATTCACAATAAGCTCTTCTTAATCAAACCCACTTTGGACTCTGGAGCCTTCAGAAAATCCAAATAGGAACAGGTCAGTATATCCCAATTACGTATTGGTCAAACAAGATGTATTTACACCTTTTATACTCAAACAAGAACAACAACATCGATGTATGACATATTAAACTCTTTGTATTATTAAACACTTTCACATAGAATCTAAAGCTTTTACTCACATCAGAAAAACGCCTTTTCAATGCAATTTATATAAAAGATCTATTTGAAAATATCAACATAGATGAAATTCTATTCTTTTAGAGAAAAACAAAATTATACCAAGAAATGTAAACATAATCCAGATTAATACGTATACAAAGGAACCCTGCAACACGATTTCTGATGATGTTAAGATATCGTCAAAACCACTAACAATAAAAGTCTAATTGGAAACATACAATGTACCTTATTCCCTTAACTCTCGACCTAAAATAAACCCAGACGGGTTGACAGGCCGTTAAAATCCATTATACCTACCTAAAATAATTTTGAACGAGTAGACATTCCATACCCAGTTGATAACCAATGAATTAGGGGTCAATATATCAATAAAGTTCACAATCATTTGAAACTGGTAATTCATATAACTTTAATTGTGATATGAATGCTTTAAAAGCTGATGTAGTAATTTACTCTAAGTGTTTTGTTCAGATGTTGCACATGGCCGTATGAATGGGGATCTCAGTGAGATTCAAACTCACTCGTGAGGGTTTGGTAGTCTAACTTGTTAACCATTACACATGATGTTGTAAGGTAGTTTGAAATTACTTTAAACGTTATCTCAAACAGTTTTTCTTTATTTGTTTTTGTTTTTGTTTTGTTTTATGGCATATCAACCAATGTAGGTTATTTAATGCGAAATCCATTTCATATTCATATAAACAGTTCTATTTCAAACAATTCAGTTTTGCATAAATACAGGTTTTTCTTTACACGCAATTAATTATCAAAACAGTTCTATTTCAAAGAATTCTGTTTAGCATAAATACAGGTTTTTGTTTACATACAATTAGATTTCAAAACAGTTCTATTTCAAACAATTCAGTTTAGGATGAATACAGGTTTTTGTTTACATGCAATTAGATTTCAAAACAGTTCTATTTCAAACAATTCCGTTTAGCATAAATACAGGTTTTTGTTTACATGCAATTAAATATCAAAACAGTTCTATTTCAAACAATTCAGTTTAGCATAAGTACACAGTTTAAATGTCAGACAGTTCTATTTGACCCATAGATAGGACATTATTAGGTGCCGCCACTCCAGGCCAGAGTGGACCTTGGAGCAATGACAATAAAAATGTACTCCACATTCTTCAAAGTTCTAGAATTGTTAGAGCCTCACCATCAGATAGTTTAGTGTCATAATCAGAACACTCTTTGCGGGGGAATCTTATCCCTCTGCAGAGAAGCAGTCAGTGTCTTCTGTAGCTCCAGTCAACTAGACCAAGATCGTTTGGGGGTCTGGAGATTAGGATCTAACAGGTAGCGCTCTTTCTGGTGTATATAGAAGTCATAGTAATAAAAGCGTAAATCAAAACTCCCTAGAGTTCAAGAAATGGAGCCTCAGCACCGGATACAGTTTAGTGAAATGGATGCAACACAAAGTCAATATTTTTAGCTGAGTTTAACAAATTCAATTTCAGGGATTTCCTTCTAAAGAGGAAAGTCTGCCCTACTATTTACCCGTAGCTAGAGAGAGAATAGTTTGATACATAGCATTGGTATTAGCGTTATGATAAATGCAAACAGCCTTTTGAAGGTTTTGAACTCAGGTCGCCAAGTCCATTTTCTTGCAATAGCAAGCATTACACAAGGAAGGCCTCCTCAGTATGCGTGTGTAAACGGATGTTTGAATAGTAGTATCAAAAGCATAGCTAAACAAGGAGGCCAGTAGAGTTTAATAGATAATAAAAAGAAAGAAAGCTTTCTCGATGGGGATGAAAGGGTTAGTTTCTTTAATGTTCGTCTTAAAGAAAATTCTTCGGCCTTTATGCTGTCCGAAGACAGTAGACAATGTTAAGGTTTTCCAAAGTGCTTTTGTTCTGGAAGATCGACATGATAAGTTCTTTCCAAGAAGCTAGTGGCCCATGTATTCAAAAAAGAAATCAGGAGATTAGAAGTTGAGCTGGTTAGCCTTAAGAAGAAAATAGACATAGATTTAGCTGACCGTTAGACAGACCCTTCAGTTAGGGATTTCTACACTTGATGTTCCAGCTGTGTAAAGAAAAGACCAGCAGAAGTAGGCCACGTGGGTTGACAGCCAGAAAAGAGAACCATATTGAATGCGTAGGCGTTATTAAATTGTATATACACAGTTACCCACAGACAGAAAGGTCAGTCAGTCAGTTAGTCATCCGGCAGAAGGGATTCGGTCGATCAGAAAGCAGCCGGTAAATTACAGAAAGGGAGCAGGCGGACCCTGGTTGAGAACCTCCCGTCAAAGAAACAAACACGTAATATAAACTCACAACATGGTTATAACAAGGTTAATATAGCAGTCCTCCATGATAATGATTTATTACAAGCAACTAAAAAATAAGATTGCATGTCCAGGAAGCTCATCTTACAACAATTAAAAACATTAATTTGATGTATCTAGCCCAAAGGATGCGTTTTTTACGGGACATATTCCAAATGACTGCCATTTCGCTTGTCTCAGTAATAAATCATGATCATATTAATGGGTTACATCTATTTTGTGGCAGTTTTGTCTCCAAATAAGTAGTGACGCAAAATATTTTTCCGCTCTTGTCCAAGGCATTGTGATTAAGGATTAATAATTGTTATAGTATACTATTTTCAAATTTGAAACAAAAAAGAACTCAACATTATTATTAGTAGAGTTATTAGCAGTCACATGGGGCCCATGTATATTGAAACACCCTATATAAACATGCATATTGAGACACCCTATATAACCATGTGTATTGAGACACCCTATATAACCATGTATATTGAAACATCCTATATAAACATGCATATTGAGACACCCTATATAACCATGTATATTGAAACACCCTATATAACTATGTATATTGAGACACCCTATATAAACATGCATATTGAGACACCCTATATAACCATGTATATTGAAACACCCTATATAAACATGCATATTGGGACACCCTATATAACCATGTATATTGAAACACCCTATATAAACATGCATATTGAGACACCCTATATAACCATGTATATTGAAACACCCTATATAACCATGTATATTGAGACACCCTATATAAACATGAATATTGAGACACCCTATATAACCATGTATATTGAAACACCCTAAATAAACATGCATATTGAGACACCCTATATAACCATGTATATTGAGACACCCTATATAAACATGCATATTGAGACACCCTATATAACCATGTATATTGAAACACCCTATATAACCATGTATATTGAGACACCCTATATAAACATGCATATTGAGACACCCTATATAACCATGTATATTGAAACACCCTATATAAACATGCATATTGAAACACCCTATATAAACCTGCATATTGAGACACCCTATATAACCATGTATATTGAAACACCCTATATAAACAAGCATATTGAGACACCCTATATAACCATGTTTATTGAAACACCCTATATAACCATGTTTATTGAAACACCCTATATTAATGGGTTTACCTATTTTGAGACAGTCTATACTAAGTGTCTGATGTATAGAAGAGTGATTGTTAGCAGTTTCATTCTGTATTTTCAATCTGTGATTTTTTTATGTTTGTGACTAGTGTTACGTTAACAAGTTTATTGTTTTGAGTGGGTATAAACGAGAGTGGCTGGAAATGTTCATTAGTTGAAAAGTTCATTAGATGACGTCATGTCAGCTGTTGATGGTTTCTTTACCAATGGAATCCATTGGAAAAGATGAATAAATTATGTGGACAGGAAGAGGGACTACTTGTATGTCGAAAAATAAACCTCAGTAATATTCCATGAGAATTTGACATTTAAACTAGGAAGTTTTCAATTGACGTTCGTATGTTGGGTATTCCTCTCACTGAACCTGGAAGATCAGAGTTTTTGCATATTAAGCAGGTTTTGAAAAATAAAATGTTAGGATGTTTGAAAAGAGGAAAAGAAAGAATGAAAACAGCTTGTATATATAATTAGTTTGATATGACTCCTTGGGCATCTTCTCTTTTTACAAGCCCAGTCAACTGGGGCCGTAGAATACACTGACTGCATCTGTACAGAGGTGTAAGACTTCCCCTGTTCTGTATCTGACACTAACCATGATCTGATGGTGAGGTTCCAGTAATACAGGGGCTTAGTGAAATGCGAAGTACCCCTTCATTAGCCCGAAGTGGTAACACCTGACAGAGTCTTACTTATTGGCCAAATAGAACTGTTTGACATTTAAACCGTGTGCAAACAAATGACTTAAGCTAAATTGAATTCTTTGAAGTAGAACTGTTTGATCATTTAAATGTATGTGTAAACACATAACTGATGTTTTATTGAATTGTTAGTGATACATAGCAATAAATGGAACCATTTAACTTTCTTGATTTCAGCTAGACTGAATTGTTAGGAATAGAACAGTTGCATCATTAAACTGTGTGTAAACAAAAGACTGATGTTTAATTGAATTGTTAGAAACAAATCATATATATCTGATATATATGCATAAAATGGATTTAGCATTAAATAACCTACTATGGTTGAAATGCCATAAAACCAAATAAAACCAATTCCTATATATATAATATATATGTATAAAGAGGGTTTGATATCAAATAACCAACAATGGTTGAAATTCCATAAAACCAAATAAAACCAATTCCTATATATATAATATATATGTATAAAGAGGGTTTGATATTAAATAACCTACAATGGTTGAAATGCCATAAAACTAAATAAAACCAATTCCTATATATTTAGTATATATGTATAAAGAGGATTTGGCATTAAATAACATACAATGGTTGAACTGCCATAAAACCAAACAAAACCATTCTCTTTTTACAATCTTCTAAAATCAACATTTTAAAAAGTATCTTTGCACGGAACATATACACTATTAATACAATATCTATATACAAATCAAATTCTCTTAAGTAAGGAATTCATCCGTTAATTCCTTAAGATACCCTCTTTGTAATATTACGGACGGGCACCGTCATTGAATTGCGGCGGTTGCAAGGTTGGAGAACGTGTGAGCATATCAGCTGTCATCAGTCATTGAGTACATGGGTCTTACGATCAAAAATGTCACGAACCTCGCTCGTGCAAGCAGAGTGACCTCTAGAGTTGAAGCGTGATTTTATTATCATCACGCGTGGGCTTTCACGTGCTGCACTACTGTTTCACTGGTAATCATCGAACCTTCGGAGGTGCCCGTGGTGTAATTGTTATCGTTGTAGGAAATGGACACGGCGACTCGAGTTCAAATCCTGGACGAGACTTATTGCATTTCACATAGCACTAATACCCTTGGGAAAGGTATGAATCCAATTATTCTCCCTCCAGCTATGGGTAAATAGTAGGACAGACTAGGTTCTTCAGCCTTGGTGAGGCAACTACTCTAGGAGAAGGAAAACTCTGAATTCAAACCTGTTAAAGTCCGCTTAAAAAATGACCTTGTGTCATATCCTGCCCGAGCGGAGGGGTTGGTAAATAGGATCATCGAACCTTCGAATTGGTCCATCAAATCGCTATATAAGGAAGTTAAGTAGTGAGATTTTAGCTGTTCAAGACGGGTTTCCAAACAGGTTCAACTGATGTCCACGACGCCCCGACCCATGTCATACCCAGCCTGTCAGCAATTGGACTGAAATAAAGAATCAACAGGCCAACGATAACAATGGCACCGTCATCACCAAGAAGATGAGGGTGAACCTTCTCTACGTACGTTAGCTGAAGTGCGCGAATGGAAAGGAGATGTCCGATAGCGACAAAAAAAAAAGAGAAGGTGAGGAAGAACGCTATTGAACAAACTTTTTTTTAAAATACAGTCCGCTGTAATCCCCAAGAATAAAAGCGACTACTATTTTCTTCCTTGAGAGTAAAGTTTTGAGTGTTTCTTTTTTTTTTTTTGCAAACTCATTTCTTTCAGACACAACGTATTTTGGTTCAATGCTACATCTTCATTTCATTTTTTTTTCAGTATTATTTCTGAAACTCCAGCGCTAGACGGCAATTACACAAGAATGCTGTGAGAAATATTGAGCAAGTCCTGGCGGCAACACCCCACAAGACACCAACTATACGGACACCTACCTCCCATCACGGAGGTGCCCGTGGTGTAGTCGTTATCGCCGTAGGAAATGAACACGGCGATACGAGTTCAAATCCTGGACGAGACTGATTGCATTTCACATTGCACTAATACCCTTGGGAAAGGTATGAATCCAATTATTCTCCCTCCAGCTATGGGTAAATAGTAGGACAGACTAGGTTCTTCAGCCTTGCTGAGGCAACTAGTCTAGGAGAAGGAAAACTCTGAATTCAAACCTGTTAAACTCCGCTTAAAAATTGACCTTGTGTCATATCCTGCCCGAGCGGAGGGGTTGGTAAATAGTACCTCCCATCACGAAAACAATCCAAGCTAGACGAACCAGACACGCAGGACACTGCTGGAGAAGCAGGGACGAGCTCATATGTGATGTACTCATATGGGCCCCCACATATGGCCGGGCAAAAGCAGGACGACCAGCACGAACATGCATTCAGCAGCTCTGTGAGGATACGGAATGTAGCCCTGAAGACCTGCCAGAGGCGATGAACGATAGGGAAAAGTGGCGAGAGAGAGTCAGGGATATCCGTGCTAGTGGCACGACATGATGATGAAGATGATGATTTCTGAAACCATCCAAATAAATTTTAAACTTATTCTCTCTTTTGCCGTTTTTCACTTGGTTAGGCAATTGGTTCTAAAAATATATCACTCTAATCGCAAAAAAAAAAAAAAAAATTATAATTGGTTAGTAATGTTTGGTTTTGAAATCTATTTTAACTGTTCATTTCCAGTTTAAGGAAAATATATTGAAAAATTGTCTATCTTCAGTAGAATATTCATTAATTGAAGTAAGTAATGGAGTGTAATTCAAAAATACGTGAAGAAAAATTGATAAGGTAATCTAAATAGAAGGAGAGATTTATTGAGAAGCAAAGTCGACACTATAGCGCTTCGGTTCTAATGAACCATCATCAAAACTATGAGGGATGATATTACTGATGTTAAATCAACGATGGATGTTTAAAAGTACAAAATACAAAAACCAAAATTTGTATAATAAGAAAAAGTTATACAAATTTTCCCTAGGTTTTTGTATTTTGCACTTCTAAACATCCATCGTCGATTTAACATCACTAGTATCGTCCCTCACAGCCCTGATGATGGTTCATTAGAACCGAAACGTTTTAGTTTCGACTTTGCTTCTCAATAAATCTCTCCTTCTACTTGAATTACCCAGATATCAATTTTCTTCACAATATTCATAAAGTATTTTGAAGTTTCAATTAGATCACTTCTCATTGTTTTTTCTAATATAGTAGTCAATCCCAATGTCTTCAATCTCTCCCTGTAACTGTAACCTTTTGCTGGTTTTATTAGTTTTATCACTCTTCTTTCTTCCGATTTCAATATTGTACTCCCATTTCTAGGATTAGGCACGACAGCCAGACATAAATGCAATATTCTATGCTCATTATGGTTTATTATATTAAAAAAAAGCATTTTTGTCTCCTCTGAATTAAAATTTCTATCCCCACCCCAGCCAATCATTCAATTTATCCTCGGTGCAATAGACAAAATATGATAGTCAACTTTAAATGCATCATTAGACCATTTTTTGTTTTGTTTTCGTGTTTGTATTTAACATAGCGCTGATACACTTGTTAAAGATATGAATCTAAAAATTCTCATCCAGTCAATTATGGGTATGTAGTAGGATAGACTTGTCTCTTTTACCTTGCTATTACAACCGATATAGGAAAAGGAAAACTGAACTCAAACAAGTTGTACTTCATTTAAAAAATTGATTTATGGAAACGTAAGCGGGTTATTTTAACCTTTTCCAAAACATGTCCATTTGTTTAAAACCGAAACCTCATATAACAGTTCGTCGTAAGAGAGATAAATATTTTGAATCAGTCTGAGGAATGTTACAGAGGCTTATCTAGAGTAGAGATGTGTTCAGATTTAATGATGCCTCGGTCTTCGACAACAAAGTTTATAATAACATATTGATGTAGTTATAAAAATAGAATTATGACCCTAAAAAGACAGTCATGCACGTAACCAGACTGTTTATTTTCTTCTGTTTTGTGGGATAAATGCCTTAAAATGACAGCTGAACGTGAAGAAGTGTCAAGAGTTGGCCACTAAACTGCCTTTCAAATGACAGCTCAACGTGAAAACTTACATTACAAAAGAGAACTTCATCAATAAAATCGTGGAGATTATTCTGGAAACGACAGAATTCCAAGGAAAATCGCCGCTGCGTAGTGGCTAGTGTGCTGAACTGTGACAGGGTAGTAAGCGAGTTCGAACTTCACTCGTGCTATTACGTTCACTTTCGAACTAATACCCTTGGGAAAATAATGGACTCTCGCCCTAACCACCCCCAAATATGGTTTAAATAGTATCACAGCTGTTCTAGAAAGATGGCTTTGGCATTAAATAACCCCAGAAAGTTGATATGTCATTAAACAAAGAAACTAACCGAACAGAAACACGCTTTTTATAACCACGTGTATATGCTTAAAATTACAAACGTACCATTAAAAAGATTCCAATATTTTAAGGGTCCGAATCAACACTTGAAATGACCATTAGACCTTTAAAAAACGTAATTACTTACTTGTAAAATCATAATTATAAGCGTCAAACTATAGTTACCCTAAAATCTCAGAATTTTGTATATATAAGATCGATCAATTTCCTTAAATGACAGTCAAACACTTATATGAGAACCGTATTAAGATATCTATAGTAAAAATTGTCTCTTCTTTAATCAAGGTGTTTAATTATAATTACCATCTGACTATCCTTGTTCAAGGATACATTAAAAGTTGTCAACATAAGATAAAATTTGAATATGAATAAAATTCAGGTGTGGATAAAATTTAGAGATGGGTTTGAATGTATTGGGATTTTATTGAGATATTAAAAATTGTTCATGTTTGGTAGAATTTAAATACAAATAAAATTTACATACAAATAAAATTTAATTTCTATGACGAGTCAAAAGTTTTGTAATCTGAGCCATTTCAAGAAATAAACCCCAGGGATTTAAAGGAATCGAACTGATGCCTCACCCAGCAGATAATCCGGATTTATCTTCCTCAGATTACGACTTGTTCCGACTTATTGTTCTATACTCACAATCATAAATCAACTGTAATGACGACTTCAATAACGAACGAACACACTTCTTAATACAAATATATCTCTCACACTTTATTCTCGAAAGGGTGATGTTTGTTGTGTGTGAGAGATGAGTTGGAGATGGGGACGGACTGCTATATTGAACCAAGTTCTTCTTTGACCATAGCAGCACGTCACTCGCATCTTGGCTTGGGTTGCTCAACCGTGGGTCACCTGAGGGCCGCAAGCCCTCAGTTTGCAAGCAGGTTCTCACGCTAGCATCCTGTCTCCAACTGACTCGAACCGTCTGGGCACCTGGTTATATTATTGTCCAACGTCCACCTGCTTCCGCTGTTTTTTCGCTTATTTACACAGGTGCATCTCTTGATTGACGGCTCGGTCGAGGGTCAACATATATCATTATGGCTTACTTACAGTGCTTGCAATACAGCCAATTGATTGAAGCTTCAGTGAACAAATTCTTCACCACGAAGGATACGAACTAGTATCGATGTGGAATCAAAGAACAGACAGAAAGGCGGCTTTAGACGGTGCAACACAATGGCCTCTTCTCTGAATGCAAAGGTTTTTTTATTATTTTGGTGGGAGTTGGAACTTGTAGAATAAAGCCAAAACAAGTTACTAAAATATTGCAAAACTTTTGATTCACCAGGGTATAAATAAAATTCAAACATGACGTTGAATAAATTGTAATTTAACTAACATGGTATGCGTTTCACAATACATTTTGTTGTTTATTTTATGGCATATCAACCTTCATGGGTTATTTAATGCCAAAGCCATCCTTCTAGAGGAACAGTAGTGGTATTATAGATGGGAAGATAAGGGGGTTTACACCTTTCTCAAGGGTATTAACCCGAAAGTGAACGCAATAGTGCTACTGGAGTTCGAACTCGCTTACTACGATTCTGAAGTCTAGCGCTTTAACCATGACACCACGAGGACATCAACTACTTTTGTTGCTAATCCAAAGAAAATTTTTTTTTAATTAGTTGATGTGGAGTGAAAAAATAAGGTACGTAAAAACTAATTCTAGTTTCTTTAGTTGAAAATCTGACAAAGTCACTTGATCAACACAAAAAAAAAACAAGAACAAAAAAAAAAGAAAAAAAAACAGAAAAAAAAAATTGGAAAATTGAAGTAAATTAAAAACAAAAGTAAGAGATATTTTTTTTCCAAAAAAAAAAAAAAAAAGAATTCGAATTAATTCAACAAAAATGTGTAATTGAAATTTTGTGATAGGAGAGCTGTCAGAAAACATGAAACTGAATCCAAAACGTGCAGAAATCCTTTGAAATTATTAGCAGTGCAACAGCAGGATTTCAAGATGTTACCGAAAATTGCGGTGTACAAATCGATCTGGTGGGTAAAACGATTTTAACAGATTAATCACTTTAGTAATTGAAGCTACACAATCTTCTTAACCTCATTACCTACTAAATTTCGTGCCGACTAAACAAATACAAATAAAGAAAAAGTAAGCACACAGAAACGTTATATCTTTTTCTCTCTGCTGACTTTGTTAAATGGTGATGAAAAGTCCTCAGCTCAACCAAAAAGTGAATTCCATTTTATGTTTTATGGAAGGTTTAAAGAAAGTTGAAAAAGTGACGTGTCAGGTGTGTTGTGGATGAATATTCGTAAAAGCATGTTTGTCACAATTGAGATCGAACACAAACTACGCAATAATACTCCCTTTCGGAATAATACCTTTGCAAAAAGCATAAACCTCCAAATCCCTCCTGCTATAAGTTAAATTTTGATAGGCCATGGACCCCTGCATATGGACAAGCAAAAGCAGGACGACCTGCTCGAACATACATACAGCAGCTATGTGAGGATACGGGATGTAGCCCTGAAGACCAGCCAAAAGCGATCAATAATAGGGAGGAGTGGCGAGAGAGGGTCAGGGATATCCGTGCTAGCGGCACGACATGATGATGATGATGATGATGATAAGTTAAATAGTATAACTTGGTCTTCTACAAAGATGGTTTTAGCATTAAATAACCCAAGAAGATTGATATGCTTTTAAAACAAGAAACCAAACCCCAAATCCTTGCTTTTTTACTCCCCGCTGATTCAAAATTAATGTCTGTCAAAGCGTAGACTAAACCTTTTTCAGAAGGAATCATCGTGGCGAAGTGACCAACAGACTGGACTGCGCAATCTGAGAAAGTGAGTTCAAACTCTAGTCACTCTTTCGGATATACTTTCGGGAAAGGCATGAACCTCCCTATCCCATCTATGGGTTAATTAGTACCACAAAAGTTCTTTTACAAGCACGGCTTTGGCATTAGATTGACCATGATGTTTGACATGCCATTAAACAAAGAAAACCAAAATATATTTCAAGTTCGGCCTCATTTAAGCGGCAATTTTTCAAAGGTTCTGCTCGCATATTGCTGGTTCGAATACTGCAAAAGGTAGTTTCAATGATTTTTAAAAGATTATAATGAATGATTACAAAGTAATATTCAATTTTACATATAGTTTGATCAGTGATTCTTCTTTTTCATTAATGGAGGTTGCTTGGTTTGTTGGTTGGGTTTTATGGCATATCAACCCTTGTAGGTCATTCAATGCCAAATCCTGTTTATACTCAGATATATCAAATATATATGATTTGTAAACGATTAGTCTGTAGGTAAGATTTTAAACTGGCTAAAACTCATTTGTTTGCACATAGTTAAATAGTTTCAAGTACATCTATCAAACACTAATGATTTTATTTAATACTAATCATTTGTTTTCACGGAGTTGAAGGATCTCTCGTATTGTTATGTAACAACCCAGTTTAATATCAGTAATTTGTTTGCGCACAGTTAAATGGCTATGTTTGGTTGTTTGTTTGGGTTTTATGGCATATCAACCTTTGTAGGTTATCTAATACCAAATCCATTTTCATGCAAATGAACAGCTCAATTTCAAACAATTCAGTTTAGCACAAGCATACAGTTTAGTTCTATTCAACCCATAGATAGAACCCTATCAGGTGCAACTACTTCGGGCCAAAGTTGACCTGCGAGCGACAGCAATGAAGGGGTCATCCGCTTTCCCCAAAGCTCCAGCATCACTGGAACCTCACCGTCAGATTGTTTAGTGTCATATCCGGGACACACATTAGTGGCGGGGTTCTTATCCCTCTGCAGAGGTGGGCAATAAATGGCTATACAAATATGTACCTAGGAAGCAGCGTCGAATCAACCGAAAAGGACATCGAAACGAGGTTAACGAAAGCATGGACAGCTATCAATTGGCTATCGACTATATGGAAATCAGACCTAACCGATAAAATGAAACGCAGTTTCTTCCAGGCAGCGGTCACATCGATACTGCTATATGGATGCACTACATGGACGCTAACAAAACGGCTGGAGAAGAAACTAGATGGCAATTACACAAGAATGCTGCGTGCAATCCTGAACAAGTCCTGGCAGCAAAACCCCACAAGACACCAACTGTACGGCCACCTGCCCCTTATCACGAAAACTATTCAAGTTAGGCGAACCAGACATGCAGGACATTGCTGGAGAAGCAGAGATGAACTCATAAGAGATGTACTCTTATGGATCCCCACACATGGCCGCGCAAAAGCAGGACGACCAGCACGAACGTACATTCAGCAGCTATGTGAGGATACAGGTTGTTGTCCTGAAGACCTACCTAGGGCGATGAACGATAGGGAGGAGTGGCGAGAGAGGATCAGGGATATCCGTGCTGCCAGCACGATATGATGATGATGATGATGATAGTTTGCAGATAATTTTATTTTAAAATCAAAGCTAATTTTTTGCTCACAATTACGTTTTGTTATTGTTTGTTGACAGTGGTTTTAGTTTATGTTTATTCTAACAGTTATATTAGTACGCAGTTAAATTGCTTTGCGTATTGCTACTTAACATTAAGAATTCTTTCAGTACTATTCGTTAAATGGTTCCAAGTTTTGGTATCTGTCACGAATAATTTCATTTAGTATTTGTTGTGGACCAGTAAAAGGCCCAGATGAAAGACACGAACTCACGATTACGTGAAACAAGTATATTGAACGAAAGTATAAATACAGCATAGATAAAAGAGTGTTCAACATCAGTCTGACTGTCAAAGTGTTAGGCTGGAGTTAACTTAAGTATTTATCACGCGCCCCACCGAATGAACGAGTTTGGCACAAGGCCGTTTTTAAGGTGAGTCCGGTCACAGGGCCGCAGCCCACACGCGTCCGGCATTTGCCAAAAATACCATCGGCCCCGTCGGCATTCCCCTTCATTGGGGCGCCTCAAGCGCCAGGCAATAAACCGAACCCCCTGTAAGGAGGTAAAAGCCAGGGGTACGGCCCTCTAAGGCCGGAGGAAATATTAAATCATCAAGCCAACTTGGCCAGATCTGCGCTCCTGTAAAACACGGCCGACCAAAGCTGAAGTTAACTTAACACCGTGATGAATATTCTCCCGGTATTCATAGTAACGGGAAAGGTTTATTATAGTCCGTAAGGTAGGTGCCATAACTGTATTAATCATTTGTTTGCACACACTTTAAGTATTGCAATCAAGTTTTACTTTCACATAGTTAAATTGTTTCAAGATTGTTATGTAGGACAAGTTATTCTATTCAACATCAATGATTTATTTGCACACAGTTAAATGGTTAAACAGTTCTGTTTGATCCATGAATGGGACTCTAACAGCTATTGCCACTCCAGGTTAGAGTGGACCTGGGAGGAATGGCAATGAAGGGATACTCATACGTTTCCCAGAGCTCCAGGATTGGAGCCTCACCATCAGATGGTTTAGTGTCTTAGCTTGGACAGGCGTTGGGGGCGGCTGTCTTACCCATTTGCTGAGAAACAGTAAGTGTACTCTACATAGCGTAAGTTATTAAAGATAACATACAAATCAAGCTTGATTTAAAGCAGGGCTTTTCAAGTGGCAACATATAGACTTATGACGATAACTGAAATTCTGGTTGGGTAAATAAAAAGCATGGCTCTCCACAATTGGTAAATTTACTAGTTTACATTTCTTGATTAGTAAACAGGATTTAGTCAAATTTGATTTCGGGGCTGTAAAATACGCCGATTGCATCACTGCAGAGAGGTAAGACCCCTCCCCACAACGAGGGTCCCGTGGCCCAGGTAGCTGAGGCTGTAGAATACACCGACTGCATCTCTTCAGAGGGATAAGACTCCCCTAACGAGTATCCAGGATATGACACTAAACAATATGGTGGTGAGGTTCCAGTAATACTGGAGCTTTGGGGAAAGCGGAGTACTCCTTTCATTGCCATCGCTCCCAGGTCTACTCTGACCTTGAGTGGTTGCACCTGAAAGGATTCTATCAATGGGTTAAATAGAACTAGACTGAATGCTTGCGCTAAACTGAATTGTTTGAAATAGAACTGTTTTGATATTTAAGCCGCGTAGTTATGCAAAACTGAAATGTTTGAAATAGAATTGTTTTTATGTATAAAAATGGATTTGACATTAAATAACTTACAATGGTTGATATGCTATATACCAAAACGAAACAAAGTTTGATTTGAACAACGTCTCTGAAAGCGGTTCATATAGACAGACCCCTATTTGGTAAATGAAATTTTTGTCGGTTGAATAAAAACGTAGGGACACCGAAAAAGTGATTTTACGAGTTTACACATTTATAAATAGGCTTTTTAATCGGTGAGCAAATATCGCTGAATCATGTAGACTATTTGCCAGAGATAGCAGAATGTTTTATCGGGTGAAATACAAATTTATCCACTATAGAGCAATCAGAAGAAAGATCTTTTGGGCCAGTATATTAACGACCATCGACAGCAGTGCTTCTAAAAGGGATTCCTAGAGACCCTTTAGCGTGAATAAACTTTTGGCTGGCTGAATAAATTTTTGGATGACAGAAAAAAAACTTTTGGCGGGCTGAATAAACTTTTGATGGGCTGAATAATTTTTTGGTAGGCTGAATAAACTTCTGGCTGGCTGACGAAGTTTTTAGCTGGCTGAATAAACATTTGGATGGCTGAATAAACTTTTGGCAGGCTGAATAAACTTTTGTGGCTGAATGAACTTTTGGATGGCAGAAAAAAAAAACTTTTGGCAGGCTGAATAAACTTTTGACTGGCTGAATAAATTTTTGGCAGGCTGAATAAATTTTTGGATGGCTTAATAAACTTTTGGCCGGCTGAATAAACTTTTGGTGGGCTGAATAATTTTTTGGTAGGCTGAATAAACTTCTGGCTGGCTGACAAAACTTTTAGCTGGCTGAATAAACTTTTGGATGGCAGAAAAAAAAACTTTTGGCAGGCTGAATAAACTTTTGGCTGGCTGAATAAACTTTTGGCTGGCTGAATAATTTTTTGGCAGGCTGAATAAACTTTTGGATGGCTTAATAAATTTTTGGCCGGCTGAATAAACTTTTGGCTGGCTGAATAAACTAATAGGTGTCCACTGAAGGTAGATTTATGTAGTTTTCACAAATACTAATGAATAACAGAAAAGATATCATTTGATAATTTAAACTAGTTGTTTGATATCGAACACTGAGTACAGGTTTGGTTAAAGTTGTCTGTTAAGAGTTTTCAAAAAGACTTTAAAGTTTGATTCAAGGATCTTCTAGACATGGAATTCCAGAATGAATTATTTCTTCCAATGATGGTGAAATCGAAGTTCAAACTTTGTTTTCTTAAAGAATTTATTGAAACCACTTTCGATCTTTTAGTGAAGTCAATGTACACATTTAATAGAAGTACTTATTACTCGAAGAACAAAGTGACTGTAGCAAAAAAGGCTTTGCCCAACTGTAAACCCAATTTTATAAGCATTTCCAAGTTCGTAAATGTCCCACAAGGAATTATATATGGGCACAATAAAAGTAAGTAAAATTGGTGACCTCCAAATCGAGGGCGACTATAGTCGAGGGTAACTCAAAGGCTGTCTTTTCATTAGTTACAACACCAAGGTGTTGAGAAGGGCGCTCCTCCTTTTCCTTGATTGCTCCACTTTACCCTTGATCCATACCTTGGAATACTGAGTGTTAAGCAAGGAAGCATCAAGTACCATTTTTTGAGTCTTTGGTATGATTTGACCTGGGATTGAACCCAGGTCTCCCAAGCCATTGGCGAACACTCACAATATCAAAATTATTTTACATTATTACTGGGAGCTCTATATTAGATTCATTTTTTTTATTATTATTAGGGTAACCTATATTATCGGGGTGAATTCAATAGGTCTCCAGGCTTATTTTGTACAGGCATTTAAAATTGTCGTAGACACTTGAAAATTCAGTGTGTTATTTCTATACCTGTTGTAAGATGACTGACCAATTTTTATGATTTCAGGTTCAAATGAACAGCTACAACAGCCATTGGAATACACCCTACAAAAGCCTGATTGTCACATTTGGTGAATTTCAAATATTGCAATCTGGACGTGAGGAAGAACGATATGCAATAAAATTTTGTTTTAAACTTGGAAAAAATGCCACTGAAACGTATGGAATGCTTCAGACTCCTTTTGGAGTATCTTGCAGGAATCGAGCATCAGTTTTTGAGTGTCATAAGAGATTCAAGGAAGGCAGCGAGTCTGTGAGGGATGAGAAGAGGTGTGGGAGGAATTAGGAAGTCAATACACCGCAGTTGATTGGCCAAAGGGTTAGGCTTAGGGTTGGGGTTACTATGTTGAGGTTTTAAGGGAGTTCAGGAAGAGATTCCTCGGGAAGAGGCCAACACTCTTCAAATCGGCTCAGTGGCATATCCAGCAGGACAATGCACCAGTCCACAACTCCATCCTCGTCACAGACTATTTGAGCAAGATGGGCATCAACACAGTTCCTCAGCCTCCCTAGAATCCAGACGTTGCTCCCTGTGACGTTTGGTTATTCCTTAAGCTCACAGGCTGTCGTTATGAGGCAATTGAGGAGATGAAAGAGGCTATGATGAAGGTCATTGACACACTCCCACAAGAGGACTTCGATGGTGCCTTCTAGAAGTTGTTGGAACGGTACAAGTGCATTGCAGCCGGAGGAGATAACTTCGAAGGGGACTAGAATAAAAGTGCCCACACGAAAAAAGTGTGGAAACTTATTTAATCGTCCTCGATAGTTATTTTTTCATTTTTATGTGTTTTATAATAAGAGAGAATGAAACAGAGTGAGAAAGTGAAAATGAGAGAGAAAGAGAAAAAAGAGAGAGTGCGAGAGATAGATCGATAGATAGATAGAGAGAGAGAGGGAGAGAGAGAGAGAGAGAGAGAGAGAGAGAGAGAGAGAGAGCAAAAACAAGCTGGAGCGAAAGAGAGAAAGTGAGAGTGAGTGAAATAGAAACAGAAAGCGAACGATAGTAAGAAATCGAAAAAGTGAAGGTGAGAGAATGCGAGGGTGAGGGTGAAAGAAAAAAATAGAGAGTGAGAGAAGTTGAGAAGGAGGGAGACAGAAATAGAGATAGGTAGAGAGAGAGATAGAGTAAAAAAACCGAGCGTCATAGAAGATGACATCGTTTTGTTGTGAATTTGTATTTTTTTTTATCTTTTCATTCATGATATCAAATTGTACACCGCAATCTATATTACAGACGAAGTTGTTTCCCCAATTAAATAATGAAAGAAAATCAACCTTTCTTTAAAAACTACGAAATTAAACAAATATACAGAAAGCCTCCACTAACCACGGTGATTTGATTCTATAAAACCACCTGGCTAATCGAAATCTTAACAATTAGCAGTCATACAAGGGTCATTCAATAAATGACTGGAATTTTGTCTAAGGAATTTGTAATAAGTTGTACAGTTTACATTTGCACCTTCTTTTAAGGAAATAAATAATGATGATTAATTTCATATACCTGAACACTGTCAGGATGACCTTCTTTACTGACCGCTGTTTGTGTAACTTTTTTAAACAGCAGAGTCAGTTTATTTCTATTCCATGGACTTTTTCGTTGTAACAAACCCATGTTTATCCCATTTTAAAGCAGTTTTGGAAAATTAAAACATGCTTATCCGTACACATTATGAATTCTTCTGTAAATTTCATATGGTTTACAATTCTCAGCCACCAAAAATTTGATGACATAACTCTGTTTAAGCCTATTTATTTTCTAATATAAAGAATGATAACGAATATAAAGAATGATAACGATTATAAAGAATGATAACGAATATAAAGAATGATAACGATTATAAAGAATGATAACGAATATAAAGAATGATAACGAATATAAAGAATGATAATGAATATAAAGAATGATCATCATCATCATCATCATATCGTGCTGGCAGCACGGATATCCCTGACCCTCTCTCGCCACTCCTCCCTATCGTTCATCGCCCTAGGTAGGTCTTCAGGACAGCAACCTGTATCCTCACATAGCTGCTGAATGTATGTTCGTGCTGGTCGTCCTGCTTTTGCGCGGCCATGTGTGGGGAACATAAAGAATGATAACGAATATAAAGAATGATAATGAATATATAGAATAATGAAAACGTATTCACTATTCAACTGTTGATTATTATGAAAACGTTATGATGGGTGTTTCAGAAAATTCGATATCATTTCGTAATCTAATTATTGTTCAAATGATTTCAAATATAAGCAGCGCGTGTAAAAACGACTTAAAATTCTATGTTTAAAGTTTAAACACATTTCCTTTTCAATTGAATAACATTTTTATTACTTAAGAGAAAAACAAAAACAACAAAACATTACACATAGAATTTTGTTTTTTATCATTAACAATTTTCGGACTATTGTCTTCATCTTTATTGTTATTTCCACAACGTTCCAGTCGATATGTCCTCCGACCTTCTTCAGGTGTGTGTCGAACACGGGAATCTACACGGAACTTCGAACTACGTCCTTTATTGAATCCACAGGGGTCGCCTGTTCTGATTCCGTTAGCCATAACCGGGTACAAGTGTTTAGTATTCCTGTATTGTTACTCGGCTGCAGTCAGGATTGAACCTTCAACCTCCAGATGATTGTCTCCTTAGAAGCTTAGAGAACCAACACCTATAACCGTTACGCTATGAGTCCTGCTGGAATCAGAACAGGCGACCCCAATTGATTCAATAAAGGACGTAGTTCGAAGTCCCGTGAAGGTTCTCGGGTTCGACAAATACCTGAAGAAGGCCGGAGGACATATCGGCCGAAATGTTGTGGAAATAGCAATAAAGATGAAGACAATAGTCCGAAAACCCTTAATGATAAAAAGCTTCCTCCAGAAATTTAGACAACTAATAGAATTTTGAGTTATTTATTGACATGGTGTTAAAATTTGATATCATTTGAGATGTATAGGATGTTAAAGAAAATTGGAATTCATTTTGTAATCTAATAATGTGACCAAATCTTATTTAGATGATCTAAAATTTTAACAGCACGTGTAGAAACAACTCTAAATTCTATGTTTAACGGGTAACAGCTTTTTCCTTTCCTCGTGGTGTAATGGTTAGAGAGCTGGACAGCGGAATCGTAGTAAGCGTGTTTGAAATCCAGTCGCGCTATTTGACTCACTTTCAGATAAAGGTAGGGAATCCCTTATCCTCCAAGCCATGGGTTAAATAGCACGACAACTAATCTTTTAGAAAGATCGCTTTTGGATTAAATTACCCACGAAGGTTGATATGTCATTAAACAAGGAAACCAAACCTTTCTAGTAATGATATTTCTATATCTGTAAAGAAAGAAATACAACTAATCTTCTAGAAAGATGGCTTTTGGATTAAATAACCCACGAAGGTTGATATGTCATTAAGCGTAGAAACCAAACCTTTCTAGTAATGATATTTCTATATCTGTAAAGAAAGAAATAAACGTTAGATTTTTGAGTTATTCATAGATAAATAAAATAAGTGATCTTTCGAGCGAGAATTGGTCATGCTAGATCATGGAAGGATTTCAATCTATCTGAAACATCCAGTATATCACAAATATCAATTTTTTCAAAAACCTCACTCATCAAGATTATATTTATTTAATAAGGAATTTGGTATCAATTGAATAACCATTTTAATCGTAGGTTTTCTGTAATATCAAAAAAAAATTGTTGGAATTGGTGAGATTTAACAGCAGAAAGACCGGCATTTTTAATTACATACCTGAGAAAATATGGCATCAAATAAATCAAGAGGCCGATTTTAGCACTGGTCATTCTCGTGTTAAATATATGTCAATTGTTTATACTTAACACTAAAATGATTTACAGTCTTTAAATAACAAATAACATATCTCAGAAAATATGGCGTCAAATCACAAATCAACTGATTGAATACACAAAGAAAAGCTGATTTGCATTTTTATAAATGTGGTTGGAATTTTAAGCCATCAACCTCTAATTTTTTATCCACCCGGCACACAGCGAAACAGTATTATTTTTTATTACAAAGTTTTCTATATTTACATAATATCTAACATTCATATCATTTTAGGTATTAAGTCCTGGCGGCAACACCCAACAAGGCACCAACTATACGGCCACCTGCCTTCCATCACGAAAACTATCCAAGTTAGACGAGCCAGACATGCAGGACACTGCTGGAGAAGCAGGGACGAGCTCATAAGTGATGTACTCCTATGGACCCCCACATATGGCCGAGCAAAAGCAGGACGACCAGCTCGAACATACATACAGCAGCTATGTGAGGATACGGGATGTAGCCCTGAAGACCTGCCAGAGGCGATGAACGATAGGGAGGAGTGGCGAGAGAGGGTCAGGGATATCCGTTCTAGCGGCACGACATGATGATTTTTATTACTTACATTATTTACATTTTTCGGACTATTGTCCTCATCTTTGTCGCCATGTTTATCACGACGTTTTGGCCGTTGTACGCTCCGGCCTTCTTCAGGTAGTTGAAATGTCGAACTTAACCCTTTATTTCGGGTAGACTTTTCGAGCCATGTTTCATGGATATCAGTTATCAGCTTTTAATTATCCCTCTGAAGGTTCTCCACTGCCTTCACCAGGTATTGAACTCACACTCTTTGGGTATGTCACAGGATCTAAGCGACGTCTTTATTCACTGTACCATGTGGATAACATTTTTGTTATCCATTTTTAAACGAACCTGGGCTCTTTTTTGCTCTTAGATAAAGGATTTCGAGTATTGCTATAAAACTTATAATCTAACATCACTCACTTGTTTGTACACATAGTTTGTTCTATTTGACTCCTAGATAGGACCCTATCAGGTGCTACCACTCCGGATCAGAGTGGACCTGGGAGTAATAGAAATGAAGGGGTATTCCACATTCCCCAAATCTCCAAGGCTGAAACTTTGTCATCAGATGGTTTAATATCATATGAAGGACACTCGTTATGGTATTGGTGGGGGTGGGGGTCTTACTCCTCGGCAGAGAAACAGTCGGTGTATTCTATAACTCCAGCTGATTGGGCTGACTATTTTTGGAGGCTATCTATTTAATTGGCAGCTGGCACCATCTTAATGAAATCATATAAAATCTGTTTTATCTGAGTTTAAATAAGGGCCAATGCCTCTTGCTATCTGCTACAGGCTATGCAGCCGATATACAACTTAATCACGTGTATTTGAAGCGCAAGAAGATCTGCGTAGTTTACGTCAGTAATAATATGGAGAGAAAAAAATTTTTTTACCATTTTTGTCTCGTAATTTTCATCGGCTAAGTACCGAAGATTATTATAGTTTTGTGATTTATACTTTTTACTGCATATTTTGACGAGGGACACTAGCCGCAAAGTGTAATTTTGTAATTTAACATCCATATCGACTAATAGGAAGTGTGACTGGCGCCCGAAAAATGACGAGGAACAGTTGAAAATGAAGCCATATTTTTTGTAAAAAGTAAGTATGAACATATAGTATTACGGCTGACGAATCATAATGAATTATATATATATATATATATATATATATATATATATACCTGGTGCATTCAATAAGTTTCCAGATTTTTTTTTTTTTTTGCAGTCATTTAAAATTGTCGTAGACGCTTGAATATTCATTATGTTATTGCTATACATCTTATGAGATGACTGACCAATTTTTATAATTTCAGGTTCAAATGAACAGCTACAGCAGCAATTGGAATACCCCCTACTAAAGCCTGATTGTCACAGTTGGTGAATTTCAAAAATGCTATCTGACACTTTAGAAGAACGAGATGCAATAAAATTCTGTTTTAAACTTAGAAAAATGCCACAGAAACGTATGGAATTCTTCATACTGCTTTTGGAGCATCTTGCATTAATCGAGCATCAGTTTTTGAGTGGTATAAGAGATTAAAGGAAGGCAGGGTGATGAGAGGAGTAGGAGGAGTAAGGAAGTCAATACACCAGACTTGATTGGACAAAGGTTAGGGTTAGGGTTACTATGTTGAGTTTTTAAGGAAGTTCAAGAAGAGATGCTGTTGGAAGAGCCCTGCACTCTTCAAATCGGGTCAGTGGCATTTTCACCAGGACAATGCACCAGTCCATAACTCCATCCTCGTCACAGACTATTTAAGCAAGATGGGCATCAAGACAGTTCCTCAGCCTCCCTATAGTTAAGACCTTACTCCCTGTGACTTTTGCTTATTCCCTAAGTTCAAGGAAAAACTTAGAGGCTGTCGTTATGAAACAATTGAGGAGATGAAAGAGGCTGTGACGAAGGTCAATGACACGCTCACATAAGAGGACTTCAATGGGGCCTTCCAGAAGTTGTTGGAACAGTACAACAAGTGCATTGCAGGCTGAGGAGATTAGTTCGAAGGGGACTAGAGTTTCATGTGTGTACTATCAATAATATATATATATATATATATATATATATATATATATATATATATATATATAATGTAAACAAACGAACGCTGATACCTTATAAATGATACCTCATAATTCCCAAGCTAAACGAGGTATGCTTGTTGGTTGAGCGGTCTGATACTAAGTCTAACGTAAAGTTGGGCGGGTTTCGACCATTGCTTCAAGCGTCCTACGTGTCTAGCCACACTAAAGAGTTGTGATACAACGAAACAGTCTGTCAGTGGATGACAATATATATATATATATATATATATATATATATATATAATTAAAAGTATCCTTAAACAACATTAGGAGAAAGCAAAGAAGCAAGTAAAGAAAAATTTACACAAGAAATAATGAAGATAAATAAACAAACAAGTGATTAAAAACGGAAATAGGAAGGAAAAAAATTACAAGAGGATTAAAAAAAAACTTCTTTAATACCCTCGAACTAAATAAAAATGCCAACACAAATATAAAATTAAATAACAACAATAAAAAAAACCCAACTTTACCTTTCAGAAAAAAATATCGTTTTCGTTTAGTAATTTTATATCTTGACAAATTCTAATTCAAATGATCTCCAACTTTGAAACAACAAAAAAAATTTTGTTTAATGTTTTATACTTCTCCATTTCCAGATACAGAAATACCATTTACTTGAAAAGAAAAGGCGTTTAAACATTAAGAATTAAATTGTTTCTACACATGCTGTTAAAATTTTAGATCATTTGTACAAGAATTGGTCAAGATTTTAGATTACAAAATGATATCCAATTTTCTTTAACACCCTATACATCTTAAATGATATCAAATTTTAACACCATGTCAATAAACAACTCAAAACAACTGTTTAATGTTCTGTTCTATTTTTCTTTTCAGCTATAGAAATGTTATCACGGGAAAAGAAAAGGCGTTTAAACATTAAACACAAAATTTCTTCACACGTTGTTAAAATTTGCCATCATTTAAAAAAGTGTTGGTCAAGTAATTAAATTACGAAATATAATCAATTTTTCTAAGCTACCCTGTGTATATATTTTAGTAAGGACTAATTTGCTTGTATTTGGTGCTTTATCACAATATTTTGGCACTTTCCACGAGTGTCATTAGAGGTGGAAGCGTGTGGACTCGGCAACCCAGGTTCGAATCCTGGACGATGCATTTTGCAATTCACTTGGTGTTAATATCTTTGAGCAAAGTATTAACCTATCTGTTCCTCCCTTCGAAATGAGTAAATGTTCAGGAAATACTTAGTTCTTTAGTCTCGTTTAGGCAACCAGTCTAGGAGAAGGAAAACTCAGCATAGAAACTCAGAATCCACATATCGACATGGCAATATAAGCTGCCGCGTTGAGTCAAGTCAATACACGACAACCTACCATATGTTACTGCAGTCGGGGAGGAGATAGATACTGCAGAGTAACCAACACGTTGCCACGAAAGATGCCATGAAGGGAAATTATTCAACATAGCGACCCGAAATGGCCTGAAGAAGCAAACTGACGACGACAAACGTTTTTTGAGAGTCGTACTTAAAATAACGATCATTGTCGTAGGAAATAGAATCGTCGACCCGAATTCAATTCCTGGAGGCCAATTGGGAACGGTATAAACAAGGCAGTAGAGTCTTCGCCAATGGTCGCGGAGACCGAGGTTCAATCTCAGGTCGAGTCATACCAAAGACTCCAAAAATTGTACTTGATGCCTACTTGCTTAACACTCAGCATTATAAGGTACAGATCAAGGGTAAAGTGGAGCAATCCAGAGAAAGGAGTAACATCCTCCCCTACACCTTGGTGTAGTAGCAATCGAAAAGGGAGACTTGGGGCCATCCTCGACTACGGTCGCCAAATTTACTTTTTTTAAAATTAATATTGAAATTTAAAATTTCTTATTGGTAATAGTCATAATTGGTCTTTATATATAGAATAAATTGGTAAATATTTTAACCACTATTAGGCAAGTATATATATATATATATATATATAGTTTTTTTTTAATTATTGGGATTACATTTCAGTCCTAATTCTGGATGTAAATTGTACAGCGGTAAACATTAGTATTAAATTGGTTTATATTATAAATCACTAAGGTTCACCTAAATTTTGAATAATTTTTTTTTTAAATACTGATTAAAAATCCATTTAAAACTCGTAGTGTTATAACATAAATACGAGGTGCATATGATAAGTTTCCAGACTTTTTTCGTATGGGCATTTAAAATTGTCGTAGACTCTTGAAAATTCAGTGTGTTATTCCTATACATCTTATGAGATTTCAGGTTCAAATGAACAGCTACAGCAGCAATTGGAATACACCCAACTAAAACCTGATTGTTACAGCAGGTGAATTTCAAAAATGCAATCTGGACGTGAAGACACTTTAGAAGAACGATATGCAATAAAATTCTGTCTTAAACTTGGGAAAAATGCCACTGAAACGTATGGAATGCTTCAGACTGCTTTTCGAGTATCTTGCATGAATCGAGCATCAGTTTTTGAGTGTCATAAGAGATTCAAGGAAGACAGGGAGTCTGTGAGGGATGATGAGAGGTGTGGGAATAGTAAGGATGTCAATACACCACAGTTGATTGGCCAAAGGGTTAGGCTTAAGGTTAGGGTTACTATGTTGAGGTTTTAAGGGAGTTCAGCAAGAGATTCCTAGGGAAGAGGCCAGCACTCTTCGAATCGGGTCAGTGGTATTTCCATCAGGACAATACGCCAGTCCACAACTTGTCACAGACTATTTGAGCAAGATGGGCATCAAAACAGTTCCTCACCGTCCCAATAGTCCAGACGTTGCTCCTTGTCACCTTTGGTTAATCCCTAAGCTCACATGCTGTCGTTATGAGAGAATTGAGGAGATGAAAGAGGCTGTGACGAAGGTCATTGACACGCTCAAACAAGAGGACTTCCATGGGGCCTTTCAGAAGTTGTTGGAACGGTAGAACAAGTGCATTGCAGCCGGAGGAGATTACTTCAAAGTGGGCTAGAGTTTCGTGTGTGTATTCTCAATAAAAGTACCCATACGAAAAAATGTCTGCAAACCTATCGTATGCACCTCGTATATGTGATTTAATCGAAAACTCTCCTAGTTTAAGCTTATAATTCTAACAAGATCATTAAAAGAAAAATATTGGGGTAAAAAAAAAAAGAATGTTATGTATATGTTTAATATGGTTCAGTGTTAAAATTATAAATACATGTTTTTTTCATCATACAACTTGTGAAAGCTCTTGTAATACCCTGTCCTCATCAGCCACCAACCAGGGGTGATAACACAGTTTCGGTTGCTCAAAACGGTACTGCCATTCCTGGGTCTACCAAGCAGCTTTTGCCATCGGACAGGGTAATTAAAATAATTATATATATATATATATATATACACGTCAGATCAATTAAAAGCAGAGATTACATTGTACGTTCATCTTCATTTTTAAAGCAGTTTTTATTTCTATTTGGTAAAAAAATGGAAGGCATGAGGCATTGTTGTTTTGTGGGGGAGGGGAAGGGAGCGTTCATGCTATAACTAATTGTCTAAGGGATTCTAGCTAGCCATATTCGCCGACCCATTCAACAGTACAAAATATAGAAATTCATCCTTTACCAACCACGTTACATTCTCCAAAATACCGCATTTGCTCTATGAGAAGACCTACTTAAAATCCCGAGATGAAATTAATGATTTTATTTACAAAACATGATTTTATTTACAAAATGTCGCATGCTGAGGATAGGATAAAAAAAACCAAAACGAAAAAAATCCCCGTTTGGTTGCCCTGTCATCCCCTTTCTACGATATGGAGGCCGACTGTTTTCAGGGGTCTGAGAACCCCGAAAACAAGCCGGGCCTACCCCAAGTGGGAGAGGGATCTGATCTAATGGGAAAAAAAGAAAAAGCAGGGTCGGGCTCGGTGAGGACAGGTAGGATGAATTTATTCTGATCATGGTCCAAGAAGAGGTAGGCTGGAGTAAAGGTGGGGGTATAAAAAATTGGGATGGGGAAGATCTTGGAGGCTAAAAACTAGGTGAAGGGGAAGGTGACTGACAACATACTGCTAACCAGGTATTCAAGGGAAAACAAAGTCTACTTACTCGAGATGGGGTCCCGAAGCACCCGGACCGCAGACGCCATGCTCAGAAAGAGGAGGGAAGGATAGCTTCAACATTGCCTCCTTTCGTACGACCAGGCTCGCTGAATTTACCCACCTTTTGTCGAATGTTATGCGATCCAAGCGTTTTCTTTCGCATCTGATCTTGACTCTAAGCTGATGCCTAAAGAACAATATCAGATCACGATGAGAAAAGTTTGCATCGTCATAAAATCCCTTCTTTAGCGTCGTCCAAATCACCAATCTGGCTACTGCTAGGACCGCGAGAAACACCACAGGCTTCTCCCCCTGAAGCGGAGGCAGAACGTAGTCTACGACGTAACCAACGTCGAGCAGCACGAGCTGCTTGGGTTCGATGCGAGCCGTCCATTCCCCGACGTGATCCCAGAACGGACGAACTCGCTCGCAGTAGTAGAAGGCGTGCTCAGCCGTTTCTTCCAAACCGCTGCAGCAACGAGCACAATCGGGTATGTCTGCCAGGCCCGCCCAATTTCAAGCCGAGAAGGGCAACGTGTTCCGTGCAAGCCGCCAGATGAGCGAGAACTCGGAATTGTTCAAGAAGCCCGAACCTGGCGCCCAATTCAAATGGGAGCGGACCTCCTCCACCTTCCAGCCGCGCCGCTAACTGAGAGGGTCCGAAGCAGTGCCCACCATTAGTCCCCGATATAGTCCTTTCCGAGGTCGTGAAAGGTCACTGGACCCAGAAAGGTTATGAAGGGCTGTACTGCATTCGCGGACAAACGGTGCTTCGCCCCTCAGCTTACGTCGATCTTCGTTCAGCCTTGGGATCTGATTTTAGGCGAGGAAAAATCCTACTCGCCTTTCGTCTCCACACTACGTCCCTCAACAAGGATCGGCCCAAATGTGGAAGTCTTTCAGCGAGCCAGTGACTCACCAAATCAGGCAAACCTAGACCCCCACTGCGTGTACGTTGATAGCAGTTTGTGATGTTTAAAAACACGTTTACTTTCGACCGTTGATGTCATTATGCGCTTACAATAACCGTTTCTTGATGTTACGTAATCCCACAGGAATGGTGGTTCCGCGTGCATTTCATTCATGCTGAAGACTTTACGCTTTCGACCAAATCCAACTTGATGCTTATTACGCCGTGGTCTGAAGACGATAATATCAGGAATTTATTTCTATGTCAACATTTAAATATAAATTATCTTTCATTTAATAAATCAATCGTATCTTTTTATTTCAAACTACTAGTTTTTATCTTCCACCCATAAATTACATCTACCCTGTAAGCTACTTGCTACTACAATTTATTATTGAGGTTAACCTTTGATATTTTAGTTCCCTGTAATAATTTGATTGGGCAGTTTATTTCCCTAAGTTGTTTACGGTTATAATATCAGGGTTCCAAGTTTAGGGATGAAATCCCAATGTAAGTCTAATTATTAATTTTTCCTTCTCTATTATTGTTGATGTTACATCTTTACAGACATTCCCTTTGTTTACAGAGAGACGGTCTCCCGGAAAATATAAATTGCCACCAATACTTTCAGAGGAAATGAAGAGAGTGACTTGCTCACTATAGAGAAAAAGTTCGCACTGAAATTCGCACCACAGTCACGTTTATTGATAAAGTGTTCTGCAATTGAAAATCCGTATGTATTCCGAAGATTATCAGTCGGGCCACTAATAAAGTTACGTATTTTTCAATTCTGGCATATAGCCTCTTCCTTTGTAGCGCGAACTGCATTTACACCTAAACAAGCAAACAAGGGAATTATTATGATGAAAGGGAAGAAAATCTTTACGGATAGATGTCAGAATGGGTTTCGTGTTAAAGAACATCCGTATACTGGCTGAAAAATAACACCTCAGTACAGTTTGTGAGATTTGCTTAGCAAATCTTGCACTAATTTCACCCAGGACTTTATATCATTTCGATATAGTCTCTAATACATTTTTTCTCATCACTAATATTTCCCAGAAATGTTATGATATTTTACTCGATTAAGCAATATTTTTGGTATTTACGTTTTTAGTCCTATCATGAATAAAATTTTGAATCTTTTTATTGCTTTAATATATATATGTTACTTTTAAAATATATGTTACTTTTAAAATATATGTTACTTTAACTTTTTTCGAGCATTAAAAATCGGCCCCAGCGCCCTACATTCATCTTACCTACCAAATTCACTCTAAATTTTTCTACAATAGCGTATTTACCACACAACATCAACAAAAACATATAACTATTAAATAACAACCCTAAACCCG
Organism: Sepioteuthis lessoniana; assembly: GCA_963585895.1. Classification (NCBI taxonomy): domain Eukaryota; kingdom Metazoa; phylum Mollusca; class Cephalopoda; order Myopsida; family Loliginidae; genus Sepioteuthis; species Sepioteuthis lessoniana. Next base: position 46,576,533 of record OY757945.1, on the reverse strand, counting down.
CCATCTATTTCCTTAATCAATTTCCTTAATTTTTCAATGACAACACC